>OX387625.1:7940000-9140000 GCA_947568825.1 Sphinx pinastri | reverse complement strand
TTTTTAAACAATGATAATTATCTATATAAGTCTAATTTGTTATTGGGTACCGATATTTAAGTAATTGTCTACTCTAACCGCTTAGGACAGGCAAAATATTATCTATACTAATATTATAAAGCTGAAGAGTTTGTTTGTTTGAACGCGCTAATCTCAGGAACTACTGGACCGATTTTGAAAATTCTTTCACTAATAGGAAGCTACATTACTCCTGAGTGCTATAGGCTACTTTTTATCCCAGAAAAACTTTTCCACGCGGGCGGAGCCGCGCGCAATGCTAGTATTGGTATAGAACCATAAATATAACCTGTAGGTAAAACCTATCGAATGACAAAAGCTGGTTTTATAGCAACATACACTACAATTAATATAATTATTGTAGCAGTGAAATCTTCAATGTTTATTACTTTCTAACTTTTTGAAATAACGAAAACATGAACTTAACTTTTCACTAACTGTTGTAATGGGTAGATAAGAAGTTTGTTCCCAAATACTAAATACAAAAGTGAAAAGGGCAGCGCCAAAAACGGCAACTTCTTCCTAAAATCTGTCATTTTGATATAAGGTTACATTTATGGCGTAAACAAATAGCCCATCCGCCGTCAGTCTGCGTGATTCGTTAGCGTTTGGCTGGGACCTTTGACTTTGTAATAAACATGTATTTCGTAACTATCTTCTAAAATCTGAAATATGAGAGATACTTTTGTCTAAGTATTCTACAAAAATAAACGGTTCTTGCTTTACCATATTCCTTGACACTTACTGAGTTGGTGAATTTAAACAAGAGGAATCTAGCTGTAAAGATGACATTTGTTCTTCGCGGCGTTCCATCGTCGTCAAGGGCAAATTGGCCAAAAAGTCTGAGAATACCTAAGGTTTTCGAATACTGAAGAGTAACTAAAAGAGTAAGAAGGTATGTGTGCTATAGAGGAGCTTTTGATAGTCCGAGAAATATATTTGTACAAACAACTAAACAAAATGGAATGTATTAGGTACTTAATATCTTTAAGAATATATGCCAATCAAAATATAGTTCAAGTTGGGACCTAAAAAATCGTCACAAAAGGAGCGCCAGAAATTCCAATACCTAACGATAAAATTTCCAAGAACAGCCATCATAAATATTACCCGCTTCGCTCTGCCACGTGTCTTCTCTATGCAATAGACAAAACAAATGTAAAATTATTAATATATCTTGTATATTTTTTGGCATGTACACGCTTAGTTTGGATGACAATGCATGGTTAGCTAAGTGGAGTCATTCTGAATCCAATATGGCGGGCGGCCCAAGATGACGGACTAGTTATTTTTTACGTACTCCTGTAGTTATAATTCAAGGCATTGGGTGGTATTATTGTTAAGTACTGTTATTCCAAGGGCATGACATGACTCTTCTCAATATTGACGCGTACCCATAGGTTAAAATATAAGGCTTTTATCCGTTTTATTGTGTAAAAATACAACAATATTATGTTCCACAACATGAAATAAAAGCATGCAGCTCTAAAAAATATCAAAAATAAAATAGAACAGGTTAACATGTCCAACCACTTCTTTTTTTATCTGAGACACGCGTTATCGCTACCACCACTGGGGGGTGAGTGGAACGGTTATGTTGGTTTCACACAGTCTTACGGTCCAATCTCGACACTCTGGAGTATAGCTTCATCCGAGCGAGTCCCTAACACTATGTACACACCCTACACCGGCTTACCAACCAAAACCTGCGGTGGCGTTCTTCGACACCTACGGGATGGCCCCGGGGTATCTTGTTGTACGAAGATAGCTGCACAGAACCGCCCCTGCGCGATGCCGCATTGCGGCCTCTCTAAATGAGGAGGCTGATAAGCCTCCGAACTCTAAAGCACACTTTTTGCGTCTATGCCTGCAGGAGACCGACCACCCGCATTGTCGTCCACCTCGTAGTCGCTTACATTGGAGTAGTTGAGCAAGCAGACCCCCACTGCTCACCCCGCGACTCTCGCCAACCCCATTTAGTCGCCTCTTACGACAGGCAAGGGATGCCGTGGCGAAATTCTTTAGATGCCCCCGGACCACAGGGCACAACATGTCCAACCATGCTAGATAAACTTCCTAGCAGTTTCTACGAATGAGGAAACTTATCGCATGGCAAACTCAAACTTGTTTTTGTGGATTTTCCCGAATAGTTACCGTATTGATTGCAAGCAAGCGTAGCCATATTGGCTAAAGTCGCAAATTATAATTTGACTGGAGCAGGTCCTGTTATTTAAAGTTAGACGTAGGTAGATAGACATAGTGTAGGCCGCCCTGCTGCACGATGGACCGACGACTTGAAAAAGGCGGTGGGTAGCGGATGGATACAGGCTGCTCAAGACCGGGATGGTAGGTGATTTTTTTTTATGGCATTGAATGATGAGCATGCCGTTCGCCTGATGGTAAGCGAGTACGACCTCCCATAAACAGTAGCAACATCATCCAGCACCTTGAGTTACAAAGTACTGTGTGGCATTCCACTGCGCTCGTCATCCTGAGACATAAGATGTTAAGTCTCACTATGTCCTGTAGTTACACTGGCTACAATGTCTTTCAAACCGAAACACAACAGTGCATGCACACTGCAGCTTGGCAGTAGAAATAGACATTGCGGTGGTACCCACCCAGACGGTCTCTTACATATGAGAGACCTACCATCACCAGTGGTGTTCACTTGGCGAGGCCTATGTTCAGCAGCGGACGGCGACAGGCTGATTGATTGGTTGACGTCCTGTTATTTTTAAGTATATATATTCTGTGATCTGTCTATCTGTTGAATAAGTATTTCTAATTTTCTGCATTCATGGTGATTTCTAGCTGACACGAACTCAAAAATTAAATTAAATTTTAAGTAACGCCTGAAACAAAAGTCTTTAAATAATATATAAAATAAAAGTACCTTTGTCGTTTAAGTATCAAGAAATATTTTGACCCAAGCGTCGTCGCTTCTTCTTATTTAAAGAAGTATTTTTATCTCCCTGGTCCGGAGTTCTTAAATTACTATATTCTCCATTATGGGGCCTTAATAATCAACTAGGTATCTAACTACTACACGTTGAGACCACACACGTTATATCTGCTATAAGTTGCTAAAGAGTTGGGTAACCCGCAGACCGTAACCTGATGCTACAGCATCAGATTAAGGTTAACATGTCCTAAAAATATTGCCGAAATCACAGTACACCAAATTTTAAATCAATCTGAGTTGGGAAAGTTGGAAATGACCTGATAATCTTCAAACGCCTGAACAGATCTTCATAAATTATAGCTAATAACCGTCTCGATCACATCAGCTTTCAAACAAAAAAAAAACCGCGTCAAAATCGGTCCATTCGTTTGAAAGCTACGATGCTACAGACAGACATATAGATATAGAGATCCACACCCTAAACTTGTAACACCCCTCTTTTTTGTCGGGGGTTAAAAACTGACAATTAGGTAATCCCAATTTCCTGCGGAAAATCAACTTATTTTTAAATCGGAGCTAATGTTAGAACTAAAAACACTTCTAAGAACATTATTTTTGTAAATAAATATTTCCAGACGTCATCACAATAGGAATTGTTGATCGCAACAATAATATTTAGGAAAAACATGTTATTGGGCGTATTCTCATAATGTTATCAATGAAAACAATTGTGTATTTTGTCTTCCCATAGACAGGGAAGAAGTAGCAAGTGAGTCAACGAAGTGAAAAACCCATGAGTACTCGGTCTTGTACCTGCGAAAAAAAATGTCGTAAGTTTGCCGGCATATAAATAAAGCGTCGGAGCTTACTAGTTACCATTCATTCATACTTGTTGGGTTGTAAATAACTATAACTGCTTCAATATGAAACTCTTTAGTTTGTTTGTTGTTTTCGCCATGCTAGCTCTCATGCTGGGAGGCACCGCAGCGAGTCCAAAGGGCATCGGCAAAGTCATTAGGAAGGGCGGAAAAGTTATTGTGAGTAATTTATTATTATATTATAATTTTAATAAGTAAAAAAAAAACAAAGAGTCTTTAAGTAATAATAACTGTTTGACGTTATAATATAATAATTTTGTACTATTCAAAGTATTTCACAGTCATCGTAGCTCAAATGGCGATGAATCGGATGTTGCGGGACCGATCCCCGCAAAAACACAAAAGTCTATTGTGATCTGCAAATATTTGAAGCCGGTATTTTTTTTTCTCGGAGAAAAAACGCGTATTGCTACCACCACTGGGGGGTGAGTGGAACGGTTTTGCCGGTCTGGGTGTTGTGAGATTGTAAATCTTTCGTGGTTCCTGTTATCTATGAGACGAGATATTTATAATATTTTCTTCTTTTATAAGGTTTATACATGTAACTGTTAGATTTTATTATTATTTCGGGAATAATATATTTATGAAATTATTTATTTCAGAAACATGGATTAACTGCCATTGGAATTGCTGGCACCGGTCACGAAGTCTATCAAGAAGCCAAAAATAGAGGTTAATAAATTAAGACCATGCGAATTAATGTATTGAGTTGTTTAATAAATTAAATGTATTATAAACAATGAAAGTTTTTATATATTTAACTTGCCTTTGCCCGCGACTCCGCCCGCGTTAAAAAGTTTTTCCGGGATAAAAGTCCTGCTTTATATTTTTCCAGGATAAAAAGTAGCATAGGTATGTGTTAATCCAAGACAAGATCTACCCGTGTATCGTTCAGTAGTTTTTGCGTGAAAGAGTAACAAACACCCATACATTCATAATCCATACTTACAAACTTTCGTGTATATAATATTAGCAGGATTGTTACTAAGTAGACATATCATAGATTATTCTGAAACGCTTTCAATAGAACACTTTACTTAAAAGTTATTTTATCAAAAATAAGCAACCTTTATTTGATGATTGTAAAATCCGCCCTCAATCATACATTCATACTTCATAGCACCTAAGGAACTGAAGGAAGTACGTGCTGCGATAGCAGATATTAAAACTATATCATATTATCTGTTTTAGCAACGAAATAGTAAACAAGATAAAATATAAAACATGGCCGTTAGAGATGATAACCAAATGTGCCTCTTTTTTATAAATATTCCGAGGGAGTCGTGAGGGATCCGGATGGACATCATTTACAATGTCCGTATTAGGTATCTGTACTTCCGGCCATTGTGTTGGCGGGTTTCAGGAAAAAATCATTATGTTCCTCGTAATATTCAAAATCTTTATAATATTTACCTACTATGTACTTTTATAGAACACTAGCTTATGCCCGCGGGTCCGTCCGCGTAGTAATGTAGCTTCCTATTAGTGAAATAATTTTCAATATCGGTTCAGTAGTTCCAGACATTAGCCTCGCTCGCAGGAAGTATGGTATACTGGTGGTAGGTCTTTCATATGTAAGAGTCCGTCTGGGTAGGTACCACCGCAATGTCTATTTCTACCGCCAAGCAGCAGTGTGCATGCACTAGTGTGTTTCGGTTTGAATGAAATTGTAGCCAGTGTAACTATTTGACATAATGAGACTTAACATCTTATGTCTCAGGATGACGAGCGCAGTGGAATGCCACACAGTACTTTGTAACTCAAGGTGCTGGATGGTGTTGCTAATGTTTATGGGTGGTCGTATCGTTTACCATCAGGTGAACGGCATGCTCGTCTCGACATTCAATGCCATAAAAACATTAAAAAAAACAGTATCCTGGAAGGGTCTACTTCAATATAAAGCGAGGTTTGTATTTGCAAGAAAACTTGTAGTAGTCGTAAACAATCAAGGTGACTTCTGCAAATTTTGACGCTGACTTCATAATGTCTGATTAGTACAAGGACAAATCTTCTAAAAAAGATTACATAACACGCACTGCATTGGTTATTATGTTACCACAACTACCTACTAACTGTTACAGTAGTCTTACCTAATTGGTTCAATACTTGATAGAGTCAACCTAGTTCATGATTCAATCAGAAAAGCTTTATGATTTATTGTATCATAATAATTAGGCTATGTACAGTCACCCATATAAGTAGCTGAACAAGCTCAAAACTTTAAATCGCCTATACGCTTTTGGGATTTTACGAATAATTTTTTTTCTTCAAAAATATAAAATAAATAAGAGATTTACTTTACTTCACACAATGGAAAAAAGTTTCAATAAATCCTTACGTGTATAGACGATTTGACGTTTCGTTTTTGTTCTTCTACTTTTGTGACTGACTGTACCTACATATTGGAGACTAGCTTTTGCCCGCGGCTCCGCCCGTGTGAATGAGTTTTCACGGGATAAAAGTCCCGCTTTATATTTTCTCGGGATAAAAAGTAGCCTATGCGTTAATCCAGGACATAATCTACCAGTGTGCCAAATTTCATCGAAATCCGTTCAGTAGTTTTTCCGTGAAAGAGTAACAAACATCCATACTTACAAGCTTTCGCGTTTATAGTATTAGTAGGATTGTCCACAGAAAGAAGATTGTCTTTTAGAAATTATTTATAAACCAACCGGTATACATTAATAACTTAAATTATATAGTAGCAAATACACAGGTAAACTAAATTAGCGTCGTAGACGATAGTGTAGTTTCTTTTTAAATAGGTATGTTTTGGCTATTTCTTCCAATGCCGCCACCCGCAGTCAATGTTAAGGTGTGCTGAGGTATGATATTAATATTATTTGTAAAAAGGTTGTTATATATAGGTATTAGTAAATATTAAAAGTTAGGTAAGCGTTGGTCCTGGCTATGTGTCCACGCGAAACACATCGGGACAAAGGTCTCTCGTCTATTTCCATAAATTACATCCAAATTCGTTCAGAGATTTATGTCTTTAATTCTTAGAAACATCCAAATATTTTCAGAACCTTTCTAATTTATATTTAAGTAATATTTACCGCTTACATCTTGGTTTTAAAGTCTCACTTTGGGTCCCCTGGTCTGGCAGTGTCAGGTTTGTACATATTGTTCTAATAACACAATTTACCCGGGATTGGATCGCCAAAGGAGTTAACATTAGGTAGGCAGTGGTCCGTAAAAACAGTTTACTTGTTTCCGCAATATTATTGCAAAAACAAGTGTGCTGATTGCTGAACTGTCCCTATGCTGAGATGGGACAAACTCTATAAAAACAACATAAAGGATACTTATTGAAAAAAACTACCCAAATTTAGCAAAATATTAATGATGTTATGAAAATAAATACATAATTAATATTTTATAAATACTATGCCGTTTTGTACTCTTCATAGAGATCGTAGCCAGCACAGATTATGCGAATGAGCCAAGTTTTTGAAAAATCATTTATGTTTCATGAACGCTTCCAATTATGTAGGTACTCACTACTTATATAATAATTTCTTGGACAATTAATAATAATAATATCATAAAAACATCTGGTGGTAGGTCTCTCGTAAGAGTCCGTCTGGGTGGGTACCACCGCAATGTCTATTTCTACCGCCGTGCAGCAGTGTGCATGCACTGGTGTGTTTCGGTTTGAAGGATATTGTAGTCAGTGTAACTACTGGACATACTGAGACTTAGCATCTAATGTCTCAGGATGACGAGCGCAGTGGAATGCCACAAAAATGCCATAAACTGTAATAGAAAATAACACCCATAAACTTTACTATGGCAGAACAATCTTTACAGACAAAACAGTACACTAAAATAGACCAGACATAGCCCTAGTAGACAAAACAAACAAAACAGCCATGTTAATAGACGTAGGTACACCAAACACGCATAACGCCCAGAATACTATTACTGAAAAGTTATCCAAATACGATCGATCTTAAAGACGAAATAGCTCGGATGTGGAAACTACAAAAAGTCTCAATAGTGCCCATTATACTGTCTACTGCCGGAGTTATACCTAAACATATACATAAATCCATTAAAATGATAGACTTACCACCAAAAATATACCTAGGTTTACTAAAGGCCGCTATATTAAACACCTGAGGATAGTCCGCAAATTTGTATAGACCTACGTTAATGGTCAGACAAACTAAGAACATTAGTTAAGCATAATAAAATAATACAATACTGCACACTTGGCTAAGGCCCGTGTGTAGTATTTTTCTCCAGTTCATAGAGCTGTGTGCGCAAAGCAAAAAATAAATAAATAATATAATTTAATCAAATATCGGAAACACTGATCCTTTGCATGTAGGTATAATAATTTAGTTTTTAAGCGTTTATCGCAAAACTCACTGAATCACGAAAACCGCAAATTGCTAGAGTCGCTCTGTTCTTAGACAAATAATACATTTTTTTTATTTGTACTTTGTCATCACCAGAACCAATGTCACCAGGTAATATGTTTTTTTTTACAAATTTCAGTTCAACGAGCTATCAGTAAATCTATTAATGCACATGTCACCAATATTATATTTGTTTATTACGTAATAATCCAATATGTAAAATATTATAACATTTATAGATCTCAAGATGAACATGGGTACCTACTTGTATGATTCAGTCAGCCCGTTCGTGTTCCTGTTACTATTTTTCTTACAAAATAAACCGCAATGGAATTCCCATAAAAACCCAATACACATACTACTTAGTATTCTCATTTTGATTTCTTCTGTTGTGGTGACAAAGTCCACAATCAAAAAAACCAATACGTCATAGTCCGTTGTCTTCCACATGAGTATTATAATATTATGAGCCACTAATGTCCGCTTACATATAAATTAAATGGTGGCGCTTGGAGGGCATCACTCTAGTACCAGCGCTCGCCAAGGCAACCAACAATAATTCATCATGAAACTGTTCAGCTTGTTTGTCGTTGTGTTCGCCATCATGGCACTGATGATGGGAGGCACTGCTGCCAAACCTAAAGGCATTGGTAAAGCCATCATAAAAGGCGGGAAAGTTATTGTGAGTATATCGAAATTGAAATTTATTATAAGTTTTGGGGTGTTCTGCTTTCGTAACATATTTTATTTTATTATCTTGCAGATTGTAATGTAAGAATCTTATATTTTTCAGAAACACGGTCTCGGTGCCATCGGCGTCATTGGAACCGGCCACGAGATCTACCAGGAAGCAAAAAATAGAGGCTAAAATACTTTAATTAAAATATGACTAGTTCCTACTATTAATCTTACTACCCTTGTACGTTCCTATATTATTATTGATAAATAAATGTTATTGTTTACCTAAATCTGTATTTGTTCTGAGTAACCTTATTAAGATATAGATACAATAAGACTCCGCGCAGACGTGATGCGATGTCGCGTCAGTTACCAAGGTGTGAGGGCTAATGGGATACGAGAAAGAAGAGAAACTGTACTAAGGAGCAGATTATGTAATATACTTTACATTGATATGCCACGAGATCTACCAGGAAGCAAAAAATAGAGGCTAATACTGGAGTATGGAGTAGGCTAATGGAGTAGGCTAGAATTAATGTTACCTATAGTATATGTTTAAAATTGTTGTAAGTTTGACAAATAAATTATAGAAAAAATTATACACACGTGAATTTTAGTGTCAATAAAACTGGTAAAAATCTTAATTACCACAATAAATATTTAGATACAAAGTCTGAAGAAAGACTTTTTCAATAATAAGTATGTCTCTCATAGATACCTGGTTATATGCAACTTAAAAAGCCCGAAATATGCATGAAAAAGTCATAACATAAAACAACAATTAATGAAAATAACTTTTTACTTAAAATCAGAATAGTACAATTTGCGGGAGCAAAAGAAAAACCAATTCGTACGTAACATGATTTTTTGTGTAACAGAGTGTTGGTCTAAAAAACGTACTCAGGCAAGGTAGGTACAAAAAATGCTTCGCATAAAATTTCAGACACTTCTTTGTATGTATTTTACTTATTATTAGTTGTCCCAGTGGTGTAGCGTGAGTTCGTGCCGCCCGGAGCTGACCCAAAATTTACCGCCCTAAGGAACCAGCCAAAAAAAATCCTTTCCCAAGCCACTGGTATTTGACATAGCTTCAGCTTTGTATCAGCTTTGTAAAGGGTTTTATTTTATGCATTTTGCCGCCGTCTTAAACTCGGCGCCCGGGGTGGACCGCCTCCCTACCGCAACCACGCTACACCACTGCTGTTATCCTTATGAAAAAGAAAAATAGTAATATAATATCGCCTAATATAGCAGAAATGTGCACCATCCTATGCTTTTCAGGCATTATATGCAAAAACCAGCAACATAAATTATGCAAATATGCATATTGCATAATTATGCATAATCGGTCTCAGTCTCTACTCTAAGTTTTTTCGCCATGATAAAATGGGTTTAGGAGTACTTTTCTCAAAATTTTAGATTGAGTTGAAAATGTAAGCTTTGCTGTTTATAAACTGACTAAGGCAAATGGCGATATCAAGTCCGTGAATTACAAAGAGGTTGGGGGTCTCGATCATGGGTCTTGTTCTCGGTCCTTTTGTGGCGTTCAGTATCGTATGACGTCGAGGAAGTTTCGGTCGTGTCGGTGTGATCCCCTGTCACATTTAAATTCAGCGGTCTGAAAATGTTAGTTAATACTAATATTATATTTATGTGAAAGTTTGTGAAAATGTTTGGATGTTGGTTAGAAGTAAACGCAGAAACAGCTGAAAGGATTTGCATGATTGGCACACGGGTAAACCATGACCTGGATTAACACATAGGCTAATTTTTATCTCGGTAACATGGTCCCATAGAAAGTTATGCATCACCTAGTTAATAATAAATATTGAATAACATGAACTTTACTTTGTATATTAAGTGTTGTTAGATTTTAACATGAATAAAACGGTATCAGAAATATTTCAATACCCCAGATGTCATTTAGATGGTACTATGTAAGAATGTCCATAAGCCAAAATCCATTGGCATAGGTCATTCAACAAAATGGAAACAAATCGAAAGAATTGTATTTTGTAACTATTTCTCCTACGATAATCTCTTGTGTTTATTTTTTGTTTACAGTTACTTGTTTAAATGAAAAGTAATCGAAACGAGATTAAGAAAATTGTTTCCCAGTTTTATTGATATCATTGCATTCGTAAACACTAGAAATCACTTTATTTTTGTTTACATTCGGTTCTTTAGCTATACTGATGAATTGATAGTAGTAAGTAAGTAATCGTCCTAGCCAGTTTCGGCCACGGTGGCCAATCTCATGGTATGGCTCATCTCAGGTATGCGCAATACACAGGTGCACTCGCTATCCCTTCACTCTCATAGTCATTACTGGTGGTAGGTCTCTCATTATGTAAGAGGCCGTCTGGGTGGGTACCACCGCAATGTCTATTTCTACCGCCAAGCAACAGTGTGCATGCACTGTTGTGTTTCGGTTTGAAGGACATTGTAGCCAGTATAACTACTGGACATAATGAGACTTAACATCTTATGTCTCAGGGTGACGAGCGCAGTGGAATGCCACACAGTACTTTGTTAGTCAAGGTGCTGGATGGTGTTGCTACTGTTTATGGGTGGTCGTATCGCTTACCATCAGGCGAACGGCATGCTCGTCTCGTCATTAAATGCAATAAAAAAAAAAAAAAAAAAAAAAAAAAAAAAAGTCCGGTGAGACGGCAATCCGACATTACCGGAGAGATCAAGCTCAGGACCTACGGCTTTACGTACTTTCCGATGCATGAGGTTATCACACCGCTAAGGTTTTTTTTGGGAAAAACAATGTTTCGGACCCGACCTGGTATTCGAACGCGGGAGCTCAGCGCGGTGGCCGTACTGGTACACGCAATATAACTACGCTACCAGGGCAGTTAAGAAGCAGATAAAATAAGGGAATGAAATATATAAGGCGCCTAAGACGATAAGTTCCGCAAGTATTAGGGACAGGAAATATAAACGTTATATAAACGCGCCGGATATATACCTATGTATAAGGCACATAAGGCTACATATAAGGCGCGTAAAGCGCTGCATATCTGAGAAGTTCTCTATAAGAATTGTGAAGGTATGTGAAGTCTGCCAACCCGCATTAGTCACCGTGGTGGACTGAGGCTTAAACCCTCTCAGTAGTAGAGTAGGCCCGTACCCAGCAGTGGAATATAATACAGGGCTTATATGATATAATGATTTGAGATTACATATCTTTTGATGATCATCATCATCATCATTATCAGCCACATGACATCCACTACTCAACATAGGCCTCCCCTAAAGATTTCCAGACGGACCTGTCAAAAGCGGCCTGCATCCAGCATGTTCTTGCGACCTTTATCAAGTCATCTGTACACCTTGCAGTTGGACGGTCGACGCTGCGCTTGCCAGTACGTGGGTTCCACTCGAGAACTTTTTTGCCCCATCTACCGTTAGTTCTTCGAACTATGAGCCCCGCCCATTGCCATTTCAGCTTGCTAATCCGCTGGTCTATGTCAGTGTCTTTTGATTATGGGGGTTGCTTAAACCGCATATCAATGTAAAGTACATTACATAATCTGCTCCTTGGCACAGTTTCTCTTCTTTTTCGTATCCCATTAGCCTTCACACCATGGTAACTGACGCGACATCGCATCACGTCTGCGCGGAGTCTTATTGTATCTATATTATCTTAATAAGGTTACTCAGAACAAATACAGATTTAGGTAAACAATAACATTTATTTATCAATAATAATATAGGAACGTACAAGGGTAGTAAGATTAATAGTAGGAACTAGTCATATTTTAATTCAAGTATTTTAGCCTCTATTTTTTGCTTCCTGGTAGATCTCGTGGCCGGTTCCGATGACGCCGATGGCACCGAGACCGTGTTTCTGAAAAATATAAGATTCTTACATTACAATCTGCAAGATAATAAAATAAAATATGTTACGAAAGCAGAACACCCAAAACTTATAATAAATTTCGATATACTCACAATAACTTTCCCGCCTTTTATGATGGCTTTACCAATGCCTTTAGGTTTGGCAGCAGTGCCTCCCATCATCAGTGCCATGATGGCGAACACAACGACAAACAAGCTGAACAGTTTCATGATGAATTATTGTTGGTTGCCTTAGCGAGCGCTGGTACTAGAGTGATGCCCTCCAAGCGCCACCATTTAATTTATATGTAAGCGAACATTAGTGGCTCATAATATTATAATACTCAGGTGGAAGACAACGGTCTATGACGTATGGGTTTTTCGGCTTACTTATTTGTCACCACAACAGAAGAACTCAAAATGAGAATCAGTGGTGTACGATCTGTAATGGGATTTTTACGGGAAATTTGTTGCGATTTATAATAAGGACAAATAGTTACAAGAATAGCAAAATAGGCTATTTCATATACCTACTCTTTTTGAGAGGTATAATTTAAAAAAAATAATTAAAGTCTATAATTGCATATTGCTTTATCCGCGATTATGACTCGTTCGAATACATTTGATAACTCTATTTTAGTATATTCAGGCTGGTTCTAGTAAGTAAATGTACTGTATCATTATACCAATTTCATTAGAAAAATATCTTAGTTGCAAAAGAAGTAACATTATTAGGTAAAATACCTCAAGTATAGTTTAATCTATGCAATGCAATGCAATCAGCCCTGTATTATAATTATACTGCCCACTGCTGAGCACGGGTCTTCTCTACTACTGAGAGGGGCTAGGCCTTAGTCCACCACGCTGACCTAGTGCGGATTGGCAGACTTCACCCTAACCTCGAAATTCTTATAGAGAATTTCTCAGGTATGCAGGTTTCTTCACGATGTTTTCCTTCACCGTTAAAGCGAACGATAATTGATAAACAATACACACGTAACTTCAGTTTAGTCACGTACTTCAGAGCGGACGGACGTGTGACGCATCGCGCTGCAAAGTTGTTAATTTATCCAAATTCAAGTACAGTGATTGGTTGTTGACATTTTTTATCAATTTCTTGTCGCACTTGTAGTGTTTTTACGTGTGGTTCACGCCTACTGGGAGGAGTTAGAGAGGGATGGCAGTGTGTTGCAGCATGCTCTTCAGGCGCTGTCAAGAATTTGCAAACATTTAAATAATTTAAATATTTTATTTTGCCATTTTTGACTTGGGCTCGAACCGGCGGTCTCTGAGGTAAGCGATACTCGACACCGCATAGTTGTGCGCTGGGCCAAAGCATTGATTAACCGCTTTGCCGAAATAGCTGGCACTACCAACTTTATTACGAGCTACAATGCCTCGCACTATGCGTTCGCCTCCTCAGAGTGCTTCATCAATGCTTCAGGAGACACAGTCAGAGCCTGATCTCTCTGCCACTTCGAAAGTCTCCGATCCAATTATTTACGATTCGGAAGATGTATCAACAAGGCCATGTAAGCGCTCTAGACGTGAGGGCAACTCTGTTGAAACTGATAAATTCGAAGAACTTAAATCCATGATTCTAAACTGGAAAGCAGATCAGGATGTCATCCTTAATAAATTAGTAGCAGAAGTCATTGAATTGAAACAACAAAATATAAAAATCCAAAAGTCTAACTCGGAGATTGAAAAATCAATGAAGTTTATCAACCTAAACTACGAAGAGATGAAGACTCGCCTTACTGCACTTGAAAATAAATGTAAAGGGTATGAAGAGCGCCTTTGTAATATCACAAGCACTGATCTGACGGTGGCTAATCTTGAAGCAAAAATAAATAACATGGAGCAACAGGCGCGCCAGAGCAATTTGGAAATATGTAATTTGCCTGACCGACGCAACGAGAACCTAATCTCAATTATTGAATCCCTTGGTCACGCCGTGAATTATCCTATCTCTCACGACAGTATTATATCTGTACATAGAGTCCCACATGCTCAGCAGCAAGACAACAAGTCAAAGAATATTATTGTCAAACTTAAGTCGCGCATAATCCGTGATAATCTACTTAGCGCCTATAGGAAATTAAAGGGCATAACGTCCGACCAACTTCAAGTATCTGGGGTCTCAGTGCCAATTTACCTTAATGAACACCTTACTCTCAAAAATAAGGCGTTATTTCGCAAGTGTAGAGAAGCTGCCAAGAAAAATAGCTACAAGTACGTGTGGATTAAAAACGCCACAATACTTGTACGCGAACGTGATGGCGGACCAGTCTTGGCGATACGTTCGGAAGAAGATCTTCCTAAAATTGTTAAAAATAATGTTAAAAATGTTAATCCTAATATTTAATGTACGAATTTCCAAATTTCATAATTTTGCTTTTAAAATTACTTTAATGATCATTACTGCTTTATGTAACCCAGTATTTGCTATTTTTGGTCTTGTTTTACATTTTAATCAGTTTATAGCTATATGTGTGCTTTTATTTGTCATACTTACTCTACTGTTTTGTGTTAGGTACTTATTATACTTCTTGTATGTAGCATTAAATGTTGCTATTTTATATAATTGCTATAAAATTTTAATAAGCCATGCAGTTATTCCAGTTTATCCCAACATTATTGTTAACGCAAAAAATATCCCTATTATATTTGCCCCTGTGTATTTCGGGCCTTTTAATTTACCGCTTGTATGTTGTTTTATATATCTTAATGGCTTCTAACAATATTGTTCTCTACTATCAAAATTGCAGAGGAATCCGCACAAAGTTACACACATTATTTATGAACATATTGTCCTATTCTTATGACGTTATCATACTAACTGAAACCTGGCTTATTCCGGCTATTCATGATAACGAATTCATCGACAATCGTTACCTCGTCTTCAGACACGACCGTGATCGTTCTGTTTCCAAGAAAAGCGAAGGAGGGGGTGTCTTAATAGCTATACTTCGTGAGCTACGTCCAACATTAATATCAACGCATTTTCGCAATTCTGAAATTGAACATATAATGGTACAGTTGCCGGCTACACAACCTAATATGCGGCATATTATATGCTCTGCTTATGTCCCACCGCGCACGCGTGAGGAGTCATACTGTCAATACTTCAACGCGATTGAGGAGATTGCTAACGATCCTACATGTGACGCACTGTTCCTAGTGGGAGACTACAACTTGCCCGATATTGACTGGATTTTCCAAGAAAATCATGTAGTTCCACGTGTTTCGACACCAATTGGCCGTCTTTTAGTAAACTGCATGTCTCAAATTAATGGATTGCAGTATAACACTCTGAAAAACAAGTCAGACAGAATACTCGATTTGTTTATTTCCAATATGGACTGTCAGGCCATGTCTTGTAATCCCTTATTAATGCCTGATAGCCATCACCCTCCATTATGTGTTACGACTTCCCTTAATACTTATTATACATGTATGAATAGACACCACACACTTAAATATAATTTTCATAAAGCAGACTATAACCTTATCAAATCTGAGCTTCAAGATATAGATTGGGAAAAGTCCCTTGCACATCTGCCTTCCATACAAGCCGTTGACGTCTTCTATGAAAAGCTATACACCATCATTAAACAGCACATTCCACTATCTCGAAACCGTAGCTCTCGATTTCCTGTCTGGTTTTCACCTTCGCTCATGCGTATTTTTAAACAGAAAAAAAGCGCCTGGATTAAGTGGAAAAAATATCACAACCGCTCCGATTATAATAACTTCTCCAATTATCGCGAACTTTTTTGTCGAGAATCCATAAAATGTTTTCGAAATTACATAGGCTTAGTTGAAGATAGCATACCTAAAAATATTAAAAAATTCTGGTCTTTCATTTCCAATAAAAAAAATAAAGCTAACTATCCATCCACTATGTATTTTGAAAATTCCTCATCGAACAACCCCAGTGGCATATGCAATCTATTCTCAGCATTCTTTAGTTCTGTTTACGAGCCCTCCTCTTTTGACCCAGATAAATGGCAACCACCGGAAAGATATCTAGAGAATTCAACGTGCATATCAGATACCTACTTATCCAAGGAGACGATACTAAGAGGACTGAAATCGTTAGATGCCACTAAAGGAGCAGGACCCGATGCCCTTCCACCCAAATTCTTCGTACTAACTGCAAACAGCACTTACTTAGCCTTGCATATTATTTTTAATAAATGCTTACGAGAAGGAATATTTCCTGCCATTTGGAAGAGAGCCTTTATTACACCTATTCATAAAAGCGGTGCGAAAGACAATGTCGAAAATTATCGCCCCATTTCTATACTGTCTACTTTATCCAAGCTGTTTGAACGTCTCGTGCATAATGCTCTATACCCTTTATTGCATCATCTTATCATACCAGAGCAGCACGGTTTTGTCAAGAAACGCTCTACTACAACTAATCTTATGGTTTTTACCAATTATGTATTTGAGAACATGGATCGTCGGATTCAGATTGACGCTGTTTATACCGATTTTAAGAAGGCTTTCGACAAAGTGGACCACACCTTACTTTTAGAAAAAATTGCCTTTAACGGTATACGCGGTAATTTGCTCCGATGGTTTGCATCATACATTTCTAATAGAACTCAGAAAGTCGTCGTTAATGGATATGAATCAGACCCTATCATTGCAAAATCCGGAGTTCCTCAGGGATCGATTTTGGGACCGCTCCTTTTTATTTTATTTATTAACGATATTAAATATTGTTTCTACAACTCTAACTTTCTCATGTATGCCGATGATTTAAAAATATATAAAGATTGTAAAAACCTCACCGATTGCATACTTCTTCAAGAAGATCTTAATAGACTATGTAGATACTGCCAAAATAATAAATTATTTCTTAATGTACCTAAATGCCATGCTATAACGTTCACAAAAAAGAAAAATATACAAAAATTTGACTACTACTTAGATACTGAACTCCTGGAGAAGGTGAACTCGGTGCGTGATTTGGGCGTCATACTAGACTCAAACTTACACTTTGATTTACACGTCGACTATATTGTCAATAGGGCCTTTCGGTTGTACGGTTTCGTCATGAGATCTTCATGTGACTTTGTGCGGCCTCATACTTATCTGATTTTATATAAATCTTTAATTCGGTCTCAACTCGAATATGCAGTACAGATATGGAATCCAATGTATGATAAGTATATTGACAGGCTTGAAATGGTTCAGAAAAAGTTCTTAAAAGCGATTAACTATAGATGCTATTACTCAAATGTTCCCTACACACAGCTGCTAAAACGGTACAAAATTTTAAGTTTAGAATCTAGACGTCGGCTGCTAGATGTCATGATGCTGCGTGGCTTGGTTAACAATAGATTTGATTGTATTGATATTACAAACAAATTATGTCTTAGGGTACCTAGAAATGTGTTCAGACGGGCGGTGCGTGTGCCTCAGTTATTTCACATATATACATGCAGAAGTAACGCGGGGGCTCGTGTACCGCTTCGCCGCCTTTTAGAGACATATAACACACATTTTACGGAAGTCGATATTTTCTCACTCTCCAACCATAAATTTAAAAAAATGGCTTCTAACATACTTTTCGCCATAACTTGATGTCAAAATTTTTGCATTTTTAAAAAACCTTACTTTTCTTTTTTAATGAATTAAACAAGTAGTCTGTTCGCTTATTCATTTATTCTATTTATGTCAATACGTGGACAATGGTGTGGGTTATATGTTTGTTTATTTATGTGTTTTTAGTTCTAAGTTTGCATACTGTAAACATGTATCCGTTTTTTGTCCCAATAAAATAAAATAAAATAAAAAACTTCGAAAAGTCAGAGGTGTGTACCTTGGGTCTTTTGAACCTCCGGACATTGTCTCGGCAGACCGTTCCATTCCCAGCTAGGCTATCGTCCCCTTACTAGGCTAGTTTAATCTATACCTTCAATATAATATCGTATAACATACATACATACATCCATACTCACGCCTTTTATTTCCGAAGGGGTAGGCAGAGGCGTAACTAGTGCACCCACTTTTCGCTGTGCGTATTCCGTCCCATGATGTGATAGGCCGAGCCTATAACCATATCGGGCATAAATTCCAGACTGCGGGCTGATACTGAGTAGAAAAACCCAATATCATGTTGCCCGACTCGGGGATCGAACCGGAGACCTCAGCAGTGCACTCCTACCTATCGTAATACAACTACGCCACCGAGGTAGTTTAATCTTATTTATTCGCAATTATTTAATCTAACATTGTAAATGAGAAAGCTTGTGGAAATGTTTGTTAGAAGTAAACGCGGAGACAGTTGAATGGATTTGGATGAAAATTGGCACACGGGTAGACCTTGTCCTTGAATAACACATAGGCTACTTTTTATCTAAGTTATTTGCTCCCATGAGAAATCATAGTAATTTTTCATCTGAATTTTTAAATAGATGGCACTGGCGTTTTAGGGATTTTTGTAGGGGGGAAAGGCTTTTCACGCGGGCGAAGTCGCGAGCAACACCTAGTTTGTGCCAGCTTGGTGGCAGAGACTGTCTGATACTTCGATATCTGTCACCAAGCAAAAAGCTTTCGATGACATTCCTACGATAAGAAAATTATATAAACTTCGTAATCATAAAAATAGGGCTGTACCTTTTATTCCTATGCCATAAACAGTACAAGACGTTGGTTTTTGTTACATACGGAAGCAGTAAAAAGCGGTATTCTACCATCTTGTATATCTTACAAAATTAATTCCGAAGGCAAACATTGTCTCTCGCAGCCTCTAGATTTAACTCCGGCAGTCTGGACTCAGTGCCACATTAGACTAAATGTTTCTGTATATATCTCCTATCTATAGTAGGTACTCCACTAAGATAGAGTGAGAAAAACATAGACGATAAAAGATAATTAAGGGGTATGCAGATGGCATCACAATGTCCTTATCATGTCTTTCATGTTGTGTGTGTTGAAATGTTATAAATGAATCTCGTAATAGAGGAATAGTTTCGTTAGTGAGAGGTGCTTGGTCCTTTATGCAGATAACTGTCACGGAAAATTCCATAAGTATAAATAATAACCCTCAATATTATCATTATGCAATAAATGTTATACTGTTCTAGGTTATAAAAAAGCATTACGAGGGTACAGGGATTGATGATCAAGTATAGCTAAACAAAACAGCAAAACTGAACTTTACATGAGTTCACAGACCCTAATCAAGACGGTACAAACATACTGATCACAAAATTGGCTTCGGTGCCGCTTTACCACCTTGGATGATTATAATTGATAATGCTTAAAGCAACAACACACAACACACTTCACCGAGCTTCTATCGGTCCAATTACAATAAATTGGTGGCAAGTCTATTTCTAGTGTAATTAATTTATTTGACTAATTATAATTAGTGTTTACTGCAGTGTATTTGATTTAGTACAATGCAGTTCGATTGGTGGGCTATAATAGCTTTGAACTCGTGAAAATGAAGAGGATTATTCACCATATTGTTTATTTATATTATATCATGCCTATTACCTAATTGGTACCTATATAACTCGATAAACTTTCCTCGAAAAGGTTTCAGATCATGTGAATTTTAATCATCTTTCCAAAGGCTGATCTGATACCCCATGAGAAGTAGGTAATACCTACTTAATTATACTTATTTTAAGTTCAAAATAAGCAACGAAACTTATTTGCAATAATGAGTTTTTATTGATAGTGAATTTTGGTCAACGTTGCCATTTTGATTATGTTATTTGACAAATCTGCAGTCACGTGGATTTAGCCCTGGTTTTTATGTTTGATGTGCTCGTACACGTCATGGGCTGTACCGGCTGCGCCTATAACCCGGAATCCAGTTTTCTATGAAAGAAAAGTGTTAACATATAATATACTAATACAGACTTACTTACACAATCCTGTTAATAATTAAATTATTAATTTTACTAATCAATAGTTTGAATAATGCAATGTATATTGAATCATCGACTTCGTAGATAATTATACACACCAACCTAAGCTGACGCGTTTATCGCCGAAAAGTTTAGGAGACGCGACAATAGAGGCACAACACTTCACCGAGCTTCTATCGGTCCAATTACAATAAATTGGTGGCAAGTCTATTTCTATATCGAGAACAGATTCCCGGGTAACTCAGGTAGGTAGTGGATAAACTCATATTTTAATACACCGACCGGGTAGAACCCAAAACCTTACGATTTACAGCCCAAGCATGCCGCCACCAAACCAATGGGGCAGCTATTTTCTTGATATCATGAAGAAAAAACATAAACACATAATAAAACATGGAGTACCTATCAAGCACACCGCAATAATGTATATATAACCAGAAATTTAAGTAAATAGGTACTATACTCACAACGGCCGACCCAACTCCTTTAGGCGCTGCTTCAGATATGTTTGAAAGCATGACAAACACAGACATAATAATAACGAATATGTTCAAGAATTTCATCTTGTAATTTAAACTAATGCAGAAAATTTCAATATTGACCGATGTGGTTGACGTCTTCAAGACGAATGTTTTCAAAGGCCAATAACTCGTCTATTTATCTTAATCTATTGGACACGAGTTTATTAGATATTGATTGACCTGATGACAAAAAACCCAAATCATTTTCAATATAGCAGATAAGTACTATAAATTAATTCGTAACATTAATTTTTCATTATAAATTTATCATGCTAAAGGGCGTTGTCCTTAGCGTGGTATGGTGGTTGTTGAATATCCTAATCGATAGTTCGTCATCATATTATTTATAATTTAGTTACAATTAAAACAGATATTCAATGGAAGTTTACAACATATGATCATGGTGTCTGTAGTTTCATGTGGCGTTTCACGAGAAATAAAGTAAAAGTAATAGTACCTTCCTTCACACACACACACACACATACACACACGACTTTTATTCCCGAAAGGGTAGTTAGAGGCGCAACTAGTGCACCCACTTTTCGCCGTGTGTATTCCGTCCCATGATGTAATAGGTGGCGAGCCTAACACCATGTCGGGCTCAAATTCCAGACGGGCTGATATTGAGTGGAAAAACCCAATATCACTTTGCCCGAACCGGAGATTGAACCCACAACCTCAGCACTGCAGTACCGTGGCAGTCAAAATTAATAGTACCTAATCAAAATATATCATTTTATTCGTAACAAAAAGTAGGAAAACAAAACCTGGGCGGTGACAATCACTTACCAAGAACACCTATACTGCCAGAAGAATTATGGATGCATTGGTATTTGGTATCCTTTGAGGAGAAAAAAGGGGTTTATGAAAGAGGACTGTATTTGTTAGATTCCGGCTGTCTCACCAACGAAGCTACACCTGTTATGTGGCTAGCCCACTCATGCCATATAGAAAACTGTCCTCAAATTTACAAGTCAGGTGCACGAAAATATAATTATGGTCACGCATTTTAGGTAGGTATGTACCATTGGTTTATATCGGTTGTCAAAATTCGTAACGGGTAATACCCGCGTACACGGCGAATACGCGGAACGTGGATGCATTACTTCATCTTTTTTCTTTTCTTCTTGTGTTTGTATTTTTTGCATTCTGTGTTTGCTTGTAATAGGTTGTGTAACTTATTCTAAACTAGTGTGTATGTTCTATATTTTTTGTCGTAAAATTGTTACAACTGTAAGCAAACTTATATAAATAAATAAATAAATAAATTACTGATTAGGGCAGGCGTTTATATTTCTTATGGAACTAACACCTTAGCCTACTTATACGGCTTACTCTAATTAACATGGAGAATCCCAGCGATGTGCTTTATTATTATAACAGGAAAATTCTTAACGCAATTAGGTTCATACGTATTTTTCAGTTTTTTTTTGTTACGATGAAATACAGGTTTTAAAACATGTTTAGTTTACAGTTTGTATTTTAATAAAGCCCGTTAGTGAAAATGCCTAATAGCCTACGTGAATACGTTTCCTAAAATATTGTTTGGTAATAATTATGTTATGTTATACGTAACACCGAATAATTATATGTAGGTTGTTATTTATACAAATTTTGTCTCGTTATAGTTTAGTGATAGATAAAACTAATTTAAACTCCCTACAACAAACTAATTTTGCTCTTAAATCCCAACTGTTATTGTTGTTTACAACGCTGAATGGAAAATTGAACACGATAGTTAATCATTGATTATAACTCATTGCTACTTTACCAGGGCAGTACTTGAATTATTTGTAATAGAAATACGTAAGATTTGGTATTTGTATGTCAATCACATCTTAAAAATGTAAGTAGTAGGTAATTGGTATTGTAAAAGCTAACACTAATGTAATATCTTGTGATTAGTATTTCAAATACTTAGGCTAATTATGGTTTTAAAATACATTTTCACACAAATATTTATTTATCTGTGCTTATGACCTGCAGAAAGATTGTTTTCTTTCGCAGGTTTTATTAAGCACCCAACAAGCGGCTCTTTGTCAGACGGTACATTTCAAAATCTGGTGTACATAAAATAAAATTCATTTTTCACTGATTAATGTTTATATGCATATTGAACTTGTATTTTATATTTCGAATTCATGACTTGAAAATATTTTACCTGTTATCGATTTTCAAATACATGCATAACTGTATTTAATACGCGCATACTCACGCCTTTTATCCCCGAAGGGGTAGGCTGAGGCGCAACTAGTGCACACACTAGTGTATTTAATAATTTGTTTTTTAAATGTATTTTGCCCAGCTGTGTACTTTACGTAATGCGAGCTGTCCTGCTAGTTAGTCTGATTAATTATAATGACTACACCGCAACTAATCTGACTATGTGCCGCATTATGCAAGTCGTTGAGTTAGTCATAGCAGTAGCTTGGCAGCTAGTAAAGTGGTAATTTGCTTTTAGTTCACCAGTCGCCTGGGTATCTACTATCTGGCCACATAGCAAAAATCAATGTGCGTTAAGCGTACCCGTTATTTTATTTATTTATTTACACTTTATATACAACGAGTATAAAGGCGGACTTAATGCCGAAGGCATTTTCTACCAGTCAACCTTTAGGTGGTGCAGAGACAAAACAACGTAGGTGTACGCAACGTGAGAAGGTAGTGGACAAAACATTCACATAATAAAGATCAATAATGTTTATAAATATAAAACTTACATAATACTATAAAATAACACAGTTACAAACTGATATAATTAAAAAAAACAACAAAACCTAACCTAACCTAAATATAGATATTATATACATACATACATATTACATGTATTAAATATATGATGTTCACTGACCTGTGGGGAAGATTCTGCCAAACTATCAAGGAGCATTCTCCGAACCCTTGTTTTAAAACCAGCCCGCGAAGTGGTGGATCTTATTACAGAAGGGAGCGCGTTCCACAAAAGAATGGATCGAACGTGGACAGAAGAGTGGATGAAGGCAGAGGTATGTGGAGGACATTTGAGAAGAAGATTAGTTATTATTATTATATTGAGCTAGCTCTAATTTTACACATAAAATCTGTTTTTATGCATGTCTTTGTTATAGATGGCGGGTTATCCTGCATTATATATAATTTAAGTCCTGTTGTTACATTCGTAGTCAAGTAAAGTTAAGGGTCTTATCACAATGGCGAATTGCAAGCGAATTCATAGGGAGACGAAGGCGCTGTGCGCTCTTCCATTGTGATAAGAACGTTAACTTTACTTGACCACGGATGAAACAATACGGGCTGAACACTACGTAGCGACAAATAATTAATAAAATAGTAAAAACCTTCAACGTACCTCTATTTAATAATGTCAACCTATTTTAGAATATAAAAATAAAATACTTTATTCATCACGTAGGCGAACATAGTTGCACTTATGATAAGTCAAGATACATGCTATTGTTTATAATAATTATTTAAATACAAAAGGTCACTTAATATATAACTACCAATGATAACTACATACATTTTTATTGGGAGTAAAATCAATTATGAATATAAAAGCAAAAAAAGCCAGTTCGGGCTGGCAGGAAATAGGATATAAAAAAAAAGTTAAAAAAACTGAAACCCGACTACTGAAAAAAGTAACTGAAAAGCACGAAATAAGTCAATAATGTCCAGGGTACAACTTAACCGTAGTCGCAGTCGCAGTTGGAAAAATACATAGCCTATAACCATCGCACAATAAATACGCATAGATAGACACCTCACTTGTCAAAATCGGTTCAATTAGAGCGACGCTAGAGTGGAACATAAAATGGACATACGGTGCTAAAATCATTAAGTACTTTTTGCTTTAAGTATCAAAACACAGTTTAGTAACCTGGGGCAATAACTGGGTGAATGTACCATGTCTTTCGCACGGATACGTCATTCCCATACATTTTCTTATTTTCTATTGGTATTGATGATTGTAGAAAGTCGTCTTGGCCATAGTCCTTGAACGCTATACAAGTACAATTGCCTCCATTGTGAGAAAGCTGGAAACCCCCAAAGCATAGTCATAATTTCATGACAGTAAAAGATACCGTCTTTAATGTTTGACGATAGATCTCTTTATCTCTATACGTAAATTTCGTTATTAGCTCAGTAAATATAAGTACTTTACATTTCACAAATTCTTCCCGTATGCCTTGTTTTTTTTGGAAGGAACAGACATGAGATTTTGCCATTGAATCATTATTCCATAATATCCATTCCTCATTTCCTATGTACTTCTGGTTCTTACAATCGCCGAGAAAATCATTTTTCTTTTGCGATATTTTTCGTATAACGGATGTAGGTACAATCAGGCATCATTCGACGTGTATTGAATGTTTAAACAACTCATCCTACTAACATTCAATATAATACAATAGTTTTTCGCCGTGATGATGTACAGTCAGCCACATAAGTAGCTGAACAAATTCAAAACATGAAATCGCCTCTACACTTTTGTGTTCTTACCTAATCTCGTGAAATTGGCACTTGTCATATACTCACACTCTCAATGTGAAATGATTATAACACCTATACCCAAAACAAATATCTGTGGTCAACATTTATCTCGTATGGGGATCGAACTTACGGCGTTTCGTCTCTCAGCTAGCTCATCGCCCATTGTGTCCCGGAGATGATCAAAGTAATAAATACATAGTATGTGTTTAACGAATATTAGTATTCGCCAAATTTGGGACAAAATTATACTTATATGTTATATGTCAATGAAAATTATGTCTGAGACTAAAGTCTAACGAATTTGTTTTCAAAGGCGGCTACAAGTTAAAAAAGTTGCGACAAGCCAAAACTGCGAAGAAAGATGATGAAGCGGTGAAACAAAAGAGGTATTATCATGCGACAACATCAGTCGTCGCATGATAATACCTATCCTGGATCACCTTTTGCCAGCCATCTCGCACATCATTAATGGCTCCCTTACCTCTGGCATATTCCCGTCTCTATGGCGGAAAGCCATAGTGATTCCTCTTCCCAAAACTCCTAACCCTTCACTTACCAAACATTTCCGTCCTATATCCATTCTTCCTTTTCTGTCCAAAGTGCTTGAGGCCTGTGTACACAAACAGTTGTCTAAGTTTGTAATTCTAAACAACCTATTGTGTACATTGCAATCTGGTTTCAGGCCTGGTCACAGCACTACAACTGCGCTTCTCAAAGTGACTGGCGATATTAGAGCGGGCATGGAGGACACCAAGGTCACTGTGTTGGCTCTGATTGATTTATCTAACGCCTTTAATACCGTCAGTCACGATATTCTTCTAGCCATCCTCTCCCACCTTTTGAACTCCCCTTCGGCTCTAGATTGGTTCTCGTCTTATCTTCAGGGACGCCAGCAGTTGGTACGACTCGGCGATGCCTCGTCCAGTTGGCGCTATATCGATTCTGGAGTCCCTCAAGGCGGCATACTCTCTCCATTATTGTTATCTATCTTTATTAATTTCTTAACTCAAAAACTTCAGTGCGCGTATCACCTTTATGCCGATGACTTGCAAATATATTCTGAGGATGGAGTGGATTGTGTAGCCGCAGCCATTGACAGGGTGGGCCGAGTCCCTGAATTCTCGATGCGCCGCTCTACTGCGCAAGCCACAACGTATAGTGGCGCAGCGACTCATCAGGGGCTACCGCACAGTCTCCCACGAGGCGGCCTGCGTCTTGGCCGGTACTCTGCCATGGGAATTGGATGCCAAATACCTCTCGTCAGTATTCTTCTGGCGTGAGGAGGCATCCCGGCTCGGGCGGAGACTGGCCCCGAGGGAGGTCAAGGCCCAATTAGCCTCCATCCGCAGCGCCGCCGTAGAGGAGTGGCATACCAGGCTGGAGAGCCCGAATGCGGGCTTAAGGACCGTCGCGGCAGTGCGACCTGTCCTTGTAAGCTGGCTTGACAGGCGCCACGGTGCGCCGACATTCCGTCTGACACAGGTACTGACGGGTCACGGATGTTTCGGCTCGTTCCTGTGTCGGATCGGAAAAGAAGAGTCCGCCGTGTGCCACCACTGTGGCAACGGCCGCGAGGATACGGTCCAACACACTCTCGAGGAGTGCCCAGCCTGGGATCTACAACGCAGTGCTCTTAGAGCAGTCGTCGGAGGAGATCTCTCGCTGCCTGCCGTGGTGTCTGCCATGGTTGGCGGCTGGAGGTCTTGGCGAGCGATGGTCTCCTTCAGCGAGTCCGTCATCTCGCGGAAGGAGAGCGCCGGGCGGGATCGTGAGCAGAACGATCCCGCCCGCAGCCAGAGGAGACGTAGGAGGCGCCGGGTGGACGAATGACCGGCGCCTCGTGCCCTGTGGTCCGGGGGCATTTAGAGAGTTCCGCCACGGCATCCCCTGCCTGTCGTAAGAGGCGACTAAATGGGGCTTCGAGAAAGTCGCGGGGCGAGCAGCGGGGGGCTGCTCAGACCAATATAAGCGACTCCGAGGTGGACGACAATGCGGGTGGTCGGCCTCCCGTTGTCGTAGACGCCAAAGGCGTCCTTTAGAGTTCGGGGGCATCTTAGCCCCCTTGTATAGAGAGGGGCCGCAACGGCACCGCGCAGGGACGGTCCCGTGCAGCTATCTTAGTGCAACAAGATACCCCGGGGCCGTCTCGTATGCGCCGAAGAAGGCCACCGCGGGTTTTGGTTGGTATGCCGGCGTAGGGTGTACATAGTGTTAGGGACTCGGTCCAATGCTCGCTCGGATGATGCCATACTCCCGAGTGTCGACATTGGGCTGTAAGACTGTGTGAAACCAACATAACCGTTCCACTCACCCCCCAGTGGTGGTAGCGATAACGCGTTTTTTCCACGCGAAAAAAAAAAAAAGCCATTGACAGGGTGAACAGGGACCTAGCACAGATTAAAATCTGGTCCGACAATTTTGGTTTATCTGTCAACCCTGCGAAATGCCAAGCCATTATCATAGGTAGTTCAAGGATAATTAGCAGGGTCGATAATACCATCATTCCACCCGTTACATTTAACGGAACCATTATTCCTTGGAGCACCAGTGTTCGTAATCTCGGTCTGCACATCGACTCCACCCTGAGCTGGAGGCCCCAGGTAACCTCTATCTGTCAGAGAGTCACTGGTACCCTTCGTGCTTTATACCGCCTGAAGAACTTCCTCCCGCCTGCAACCAAGACTATGCTTGTGCAAGCCTTAATCCTTCCTGTAATCGATTATGGTGATGTATGCTATTTTGATCTGAATGCAGATCAACTCAACAAACTGGACCGCCTTCTAAATAACTGCATTCGATTCGTGTATAATCTTCGTAAATATGACCACATTTCTTCCTATCGTCTTCAACTAAAATGGCTACCTATTCGTCAGCGCCGTTCGCTGCGGGCACTTACCACTTTATTCTCGTTTCTTACCTCCCCTTCACCTCCTACTTACTTAGCTTCAAATTTCCAATACCTGTGCAATAGTCACTATAGGAGCCACCGATCTTCTAGCAATCTTCTTCTCAAATGTCCCCCTCATAGCTCTGACTTCACTCACTCTTCTTTTGCTATCCAATCTATTCTTCTTTGGAATTCGCTCCCCTCCGAAATCAGATCGTCCACCACTCGGTTTGCCTTCAAAAGGAGAGTACGACAGCTGCTGATGAACGAAGCAGAAGAGTCACCATCTTAACGCACTATACTATATTATATAATGTATATATTATGTATTTTTTTTAAAACAATAATATGTATTTTTTGTATTCAGACGTTTATAATATTATTCATATTATATTTATTTTTAATATATATATTTTATTTTTTATTTTTATTGATTTTAAGTATATATCGTATATTTACATTTATATATGTTTAATTAGTAATCTTGTATACCTGACAAGTTACCTTGATGCACCTACCTTATTTGTCTCTGCACCACCCTAAGGTTGACTGGGAGAGAATGCCTTTGGCATTAAGTCCGCCGATATACATTTGTATATAAATAAATAAAAGAGTAAAATTAGTTGATAGCTACCTAAACCTGTTATAATTTAGAAAACTTATCCCAGCAGCTTGAAAAATATGAGTTTCTAGGCATATTCTTATGGCACCACAATAAAAAAACAAATATTCGTATTCGCAAATACCTACTGAAGATGATTATTCGTACTCGTATTCGTATTCGCGAATATGAAAAATCCAATATTCGTTACATCACTAGTAATTAGCAATAATGATAAAAGTTTTTAAAGTTTTAGGATGTTCTAAATTTTTACGCCTTATTATAGTGTTTTCATACTAAGTTAGGAAAAGAATACACTTTAATTATAAGTACATTTAATTTATTTTAGAAATCAAGGCAATTTTATTACAACACCCTCAACACCGTCTAGTTATAATTAATATTGTTAAAAAAATACATAGAGTTGTACAGTGGCTATTGTAAGTAACTGCCGTACTGTCATCATTTAAAACTTTATCTTATAGAAAAATACGAAGTAGAAATTGCTCATTCCAAAAATTTTAAACGCACTTCTGTAAATAATGATTCATGATCATTAAAGTTACATGACCTCTCTGAGGGCGGCACTTAGTGTGCAATAGCCATGAATCATGAATACTTTGTACTTATCTAAATTTACACCGCTAAGCATTTTTGGTCACATAAGTATTTCATACAAAAATGCTAATAACATAAATAATTTTATTTTATTTTATTTGGTAATCCAACAGCATTTTACATATATATATATTATTTTTAACTAAGTAATAGCTACATATACAGCCAGTTACAGGATTACACCGTATTTTTATGTACCTAATTGCCATGTTACATGCTTTATCAAAAGCTAGTTAATTATAAGCTAGACAATAAAATATTTGGTGCGTGTATGTGTGTGTGTATGTTTAAGTGTTTCGAAGAATATTAATGATTTCCTTTTTAATTTTAATTTTGCTTAAATGAAATAAGTCTAAATCAGTATAATATTTATAAAAAACTCGCGATATCCTACAAATTATTGAGTTCTGTGCATAATTACTATTTACTTGCGGTATATCTAATAATTGAGTGTGTCGCACACGGAATTTGGGTACCCAAAATAAAAAGTACTTAATGGAATGAATCGTATTTTTTAGCGTTAATACATATAAGTAATTTGTTATCTACAAACGATTTTGGTTTGGTAGGCACATATTTTATAAACTTTATCGGGATAAAATACTTTTAAACGGTTTTTAATGTCTGCGTTCAGAACATACATAATTCTTTCCATATATTACAAAATTCTATGCGAGTTCTTATTAACTTTATAGATTTCTTTGTTTGTAATTTGTGGATGAAAAATGAACATTCGACATAAATATTCCATGATTTAATTTCGTCGAAATTCAGAACAACTGTGTAATTGTTTCAACGAAATAAGGATTTAATTTTATTAATGTTCGTAGGATAATTTAATTACATTATTGTTTAATGGACAATGGTTTTATACCTAGTTTACTCTAATAAAGTTAAAATCTAAACCATTTTAGTAGTAGAGGCTTACGTCTAGCAATGGGTCAGTTTATAATACAGGGTAGGCATTACATAATATATTATACTAGATTTTTGCCAGCGTGAATGAGGTATTCTAAGATAAAAGTCCCGCTTTATATTTTCCCGAAAAAAAATGGAGCCTATGTTACTCGCTTATAATGAAGCTTTATATTGGTGAAAGAATTTTTAAAATGGGTTCAGCAGTTTTTGAGTTTATTTACATTTTACATTACAAACATACAAGAATACAAATCTTTCCTCTTTATAACTTTAGTGTTGATTAATCGCATAACACGCGCATACTCACGTCTTTTATCCCCGAAGGGGTAGGCAGAGGTGCAACTAGTGCACCCACTTTTCGCCATGAGTATTCCGTCCCATGATGTGATGCAGGGCACAAAGTCCAGATTCCGGGCTGATACTGAATAGAAAAATCCAATATCACTGCCCGACCCGGGGATCGAACCCGAGTCCACAGTATTGCAGTCCGACCGTAATACAACTACGCCACCAAGGCAGTCTATTAATATCGCTTTACCGTAATACACGAGTATAAACATGTAATTAGCGGTATAATATTGTTAACAAAGTGGCGAGGTAAATATTACTATATGCCACTTTTTTAATTGCCTTAGTGGGCAAACGAGCAAGTGGCCCCCCTGATAGTAAGGAGCACCCGCCGCCCATGGACTGTAGCAACGCCAGGGTCACAGCCAACCCATTGCCTCCGGGACGAGAGCACTGCCGAAGTAAGTAATATTGATTCTCTGTGAATCTGCAGTTGCGTCCTAATAAAATTATGTATGGAGCTAGCAACTCTTGGGTCGCGTTTAATAAAAGCGTGTCCACTATAGATTGATGCTACTTATACTTACGAAATTGAAGATATCGTTTGTCATTATGATCGAATAAAAATAATTAAACAATGATAACATTATACTATTAACCAAATAGGTAGTTTCCCTCAGTGTGAACTTTAACCTATGATTGATGAATACTATAATTATATCACTCAATACATATAATATTGCTTTATATAGAATACTAGCTTTTGCTTGCGGCCCCGTCCATAGTGGACTTTTTGTTTGATGGATGGTTTCTACCGACGAAATTAAGTGGAAAATGTTTTCTAAATATCAATTCTAATGACACTTTTCTGCTTTTATATTAATTTTGTGTCGGTAAGGTATTTATCCAATGTTCAAAGTTTACCTTCATCTCATTCCTAAAAGGGTCAATCCTACTAATATAAACGCGAAAGTTTGTAGGAATGTATGGATGAATGTATATTTGTTACTTTTTCACGCAAAAACTACTAAACAGATATCGCTGAAATTTGGCACACGGGTAAATCATATCCTGGATTAACACAAAGACTACTTTTTATTCAGAGTAATTATAAAGCGGGACTTTTATCCCGGAAAAACTTTTTAACGCGGGCGGAGCCGCGGGCAAACGCTAGTTGAAAATAAAATAGGCACTTATAGTAGGTAGCTTTTTTTCCAAGTTGAGAATTCACTTTCACATTCTATAGGGTTGATTTGTTTTTAAGATATGTCCATTTTCAGGATTCAAGGTATCTCAACTCCAAATAATATTATGATCAATAAATCCCCATACAAAGTTTCATCCACTATTCCATCATCTTAGCAATTAATTTAAATCTATTGTCTATCTCGTATGTTTAATTCATCAATATCTCGAACTGTGAAAACGAAGCACATAGACAGATAGATTCACTTTTAAATTTATATGCATATGAATATCGCAGAATATAATGTGAATGAATAGGAATAGGTATAAACATCCGCTCATATACGTGTTACGGTTCGCGTTTTAATAATAAACATAATATAGATGGTTATGACAACATTTCGTTTACGACTAATTCCGGGCTGTTGTAAATTGTAAAGTCCCTACCCGTTATCTGAGAGTATAAAAAGATGGTTAGCCACATACTGCCAGTCAATAATCTTTTAAAAGTGTAAATTGCAGGAGTTGTCAGCAAAATATTGTGAAAATGAAGTTAACAAGTTTATTTATTTTTATTATTGTCGCGTTGTCGCTACTATTTTCGAGCACCGACGCGGCACCAGCTAAAATTCCCGTAAAGGCTATAAAACAGGCCGGCAAGGTCATTGTAAGTACGCTGGGACTACCCAACTACAGCTCATATCTTTACTATGTAGACTTTATTGTTGTCCTGTAATGTCCTAGTGGAAAGCAATTAATGTCTGTACGTGCGTAAACTTTATTATTGTCGTAAATTGAATTCTTATTTTACACATTGCTGTTATGTCTTTGTATTTGGGGTTCCGAACCTCGAAAGGAAACATTATAGGATCACTTTGTTGTCGGCCTGTATGTCTGTCAAGACTCTTTCTCAGGTACGCGTAAAGGTATCTAGGTGAAATAGAAAGAAAGAAAGAAAGAAAAAAACATTTATTGCCACAGAATTATGCATATGCAACAACATCGAATACAAACAATAAAAATATCAAAAAACAACAACATTTATTATAAAATAGGAAGAAATGTATATCAAATACTCGGGTTTACGAACTCTACGGTCTCTTTCATATGTGAAATCAAACTAGTAAGTCAACGCGATTAAAAAATAATACTGTTTATGTCGCATATTTTCACATATTTTGCGATTTCTTAAGGGAATATCTAATAAAGCGTGTAATAATAGGGTATTTCTCGTTGACCTAGAATCATGGCATTGAAATTTGGCAAGAAGCAAGGTCTTTTAGGACACGTAAAGAAAAAATCTGAGAACCGTAAATATGTACTTTAATAACAAAAAAAAACGAAATTACTATTACAAACTTATTGTTTGCGGTTGGTACAATAACCGTGTCTAGGGATCGTGTCCTTTATCCTTGTTTGTCTTTTAATTAGTCCAATAATATTTGATGCTTTCTTAATGTACCTACTTATGAAGATGCAACTGTTAGTTGTCCGGTTTTTTATTCTTTGTTTGAATTAATCCCTACAGCTGTGTTGTCGACGTAACATGGTTGCAATATTTTTATATAAAATATTATGTTGCAGTTTTGGCTTATAGTTTTTTACGATCAGTCCATAAAGTTAACCCTCTTGTAGATGTGCTTTTATTTATATTCAATTATATTTTAATCTTTTCAGGGAAAGGGTCTTCGGGCTATCAATATTGCTGGCACCACACACGACGTTGTTAGTTTCTTCAGGCCTAAGAAGAAGAAGCACTAGAAATATAAATGTATGTACAATTTTATAAATTTATACCGTATAATACTGTGGTTTGTGGTATGTATGTTAATTACACATGAATTTATGATTTTCGGACTAAGTTATGCGTGCGGTTTCCCCTTTGGAATCTCCCATGGAGTCGCAGTTACGTAGCTAGAATAACCTTTTGTTTACTAAATTCAATAAAACATGGAATCTTAGGGCTGTCGCACTTTAGGCATGGATTAACTTCTACGTATACGCACGATGCATGTTCGTACGAATTGAGCGTGCACACTGGTTGTATGGCGGTCATAATTCAAGCAATCTTTGTTCGCTACTCTGTCCCACTAAAACACGTCAATAATATTTATTTACGTTCTACATACATACATCTACACTAATATTATAAAGAGGAATGATTTGATTGTTTGTTTGTTTGTAATGGATAAACTCAAAAACTACTGGATTGATTTTAAAGATTCTTTCACCAATATAAAGTTACATTATCAGCGAGTAACATAGGAAACTTTTTATCCCGAGAAAATATAAAGCGTGACTTTTATCTCGGGAAAACTTAATCACGCGGGCGGAGCCGCGAGCAAAAGTCTAGTATAATATAAAGTACCTGGATGACCGAGCTTTGCTCGGTATTTTTTCTTTTTTGGTAAATTCTGTTTCTTAGTAATTGTATTTAAATACGAATTACATACTTACTGATGAATTATGAATAATACTTTAAACTTTTATAACTTAACAATTGATTTTCTTGGTTTAACCTCAAACCAAACACTCATTGGCTTAGCGTTGCTTAACAACGCCATCTACTGGAGTAGTTTTACTGTTGTTGTGTCGTTAAAGCAGTTAGTTGCTCGCAATTAAAAAAAATGTATTATTACTCGCCAATAGATGACAGGAAGAGTCATATTTTTCAGTTAATGTTTAAGTTGAATTACTGAAAACACGGATAAAACGACATTTTCTAAAAATGAATCCTAGCTAGGTAGACTTATTGCCCCCGAAACCCACCGCATTCTAAATTTCATGAAAATCGTTGGAGCCGTTTCCGAGATTCAGATTATATATATATAATGATACGGCAAAATAAATTTTAACGTACGTAAATTAGAATGACGTATAAAAAGTCGTTATATTTATATTTTTTCTTAATATTTTTTAAAAAAGTTATCAGTAGCCGTTGTTATGGAAACATCACAATGGTCACTCAGAGAGCTATGGAGAGGGCGATGCTAGGTGTGTGGCTGATGATGATGATGATGGAAACATCAATATAAAATTTATAAGTAACTAGCTGGCCCGGCGAACTTCGTATCGCTTCAGAATCAATGAATGTTGTGTTAACTTATTAGTGTTTTATTGACATTAAATGAATTATTAAACTGAATAAAGCTCAACAAATGTACAAAAATCAAAATGCAAAAGTCATATATTCATACACAGAGACAGAGAGAAGCAGAGACTATTGAGCGCGACATGCCACGATAATACCTAAAAAACGTTATTTATAAACGATTATGGGCATCCACACCATCCACCTTCGCTCGATAAATACCTTTCGTAACTCTTCTTTCAACCATTCTCTCTACGTGCCCAAATTATCTCAGCATCCTTCTTTTAATTTTAGTCACCACATCAACCTTCAATTTATAACGTTTTCGTTTCGTTCGTTTCCCCATGCATTAAAAATAGCGACTCCACATAGTATATTCTGTAAGGAGTGCATTTTCACCGCATTTACTCGACATTCGTGCTTCTTCTGCCAAACCAGCATTCACTTCCATATATAATTGTCGGCAACAGCACAGTATTGTTAATTCCTATTCTGCTCCCTTTACTCTGATACCGGCTTTGGAGTTCTCATTTTAAAGAGACTTCAATGGTCTCACCCGGCGGCTGTCAGTCCCATACGTCAATGACCACGTTGACCATAGCTTATTCCTCGGCACACGATCGTAAGCCTTTTCCAAGTTTAGAAAGGCACAAGACTTTTTTGATTTGGTGAAATGTTTTTCCGCTATGTACCTTATGGAAAAGACTTGATCTTCTTGTTCTTCTTAATCGCGACATTGTAAGTAACAGAAATTTCAGAAAAATAGTATGTAGAGAATAAATTAAAACGAATTCATATACAAACACGGTCGAAAACTCTTACCCAGTGTGCGAGCTTCCATACTATTTCAATTATGTTGGGGAGCCTCATGCCGCCGAGTCGTGCGTATACGAACGATTCACCTATACCGAGCCCCTTTGTTTATGTAAAGTTGTCTCCTATTAAATTATTCTAACATAATTTACAGTTTTAGCTTCTCGTTAACACATTATGGTCAAAGCTATGTACACTTATAATAGGCATACATATTTGTAATTGTATAATGTTTCACAATATAACCTATATTATGATAATATGTTATATATGTTATGCTGATAGTGTACCTAAATAAATAAATAAATAAATGCCTATTCGTACGAAAACACATTTAAACAGCGACCGCCCTTATTTTGTTGAGACGTCTTTCTTTAGCCTTTGTTCGGATTTCAAAATAAGTTTTGTATTCATGTCAAAGGTAATGGCCCCTAACTTTATATTGTGCATTGTTTATTATTCATTATTCAACATATTGGTTACTATTCAGAATGACTTACTATTATAAAGCACAATGATGGATGGTCCGCATATTATTTGAATTCTCATTATAAGGATTTGGCTAATTTGGATAAAGTGGTATAAACCAGAAGATAAATAATAGGTAGATACATTGATACCTCATATTGTGTTAAAATTATTAATAAATTGTAATAATATAAGCATTGTAATCATACAGAATTAAGCATTTTGTTATAATATACCAGAGTATTTTCAATGGGACGTATAACAAGCATACATTAATGTTACTGGAGAAACTTAGTCAGCGGCAGGAAACAGTGGTTTGGGATCTATATTTTCCTACGGACCGCGCAGTGTTATTAAAGCGTAGATAACTAATGTTTGCAAGTGTAGCATTTGGCAGCCATAACGCTAGTTTTAAGAGAATCTACTAACTTTAAAGACTGAGGTCCTGATACTCTTGAAAAATACAATCAGTAGAATATTGAACCACTTTCTTCTTTTGAAATCGGTGAAAAAATATATTTAAATTCACATGAAAAAGTCATACCATACTATTTAACAAATGAAGTGTTCTTGAATACAAAAGAGGTTTTTTCTCTTTACTGATTTAACAGGAAACAACAAACAAAACAGAGTCTATAATACAACGATCGTAAGAATTCACACGAATGATATGTTCGGTTTACGGGTGTTTACCGGTGCACTCATTCATCCTTACAATTCCTCGAAATTATTGCCGCAACACGGACACGATAATCCGTATGCAAACATAAGTGTTTATTGTAGTTTTAGAACGAAAATTTTTAAAGATATTCAGACATGTGACTCTTAATATGTTTATAGAAAATCTCAAAAAACGTTCTAGGCTTTATCTCTATAAGTAGAGTTATGTAAATTTCAGCTGTTGACAGAGTAGGTACTACGTAAAAACCTATGGCTATCCCACGAGAAAAAATGGTAATTTTTATCTGATTTTTAGGGTTCTGGAGTTCAAAAGGAACCCTTATAGGATCACTGTGTTGTCCGTCTGTCTATCTGTCTGTCTGTCCACCTGTCTGTCAAGACCCGTTTTCTCAGGAACTCTTAAAGATACCAAGTTGAAATGTATATTAAATAAAGTTTAATTAAATTTAAATTAAAATCAAACTAGTAAGTCAACGCGATCAAAAGATATTACTGTTTGCGTCGCATATTTTGAGATTTTGTAAGGGAATCAAAACTTATAATTAATTATATACCTAGATAGACACTGAACGTTTCAAACGCGTCGAAAAAATAGAGGTGAACTGTCCCCAACTAAATGAGTTCGAGTAAATTATTTTTTGTTGTTTTTCATGGATATAATTATCTCCCCGTTTTAATAGAAACTATGTAATCACTGGTATCATTATGCGCGCACACAAGGATACGCAGAATGATGCAGCGATAGCGTATGCACATACTACACAGCTGTCACGCATACTAGGTTAAGAAAAGGTGGCCTGTTTGTATTAGTTTCATTGCAGCGCGCCACTCTATCTAGGTATATAATTAATCAAAGCCTATAGGGTACTTCCCGTTTACCTAGAATCATGAAATTTGGCAAGAAGCAAGGTCTTACAGCACATGTAAAGGAAAAAATCTGAAATCTGCAAATTAAGAAAAAACGGAATTTAGACACTTTTAAAATTTGATATATTTGGCGAACTATTGAACTACTAGATACCATACTAGATACCTTACCTACAAGTTTGTTCGGAACCCTCGGTACGCGAGTTGTTTTTTTTTTTTTTTTATATTTGTAATATTGTTTTTTATAAATTTTGGTTTTAGAAATACATATTTGTAATAATTTACGTGTTAATATCAAACTCAAGGCCCCGCCGTCCCTATGTGCGAAGTGTGCGGCGCACACAGGCGCCAAGGCAATAGGGGCGCTGGAATCAGGATGATAATATGTCAACGATAATTATTGAAATTATATTTGCTATACTACAACACATTCTTTATAGTTGAATAGGTAAGAAAGAAGGTACAAGTCTCCCAAGACAATACTCACGCCTGTGGTTTAAATTTTAAACTACTTGAATTTTTACCCCAATGCTTATGAGCTATGTGTTGAAATGAAAAGAACCGCCGCAGTCGCTACAATAGCCAACTACATATTATTATCTTATCGCAAACAATTTACAAAAGGTCATTTTCTTAATTAAAACTTATAAAAAAAATCTGCGCTCCACAATGAGCCAAGAGAGGTGAACGTTGAGTAATAAAAAATATTAATTTCGGAACAGGACGACAAAAATCAGAGGCGTTTCATAGATTTCGCACACAGGCGCTGTCTTGGGTCGACGCGGCCCTGATCAAACTTAATAATTAACACGCATAAAACATGTTAAGATTCCCAGTATGCGATAAAGAATACTATAGTAACAAGGAAAATAATACCAAGTTATTAACTTTAAGAGAAAATCTTACTTTGTCGAAGCTACATCAAAACCTCATAAAGTATAATTATATAACGACATATCATGTATATAAAACAAACACACATATCACGCTTTTATCCCCGAAGGAGTAGGCAGAAGTGCAACTAGAGCATCCACTTTTAGCCAAGTGTATTCCGTTCCGTAAGCGGCGATAGCCTAGTTGGTAGTGGAACGGACTGCCGAGACGAATGTCCGCAGGTTCAAAACCCAACGACAGACACCTCTGACTTTTCTAAAAAATTATGTGTGTATTCTTTGTGAATTATCGCTCGCTTTAACGGCGAAGGACAACATCGTGAGGAACCCTGCATACCCGAGAATTTCTCTGAATTTCGAAAGTATTTGAAGTATGCCAACCCGCACTAGGCCAGCGTGGTGGACTAAGGCCTATAAACTCTCAGTTGCAGAGGAGGCCCGTGCTCAGCAGTGGGCAGTATATAATACAGGGCTGGTGTGGTATGGTATTCCGTTCCACAACGTATTAGGAAGCGAGCCAATGCTCTTGTCAGGCTTGAATTCTAGACTCCGGGCTGATACCGAGCAGAAACCCAATATCACTTTGCCCGGACTCGGGATTCGTACCCCTCAGAGCCGAGGTCGTACCGCACACGAGATGCAACTACGCCACCGAGCCCATCAACTACTCCTACTAGAACATATACATACTGGTACATTGTTATATCGTTTAGCTTTTGGTTAACTAGTTACCTTATAATTTTGGTAAATTAAGGTATTTATGATATTAATAACATTGGTTTGAGCATTTCTAATTACTAACTCTACAGGTAATGTATTTTGTTAATATTAAGTATGTTAGTAATTATTATATTAAGCTTCTTAGTTCTTCAACAGTTTAGCCTACTAGATAAAGTTTATACTTTAGTCTTTAACTAAGTTTGGAATATAGCACAGCGTAGCCATGCTATGCTTTATAATTAAAAGTTCTGGATGGTGCTGCAACTGTTGTCGTGTTTAACATTAGGTGAACTATGTATATTATGCTTACCTTGTTATTAATGTCTGTATGTATGTGTATATTACTTAATTAATTAATTATATATATTTTAAATATATCACACTTTGCAGAAGTTAAGAGTAAAAATATTTTAGTAGAAGAGTCCAGATCATGTGATATTAAAATTGTGATTAAAAAACAAAACCTATTATATTGATATTATGAACATGCATGTTTGTTGATTACTAGCTATTGCACGCGGCTCCGTCCGCGTTAACGGTCATTTCCTGTGTAAAATATATATAGCACTCGGGGTTAGTTAATGTAGGTTATTATTACTGAGATTATAATTTAAAAAATGGTTTAAGTGTATTTTTTGGCCATTACAAACATATAAAAATTAAAATCATTTCTCTTCGTAATATTAGTTTAGATTAAGGCAATGACAATAACAACAAATAGGCAATATAAATTACATAACCCGTTTATCGAGCTGCGTTTTTGGTTAAAATATAAATGTTACCAATTAGTGAGTGACGAGGGTATTAGGGAAATACGTGATAATTAGTCCAATTAACAAACAATAAAACATTACGTGACACATCTTGGGGAAACACATTTCGTTGCGTACGCAACTATCACAAATTTCCTTGAGTTCGTAACTAATGGGACCAAGACGCTGGTAACGGTTAGTTTTCCTGTACAAGTGTGCTATATAAAAGCAAAACGCGGCAGCATACAGTTTCAATAGCTTGTAGGTTATTGATGTAAGCACATCACGAACGAAAATGAAGCCAATATTTGCTGTCGTATTAGTAGTAGCGCTATGCGTTCAATTTTGTCAAGTTTCTTGTGACAAGCCCAAGCAGACGAGCACCTCGCCCGTCTCATCCAGTACTGCTAAGCCTTGGACTCAAAAATTTAAAGATGGTTTGGTGTGTACTGTGTGTCACGTTATAATGCTATGATAATAAATACTACTACTACATCTATCTTATTAACAAATTTAATTGAGTATCTATTAATGTAATTGAATCTATGATGGTGTAGTTTGTAATTACTTGTGTTCGAGTTGTTAACACGTTAATGAATAATTAACGTATGTTACGTTTAGGTTATAACTTGTTGAATAGGATACGTTTTTATCATGATCATCATCATCATCAGCCACACGACGTCCACTGCTGAACATAGGCCTCCCCTAAAGATTTTCAGACGGACCTGTCATAAACGTTTTTATATGAAATAATATTTTCTATATTTAACAGGTGTTTTAGATATTTATTATTTATTTCAGGGTAAGTTCTTACAAGGAGCTGCGGTGGTAGGCGCAGTGCAACAAGGCTTCCATGATGCTCGGGGCAGTGGCAAACATAAGTCGATCGGGCATTCCGCTGGCGGCTCTACAAATCCTAAACACTAAGCATTTTTAATTCAATAAATTATTTTGATTGTATTTGTTTTCTTTTATTTCGTGATAATTACAAATGTTACCCCTGTTAATGTGTTGTCCTATAAAAGAGTACATTAGATGTTTTATTACTCTGATATTTATGCTTCTGACTGTACATCAAATTAAAAAAAAAACCACCAATGCATACGAATAAGATCGTAGTCAATACCTATTATTCCAATGAGAAGCACGTTCATATTGTTAGCATATGGCATATATCACGTACTATGATAGGTTGATGAAATAAGAGACGGCCTGCTAACAACTGGACTGCAGCCAACAAAGGAAGTGGAGCGGAGGCGTGAGTAACGATCGCATGGTACTTTTGTTATACTCGTAGGAGAGACAGGAATGAAATAGTACACGGCTCCGAGCTTACACCATGTCATGACGGTATTGACTTTTAATTCGAATAATACGAACGCTTGCTAGAAATGTAAAATTATGAATAAAACACAAGAATGGTATTTACTTTTAATATTATTACGCCTAGATGAATATTCAAATTATAATTAAGAAAGGTTACGTTCACCTAATAAGTAAGCTAGACGATATATATTTAGTTTTTAAGTATTTTAATATGCAGGTGTTAAGTTTTGATACGAAAGGCTTGTTACGGTACTAACATAAAAGCCAATTTTACAAAAAAAGAAACACTGCAAAACATTTTTAAAACTGAACTTATGTACTAAATTTTACTCACAAAACAATGTTTTTTGTTCAACGCACATAAAACAAGTGTAACAATAGACAATGAATCATAAATCACAAGTAAATTTCTGAAATTTCCTTTCTGAGGAAGTTAGAAGGAATAGTGGTTAACGGTATAGAACAGTTAATAAATTTAAATTTCTATAAAATATATTGAAAACTGTTACCGCTCTTCTGCCTATAAAGATTTCGTTTTTTAATTAGAGCTTCGTAATTCTTCGTGACATTTTCAACATTTTCGTATAACTTGGTTTTTCCCCTGAAAAATTCATTGTAACCTTACTATCGCATAAATAATTTATTTTTAATAAATTTACAACAAATAAATTGTAACAAGATTTGCGTCGTAAGTTTTTAGTCGAACTTTTGTAGCCTCCGTAATGATCGTGGTGACGAGTGCGCTTTAATGATACAGAGATGTCTGAGTTAGCCAATGAACTTGCATCAAGACAAGCCAACATAATTCTGAACATTACCGGGATAAAAAATAGCCTATATGTTAATCCAGGTTATGGTGTTTTTTTTTTTTTTTTTTTTTTTATTGCATGGAATGACGAGACGAGCATGCCGTTCGCCTGATGGTAAGAGATACGACCACCCATAAACAGTAGCAACACCATCCCAGCACCTGGAGTTATAAAGTACTGTGTGGCATTCCACTGCGCTCGTCATCCTGAGACATAAGATGTTAAGTCTCATTATGTCCAGTAGTTATACTGGCTACAATGTCCTTCAAACCGAAACACAACAGTGCATGCACACTGATGCTTGGCGGTAGAAATAGACATTGCGGTGGTACCCACCCAGACAGCCTCTTACATAATGAGAGACCTACCACCAGTGTGTAGTCGTATAACAAATTTCATCTAAATCCGTTCAGTGGTTTCGGCGTTTACTTCCAACAAACTTCCAATGCTATCCACAAACATTTCCATTTTCAATATTAGTGAGATTGGTTCCAGCGCAATCATTTTAACATGCCTTGGTAACATTTATTATTGAGACTGAAGTCAACCTTTTAACTAAGTCTTACAAATTAATTTAGTTTATAAGTTTAGAATAATTTCTCAATTAAGCCTTTTATATCATGTAAATTGAAAAGTCTCTAATTACAGTTTTATGTTCCCAGGCAATGTATTTGAAAAATGGTTATACAAATTAAATAAATTGCAGAGGTAATGTAAGTTTGACAATCAGGGTTTATTACATACATACATACATAAACTCACGCCTTTCTCCCATTGGGGTAGACAGAGACTATGGAGCGCCAAGTGCTACGATCCAAGCATACCTCTTTATTATAATTTATTGTAATTTTATTGTAATCGATGTTTTTATTGGTCCGCTAATGTAGAACAGACAATGCACTCACGGTATCGGGCTTCTCATTGTAATGTCCAAAAAGTAATATTGAGATTTGAAATGATGAGACGAGCATGTCATTAGCCTGGTATCGATACGACCAACCTATATTACCAGCCCCGTATTGTATACTGCTGAGCACGGGGCTCCTCTACCAAACGATACGACCACCCTATTATGCTACAATAACCTTCACGCAGGATTACAACAGTGCACGCACACTACCGCTTGGCGGTAAAAATATACATTTTTAAGTCCTGCACACTAACGAAATTTTGCCATACACATTTAACAAAAATATGCCTACAAAAAATCACAGAAAAATACATTTTATTTAAATTCTACAACTGACAAGCTTCAAGCTAGCTGTATCCGTCCGAATCTCAAAAAATGTGTGTTAGTGTTCGGGGGTCAGTACAGAATGAATCCAAAGAGCGCTTTTCAGCAAACTTCCAGACATATATCTGACATTTGTGGTCGCAGTAAAAATTATTCGCTTAGTATTTTTTTTAAATATTTGAAAACACACCAAGCATTAAATACATTACATTGGACGCTGGTGGAAATTTGATATTAAACCTAAATAAAATGTTCTTTTCTGCGAGACAATATCTCTTCTTTACTGCAAAATGTTACTAAGTTTATTTACCACAGTAGTCAGACAAAATTACTTTGTTCCTGATATAACTATCAGTTCCAGACGAGTTATCATCATTAGTCTTGTCATAAACTCTCCTTATTTCCTAAAGGTTTTTGTATCCTACAGATAACACATTTGGTGATAATGAATATTACATTATTATAAAGTAACTTATTGTTTGTAATATCTGTAATCAATTTGTAATGAATAGAGAAAAAAGATAAAAAGTAAAACGTGTAGAGCCATTTTCAAATCTTCATTTATTGCCACCAAACCTCTTATGCTCTTACCTCGTCTTTACTTTACCTTAAAAGCTGATTTAAGCATTATAGCCTGAATTATAAGAGTCATTGCCATTTGATATCATAATTTATTATCTGAACGTGAATATTATTCATAAAATTATTTGCTGTAATAACCTAGACGTTATCGAAATGGTTGTTGAAATTTTTTTAGCCATCTAAAATATTTTATGTATTACGAACTTTATTTGGACCGTCATTATATAGGCTATTTAATGTTACACACACATACCTGAACAAAGCTTAAACAAAAAAAAGTAGACTTTAAAGGTTTTAGGATGTTAAAACTGAAGATGAAAATGCAAACAATTATGCACATAAAAATTATAAGCCGAGATAATAAATTCAAGATGTATGGTGTTATAATTTTCAACGAGAATCATGTCCTTAAACAGTATCAGTTCCACACATAACGTTAAATTAACGTACTGCATGACTTTCTATTTTAGTCTCAATTACAAATCTTATCTTACTGATATTAAAAAAAAACTTTCGTATGTCAGATAGATATCTGACATACGAAAGTTTTTTTTTACCTGAGACCTGGCCCTTACTTAGAATTTCAGATGACATTCTAAGTAAGGGCCAGGTCAAAAGTACCCTGAACTGGCGGGAGTGCATGAAAATATTGATGAAGGTAGAGGAAGCGAAAGTGGTGTGCCAGAATCGAGCAAAATGGCAATCCATGGTCTCTGCCTACCCCTATGGGATAGAGGCTTGATACTATGTATGTATGTATGATATTAAAAATCCGAAAGTGTGTGAAAATTATTGGCTGTTTGTTAGAAGTAAACGCAGAAACTACTGAACGGATTTTGATGAAATTTGGCAAAGGGGTAAATCATATCCTAGATTAACACATGGGCTACTTTTTATCCCGATAATTTGCTCCCATGAGAAATAATGGATATTTTTAATCTAATTCTTTAAGTAGATGGCGCCGGCGTCGTACTGTGTTTTAGGGCTTTTATAGAAGGAAAGGTTTTTCACGCGGACGAAGCCGCGAGCACCACCTAGTATTTAAAAAAAAACTTACAGTATATCAAGGAGGGTCTCTGGAACTTCGGGGTGCACAGCATTGAGCTCAAGTTTTAGTTCATCAACTACATCCTTTTGCTTGGTCAACTCTTCTTCTAGTTCTGTTATTCTTGCAATGGTCTTGTCTGTATCTTTCGTCACTTCTTCTTCGTTCTATTTAACGACAGAATTATTAAATATTCTAAAACACATATAACTATACAATATGTAAGGTTAGTCCAGGGACTGTTTAAGGAAGGTATTTAGCGTTTGATTTTACTCCCAAATACTTCTAATTCTGCCCTCCTAAAACACTATGCCAAAAATGTACTGAAAATGATGGAAAATGCAATGGATCATACTTAAAGGTCATATTCGTTATGACCGATAGGACAAACCAGTGGCTAGCACAAGGCTACTCACACATCGGGAGACTTTTAATTTTTTTTTTTAATAATTTTTTATGTTGCATGCAAGTATGAACTGCCGTGTGTATAAATAGCTCCCTAGAATAAAAATAATACTGTATATTATATACAATGGTTATATTAATACTACTATATAGACTTTACGCAAATATGTGCCATTGCAAAATACAAACAGATCCTAGACTATTATCTCACTTATAATATCATTTTAAAATATAACAAAAAGTATTTCATTTAAAAATAAATACGCCGTTTAATTCTTGTGAAGCTTATATTTTTTTGTTTCATTTAATCAGTGGCTGCGACAAACATGAAATGCACTGGAACACGAAGGTACTTACGATCTTACTCACTAAAAGATAAACAGTTGAAGTTTTCGCTAATTCTATATGTAACAATGTGCTTGGCTTACCATAATATTTATTAATTCGGTGGTTATGGAAATGCGATACAGCACAAATGAAATGTGCCTATTTAGAATTGCAATGTTATTACACGCAGAATGCACAATGCAATCAAGTTAGAAAGTGCTTATTTGTTTAGATATATTTTGACACATTGAAATTAAACTATTATAACGGATTTTATCGCGGTTTTTTATTTAATTTTTCTCCCGACGTTTCGAAGGCTTTGCAGCACTTCGTGGTCACGGGCTTTTCGGAGGTTAGTGGAGGATAGTTTAATTTCAATGTCTAACATTCGCGTAAACATAAGGAATCATTTTGACACATTGTTGAATAAAGTAGATTTAACTGAAAAAGTGTTGAGTATATTAGGAAATTTACTTACATAAAAACCGCGAGTTTTTCTAAAACGATCCGCCTTTTCTTGTAAAGAGTCCTCATATTGACGGCTGTAATAAGATGAGGATAAAGATAACCGTAATAAAAATCCTACGTGTGAACGAGCCGAATTAATATACTATATAAATTCAAAATCGTTGGCATCTTTATAATATTGGCCGTCTTCATATAAATTTTATGACAATCCTGACATAAAATTAACTCACGAAATATTCGGTAACTTGAAAATAATTTAAGGTAATGGAAATATTAAGAACGTGATATTGAACTTTAGTAGGACTACGTTGGCGCCTTTAGATGCTGATATCTCAATATTCTATTGTTTAATTTGAAATTGTTATTAAGTTAAATACAGCTTGCAAAGTTCCCGAGAGCAATATAATGAAAGTACCCAAGTATCGGAGTTTACAAAGTTTATTCATTTACTCTTAAAGAAAGCAAAACAACTTTTAAAATATAATATTTTTGAATATTTCCCTCTGTCTTAATTTTCGTTTCAAAGAGCCCGAATTCCCGCATAATATTCACTTAAGTCAACCTCTCAGGGTCAATGTTTAATGTGATATATCTACCTGCTACTTCTAATTTACAATAAGGATTAATGAATAGTATTGTAAATTAAAAGTAGAATTAAATGTAGAGGACTACATCCTTTGGTTTCATTAAATGAATGGAAGTAAGTGGATTAGCAAATTAGGACCAAAGTTCATTTGTTACGTAGGTAGATACTATTTCGAAGAAGAAAAGCAATGAGACAGTTTACTTGATTTGTGAATTGTGTATATAATGTCATGACTTGATGATTAATTAATAAAAATATGACTTAAGTACTAGATGTTCCTAGCGGCTATTATAAACAGATATATTAAAAAGTATCCTATGTCCTTCCATGGAGGTTAAGGTTACTTCAAATTTAATCAAGATCGGTTCAGTAATTTAGATGTCAAATCGTAACAAACAGGCAGTTACTTTCACACTTATAATATTAATATGGAATGATGAATGTTGGACATGCATAGCATGACATGGATGTTAGCCCAAATCCATCACCGACATGCCACAAAGTGGAAAAACACTTTGCGAAAAGTTTAGGAAAGTAAGTACACGAATAAGTGACGTCTGGCGAGTAATTATGAACGCCCTAGAAACATTCTGATTGCAAATAAACATGAAGAATATTGTTAAAAAAAACTTGTGTATGGTTTAAGGAATTTAATTCGTTAAGGATAAAATATGTTAGCAGCCATTCCCCATCGACAAGGGACTATCGAACCGAAGGTCGTGGTGTTGTTCCCAAACCCTAATACACGTACGAATTGTCGAAATAGGTAACGCGTGCTTTTTGATTATCGCTTGCTTGATTGTTAACGGAATATAATCGTGAGCGTACCTATAAAACCGAGAGTATTATATTCGAAATTCAAATGCATACGCTTTAGGCCAGCGTGGTGCATGAAAGGTCAACTCCTCCCCGAACAAGCTAAATATCGGCTTCGAATGAAAAACTGACCTAGCTATCGCTTTTAAAATTAAACCAGCTGAAAGACGTCGACTTATCCAAATATTGAACAAAAACATTGCTGAATTAAGTATAAGAGTGCTTTAAACATATTACTATAATCAATATTCAATTTATTTTAATCTATACTAATATTATAAAGCTGAAGAGTTTGTTTGGTTGAATGCGCTAATCTCAGGAACTACTGAACCGATTTTGACAATTATTTCATTCCTGAGTCCTGAGTGGTATAGGCTACTTTTTATCCCAGAAAAACTTTTTCACGCGGTCGGAGCTGCGAGGAATTCTAGTTATCTTATAAGGTACCTACATTTGAGATTCTGTTTCACGCTCCTCATCTTTCAATAAATTAATTAGCTCATTGCGATTATCTCTTGCCTTTTCAAGAGACTTTGATATGTCTTCACTTTGCCGTTTAAGCTGCATCCTCTTGGCAGTAAGTCTCACTATAAATGAATTGCACTTCTTTAATAATTATAATATAATTTAATTATTTATACATAAAACTGAATTTGACGCGAGCAGTAGACATTGTTGTCCAAAAAACTATACGTCCATATAGTGAACTACGTATGGAACATCAGTTACTATTATTTAATAAAATGTGAATTTCGTAGTTCATTTAATAAAAGTAATAATTACAACTATTAATTATAGTATAAGGTCCATATATTAGACGTGACGTGATCATTCTATTCAGTAAAGTTTGCAAAAAAATAATAGGTACATTTTATCTTTATGTAATAGTAGTCTGGACTAACAAAATATATTAAAAGGACGTGTCCAAAAACGGGCCTCAAATTCTAACCAAGACTGTTAATATATATTTGGATAGAACTCCTAAAAACTAGCCTTTTACAATTAATCATTAAATTTTAAAGACCTCCGATTTTGAGATTTATGTAATTGTACTTTGCTTAAAAACAACACTTAATATGAACCTTTTTAATAAAGGTATTTATAAAATACCTCAGTGCCTGAAGACGAAAGTCTTCAATCAATGTGTGTTACCAGTGATGACATACAGCACTGAGACGTGGCCTCTGACTATGGGCCGCTTAAGACGGCTCACGGTCACTCAGCGAGCTATGGAGAGGGCTATGCTAGGTGTTTCTCTACGCGATCGAATCAGAAATGAGGAGATCCGCAGAAGAACGAAAGTCACTGACATAGCCCAGCGGATTAGCAAGCTGAAGTGGCAGTGGGCAGGGCACATAGTTCGAAGAACTGACTGACGGCAGATGGGGCAAAAAGGTTCTCGAGTGGAGACCACGTACTGGCAAGCGCAGCGTCGGCCGTCCACCTGCAAGGTGGACGGACGACTTGATAAGGGTAGCAGGAGCACGCTGGATGCGGGCCGCTTTTGACAGGTCCGTCTGGAAATCTTTGGGGGAGGCCTATGTTCAGCAATGGACGTCATGTGGCTGATGATGATTTATAAATGGCGGGGTCTAAAAATATTTTTTTAATGGATCCAAGATTCATATTTTGCCTCTTTAATATCCCTTAAGTTTGAGCCTGGTTAGATTTTGAGGCCCAGCATCCATACAAAAAGCGGACATCTCCTTTTGTACGGAAATTTGAACAGCGCCCCATTGAGCGTATTTGGAACTAAAATACGGCTGCATTAGCGTTGCGTGCATGCGTGCGTGCGTGTAAAGTTCGAATAGTAAACGTGTCACCATGGTAACGGTCAACTTAAAATGTACGTGAATTGTCAATCGACAGGAATCTGTTTTTTTGAAGTATAGTATTGTCAAACAAATACGTAAACGTTAACTTAGTCGTTACAAATACGTAACGATTAATATACGCAACCCGTAAACTCGTGCCAGCTACAATGACTAAACCATACCGCAACACATAATACACAATGAAATCAACAATCTAAGCCATCTTCTTCAAACAGACCACTCGTAAATTTCTGCTATTCATTTCGTGCCCTATTGGGTACTTATTCATGTATGAAGATACGCAGAGCCTATTACACCAAAACCCATATTGGGCTATAACGATAGCTATTCAATACACGCATGTTATCAAAATTACTTCGGCGTAGAGTATCATTGTGAAAATATATATATAAAAAAAAAACGTGTCACAGTATTTGTTACCATACTCCTCCGAAACGGCTAAACCGATTTTGATGATTTTTTATATCCACACTTGGTAGGTCTGAGAATAGGTTGTTATCTATTTTTCATCCCCCTAAGGATAAGGGTGGCCCACCGCAAAAAATCTTTTTTTATTATTCGGACAGACATTTATTTATGATATGGCATTAAAAAATACATACACCCCTAAATTTTCTATCTTCTTCCATCATCCCCTATTTTTTAATAGCGATATTAGTAATTTAATAACTTTTAACCCCGGTCGGTAACTGATCAATTATTCATTTGTTTCTACTAAAATAATTTCTAAAAAGAATTTATATGGCAAAACAACGTTTGCCGGGTCAGCTAGTTATTATTATAAAAATAAGAAAATGCTACGGTAACAACGAAAATCAATACAAAATATACTGATGTTAATATAGGAAAGCAACTAAAAACTACAGGAAACCCAATCAATCATAATCGGTATCTGCGCTACCAGAATATTATTTTACTAACTCAAACTCGGACTTGGCGGCGAATTTAAATTATTTACGGCCGGAACAATCAAAGCTACTGTTCCTTTTGTCAACGTTATGACGTTTATGTTTTGGCACCTATTATGGCCCATTTTCACTCTCGTCTCGTAGCTCGTACAGCATTCGCCTCGCAGCTCGCGTATTTCGAGTTTTTGTTTATATTAGACTTTCGCGGTGGATTGATTTGTTTCAGGCGAGCGCCGCGAGCGTATGGTTTACACTCTCGTCTCGTGGTTCGCTTCGTTTCTCGTCTCGCCGACGCGATCGCGCGAGAGTTAAGCGAACCATTACCTATAGCCTTTACTTTGCAAACTTTGTTTTGGCAATTAGTGTTGCTTTTCTTTTTCTTATTACTTTAACTTTTACAGTTCAAGAAGAAACTTGCCGTTAGAGATTAAACGACATTCATACGAACCATTTTCCATTTTGAGTCTTTCTATCTCAGTGTTTAGAGAGCGTGCTATACGTAAAGCAGTCATGGTCTCACGATATTTTTGCTCATTTTCTTCATCCAATGTGGGCAGTGCAGAACGCTGGACAGAGAAAGGAGTATTTTCCATACATTATAATATAATATACACGATCATCGCGACGCTGCGGGCAGCAGATCTTTGCGAGACCTTTTTTCTTAGTGTCCCTTGCTGGTTGTGGCCCGATACTCCGGGTGGGAGCAAAAAAGGTCCTCGATTTTAACAGTTTCGTAGATAAGATGCGTCGATGAAAAGGGGGTGACCTAAAAAAGATGTTCCCCTGTCCATGACATCGTGCGAGGTCCCTTATCTTACACGAGGCCCCCTAAGCGCGATGCCCTGGGCAACTGCCCGTTTCGCCCCCCCCCCCCCGCTCCCTAAGGCCACCACTAATTATGGTAATCCCCGCAAACGTATTTGGATGATATTCTGCTGGTCGTGCTATTAATAATGCCTGCCTCGGTGGCATAGTTGTATTAGGGTACGACTGCAATGCTGAGGTCTCGGGTTTGATCCCCGGGTCGAGCAAAGTGATATTGGCTTTTTCTATTTAGTGTCGGCCCGGAGTCTGGAATTTGTGCCCTATATGGCGATAGGCTCGCGCCCCTCATCCCACCATGAGACGGAATATACACGGCGAAAAATGGGTGCAACTAGTTGCGCCTCTGCCTACGCCTTCGGGGATACAAGGCGTGAGAGTGTGTGTGTAATGTAATTTACATGAAACTTCTTGAAGTCTGCTGACCGCTCCGATGGCGATGTTGCATTCAAAAACGACTATAGCGTTAAGTCTCGAGTTCGACCCGGGTCGGGCAAAGCGATATTGAATTTTTCTGCGCAGTATCAGCCCGGAGTCTAGTTCAATTTAAACAGGAGTGCCCCCTATATCATTAGATGATTAGACTTACCACAGTTGGGGAAATGTGGGTAAGTTATACCTTAGTCTACCTCAAAAGGGAAAAAATGTGAATTGTGATCGTATTTAACCATCATTTGGATATTTGTTAAACAATTTAACATTAAAATGGTGTAATACTAGCTGTGCCCACAACGTCATCTGTGTGGACTAACACCCGTATTCACAATACTATAAGGAGGCACAGTGCGCCCGAACGCACTGTATCGACAATTTTATAGTTTTATTCAGCTTTGTGTATCTGACAGTCAATTGAAACAAAGTTGTATCACAATATAAGCCAATCACAGCGTCCGTTTGCCGACGCACTGCGAAGGCTGTCATGCTGAAAGCACTGAGAAATAGACTTCTTATCATAGCATTGCGCTTTCCTTAGCTGAGCAACGTTTGTGAATACAGGCTTAGAGTTATCTCAGCTTGCTATACCCTTCTCGATACATCTATTCGTAACACAGGACACGTGCGACACGTGTGGCCAGTCTTCCCGTGTAGGCATCTGTCCCCAACATACCCTATGTTGTTTTGTTACACAGAATAAAGTTAATTATTATTTGAGTTCAGTGAGTGGTTTTGGGTTTGATACTCCAACGGACATATTTTGAGTAAACAAACAAAAAAAAATTTTAGAAAGATGTTCAATGTGCAGATACGCTAAATCTACGAATTTATTATATTATTATTTTGGGGGCTGTAAAGCTTTTTCTTATAAATTCTGCAAACCGGTTCGTGGCAGTTATGCATGCACCAAGTACTCTCAAAGATAACAGGGGCCAGACAACTGTTATAATATCGTAAATTAACTGCATTATAGAAAATCACAGGTCCACCTAGGGAATAGCGTCAATATCGCGGGAGAAAATCTAATAATAATAAATCAGATCGAGAAGTAATTGTCCATATTCTCGTACATAATACAAATATTATACCTATTGATGTGCTCTGAAATATGAATAGTCTTATTTCCGGGCCCGCAACGCCTAGCTGTGTATTTATTTATACGTATTGCTTTATCAACTTCGAATTCCAGACACGAAATATTAATATCTACTTATTGTATCGGTATTTTTACATTTTTTTTGTACATTTTTACAAAATATTTACCTTTCATGCACAAGCACAGCAGCGCAAACCAGGAAATATAAGTATGACTAAATAAATATTAATTATAAGCAGATAATGTCACGATACATACAGTAGAGACCGGTTACAGCGACATCGGTTATACCGAGTGAATGGCAAATACGTTATACGGGTATAAAAAAAGAGTATCGTTTATAACGAGTATCGGATATAGCGACTAAATTAGGTGGTCCCAGTGTCATTCCCCATGTTCGTTCTAAATTCAATGTCATTATAACCGGTTTTCACTGTAATATAATTACCCAGGTAGGTAACACAATATGTGCTTGCAACGTACTTGTAAAACTAAATTGTTTTCAATCTCCTCCAAGTTGGATTTCAGCAAACATATTTCAATTTGTTGTTCTTGTGGGGAAAACATATTTTCTTATTATTACCACTGTGTGTTATTATTTGTTTGCAAAAATAATAAAATTGATGTAGGAGAGCAACCAAAGTTTACTTTCGCGCCAAAACGTTATTTTTATTCGTTCCACGGGGGACAGGCTAAGGTAAAAGACCATTCTGCCATGTTATGAGAAGTGTCGGACATATTTTTTTATTCAAGTCCTTTGAAAGAACGAGCAAAAAAAAGATGCCATACAGCATTATAAATGAATTTATTATTTACTGTTTTAAATGTAGGGATAAAGATGTCCACTTTTTGTATGCGTGCTGAATCTCAAAATCTAACCAGGCTCAAAGTTTATGGGTGTTAAAGGGACAATAATAAGGATATTGGACCCATAAAAAATATTTTTTTGGAGCTCTCCATTAATAACTGAATTTTATAAAAAGTTCATTTTAAGTTTAGGCAAAATAATATTACATAAATTTCAAAGCGGAGGACTTTAAAATTATACGATTTATTGCAAAGGCCTAGTTTTTGTATAAATAAAGTATCTTGGTTAGAATTATGAGCCCACACACAGTGGCGTAAGTATATTATCATCTGAGGCTCGTGGCAATTTCATGATTATAGTATTAATAATGTAGGTTCGGGAGATAATGAAATTCGATAGACTCGCCCTCTATAACATCATCGGATGGAATACGCACGGTGACAAGTGGGTGCACTAGGTGCGCCTCTGCCTATCCCTTCAAGGATAAAAGGCATAAGTGTGTGTGTGGAGATAATGAAAATAAATAGTTACATTTTAAAACATAAGTAATAATTTATTGACGTAGGTATGTAACATAATATTTTAGTGAAGCGTAGATAGGATTAAATTTAATTATTGTATTATAACCTAAGTAAGTTTGAAAATTAGTTTCTTCTGTTTTTTACATGGCTGTAAACTTCATGTGCTGTGCCAGCAGCACTAATTACACCCAGACCCTTTTTCTGAAAAATAAAGCAAAACATTTTTCTATATTATGCAGATGTTATATTGTTTTAAATTAAATATTATCTTATTAGTTTCATTAAAAAATATCTTAGTTGCAATTGAGGGTACAATCATTATTAGGTAAAATACCTCAAGTATAGTTTAATCTATACCTTTAATTATTTATGAAATTAGCATTGAACATACTTTTTATTAATAAGTTAGGATTAACATTAATGCTAAAGTGTTTTATGATGTGTTTAGGTACATAATATAAATTACATGATAGTTAATTTAATTGAAACAATAGAATTTAATAATTTATTTTGATACATGTTTTTTACTTACAATCATTTTTCCTCCTTTTTTAATAGCGCTCAAGCGCCCCGGTTCCGGTGCAGCTTGGCTGCTCCCGACGAACAAGGCAAGGACCGCCATCAACATAACAAATAATCCAAATAGTTTCATTGTAGTATTGTGGTTGGATTAAAGCAACTTAGTGCACCAAAGGTTCTACCGTGAATGATTACAGTTTGTCGTTTTTTGCTTTATAAATGGTAAGATGCCAGGCCGCCAAGTTAAGATTTTCCTACTAGATGCCTCATAGTGGGGTTCTCCCATCGTCACGACGAGTGAACTTACGAATAAAATAACTGGGATTTGAGTACGTGTATCGTTTGGCGATAGTAACTTCCTGTTACTGAAGTCCAGTTCTTTACTTACGTCAAAGCATGGGTTTTTTATTTGTCATTATTGTTTTCCAACAGTATTTTTCCGTGTATAAGCTTATATCTAGAATATTTTTTTAAAGAAAGTAATAGATTTCTAAAACGTAAGCATGGGTAGATATGATATTGTGCGTTTAATGAAAAGATAGGAATGTTCAGCTTTTCTCCATCAAAAATATATATCGTGATATCTACGAATAGGTGGAATTGCTAAGTGCATCAAAATTTACAATACATTGATATTTCGAATGCAAATGCAACGAATGCCTGTGCCACTAAAATGAAATAATATTTAAACCCGCATTAATACGGAAGAGAGGTATTAGTTATATTAATCATATAAATATGAAATAAGCAGGTACCTAACTAGGTATGTATATCGTTATAATATTTTATGCAATTTTTATTTTATTCTCCAAGTTCGTAAGTTCGTAGATGTACTTACGTACACGTTTTAAGTTTTAAACAATTAAAAACAAAACATGACCAATCTAAGGATCTAGAATCTAGGTTCTAGACTAATAAAGGGGAACAGAGAAATTTTGTTTTAAAAATTTACCACAACAAAGTAACGTGTAGTGTTTGTTTGCCACAGTGTTGCGCTGAAAATGACTATAAGCTTTTAGGTTCTATTTTGTAATTAGCAATTCTAGAATATGTATGAGAACTGAGCGTTCCAAGAAGAACAATTATTATGTGGGAACATTAACGGTAGTCGGTACGTACTTAGGTTACTACGGCATAATAATGTACGAATTAAATATTTATTACTTACTAGGTGGTGCTTGGTGGCTTCGCCCGCGTCAAAAGCCTTACGCGGCAAAAAAGTCCCTAAGCACACAATACGACACCTGCGAAATCTACTTAAAGAATTGGATTAAAAATATACATTATTTGCCATGGGAGCAAATTACCGGAATAGAAAGTAGCCTATGTTTTAATCCACGACATGATCTACCTGTGTGCCAAATGTCATGCAAATCCCTAAGTTGTTACTGCGTTTACTTCTAACAAACATACAAAGATAAAAACATTTTAACAAATTTTCTCATTTTAATATTAGCCCCTCTCAGTAGTAGAGGAGGCCCGTGCTCAGCAGTGGGCAGTATATAATACAGGGCTGATTGCATTGCATTACAATGCAATATTAGTAAGATAAGAAGTAAGACTAGCTTTTTCTCCGGGCTGCGGACCCACATACTTTAGGCCTTTGTTGATTATTGTCTCTAAAGATGTTTGTATCCAAGAAGAGTCTTTCTGACTATAATTACTGTTGCGTTTCTGAGATGCGGTCGCACTGATCTGGTTTGATTGGTTATTTATTTAATTAAGACGCAAAACATAGTACAATAATGACAATTTTATATAACACTAGCTTTTGCCCGCAACTTTAAGTTTTCCCGGGATAAAAAGAAGCCTATGTGTTAATTCAGGACATAATCTACCCATGTGCCAAATTTCATCGAAATCCGTTCAGTAGTTTTTGCGAGAAAGAGTAACAAGCATCCATACATCCAGACATCCATACATCCATACTTACAAACTTTCGCGTTTATAATATTATAAAATAGGATGCAGGCTTATATTAAAATTTGTTTAGCATTTAGATATACTTATATGCCATATATTGGCATTAGCCAATATTGTTAAAATTCTTATCAACAAGTTAAGCAGTTTATAAATTTACTTACAAAACGTATGTAACATTTCATCCCTCGAGGGAAAAATATCCTTTGTTAATTTTCGGGATGGAAAACATACTAATTATACTGAATATAAGTGACAACATTTATACTGACTTAGTACAGATTGGGTTTGGTTAACACGAGTGATTAGCTGTATGAAATCGAGATTTATACGGTCCGATTCGCAAACCTAAGCAATTAGATTCTGGCCGAATGAATATCTGTGAGAGTGTAATTTTGTAAGGAGTCATACATACAATAGCATCACGCCCTTTTCTCGTATTAGGGATAGTCGGAGGTGATGTATCACACCCAGATTTCGCCAGCTGTTAGGTCCCATGTAGGGCTTCCAATCCCGCAATACCGAGATCCCGGTATTGCGGGATTATCGACGCGGGATCCCGCAGGATTGCGGGATTGATTTGGCATATTGGAAACGATACATTGGACATGTTATGTTTTCTTCGCAAGCATTTTCAACTGAATGCTGACCCAAGTAATCAGTCTTAATTACTTTTGTACACATTCAGTAGCAAAAAGGTTTTGGTTTCTGTATCTGTTCTCTATATTTTTTTTATACGGGCACAGCCAAGTGGCTGCACTGCACCTGGTGGTGAGTGGAGTAGCGTCTAAAGTACCTATCCACTGACAAAATACGAAATTATCTCTCGCCAATCGACACAATTATGTCCTGTTCGGAATCGGATATAAACAGGCTGATCCCGTAACGCGACACATTTACCTGGTCTACTATGGAGGGTTTTAAAGAGCAACTTGATTGATAGGTACACGTTGATAGTAAAACTGAAATAAAAGTGAAGTTATGTTAATTATTTCATTGTTTTTCTCCCTTGTATGCGGGATCGCGCAAATACCGAGATTGAAAAAAGGCTGCGGGATTGAAAGCCCTAGTCCCATGTAATAATAGTGAGCATATTGCTATTTACCGGACACAATCCCAGACCCCAGGCTGATACTACGTGGTACTATTCAGTTATTCTGTGCTGATACTGAGCAGGAAATTCAATTATCCTCTACCTGACGCGGGGATCGAACTCAATGCCTCAGCACAGCAGTCATATCGTAACATAACAGCCCCACCGAGGCAGTCAGTGTAAGGGCTCATACACATAAACACGCCGTTTTGTGTTTATGTCACTGATCTGTACTATTTACCACTGGATAGGCTGTTCCATACGTTTGACAGCAAATTCTTTGTGCCTATTTGAAGCGCCACTAGCGAGTGTACAGAGAAATAATTTTGACGTAAATTGCAAATGGCGCGTGAGCAGTGAACAGTACTGTGAAGTATTTTTGCATTTTTAATTAATTTAGTTAAAATTCAGTGTTATTCTTGTTATAAGAATTATATAAAAGTTATTAAAAATGAGGTCATGTGTATATTGTAAGCGGCGCTACAATAAAGGCAGTGAAATATCATTCCACAGGTATGTACTTTATTTAGTCATATTTTTCATCTAAAATGTTCATTTTACTTAGAATGTAATCATATCATACTTTCAATCATGTTTTATTTTAAACTTAAAACATGCATTTAATGAAATTCCACTGAATAAAGTTTATTTTTATTTACAATTTTCAACTAGTGATCGCATCATATCGATAGTTTTATTATCGATAGTTGTAACACGTTTTTCTGATTGATATTGTTTTTTGATATTGACCTATTTCAGTTTGTGTAGTCAATTTATTTTCTCGAACACGATATTAACGCATATGAAATGTCTAACCTTAATTGGATACGCCAAATCAGAATTACGACATTAGAAATTTTCTTTTCCAGATTTCCAAAAGATTTAGAGGAGAGAAAAGTTTGGCTTCAGAATATGAAAACTAGCAACTGGACTCCTAAAATGTTTGCAACAACGAAAAATTACTCTTTGTCGATTACAGGTCAAAGTATACGACATTTTTTAACCCGTCAAATAATTTGGGCACGTCAATAATTAAAAATATAAATAAAATATATAAAACGTGTATTATTTTACCTTTTTGACTTTGTTACTGTATTTATTATTCCACGGCTTCTCGAACCCAAACGTCAAAAATCTTTCGACATGTTAATCAAGGTTTCATCATTATCTAACATTGTGCCAAACAACTGAATTTAATTACCTAGTTAAGAGTGGAAAAGTAACAAACATCCATCCAAACTATCGCATTTTAAAATCAATCTGATTGAGACAAAAGTTAATAAATAAATTAAATCATGTCTTTTTTTTTATTGTAAGAAGCTACCAAGAGCTATCGATATAATATGTTTCACTGAGGTCGACATCACTAGTTTTAGTACCGTGGACACTCACTACGGCCGACAGCGCCAAAATGGCGAATATCAAACGGGCACAAAAGCACTGTTAACAGCCGCCAGTCCAGTGGTATATAGAGGTCAGTGGTTTATGTGTATGAGCCTTAAGGACTATAACATAATTATGTGTAAAGGTTTAAATTTATGTGCACTTTTTAGACTAAATGGTCCCAGATATTAAATTAAAAGAACTATCGCATCTGAATATTTTTCGATATTAATGATATTGTATGTAATTTCTTATAAGTAGGGGTTTTTTAATACATTAATGAAGTAGACACTAAAAAGTAAAAAAATATTTACATAAAATAAACTTTCAATGTTTTTTGTTTGTGTTACAATTCGTTTTACCGTCATTCATAAAATTTTAAGCATACCATATTTTGAACTTATATCACAAAGTTTCAGCTTAATTTATTTCCTTTTGCGATCGAAAATCCTATTAATTTTGCAGGAAATAGAGGTCACGTCAAGTATTGTTATTCATTAATTTTACGTAGAAAACAACGGAGTTATTTTTTCCGGGAACAAAATTACATTTCTGGTGAAAGACTAATGAACATCTTACTACTACAATACCGCTACTATAATAAAACAAATATAGTTATTAGTTGGTTGCCTAATGCCTTAATATGTACCTAAGAACAAACATAAAAGAGATTGTTTGATAAAGTTGGGATCTGTAACAATAACTTTGTAAATATGCTTCCCCGGGAAAAACCTAAGTATTTACCAGGTTAAGTTAGATGCATGGAATATAAGTATTGTCTATTGGTATAAACCAGTAAATCTAATAAGTATTCAGCCGGGCCGCTGTCGGCAGTCCGATTGCATAGTAATTTTATTACTTCACATACATACATAATATTATAGGTTACCTTTCTTGAAATATATTCTATTTTCAACCCTGTATGTAGAGTCACAAGGTTTATTGTTGGAAACACGAAAGAGTCAGTTAAGTCTGAAATTCCCATCGACCTGCCTGCCCATCGAGGGAGCCATGATAGACTTGAAACAGTTGCGAGTTGCAATTTGCTGTGATATGCTAATTTCTAGCATTTGTAACGCATATTGTTTGTGTGAGAGAAAGGATATCGATATTGAATTCAAAAGAACTTTTTTAAATTTTATTTGACAGTGGCTAGCTTAAGAAAATCAATCTACATAACTAAGTATATTTTGTGAGTAGCATAAATTACGCTAGATAATAAGTTAATTTAGTTACGTATCATAGTAGATATTTTCCGTTTTTGCGTACTTCCATTTTTATTTCATCTAGTTATTATAATATTACCTATTTCGGTATAACTTCGTTATATTGAAAAAGTCATTAGATAACCTGTCACAGTTCTAAATTTTTGGCTCGTTAAAAGCTTGTCAAAAGTAATTCAATAATCGGAAAATCGACCCCTCAACCTTCTAAAACTTAAGTCTCAAAAACGAAGATAAGGTTTCTATACCTTATCTTCTTATTTGAAACTGTGATATGTATGTACATATCATCCAAATACTTTTGTGGTTTAGGGACAGTCAACAAAGTGTCTATCTATGTATTAGTACATATTTTTTATGCTTATTTATAACTCACAAAAATTAGCCGATTAATATGTAAGGTAGGTAACATGTAACTGCTAAATGATTTCTTTTTTATTTAACTAACAAATTAAGTAGGTACTTTCAATATTGTAGCAGCTGGTCGTTTTCGTTTTTAATTAGAAACAATATATAACAAGTCCTAACAATTAAATTGCTGTCAATGAATTTTAAAGCTCTATTTGATTGATTACAGATATTCAACAAAACTCTAAATTAAATCTAAAATGAAAAATGTCTTGGGAATAAATTAGCTCTTGATGAAATTAAAAGATGTCTATGTTCTAAGTCTCTCCTTGATCTAGTGGTAGTAGTATATAGGCTGCGGACTGCTAGGCCCTGTATACGATTCGTAAGCCGGGCAATAAAATGTGTAGATTTTTATTCATAATTAAGAAACTGAATTAAATGCATTTTACAACATGCGTAAAAACATGGAGATGTTACTCAAATATATGTCATGTACAGGAAACAATAATATGAAAATTGATGTGAATTCCGTTGTGCCAGCACTCGGTACACGAATATAGTAGAGTCATAAGTCAATTTGGGTGTATATTAGGGTCATTCGGCCTAAAAGTACGCACTTTTTTTTCTATCGTCTACACAGTCAAAAATATAGTGTCTAGGAAAACGTTTTAACACTCTATGTAAAGTAAATTTATTCTACTTTTATTATTTAATGAGTTTTTGTACATTACTTCATTGTTTTTTTTGGAATACATGTTTAAGTGCATCGGGGGAAATTCGTACTATTGACCCGTTATGTGGGTAAAACTACGCAGAGTGTTTATGGAGAATATTTTTTTTCTGTATAAGGTCTAAAAATCTTTACAAATAATATTCGCCTTAATTGCAGCTTAAAGAAGAAAAAACCGTGCGATCACTGTAATGAAGTTATAACAGGGTGCGTACTTTTAACCTCGTACTCTTGCCCAAACAGGGAATATTTTAAACATTCACACGTTAGTTGAGACGCATTTATTTTCTAGGACAGAATTAGTAACTAAAATAAATACTATAATAATCATGTAAACTTAACATAATTAACGGACTTTTGTAAACTGATGCACCGTCTAGCCAGACACTTTTTTCCCAGCACAAAATGTTGGTAACTAATCAACAACATCACGTTGATCACCGTTTTTCGCTAAACAAGTGAGGCTTGGCAAAATAGCTTGTGGCTCTGACATCGTCCCTGACGCGCCCCTGATCTAGCCGGAAAAGTGTCTGAGCCCCCTCAATAGGTTCCGAGATATTGACCATGCGAACTTTTACCCACTGCGTGCTGTTGCCCCGAATGACCCTATAGCAATAAAGTGTCGTAGTCGACACCCCAGTTATCGACAGTGAGTAGTGATGGCCGGTTATCGTCACTTAATTTATAAAATACTAGGTGATGCTCGCGGCTCCGCCCGCGTGAAAAAGTTTTTTAGAGATAAAAATATTTTCCTGGGATAAAAGTAGCACTCAGGAGTAATGTAGCTTCCTAATAGTCAAAGAATTTTCGTAATCGGTTCTGTAGTTCCAAAGATTAGCCCCTACAAACCAAACTCACAAACTTTTCCTCTTTATTGTAATATTGCAACCCCTATTTTCCCACTTAATGAAGTTAGTTTCTAACTTTTGACTGCTTCGTTGGCGTAGTTGTATTGCGTAGGCGTTACGTGTAGGATTTGCGCGCTGAGGTCCTGGGTTCTAATCCCTGGTTGGGCCAAAAACATTGTAACTAGGTTTTTCCATCTCAAAAATTACTCAATCGCAGCTCGGAGTCAGGAAGTTGGCGGTGTGATACCCCCGTGCCTCAGAAAGCACGTAAAGCCGTTGGTCCTGCGCCTGTTCTCTTTCCGGTCATGTCGGATTGCCGTCTCACCGGACTATGAAAGTGAAGGAATAGCGAGTGCACTTGTGTATTGCGCACACATTTGTGCACTATAATATCTCCTGCGTACCTGGCTGATTTACGTTAAGATTGGCCGCCGTGGTCGGAATCGGCTTGGAAGGGATTATGATTAGTTCCTAAATATATTAAAAATCGACGATATGTGGACGATAGCCTAGTTGGGAATGGAACAGTCTGCCGAGACAATGTCCGCAGGTTCAAAACCCAAGGCACACACCTTTGACTTTTCGAAGTTACGTGTGTATTGTTTATCAATTATCGTTCGCTTTAACGGTGAAGGAAAACATCCTGAGGAAACCTACATACTTGAGAATTCTCCATAAGAATTTCGAGGGTATGTGAAGTCTGCGAACCCGCACTAGGCCAGCGTGGTGGACTAAGGCCTAACCCCTCTCAGTAGTAGAGGAGGCCCGTGCTCAGCAGTGGGCAGTATATAATACAGGGCTGATTGCATTGCATATTAAAAAATGATGCCTAATTAATTTTAGTAAAGTAAATATTTTGTGAGTTTGGAGTCGATAACTTTAAAAATAAAATATTGCCCATACAAACTTACACCCCCTATTTCACCTGTTTGTAAGGGTTGTTTAGAAAAATATTTAACTACATTTAATTTATTCAAATAATGAGGATTTTGAAGTAAAACTTACTATTAAAACTATACAAGTTTCATACAAATTTTGCCACCCCTTTTTACCGCTTTAGGGGTCGAACTCCGCAAAATCCCGTCTTAGTGAGCACCTACGTCCTAGAAAGAACCCCCATGCAAAGTTTGAGACTCCTAGCACTTGTAGTTTCTGAGATTTCGTGATAAGTGTGTGAGTATCCTTTCGCTTTTATATTACATCATTAGCCTATTTCTATTGTAGATTATTTAAACAGTGTCAACTGTTGGAGGTTATTTTTCCACCCAGCTTAAAAGCTGTGGTGGGTGAAGTGTCCTCTCCACAGGCGGACATTGAATCGCCTGGGACGCGATTTAGGTAACGCAGGTATGCCCAGAACCTACGCCACCCTCTCGACCTAAGGGGCAGTAGCCACAGGAATGACGAGTCGATACGTGTGGTGCCGGGTCGGTTGTAGGAACTGGCTCATGCCTTACGGAGATACCGTTCCGGGTTTGTGTCAAGTTTTCCTTCTCTAAGCACTTTTTGTGAGCAAATGAAGTTGCGGTGCTGCCTATCACCTCAGTCGCCTCTTACGACACCTCAGTAAGAAGTGGGGGGGGGGGGGGGACTATTCTTCTCTGCCAGCACACACCACGGCTATACATACATAATATATATAAATTACTTTATACAAAGAACTAAAGAACTATTTATTAGTAATACATTAGTGGCTCATGATTACTCAAAAATATGTTGCTAAGTAAAAACACCGCACGTTAAACATGATTGGCATTTTGGTGGTTAGTTTATTCATTGGGATAAACAACCTTAGGGGCCTCATATTTCCACAAAGCCCTGTCGATTTGGTCCGTTACTTTCGTAAAGTCATTCACTCGATTTGTCAAACGCCGGGTGAAGTTTCAATGGCCACAAGCCGGCGTAGCTCTACCCTCAGTTTATACAACATATACAGGGTGACTGGTAATATGACGTATTCCCGTTAAGAGCATGTAGATTGGGTCAAAAGCAATCGATTTTGTCCCATGAAGCCCTATCTGAAACTCAATAGTTTTTGAGAAATTGAAGATTTATTGAATTTTAAAATAAAGCACTTTTAAGACGAAATAAAATTCAATAATAAAAAAAGTACTGAATGGGATTGGAGTATTTTGTTGTTTTCTAGTAAATAACATTCTAGGCTTTCATAATAAACAATAAAATATTTAAAATCTAGGTGTATGAAATCAAGATCCTGGCCAAAAATACTACGAAATTGATAGATTTAAGGCTGTAGGAGATTCACGGAATAAAGTACAGATATTTGATATTGGATTCTGTATTAGATACTTAATATAAAGTTACAAAACGGTTACAAGAACTGAGCACAATAATCCGTTAACTAGGTGAGTTTGACGTAGCCGCCGACAGTGACGCCGTCATGCGGCAGGAATCTTAAACTACAAATTGCGTTCCATTTCTTACATCCACCCCGGAACGCAATCCCATATTAGTAACACAATATACATGTTTCTCTACTGTTGTTCCTTTAGTTAAAATATCAGAAATGTTCTCACAACCTTTGACATAACAAAATTTTAACGAATTATTAACAACATGATCCTTAAGAAAATGGTATCTAATGTCTATGTGTTTTGATCTGGGTAAGTAACAATCATTGGCAGATAGCTTGATAGCGCTCTGGTTGTCGCTGTATATGTGCAGTGTGCCGGAGTCGCGCCCGAGCTCAGCCTGCAGCTGTCGCAGCCAAAGCGCCTCCTGCGCCGCGCTGCCCATCGCCATATATTCAGCCTCCGCAGTGGACAGAGCGATGGTCCGTTGTTTGCGGGAACACCATGAGATTGCTCCACCCTGAAACATAAAAACGTAACCGGTGCACGATTTCCGGTCATGGGTGTCACTTGCCCAGTCTGCATCACAGTAACCTGTGATTTCTTCATTACCATTCTTGGTATATGTAAGTTTGTACCCCTTTGTGCCTTGTAAGTACCTCATTATTCTTTTTACTGCTGCCCAATGCTCAGACATCGGTTCTTTGTTAAATCTACTTAGACAATTTACAATATATGAAATATCGGGTCTGGTTCCTTGAGCAACATATAAGAGACTTCCAATAGCTTGCTGGTATGGGCAATCAAATGTTTCATGCTCTGTGTTTTCACAAAACTTCAATCCAACTTCCACAGGTGTCTTAACAGTTTTGCAGTCTGACATGTTGAATCTACACAATATCTCTTTAATGTACTTTTCTTGGTCTAGCATAATTGAATTTTTTGTTCTGGTTATATTAAGACCCAAACATTGGCTTACTTTGCCTAGGTCTTTCATACTTAGCTTCTGTTGCAATTTTTCCTTTATAATATTTTTTGTCTCTTTCTGAGAAGCAAATAATAAAATGTCATCAACCCAGATTGCAAGGTAAATTCCCATGTTGATGTTATAGTATACACATGGGTCAGTTTTTGATTGATGAATGCCCATTTCTTTTAAGATTGTACTGAGCTTAATGTTCCATAATCTACTGGCTTGTTTCAGGCCATATATTGATTTCTTCAAATGACACACCTTATCTCCGGTTTTATACATTTCAGGCTGTATCATATAAATATCTGTATCTATTGATCCTTGTAGAAAAGCTGAGACTGCATCCATTTGCTCAACATGAAGGTCTTGCTGTGCAGCTAAAGCGAATAAATACCTGATGGATGTCCATCTTACAACTGGAGAATATACTTCTTGGAAATCCACACCCCTTTTCTGCACATACCCTTTTATGACAAGTCTTGCTTTATATTGTATGACAATTCCTTGTTGATTGGTTTTTCTTTTAAAGACCCATTTGCATGGCAATGCAGTTTTTCCAGAAGGGAGGCCTACCAAATTCCATGTCTCATTTTTCAATAAAGAATTTATCTCATTGTCCATTGCTTGTTTCCATTCATTAGCTTCTGAAGATGATAGCGCTTCTTCTACTGTCTGAGGATCAGATAGATTGGTATAAAAGCATAACATACCCTTTTTATCATGGTCAACTTTATTTCGTGGTCTCAGTGTGATCATTCTAGTGTTCACCTCCGGAACTGTAATGTGTTTAGGGGGATGGTATGTATCATCAAGATCATCTGTATCAGTCTCATACCTGCTGCCAGTGTCATTATCGGCTTCTTCCAAACTAGAATTACATGTTGGCTGAGAAGTAATGTCTGGGTCCTCCCGTTGCTCGTCTTGCTTTGTATTACAGTCCTTTGGCATTTCTGATATCTCCAATTTCTCCTCTCTTGTTGATTGGGCTGAAATGAGAAATTCATCACATAGACCAGTTTTTTCAAAAAAATTTACATCTCTACTTTTTATTATCTGATGTGTCTTAGGGTGCATGACACGGTATCCCTTTGTGCTTTCGCAATAACCTACGAAGATCATCTTTTCGGATTTCTTATCCCACTTTTGCCGTCTCTCCTTGGGGATATGCACCATCGACTCGGAACCAAATATTCTCATGTGAGACAATTTTGGTTTACGTCCCGTCCACATTTCATATGGAGTAGTCTCTCCAAGACTTTTGGTTGGTGACCTATTTACAATATAAGCGGCTGTGGCAATGGCTTCGGCCCAAACAGGTTTACTTAGATTAGCATTGGATATCATGCATCTAGCCTTTTCAACAAGTGTTCTATTCATCCTCTCTGCTAATCCGTTCTGCTGGGGGGTGTATGGAGTTGAAGTCTGATGTATGATTCCACAATTAGCCAAGTATCTCTCAAAATTATTATTACAGTATTCTTTTCCGTTATCGGTTCTTAATATTTTAATTTTAGAGTCAAGTTGATTCTCTACTCTCCTTTTAAAATCCTTAAAAATATCTAGAATACTAAGCTTATCTTTTGTGAAATATACATGTACCATTTTGGTATAGTCATCTATGAAATTAATAAAATATCGCATACCTCCATAAGATGTACTTTCCATTGGGCCACACAAGTCCGAGTGAATCAATTCCAAAGGTTTTGTTGCCCTTGTACCAACATGTTTGAACGGAAGTCTTGTCTGCTTACCTTCAAGACAGCTTGGACAATGCACCTTAACTCGGTCACCCTTTTCCAGCTCAACCCCCTCAGCACAACTTGGTAACTTTTGTAAATCTGAAAAATTCAAATGTGCCATCCTAAGATGCCATAACTTTACATCATTGGGATTACTTGATGCCAAGTGAACAGCCTCTTTCTTTGACTGCATATCCAAAGCATATAATTTATTACTTAATGTAGCTGAACATATAAGTCTTCCATTTATATCATTGATACTGCATCCTTTTTCATTAAAAATAACTTTATATCCATTTTTTGTGATAGTGCTGACTGATATTAAATTGGCTGCAAGTCCAGGCACATATAACACATTTTTTAATAAAATTTTACCTCCCTGTGATATGTTGACACTTATTTCTCCAATCCCCTTTACAGACAATGGCTCACTGTTGGCCACTGTAATAGTTTTAACTGATGGTTCACGGATATTATACATCCATTCTTTGTCACTACACATGTGCATGGATGCACCGGAATCAATGTACCATTGTTTATGATTTTCACCACTAGTGACCAAAAAAGCTGCGGCAAAACTAGAACTCTCTGGTTTGTAATGTTCCTTTTTCTTCTTTGAATCTTGACAATATTTTGCAAAATGTCCATAACCATTGCAACTGTAACACCTTGGACCTTTGATTGTCTTAGTGAGTTTAGACTTATGTGGATTATGTTTTCCTTTTCTTGCATGTGAGTAAAGCGCACTATTCAAATCGTTAACTTCTATTTCTTGCAAGAGTTTGGTCTTAATTAGGTCTGCACTAATTTTAATTCCGGAGTTTTCGAGTCCCATAATCATAGGCTTATACTGATCTGGCAGACCAGCCAACATTAACGTGCCAAGCCATTCGTCGTTTACATCAAAGTTGATATTCCGCAATTTATGCGCAGCATTCATAATTCTGCTGATATAGTCCTCTATACCACTGCTAGACTCGAGGGATGTGTTTATCAATTCCTTGAGTAAACCGACTTTTCTGGTAAGCCCATTATCATCAAATGCTTTATGTAGGTTAGTCCATACCTCTTTTGCGGTATTGCAGTCCTGTATGTGAACATAGTTCTGGGATTTTATCAATAAAATAAGCTTCGACTTAGCCAAAATGTCTTTCGCCGAATCCACTTTTTGTTCTGCTACGGGTTCCACACAATTCCATAGTCCCTCGTGTTCAAGGTAGGTTTTCGCACTAAACTTCCAGGTGGCAAAATTATCGCGACCATTCAATTTTTCCAGATTGAACATATTATGCGAAGTCATAATGGTTACGCGTATAACGTATTCTATATAACACAAAATGGCCGGTACAAGTTATACTTTCGGAGAATCTTCGATATCACTGATATTACTTTATTCTGAACCACGCTCTGCTACCATGTAGGAGATTCACGGAATAAAGTACAGATATTTGATATTGGATTCTGTATTAGATACTTAATATAAAGTTACAAAACGGTTACAAGAACTGAGCACAATAATCCGTTAACTAGGTGAGTTTGACGTAGCCGCCGACAGTGACGCCGTCATGCGGCAGGAATCTTAAACTACAAATTGCGTTCCATTTCTTACAAAGGCCATAATTTCAAACTTATCATAGCTTTCAAATATTTTATTGTTTATTATGAAAGCCTAAAATGTTATTTACTAGAAAACAACAAAATACTCCAATCCCATTCATTACTTTTTTTTATTATTGAATTTTATTTGGTCTTAAAATTGCTTTATCTTAAAATTCAATAAATCTTAAATTTCTTGAAAACTATTGAGTTTCGGATAGGACTTCATGGGACAAAATCGATTGCTTTTGACCCAATCTACATGCCCTTAAAGGGAATACGTCATATTACCAATCACCCTGTATATTTGATTTAGTAAGGCTATGATATTCTATACACAATATTTTTATTAAAATAACTTTTTATACGTAATGATCAATTCTAGTATAGATTTTGAACTGTTCCAGTAATATTTTAAATTACGCTGACGTTTTGACCTCGAATTATTCATTAGTCCAAGAAGTTACTTACGCATAAATTTTTCTACTATGAAGGGTTTTTTAATACATCAATGACTATGAAAGACGAAACATGTTGTGATTTCTTGGTCATGTTTTATTTTTTACTACGTGTAGCTTGCGGCTTCGCTCGCGTGAAGTCCTCCGAGATCCCAGTCATACAGGTTATTATTAATAAGAAGTAAGATAAATAATAAGTAAGATAATGTGTAAGTGGACTTCATGTGGCTGATGATGATTTTCATGAATATAAGTTAAGAAGTAAGACTTGTAAAAAAACATTGTCACTTGACCGCTCGTATTTCGAGCGATTTATTAATAAATCTTCTTACCTACCTATATTAGCATGATTAAGGTTTTCTTGATTTTTGAAACGAGGGTCGGTCTATCATTTTGGAACGATCATAAGATAGTATATAGTCAGTCGCCTAAGAAAGTTTTCTTGCATCTATAGCGGTTAAGGTAGCTGCCCTTACTGCCCTGACAAAAATAGACCCTATATTGTAACGCAAAATCCAAAATTCAATTTTTATCCAAAATATATTGGCTACAGAGAAACATTGATTTCGTTTTTTCCCCGTCGCGCGTCCCCCGGCACGTGTATTAATACAATTGTAGTACAAATAGTTTTCTATTTTAAATACATTCGTCGCTATTGATAAGAGAATATAGTCGAGTCTGAATAAGCGTTGTTAGCATCGTGTTCATTGTCTTGTAAATGTGTATTTGGATGTAAATTTGTATCAAAGGAACTGTTTTAGGAAAATCTAGAGCGCACAGATGAAGATAAATAAAATTAGTAATATCTATACATATAATAAAGCAATAGAACCGTTGTGTCTGTACATTTAAAGAAATGTGATAAAAAAGAAAGGGGGTGACTAAAGAAGAATCATGGAAAACAAATCAGCGATTTTCATAATTATTTTCTGTCTGTCTGTTTTTCTGTTTGTTTGTTACTGCACCTCTCCGAAACTACTGAATGGATTTCGTTGAAATTTGGCACACGGGTAGATCATGTCCTGGATTAACACATAGGCTATCCTTTTTATCCCGGGAAAATATAAAGCGGGACTTTTATCCCCAAAAAACCTTATCATGTGGGCGGAGCCGTGAGCAAAAGCTAGTTAAAAAATAAATCCAAAATAAATACTTATGGATTTCGAGGATTGGTCTCCGACATGATGTGAAGATGTAAGGAAGGTTCACATAAAGTAAACGCTTATAATAGGAGCGAAATATGCAAGCTGACAAAATCTTGAACCCTGACTATAATCACGTGACATTACCTACCTTTTTCTAAACAGCGAAAAAAAAGTTAAAATGTTTATTAAAATTTAAAACATGTAGTTTTAAGTATTAGATAGATAGATAGATAAAAACGTTTATTTTAGCTACAAATAATACACTGTATATACATAGACAACAGACAAGTATACATCCATTTGTGAAATATTGTAGCCGCAATCAGGCCCCAGCTCAGCAATATGCAATGCTCCAAGGAGCAAAGCGCTGGTAATTCTGTTGGTACCTGGTATACATTTCTTAACAAATATTAATCTACTCCAAGTGGCATTCTCAAACATGGAAGAAAAAAAAAAACACAAATATATATAAGTTATACATTATACAATTGGCAACATCATATTGTTACAGAGCGCCAAGATTGTTACAGACAAAAACAACAAGTCTATACTAGTCTATACTAATATTATAAAGAGGAAAGATTTTATTGTTTGTTTGTTTGTAATGGATAAACTCAAAAACTACTGGACCGTTTTTGAAAATTCTTCCACTAATAGGAAGCTACATAACTTCTGAGTGCTACTTTTATCCCGGGAAAATATTTTTATCCCGGAAGTAGAAGTGTTGTAACAAATAATTACGTAGAAACGTTATACGACAGAATTTGGATTTAATAGAAAAGTATTAGAATGCTTAATACAATATGATACAAATACATACTAAATATTGGGAGTCAAACATTTGATTTAATCTTAATAAATATCATTGCTTATGTTCAGAACTTAAATGATTAATGATTATTATTTATTTACCAGGGCAAATCGTCTCGAGATCGCCAGTCATCTAGCAAAATATTCCCGTGAACATTTATCTTTCAATAAATTAAAGACACGACCATAATTAACGATTTAGATGAAAACAGCGCGGCGTTACATTTTGGTGGAAACATTTAATTAATTAGATTTTGATAATCCCCCTCTTGTCTACGTTAAAATGAAATTAAAATAGTGGGCGACACAAGTGTTCAATAACGAAAGGGACATTTAAGATAAGTCTGGTAAGAGATGAGGACCACCTGGAAACAAATTTATTTTCGATTATCACAAAATTGTGGCATACTTTTGTTCAATATTCAATTTCGGAGAATTGTAAATTATTCTACCTGGTCCCCTTAAATTCATTGGTATTCAGTTGACGAGCTTTTATCCGTTGAAGCTTTAAAAGCAATCAAAGGCTAACGGCCAGAGTCCATTCGAAAAGTACTTAATCAAATACTGAGCGCTGATTATTATTATCAGGTTCAATATTTTTCATCAAAGTTTAAACCTCTATAATAATAATGTTGCTTCACAAGCTTAACACTATGGTACATTAGGTTTGTATATTGTATCCTCAAAATGAAATTATAATATAATTTATACGTTAATATCTTACTAAAACTAATTAATTACCTACTAGTGATGTAACGAATGTTCGATTACTAACATTCGCGAATGTGAATGCGAATATGGGATTTTTATTTGACGTCAAAATACTTAATCGTATGTTACGTCTACGTGTAATTAGCCGATTATAGATTTTTCGACAAATCATCTATACTTAAATACTTATATATATATTGTGTACTATTAGTATAGCGCTATTATAAAGCCTAAGAGTTTGTTTGTTTGGTTGAACGCGCTAATCTCAGGAACTACTGATTCGATTTTGAAAATTCTTCAACTAATGGGTAGCTACATTACTCTTGAGTGCCATAAGCTACTTTTTTTATCCCAGAAAATCTTTTTCACGCGGACGGAGCCGCGAGCAATAACAGTTTTGCAATAAAGTATAATTTAAAAAATGCATTTGATTTGATAAGTTACGATTATGGTACATTTCCATCAACTTATTTCAAACAGCACGACACAGTGACCCCACTGCACCTCATAGTAAGTGTTGTGAAGTCCAGATAGAGTGGCCTGTTTGAAATATGTTAGCGAAATCCTTCTGTTACGAATTTCCTTGTTCCCGATTTGATCGCGTAGAAAAACATCGAGCATAGCCGTACCTCTTCATAACTCGCTGAGTGACTGCGAGCCGTCTTGGGTGGCACATAATCAGAGGTCACGTCTCAAAGCCGTACGTCATCACTGATAACACACATTCATTGAAGACTATTGTCTTCAAGCACTGAGGTATTTTGGATGACAAGACTTTGCCTAGTTTCCCGAACGCTGCTCAACTGAGCTGGTTTTGGCCTCTATCTTAAACTGGATCACTTATCCAAGATAGACAGATTTGTCGACAACTTCGAGATTTGCGTTCTCAACACTAATCGGAATATGCATAAAAGGAGCATTGGACAAGATATTAGTCTTGTTAATTTTAAGGCGGGAGACTCGGTTGAGGTGTTTGAGCATAATGCTATGCTTCTCAAATGATTCTGGCAAGACAACAATATCACCGGCAAATATATTGGCCACAGCATCTTAGTAGATGATTGTTGCAGTGATTGCGGAAAGTATTAGAAACGGTAAATAGCACACGAATCAAGACGTTAGTAATCTTGTGTTGGCGCATTTCTTCTTGTGGCTTACAAGACCAATAGCAGCGCGACATCTCTTGCCGCATATGTCGCAGGTGAAGCGCGAGTCCGAGGGAGAAGTAGAAGCAGCAGCATTAAGCCTTTTCTGCTTAATCTTATCGAGCCAGGCTTCGTCATGTTTTATTATCCCACCTGAGATATCATTTCGCCACTCTGTCCTATTGTTGGCACGTGTTTCCCACGACCTGAAGTCCAGACCAAAACTTGACATGTCCCGTTTGCAGGAGTCTTTGAACCTTAACATCGGACGTCCAACAGGTCTCTTGGCATCAGCAATCTGTCCAAGCATGACTTCGCGAGGCAATCTAGCAGGGTCCATTCGGTGAACGTGACCTAGCCAGCGGAGTCGTCTTTGTTTCAGAAGTGCCGTGATGCTGTTGCAGTTTGTTCGCGACAAAACAGCTTCATTGGTCATCCGATCCCTCCAAGTGACTCCCAAGATCCTACAGAGACAGCGCATGTGAAAAGCGTTCAGACGGCGTTCTTGCTTGAGATAGGTGGTCCATGTTTCCGACGCATATAAAAGAGTATTAAGGACACAAGTATGGTAAACAAGGATCTTAGTGGCCAACGTGAGTTTATTATTTTCCCAAACTCTAGATGAGAGTCTACCAAAAGTCGTTGAAGCTCTTCCAATGCGAGTATCTATCTCTTTGTTGTTACAGAGATTTGATGTTGTAGTGGACCCAAGGTAGCAAAAACTGTCAACCAGCTGCAAAGGTTTTTCTTCCAGTAATATATTAGGTACCGAACGTGTACCTTGGACCATAATGACAGTCTTTTTAGTGTTGATACTCATTGAAAATAGTTTGCATGCATGGTCAAACCTCCTCACTAAATCTTGTAGATCTTCCTCAGAGTTAGCGACAAGTGCAGCGTCATCAGCGTACAGGAGTTCACGAGCCAATACTTCATGGCACTTTCTTCTCGATCTCAGTAAGCTGACGTTGAAGAGTCTTCCATCTCTTCTTGAGTGAAGATGGACACCAACACTACAGTCACGAAACGCTACACCGAGCAAGATCAAATAAAAGGTAAGTAATGTACTCGCCATTGTAGCTAATTCCAAATACTTTCTAATCAAATATCTTGAAGATATCGTCCAACGCGGCAGTGAATAATTTCGGAGAATTAACATCTCCCTGTCTCACGTCTCTATGTAGTGGAATAGCCTTCGTGTTCTATTCCTGTACTTGCACTGTCATGGTGGTATTATTGTATAAGCACCTCAGCCATGCTATGTACCGATAGTCGATGTGCTCCGCTGGAGAAACTGCAACACAGTCCAAGTCTCGTTCGAATCAAAGTCCTTCTCATAGTCTACTTGACAAACGCTAAGTAAAGTGGCAAGCTATATTGCTCAGATTTCTATTTAACCTGCCATATTGTATGAATGTGATCTATGGTACTATCTTTCCTATCTGTCAATTGAGCTGCCGATATGCTTAACGTCCTTCGAAGACTGCAACGCCATATATCGACATTTGTAACTTAAAAATGTAAATTTAACAATAAAACACTAATTGTGGTAATAAATTTAACTAGTCCATTCGGGGTAAGAAAATAGTGAGTCATCAGTGCAACTGAAGGATTTAAAAGGTATACTGTCATTGAAGGCAAAACATCAATAACGTATAATATTTTAAAAGATTTTAATGTGTTAGTTTAAATATTCTTAAAATATTTTTATAAATTGTATTATCGGACACCGCACACCCTCGCTGTTTTTATTTATTTATTTTATATATATACAAAACCATTACAGGTCTACTAAAGCGGTGTTGTACTGAGTTATTTGCTATTGACCTCAATACACCTGTAGGCCACTTCTGTGAATTCCTGCAGGTTGCAGATAAATATATCCACGTTCTCGGAAATAGTATTGAGCAATCGTATGGCCCGCGACAAAGGCGCAATATTTATATTATACTTACTAAAGATATTATTAATTTTAAATAATAAAATAATATAACATTTTACAATAGATTTTTTTATAACAGATTAAGTAAAGAGAGATCTCCTATAAATAACAATATAAATCCTATCACGTGGTGATCTCGGTACAAAAATAATTTATAGAAGTTCAGTGCGTTTAGAAAGTTGGGAGTTTATTGGTGTACTACTTTGTATGTAGGCTATGATATTATTATGTAGTACAAACATTTAATATAACAACGATTAAAACTTTTCCACAGTTAAATTTAAGCTTGGTGCTTAACGCAAGATAACGTAATGCTTATGATTTCCGCGAGGAAGTTACAAATGTGATTTATATTTCAAAAACATTTTGGTACTATGAACACTGCATAGTTTAATAACCGTGTTTTACTTTATATTTTCTAAGATTACATTCCTTTATTTTGACGGTATCTCAAAAAACAAAACTCTGCCTTTTTATAGTTTTCATAAAAAATAAAAATACAATTCTTTTTCTTCATTTAACACGTTACTTTTATGAGGTACTAAAAGTTATTCAAGTCGAGTTAAGCAAGACTACGCCACGCGACGTCATGTCAGTTTTCCAGTGTTATTAACTGTAAGATTTGGCTAAATAATAGTTTTGGTGAAAAATAATATTTGATACAGAAAATAGGAACCTGGTATTACAATATTAACAAACTCTGTCTTTGACCCTTGTGGACCTAATGTTTCTACAATAGATAAAAAATAGCTTAGATATTTGGTTACTCAGACATTACGGAATAGTCACTGAAGCCACTTGTCTGAAGCCGAATATATTTTGTGGGTTAATGAAATCTAATTTGGTTGCTGTGAAAATTTTGGCCAGCGATGAGTATCCTTGAAGATACAGCTTGGGCGCGGTTATTTCGTCCGTAGTCAAGTAAAGTTAACGGTCTTGTTACACTGGACGAGCGTGCAGCGCCTTCGCCTCGCTGTTACTTCCCTTGGAAGGCGCCAGACCGATGAGAGCCTTAACTTTACTTAACCACGGATGAAACAACGGCGCCTTAATCGAGGTTGTATTGCCGATGGGCTTAATTACATATTACGGTTGATATATTTTTATGATAAGCAATTTGAACCAAGGATTCCACATTCAAGCAAGGAAATGAATGTAATAAAATACCGTGATGCTTTTCAATTATTTGTATTGTATTGAGCAAAAGCGACAGAGACAGAGGACTTTTAATAAAATAAGATGCTAAGGTAGTGTGATCGAATATAGCAAAAATCCTAATAAATCATTTGAAGTTATGTATGTATAATTATCGCCTCGTCATTCAATTGCAATAAAAAGAAAATGATATCACGCGTCATTTTGAGCACCCACCTCCCTAACATGGCCCACATTTATTATGATATTGAAAAATTGAATCTTTTGGTGTTGTAATGAAAAATAATTAGGATTTTTTAGTTCTTTTATATTTGCTATTCATTCAAAGATCTTTCATTATAATCATGAAACGAATTGAAGTATAATGGTTTTAAAAGTCAGTAGTGGTAGTCCATCGTTCCGTTACCATTCAGTAGATGGAAGTAAATTAATACAAAGGTTTTTATTTTTTTTCTAATACCCGGCGAATCGTGTTAGGAAAATCCATATGAGTGTGATATCACCTGGGAATCGAACGTAAGACCTCCTGATCGAACAGTCTAATTTCCGCTGCCGCTAAACCAAGGAGGCGTACTTTTGTACTCAATATTTTTTATGTCAACTCGAAGTAGTGAAGTATAAAACTGTAACATACGTAATATAGTTTTATTTTCTAAAGAAAACATTATACGTGACGTAGGTATTAAAGTGAGACAAAAATATTGACACTATACTGTTCTTCGGGTAGGATTATGTAGTATACTACTTACTATTTATTACTACTACTTTAATATTTACCTAGTTATAATCTTAATCACGAGGATTAAAGTAATTATTATGTATTATTTTATATTTTTTACACATATACACACACGCACTCACGCCCGTTATCCCTGAAGGGGTAGGCAGAGGTGCAACTAGTGCACCCACTTTTCGCCGTGCGTATTCCGTCCCATGAATTAACGTTAATTAAATATACAATAAAATACACTGTTTCTTATATACACTATTCTTGTATATAAGAAACAGTGTATTTTATTGTACAAAAAAGCGTGGGGTGCATGGTGTCAATAGTTTTATAAATATTTTATTAACAGATAATATGAGTAGAAGTATTACATATCATTTTGATAATATCTTAAAAATCACCCACGCTTTTTTTACAATAAAATACACTGTTTCTTATTTACACCATTCTTAATTAAAATTTATTTTCTATTTTTTAGTTAGATTTTCTATAAAGCGTGTTTTTTAGTTATTTTAAACTTAAACTTTATTTATTAAACTAATTTACGCAACGGTAATATGGCCAAAAGAAAACTAATTATACAATTAATTAGGGACAGCTAAATTTCGCTGTCTTTGTCAGCTGTAAATATTAAATTATCAGATGTTAAATACAGTCATCAAATTTTAGATAGTTTGCTATAATGGCGATTTTAAAATAATTCAGTTGTCAGTGGTCCAATTACTCCAGTAACTTTAATTCAATTTATTTTTTTCATTCCCACCTAAAAGGCCGGCAACGCATCTCTGTGCCCCCTGGTATTGCAGATGTTCATGGGCGGCGGTGATCACTTACCATCAGGTGAACCGTATGCTCGTTTGCCCCCTATATCATAAAAAAAAAAACATTAGGTACCTTGATTTATGGCATGACATACTAGGTAGTCATAACGGCTTTGCTCGCGTGAAAGCCTATCAGAGTAAAAGCTCCATTTTGAAATTTACCAGGTTAAAATATGCTCAAATGATAATCCAGGATTTGATAAATTTGTGTGCCAAACATGCAATTTCATTCAATAGTTTCTTCGTTTAAATATCCAAATATCTTTAAAGAAACTCGTGCATTTGCCTATGAATTTTTCTAGTATAGTAATATGCAAGATTAGTAATTATATAAATTATTTGTTATGAGTTTCTTCTATGAATGTTGTAATATCATATCAAGTTTAAACGTAGATTTATCTAAACATTTAAACCTCATATTGAGAACCTCCTCCTTTTTCTGAAGTCGATTAAAAATTTGTACATATCTTTTATCCGGACCCCCCCCCCCCCCCTTATATGCGCCCATGTTATTTTTGCGGTAACTTTTTTCTGAATTTATTTGTCTCACTATTTGTTACATTCTTGTTAATCAAAACAGAGAGGTAAGACACAAAGAACATGAACATTTGGAGAACAAGAAATATTTGAGCATTATAGTTGACGAGAAACTTTTTTTTTTTTTTTATAGCCTTAGGAGGCAAACGAGCGAGCGGTCCGCCTGATGGTAAGCAGCATCCGCCGCCCATGGACTAAAGCAATGCCAGAGGCACAGCCAAGCCGTTGCCTACCGGGAAACAACACATTTAAACAACACATCTCTGCATTTGCTGGCCGCACCAGAAAGATCATCGATGTTATAAAAAGTCATCAACATCTTACTAATAAGAAGATCCTATTACAAGTGTATATTGCCCTTTGTCAATCTATTTTGTCCTATTGTATCCCAGCATGGGGAGGTAAACCAGTTATGATTGAGCTCGAAAGAGCTCAACGCGCAGTGTTGAAAGTCATGCTATGCCAACTTTACCTTTACCCCACCAACGACCTTTACGAAGAATGCCAGGTTCTTCGAGTTCGCCAAATTTACATACTAAAGTGGTTCTGATCTCGCACAATAAAAACCTCAACTCTTTGGATTATCAAGATTTGCTGAGTAAGCGCACCTATAAAATTGCAATACCTGATGTCCGTACGGCCTTTGCAAGATGTCTACTTGTTTTTCAGAGCTCAAACATCTATAACAAAGTATGTAAAGTCTGCAATTTTAAATTATAACAACAAAATCAGCTAAACATAAAATTAAACGATGGTTATCAAGTTTAAAATACGACGAATTTGATTTTTTTTGTCTCAAATACTATTAATTAAATATATTATATTTATATTATATATTATTTTCTACTTTACCCCCTCCTCCCGCTCACACACACACACAAACACGTATACACACATACGCTGACGCTTCCTTCCGCGCTACATCACGTTGGTAAACTTATTGTAGTTTTATACGTGCTTCAATTATTTAATATCGAATGTTTTGATTTTAGTTTAACTTAAATTATACATGATTTTAGTGAACAACCTACCTTTGTAACAGTTACACATATGGATAGAAATCAAAATTATGCAAATGTAACCACTCATAGATCTTTGCGATACATGTCTGCGAGCCTAGTGCAAAGATCATCAGTAATTTAAGATTATGATTGTATCCTAATGAAATGTTAAATAAATAAATAAATAATGATATTGATTAAAATGTGTGTCACGTTAAAAGTCTTATTACATTCTTCACGAAATGTATGGCGGTAAAAGTTGCGTATAAACTAATTACAAAGTCGGCTTGACTTCAGAACTCCGGCATCCACGTACAGGTAACGTGGTCCAGAGTAAGTTATTGCTTACATAGGCTCACGTACGAAACACCTAAAGCCCCTGACTTATTAAAAATGTAATGAGCAATGTCTTACGCGGCACATTTCACGTCGTTCTTGCCGTACGCTTTCTGGATATTAAATAAGATCCAAGTAATTGATTTTAAATATTTACAATATTATTCAAACATTTGTTAAACTTTTTATTAAACTTCTTGTGGAATACGCCATCCGTCTAGGAAACAATATCTCAATTGCAATTTTTTTTTTTTTTTTTTTATGGCGTAGAATGACGAGACGAGCATGCCGTTCGCCTGATGGTAAGCGATACGACCGCCCATAAATAGTAGTAACACCATACAGCACCTTGAGTTACAAAGTACTGTGTGGCATTCCACTGCCCTCGTCATCCTGAGACATAAGATATTAAGTCTCATTATGTCCAGTAGTTACACTGGCTACAATGTCCTTCAATAACATTTGTGATAAAGATAATGTAAACACTACGTTTTGTAAACATTTATGATCCTTTGGGCGATTGACTTTTCCTAGCCCTCATTCTGTTTTCTTGTTTTTTCTGTATTAACCCCCGATAGAAAAAGAGGGGTGTTATAAGTTTAGGGTGTGTATCTGTGTATCTGTATGTCTGTCTGTGGCATCGTAGCTCTCAAACGAATGGACCTATTTTGACGCGTTTTTTTTGTTGTTTGAAAGCTGTTATGATCGAGATGGTTTTTAGCGATAATTAATTTATGAAGATCTGTTCAGGCGTTTGAACTTTGAAGATTATCAGCCGATTATCGTCGGGGAACCGCATTCCGGACAAGGAAGATGAAAATACTTCTTTAGCGGTCCCCCGACGCGACGACGCTTTAGTCAAAATATTACTAGGTACTTAAAGGACAAAGACACTTTTATTATTTTACTTTTTAGAGATTTTTTGTGTCGGGGTTTATTTAATTTGATAGACATGTTTAGGTTGAATTTCTATCGGCGATGCGCGACGTAGCTAAGCGATGAGCGAGGCCATAGCTACAAAATTATGGTATACTTTCAAGAATATAAGGGAGTGTGGTATGTCGTCTATGAATAAGAGAAAAGAAATCCGATATATAATGCAAGCATATAAGTATTATATGCATCAGCTTGATGGACTAAGGCCAAAACCCTCTCAGCAGTAAAGGGAGGCCCGTGCTCAGCAGCGGGTAGAATATAATACAGGACTGGTATTATGTGGTTTATGTGAAAAGAAACATTCTTTGTATTATGTATTCGCCATGTATACATTACTAGCTTCGCTCTTTAGCTCGTTCGGAATAAAAGGAGGGGTTAAAATTTAGGGGTAATGTAGCTTCCTATTATAAGTAAAAGAATTTTTGAAAATCGGCTAAGTTGTTTTCGAGTTTATCTATTGCTAAAAACAAATACAAAAACATCTTTTCTCTTTATAATATCAGTTTACAAAACAATATAAGTAAGTTACAAAACAAATTACAGTACTGTTGCTTTAGTTTATATTAATTCCGAGCCAATATTTAGCGAACAGGTATTGTCTGTAATTTGAGATTGTTTTCTCTATGTTCACAAGTTTATTTAGTTCTCCAAAACTCAAAAGGCTTCGATACAAACACAAAATATTCGTGTTGTGTCTGAAATTAAAATCCAGTTTTCTGTTGCACGAAAAATAAACAGAAACGTCTGTCTCAAATATTTTTGGATCTTTTTACTCTAGAGTTGAGTGGTAGAGTAGGTTAGACGTAGTCGAATTCTCTTAGGGCTATACACGTTTATAAACGAATCTATTATTAGGTACTGTTTGTTCTATTTGTAAGCATTTTACCAACACAAATCACATTACAAAACTCGATTCAAATTGATTTCCATTGGCAATTATTTACTCAACAATTCGAGAATGTTTAAGTTTCTTTTTTAAATTGAAATTAGATAAGCTTCGTCATTCAGCATATTTGATGGACTCAATGTTTTATCTTCAAGAACTTCTGTGTCAAGGAGTTTGTTTTTTTATTAAATCGCTAGACGTGCTTGCGGTTTCGCCCGCGTGAAATATGTTTGTCTGGCATAAAAGTCCCGCTTTATATTTTCGCGGTATAAAAAGTAGCATATGTTACTCGTTGATAATGTGGCTTTATTTTAGTGAAATATTTTTTTAAATCGATCCAGTATTTTTTGTCTTTATTCGTTAAGATCATAAAAAATACAAATCTTTCGTCTTTATAGTATTATTAGTGTAGATAATGATTTCTTACATTTACACGAATGTTACGACATTGATATTAAACTAGTTTTACGGATTTTATCGCGGTATTTTATTTAACTCCCGAAGGCTTTGCAGCAGCACTTCGTGGTCACGGGGCGGACTGAGGTGTTAGTGAGCCAAAAACATCTGGGTGTTTTTTTCAATCTCATAACCACGTTATGCAGTTCGAGGAAGCGTGCGAGTAGCTCTAGTCAGTTATAGAAGCATAGCTGCCTATTTGCAACCAATGACCGCATGATGCGAGCTAGTAAGAAAAGTGAAGGCGTTGCTTGACTGCACATACCGACTTATTCGATTCTTGAATAAATCAGGTGAACATATCTTTTAAATTTACATTTTGGCTTGGCATGAGTGCTGTTCCTGAGGAATCTAAACAAGTCAGAAAAAGGCTGACACATAACATAACTAGGCCGATGGAGTCACAGGTTTCTAAGAAATTTTTAAGGAGCCCCAAGACCCCAAATTTTAATGAAGAATAAATTGATAATTACTTTGATTTTTTATTGATTATTGACAAGTAGTTTTTTTTTTTTATCCTTTGTTGTAAGAACTAGGTTCTTAGCAATAAATTACAATCTAGTCTATAAGACTAATAAGCAATATTATTCTAACTTAATTTTCTAGGAGATAAGTTTACTACAACTAAGAATAATGATCTAGGCACTTTCTTAGAGTCTGATAACATAAAAAACACTTTGTTCGTGTGTTATATATACTTAGCACTGACACTATTATTTGTTCGCTGTAATTATGCACTACACTTTACTACACTAGTTCGAACACAAGTAGATATAAAAATAATGTCTATTGACAGTTTTCCATCAGATCAACTTGGTATTGAAAGAGTTGAGGGATTTGTTGTCAGGGTTTCATTAATATATGAACGCCTTTATTGACACAAGCAAAAAGAAGTCCACTTGTTTCAAAGAGTTTTAAGTTATAACACCAAAGTTACATACTTAATACTGTATTTGTTTTAATTAAAATTACTTTTGGTACCTACGTTGTTTCTTAATATAAGTTTGTTAAGAAAATGTTCTGTTTATACTTTCGTATAATGTAAGTTAGCTCTGATACTGCGTTCTTCTAACGTGGTAATTTTACGCTCTGATGAAAACACGGTTGAGAATATTGTCTTATATGTTTAAGTAATACACTTACTTACTCTTGTTTAAATTAGAGCAGATTTATACTGATAATTATTTAATAAAACGAGTCACGAGTACGCGTATCAAAATCAAGATATTTTGTCATAAATTGTAATACATCAATCTGGCAAATAATTAATATCACCTTACTGAATTTGAGTGTTGGTTCAGGAACTAACCAAAATATAAGTAAGTATTATATAATTCAAGTAATTATTTGAGAAACATTGAATTTTTCTACTACTAAATTACTCCAAAACAGAGACAGGCAGATAGGCCCACAGTTTACAGATTGTACCAGCGTACACGGGCGTGAAGCTGTGAGTAAAACTATCTTATAAACGCTATAGTAAATCCCTCAAAAGCGACATCAATATACAACAATACAAGTCCATTTCGTCTCTACAGGAAGTAGATATTTTATATTTATTACTCTCTCGTATTTTAATCATCGTCATCATCATCATCATCAGCCACATGACGTCCACTGCTGAACATAGGCCTCCCCTAAAGATTTCCAGACGGATCTGTTAAAAGCGGCCCGCACCCAGCGTGTTCCTGCGACCTATATCGACTCGTCTGTCCACCTTGCCTGTCTTTTAATAGTGTTGTAATATTGCCAAATGCCAACAACACTTAGCTACTATACTATAAGTGATATTTTATCTTTGCGTGCTACTTAATATTCAAACTGAGTTTCTGAAGCAGGAATACTTTATATAATACTAATATTAAAATATCATATTCGCTGAATTCATGCCAGTGGGGATCGGTAATCTTTTTCAAATTCAGTTACGTATGAATTACAATCATCCATATATGATACAAATGAAATGGCCCATTCAATTTAATATTGGCATTTTATTTTCTACAGAAACATCATAAAAAAAAATGTTATTTTATGTATTATTTCCGCAGTAAAACCCAGTTCCCAGTAGGTACCTATATGAGAATGGACACACGCGGAGATTAATTATGGGTGATTATGATTTATTGTATACCACGAAATTGGTCCCATGTAAATTTGGAAAAAATAATCTAGCCTAAGGGTGGGAAAAAAGGGGTGATTTATTGTTTACTCACAGATTTTAATGCTGAGTTGTGTATTAATAAAAAGAAGCATGTAGTTGAAGCATTTATAGCCACAATTTAAAAAAAAAAAAAAAAACTTTTTAACAAAATAATTAAGCCGCCGAAAAAACTGAAGAGCCAAAAATAATAAACATTTTTTATTTAACCTTAATAACTAATATATACGTATATTTGGAGTCGGTGCCTAATTTAAATTGCCAGCTAAGCTAAGCAAATACACAAACAAGTATACGAAAACAATGTTCAATTTACTACTACTTCATAATATTTATTTGGTTTAGGAATGAATACGTCTTATAAGAAATCATTGTGTTTTATGTCCTCTTTTAGAAGACAAAGATTAAAGCAGAAATAACAAATGAAGCCCTCAAATCCTGCTCAATATTTCTAAGATTATTTTGTTAATGAACGCGAAGTTTTAAAAAAGTTCTGTTTATTCTGATTAGCTTTGTAAATTGTCTTTTTTCAACTTGTGTTAAGAACATTATGCTGTTAAGTATTTTCATATTACACATAAAATATTGTTTTGGTACGAGACTTGAACCTAATCTGTTCGCCTGATTGTCTTTCAAAGGGATACCTATTTATATCAAAATGACCATGCCTTTGTGATCCTACGTAGCGTACCTACATATTTCAAAAAGTATCAAGATTCACGATAGTATCTATTCCACGAGCCGAGTATTTTTTAGGCGTTAAAAAGCAAGTAGCGTGCAGTAGTGCGTAAGGGGGGAGAGGGTGGTCCGCCCCGGGTGCTAAGCACCAAGGAGTGACAGCTGCAACTCATTCATACAGCCGGAGAAAATTTGCAGAACCATTACCTACTCTACAAACATGATACCGAGATTTTTCTATCGGTAAAAAGGTAACATTGTGCCTTGGGCGAAACATAGTGACATCCTGCTTTTCAAAACATAATCATAGTATTTTTTCATTTTTGCTGCGAATGCGACCAAACTTTTGTCTGCTACCTAGGAGATATTTTCAAAACCTAGTACGGTTTCGTTGTATAAGGTATTTTCTCTCTATGATAAATAAACGTGAAGACAGTTTTCGTGTTAACTTTGTTTTGTATGGAAAAAACAATTGCTTTTTACGACAGGTATGATTTTCGTATCGTTATGTAAATAAAATGATGATTTGAAAACAAAATAGAATTTTATACAACGTTCAATTTCATATTTATCATCATATTATTTCGTTTTATTTTGGGGAGTACCTACTTGATAGAAATCTGCCCCGGGTGCCAACTGCCAACCTACGTCGAGCCGCCACTGTAAAGGTGATTGCTTTGGAGTTGTGTCGTTTCCGTTACTACATTCATTGTCAATTTAATAAGATTCAACAGACGTTTTCTTTGAAGGGCTTTTCGATGATTCCAAAGGTCTTTATTATGGCGGAAATGAAACCTGCAATTATGTATATTGTGACAGACAGATTGTATTCATTTTATGTTTGTGTCCAATTCCTTTTTGTTTACAACCTAATTTATTCATTGAAAATGTTTTCCATCTTGATTCCACTAATCCCAAATATTTGTGAATATATTTTTAAAATAGGCACAATAAACTAATACCATGTTATTTATTTATTATACCTGCTTAATGCTTCAAATGCTTCAGATTCCTTGGACTGCATTCCGAACCAATGAGTCCATTGTACGCGATCTCAAACTCAAAACCAGGCTTTCCACTATCTGCTTGCACCGAGTATTGGAGTTTTTAGGCCAGAAAGGACGGACATAATCTCGAACAACTGATGGTTACTTTTAAAATTGGGGGCAAACCAAATCCGCTCTACTCTAAACACCAAACTTCATATTGCGCTTCACGATGCTAACGACAGGAACAGGTGGCGCAACTTGATGAAGACAAAGATTATTCCATGTTCAGGGGATCACGACCCTCAGCACTGAGGAAAACGATGCAAGGAAGGATTATACCACTATATTTTATCTTTAAACGAGCAATTCTTGTATATTCTTGTATTCTGAATCTCAGATACGGCTCCAACGATTTTCATGAAATTTGGTATGCAGGGGGTTTCAAGGGCGATAAATCGATCTAGCTAGGATTCATTTTTAGAAAATGCCGTTTTATCCCTGTTTTCAGTAATTCAACTTAAACATTAACTTTATTTATTTATTTGTTTGGACAACAAAACTGATAACATTCAAATACATTGTAAGATACATGAACATAAGGTATTATTCTAGATTGCAATCCTAACTATATTGACACATCATTGTTACTATTTAGATTTAAACAGCTGAGCACTTAGCAGAAAACTACCTAAAACTAACTGAAAAATATGACTCTTCCTGACATCTATTGGCGAGTAATAATACTATTAAATTGGAAGCATCTAACTGCTTTAACGACACAACAACACTCAAAATACTCCAGTAGATGGCGTTTTTAAGCACCACTAAGCCAACGAGTGTTTGGTTTGAGGTTAGATAAGAAAATCAATTGTTTACTTGTAAAAATATTATTCATATTTCATCAGTATGTAATTCGTATTTAAACATAATTTCTAAAAAAACACAAATTAACAAAAAAAAAAAATACCGAGCAAAGCTCGCTCATCCAGGTACTAATAATTATAGGAAACAAAGCGGGCCAACATGACGCTCGTCCAAGGTAGAATATTAATTACTTACACACAGAATAAAAACAATCCAACTAAATGATGTAGCTAACTCGATTACATAACGTTATTGACTAATAATTATTTAGGGCATTATCCCTGAAATTATTAGTAGAAATTAGTTGAATAACTAGTGCTCTTCTACATAAATAATTAAGAACGAACATAATGAAGAATAAAACAAAATAAGCATTATTTACTTTGGCATAAGGACATAAGACGAATTACAAATGTGTTGTTAGACTATAATATTATGCACACACAGTCACGTCTTTTATCCACGAAGGGCCAAGGGGTAGGCAGATGCGCAACCAGTGCACCCATTTGTCGCCGTGATATTGTCGTATCGGGTACAAATTCCAGACTCCGGGCTGATACTGAGTAGAGAAAGCTTGTATCATTTTGCCGGACCCGAGGTTCGAACCCTAGACCTCAGCACTGCAGCTACTTCAGTACAACTACGCCACCGAGACAATCACTATAATTGTATGTGAAAATTATTCAATTTCATATTGATTAAATTTAAACTGCTTTGTACCTAAACTCTTTTTTTGATATTGAAAATAATGAATACCTAAACCTCTTCAATGCAATAAATACGTGGCTTCGATACCTAGTCACAACTCCCGTAATTATGCTTAGGTATTTTACAAAATATCAAGTATTCTAAAACTTTTTTTTATTGCATTGAACAACGAGACGAGCATGCCGTTCGCCTGATGGTAAGCGATACGACCACCCATAAACAGTAGCAACACCATCCAGCACTTTGATTTACAAAGTATTGTGTGCCATGCCACTGCGCTCGTCATCCTGAGACATACAATGTTAAGCCTCATTATGTCCAGTAGTTACACTGGCTACAATGTCCTTCAAACCGAAACACAAGAGTGCATTGCACACTGCTGCTTGGCGGTAGAAATAGACATTGTGGTAGTACCCACCCAGATGGATTCTTACATATGAGAGATCTACCAACGTGTATGAACTACATTTTGATTCTACTTATTTATGTTTCACTAGCTGTTGCCCGCGGCTCCGCCCGCGTGAATGAGTTTTCCCGGGATAAAAAGTAGCCTAAGTTACTCCTTATTACATCAGCTACCTGCCAATAAAAGTCCCGTCAAAATCGGTCCAGCCATTTCAGAGATTAGCCGGAACAAATAGACAGACAGACAGACGAAAATTGTAAAAAATGTTATTTTGGTGTATGTACCGTATATATATATTCATATACATGTAGTAAAAATCGGTTATTTCAATATTACAAACAGACACTCCAATTTTATTTGTATAGATAGATGGGCCGCGCGGCATGGCATCTCGCAGAGACTACCGCGCCGTCGCCCCTCATGACCGCCTACATACATCTATCTTAATATATATAAATCTCGTGTCACAATGTTTGTCCTCAATGGACTCCTAAACCACTTAACCGATTATAATAAAATTCGCACACCATGTGCAGTTCGATCCAACTTGAGAGATAGGATAGTTTAAATCTCAAATTATCGTCGCAATTTTAATTTATTGCTAATTATTTGTCTGTTATTATTTGACAGTCACAATTATCTTAACTCCAAATGATTCTAACAGATGTCGATACTTTTCGACTGGGTTGAGTAAGTAATCAATAGATGGCGCTGCTATGAATGATTCTAACAGATGTCGATACCTTTCGACTGGGTTGAGTAAGTAATCAATAGATGGCGCTGCTATGGTAAATCTACGAACGTGTCATATAAGCTACATTTTAAGCGGGACTTTTATACCGGGAAAACTCATTCACGCGGGCGGAGCCGCGGGCAAAAGCTATACTAATATATAAAGCTGAAGAGTATGTTTGTTTGTTTGTTTGAACGCGCTAATCTCAGGAACTACTGGACCGATTTTGAAAATTCTTTCACTAATAGGAAGCTACTTTACCTACTTCTGAGTGCTATAGGCTACTTTTTATCCCGGAAACACTTTTCCACGCGGGCGGAGCCGCGCGCAAATGCTAGTATATCATACATGCGCGCGCAATACTTAATACTTATTTGGCTAAAACACTAATACTTACATTTTAAATATCGCGATATCTTTTAAATGAAACTTCCGAATTGAATAATACAAAAAGTTCTAGAAAGGTATTGAATTCGTCTTGAATATGGAGTAATTTATTGTGATAAGGATTAATACCAAGGTACAAAATAAAGAGTTTTTGAAGCGACGGCATTTTCATTATTTAAAAAAATAAAAGAAAGCACTTATTGTAAGACAACTACAATAGTTAGACAGATGGTTACGCGATATTTTTTGTAGACAATTATATGTTCTGCAAAGTGGTAGTACATTGTTTTGTTCTATAATCAATAGTTTTCGCAGCGCACGCCGTGTAAGGATTTTTTCGGGTCATTTTTTGACACCTTCGGTTACATTATTGGACTTTTAGTTAGGATCCCTAATTTTTTGTAAATATTATATAGCCTATAGCCTTCCTCGATAAATGTACTATCCAATACTGAAAGAATTTTTCAAATCGGAGGAGTGGTTCCTGAGATTAGCGCGTTCAAACAAACAAACAAACAAACAAACAAACAAACTCTTCAGCTTTATATAATAGTATAGATATAGATTTCAATGTAAATCGAAACCGTACTCCGTTAAGATACAAATGAAATGAAAATTATGTTTAAATTGCAACCATCTGTTGCTCAGTCTTTAGTTCTTCAAGAATATTGTAAACTTTAATTAAAAACCTGTCGTAATGTGTTGTAATCTCAGCATGAAGTGCCAATTGTCTGGAAGTAAATGAAATATTAGCTTTGAACATTTTATATTATAATCAGAATTCTAGTGGCGAACGCGTAAAGATAGGGTTCGGGTCGGCGCACATATGGCGGAGCGCAGAGCAGAGCAAGCCTGCGAAACGCGTGACACATTAGTCGAATTTCTACCCGACAATGCACCCGCGCTCCGCCATTTGTGCACTGGCCTTTAGAAGAATAGAAGTCAGGTTTTATGGCAATCGAATTGTAAAAATACAGGACTTTGCAGTGAACAGTGAAGCATTACGACTTTTAACAGCATGTCCATCTCCTTTTTTTTAAGTAGTCAAAATTCACTATACATACATAAACTCACGCCTTTCTCACATTGGGGTAGGCAGAAACCAAGTGCTACGATCCAAGCATACCTCTTCCGCTTCTTCCACAGTCATCAGTCTCTTTATACATGCTCGTTGGTTACGAGAACTCCTTATTTGACCCTTTCTTAAGAGGTCGCCAATTTGGTCCATGAAGATACGTTTAGGACGTCCCCGTCCAAAACTGCCACTCACTTTCGCGACATAAATTTCTTTCGTTACTCTCCTGTCATCCAATGTGGCCAAACCACCGGAGCATTCCTTTCTCAATCTTAGTCACTACATCTTCTTTCAATCCACATTTTTCTTTTATCACGCTATTCCTCACTCTATCACTTACTTTCAGCCCACACATACTTCTCAAAGCTCTCATCTCCACTGCATTTACCTTACTCACTTGCTTGCTCTGCCACACCCACGACTTGCAAGGACCTTGGCGCAAGGACTCCTTGGTGAATGGCTAACCGAGAGTTACCAGATATTTTAAAATGCATCAAGTACACAAAATATTTTTGATTAAAGTGTGCGTAAACGTCATGTCTTCTGGAATAAAAGTATCATTTGTATACATTCCTGGGTTAAAAATTATCTAGAACTCGATCCATTTGTGTGCCAAAATTTATCCAGATCCGTTGAAAGGCTTCCACTTGTTGTTTAACTTGGAGTGATATATTGATTACTAGGTATTTCTCGCGGCAACACCCGTATTCATATCGTATTTTATATATTTTCCATAACTCATAAATATACCCGTGTTGATTGCAGGATTGTGACTATTGGGCCATATATTACTACGCTGGCCCGATGAGTGTTTGTATATAGATACAAAATTTAATGATTGCATCACTTTTTAGTAAAACACTACTTATTTTAGTAAACATTGATTCTGAAGCCATTAGTACTGTATTGTGTTCTATGGCCTTATATCGCTTTGAGAGTTAAGTTCCGCTATTAAAATCACTACTTACGAGGAAATTGTTTACCCAGCCTGGCAATATCCACAACTTGCTCAATAAAAAGAAGCAATATCCTTCGGTCTTTCGGCAACTGTCAATATTTAAGAAACGTTTCAGTACTTGAGTACATAGCTTTACTTGGCTAACGACGACGTTGTTTATTGTTATTAAAGTATCTACCTATTTTATTTTACGTGTCCCGTAACTGTATTAGGAAGAACATTAATTTTGCAGTGGAACACTATAATATAATAATAGGTCGGGAAAAAATCTTTTCGCATATCGTACGTTAAAACGTGTAATAAAATCTCTTTGGCTGTACTATTTGTATCTGGCTGGTTTTGATGACATCAAAAAGGTTACATTTCAAAAAAAGAACGAAATCTTTGCGAACGAAGTTTATGTACCTAATGCAGTGTCAGTAAGATTAGCACAAAGTTGTAGTCCAAAACCCCAGAGCGATCAGACTTATTTTCACATTGATGAAACCTTAACTACTCAGTAGCGTCTAGTGTACTTTGAATACCTGCGTACTTGTCGGGGGTTTGCCCTGTGACACCTGGGCAGGTACCAGGTGAGAAAGGTAACTAAAAATAAGAGTTGTCTAACTTAAATTTTTGTATGACTGGTCTTTATATATATATTGTAAAATATTATTCTAAACTAGTATCATAAAGTGTCAGACACTTTTCATGAACCAGAGTATTATACCTATGTGCCTTTTGCGCGCAACCTATAGTATACAGTGCAGTTCGGGTCTATAAGAGCATGCATTTGTAATTTACTTTAATAACATATTTAAAAATCAGACATGTAAAAATAAGTAAAGTTCATTAATTTTTTGTCGAGCTTTAATGCGTCTGACAAAAGCTCTGGTCCATGACACTTTATGATACTAGTTTAAAATAATATTCTACAAAATATATATAAAGATCAGCCATACAAATTTAAGTTATACAACTCTTATTTTTAGTTACCTTTCTCACCTGGTACCTGCCCAGGTGTCAACAGGGCAAGCCCCACAAACTCGCAGGTAAGTATTCAAAGTACACTAGACGCTACTGAGTAGTTAAGGTTTCATCCATGTGAAAATAAGTTATGTCTTTTTTTTTTTTTTTTTTTTTTTTTATTGCATTGAATGACGAGACGAGCATGCCGTTCGCCTGATGGTAAGCGATACGACCACCCATAAACAGTAGCAAAACCATCCAGCACCTTGACTTACAAAGGACTGTGTGGCATTCCACTGCGCTCGTCATCCTGAGACATAAGATGTTAAGTCTCATTATGTCCAGTAGTTATACTGGCTACAATGTCCTTCAAACCGAAACACAACAGTGCATGCACACTGTTGCTTGGCGGTAGAAATAGACATTGCGGTGGTACCCACCCAGATGGCCTCTTACATAATGAGAGACCTACCAGTCTGATCGCTCTGGGATCTTACTCTATTGGTTTAAGCGTTATCAATCCGGGAATTTTGGTGTCAAACATGCACCTCGCCCTGGTCGCCCTGTTACGGATAAAGTGGACGCCATTTTTGAAAAAGTGGAGCTAGATTGACATATCAGTAGTTACGACATAGCTGAAGAACTGAGAATTGCCCACTAACCAGTTTTGACCCATTTGAAAAAAGCTGGGTGCACAAAAAAGCTCTATATTTGGGTGCCACACACGCTCACTGAAAGAAACCTAATGAACCATGTACTCGTTTGCGATTCTTTATTGAGACGTAATGAAACCGAACCGTTTTTGAAGAGATTGATAACTGGTGATGAAAAGTGGATCACGTATGACAAAAACGTACGAAAAAGGTCGTGGTCAAAGTTCGGTTAGGCTTCACAGATTGTGGCAAAACCTGGGTTAACTCGCAATAAGGTGATGCTGTGTGTATGGTGGGATTGGAAGGGCATTGTTAATTATGAGCTTTTACCGTCGGGCAAAACCATCGATTCGGATCCCTACAACCAACAGCTAATGAGATTAAAGCAAGAAGTTGACAGAAAGCGGCCGGAATTGATCAATAGAAAGGGTGTGGACTTTTATTACGATAACGTCGATAACGCTAGACCACACACATCTTTAGCTATTCAGCAAAAATTGAGAGAGTTTGGATGGGAGGTGTTAATGCATCCACCATATAGTCCTGACATTGCACCTTCAGATTTCCACCTGTTTCGGTCTCTTCAGAATTCTTTAGGCAGTGTCAAGAGAGGACTGCCCAAACTACTTGTCGCGTTTTTTTATCAGAAGTGCCAAAGTTTCTACAGCAACGGGATCATCGCACTATCTACTAGATGGTAGAAAGTCATCGAAAAAAATGGCACATATTATATACTGTAATTAAATGTAAATTAAATTCACTTTGAAAAAAATAAGTATTGAGTTTTCATATAAAATGCGAAAAAACTTTTTCCCCAACCTAATATTATGGTTATCTTGGCCAGTTCATCATTATTTTTGTCACTAATAATGCATAAAGTAGTCGCCTAAAGGGAACGAAAGTTTTGATTAATATTAGTATTAATTTAATTAATAGTTTCTTCACAAAACACAGACAAAACATTCCGGCATTATAAGTAGAGAATCATCAATATTGAAGGCCTCGAGTGTCCTGTCGAGGGGCGGTGACACAACATTCATCAACGTTGGCTATATAAAATATTAAGGTGCGATATGTTTTGCCTCCATTGTTTACGGAGACGAATAATCGAACACTTAACTTGATACGACATGTTTTTTGCCTTTTGTTCCATTGCCTCGGTGATAAATGAACGTGTATTTCAATTATCTTAGACGCTGACCAATTATGTGACAAGACTTGTCGTCGATGTAAAACTGTTTTTTAATATTTATAAGGTAACGAAACCATCGATGGCCCACTTAATTTCAGAAGCACACTTAAAGGTGTTTTTTGAAAAAACACCTTTAATTAAATTACAACCTATTATCACTATATAATATTATATAATTTTATTAAAAAACTAACAAACAATAGTAACATGTCTTTGCATTACCTACAACACAAAAAACAAAATCTTGGATGGTGGGCCATGTTAGAAATCGGGATATCTTCGGCCACACTACCTTACATTAGGTATATTAAATAATTCACGCCTTTTACTTTGAGGTATTTAGTCACACTTGGGTACATAAAGTATCTATGAGCGAACCTGATGACTCGTAAGTAGTAAGGGATTCACCGATACTGGAGCAGGTTCGACGGCCGGTCCGCTCGCTCCGCTCGCGGCGCTCCGGCGGCTGATGGCCGACGTTTTCGATTGCTCCAGATTCGGCCCGCGGAACCCGCGAATAAATCCGCGGATTACTTTGATACCTACCGCGGATTAATTTGATACCTACCGCGGATTAACTTGATACCTACCGCGGATTAATTTGATACCTACCGCGGATTAATTTGATATCGACCGCGGATTACTTTGATAACACCCGCGAATAAAAATTATATCGTCCGCGGAATCCGTTTCATATCACCCGCGAGGTAGGTATGAACCATGAATTTGTTCATGGTCTACGGTTCCCTTAAGCTTGTACCTTTTCCCTGTTCGTTGTGCTTTTAACTTTCTACTTTCTATCGGCGATCCTTTTTTTTATTTGAAGGATGCAAAGGTCTTTGTCGCGTATTTCTATTAACTCGTGTTTCTACGCAAAAGCCGTTTAAAATTACTTAATAGTTACCCTTTACGCATTACGAGCATTGTTTATGATAGATAAAGCAACATTTTCCCTGTTTCGTTGTGTTATTGACTTTCTACTTTCTATCGGCGACCCTTTTTTATTTGAACGATGCAAAGGTCTTTGTCTCGTATTTCTATTAACTCGTGTTTCTACTTAAAAGCCGTTTAAAATTACTTAATAGTCGCCCTTTACGCATTACGGGCATTGTTTATTATAGATAAAGCAATCGTTACAATACACCATACCTTTCTCAAATTCTAGGTAAAACCCTTTGGGTCTTCTCATTGTCATAATAATTACGGTTCCCATTATTCACATTACCTGATATTACGTATTCAACGGAACATTTAAGGTGAAAGTCGAAACATGTTGGATCTTGTCTGCAAGGAAACAATACTCCCTCTCCATATAAAAGACCGACTCAAAATCACATGGTATCGTATTCCACTCTGTGCTCTGCTCGAAGTGTGATCTCCAGTTGTTTGTAACAGTGAAGTGATAGTAAAATTGTGAAATAGTTAAATAGTGAAAGTGTTATAAAAATGAATGTAAGTACCTTTATATACTTTGATCTAAAAGTGTTGTAACCAGATGTTTCGTTAATTGTTTATGCCATGTGTTGTCCACCAGGTTAATACATTTTAGCTATCTTTGATGTCTTATTAATTTATCATTGTTACTAATGTGTACATGTATACTTCGCATACCTATAAGTATTTATCATACAGTACTTACTTAACCGATAATTAAAACAGTTTCATTTCATTTTGTTACAGTTTTCTGAAAATACTTACAAAAACTACTATTATGCTGAAGAAATCGACGAACCTAGTGATGAAGAAGGTACACTCGCTTTTAAAGTAAAAAAAGCGATAATAGCAAATAAAAGACCGATCGAATGCAACAGCATTGATGAGTTCTTCGAAAAACCAAAAAAGAAGAAGACAACAACAAGAAAGTCATCCAGTGTTGGTCGATCGACGAGCGGGGGTGTTTCATACATCCGATCAAACAGCGATGACAACAGTTCTGCATCACATCTCATAAAAATTGAGGTGTATGAAGTGAATAAAATAAAAAACATCGCACCGACGGAACATTGGAAACACGCTGATGTGCGAGTCAAATATTACGCGGAAACCGACAGTGATAAGAACTTGCAAAGTGTTAAGGACACTATATACAATATAACTAAACAGTTGGCTAGTAAGGACGATTGTGTGAAATATTTTATAGACACAGACAAATGAACAAAAGTGCCAGTGCGTGTTAATGTTTTAATATCATAACTTTAATCATATGCTTTGTACTACTATTATTGAAATAAGAAACTATTATTGTAATAACTGTACTTAAGAATCTACCTGTTTAAATTTAACTTACATTGTATTGTATTTAAACTTTGTACTCTTTTAAGTTACATACTTAATAGATTAATTTGTTTTTGATTCTAGAACTCTTTGTGAATTGTGTTATTGCTAAGTATTATTGTAAATAGTTATAAGTCTTTTTAGTGTTTTTTCATGCTCATGCTTACGATTGTAAAGTTATTGGGAACATTCATAAATTGTTTGGAAAAAAGTGGATAGCTTAGAATGTAATTACATTGTTTTGGGTAGTATATAAGCGTTGAAATAACTTTTAAAAATACTGAGACATTCCTTACCATGGATACAAGCTGTGATTTATACAACATGGAACTCGTCGCACTTCTCGAAAACATCGAATCAATGGATCTGATGTCATCGCAATACGACAAAGAACTGTACGAGCTCTGTGATAAAATGGAACAAAGACAAGTTGAAACGTGAGTAAAACATTTTTTATTATTTTAAGACTAGTTGCAACATGTTTTGGGAATCCATGAAGAGGGGATACACTTAAAGTATTTATAATGGTTCGAACATCTTGCACAATCATTCAACTTGTTTCTTCCGTTTATATTTTTAACATTGAAGTGCAACCAAAATGTACCACTCACTTGATATTTCTAGTTTATCTCAGAGTGAGATTGCGAGTTTCGATAAAAAGATAATTTTACATAAATATCATCGTTTCATACGGTTTTGGTATATATTAAATGTTTTGCCAGAATCAATGTTGGGAGATCCTGATATTTCTCCTTATTATACACCATGTAGTGGGCATAAAATCTCAAAACAAACTCATTCCGATGAGGATGATATTGATGGTGTATTATCAATGAAAGCATATTGTTTGCAGTGTAAATAACAAATAATGTTAGTATCTATTTAAATAATAGAAACATAGCATATTTATTTCGTGAGATAACATTTTTTTAACAGTTTTCTTATCCATCAGATCTATGCAGAATGGAGAAGGCAGCAGGAAAAGATTAGCGCCAACTGAATTGTATGAAGAGGATCCATTAAAGAGAAGAAAAAATATTCGTCTTGAAGCTCCTTCGACATCTACATCGTCGCTGGATAACATTTTAAATGTAAGTACAGAACAGCATAATGATAAAATTGAATGTCCTGAGTGTCACATATATGTGTCAAAAAAATATATGACCAGTCACTATAAGAGCAATAAACATAAAAATAATTTAATTAGACGAGATAATAATCTACCTAATGTTCAATTCATTGATAGTGCTTTCGGTAATAGAATTATTACATATCGAGTGCAATCTAGTTTAGTTTCTGATACACAGCTTGAATCACCTGAATTATTTTTACAAAATATTAAAAAAATAATTTATACATTACTAGAACGATCTATCTTAGAATATTCTGTTGTAAAAGTTAATTTTATTCTCAATGCGGATTACACACAAGAAACAAAAAATCTACACAATATTTTTGATTTTCAAATTTCAAACTATCTTGTTTGTCAAGGTGATGACAAAGATATTATTTTCTCATCTATAATTACCGAAATAACAAACAAAATGACCAATTTCCAAAAAAAAGGTAGTGGATGGAGTTTAGTTAAAATAAATCACTTGGATATGAATGTCAACAAATTTAACCCATTGCGTGGATCTTCATACATAGACCTACCGTTAGATAAAAAACATAAGAAAGCTGTAATCAATGTTCAAAATAACGATCATGAATGCTTTCGTTGGGCAGTTTTGTCAGGATTATTTCCAGCTACTCATAGTTCCAATAGGGTATCATCTTATATAATACACAAAAACAAACTAAAATTTGATAACCTATCGTTTCCTATAAAAATTAATGACATCCATAAGTTTGAAAAATTAAATAGTATAAGTATTAATGTTTTTGGATTACAATATGATTCAATAAGCAAATCAAATAAAGTTGTGGGTCCATTACACTTTACGAAACACCGTAAAATTACTCACTTAAACTTATTGTATATATCTCAAGGTTCCAAAGGTCATTTCTGTTATATTAAAAACCTCTCGAGATTATTATCTAAACAGTTATCGACTTCTGAACATGCAGTTCATATTTGTGATGGGTGTTTATTAAATTTCACGTCATTAGATAATTTAAAACGACACCAAGAAAATGACTGTTTCAATGTGTGTACAAATTTACCATCGGAAAACGATAGAAAAAGAAACTGGTTTAATGAATTAATACCATCAAACCAAATTTCATTTAACAACTATGAACGTAAATTAAGAGTTCCATTCGTTGTGTATGCTGACTTTGAAGCATTTTTAAAACCAATAGAGAGTTGTTCTAACAATCCAAATCAATCATCAACTGTTAATATCCAAAAACATGAAACGTATAGTTTTGGGTATTATGTTAAATGTTCTTATGATGATAATCTTTCAGTATATAGGTCTTATACAGGGCAAGATTGTGCGCTAAAATTTATGCAATTCATTTACGCAGATTTAGAAAATATTTGTAAAAAGAATTCTTTTGTCAAATCACCATTACCGTTAACTGAAAAAAATAAAATAAATATCAATCAAAGTGAGTCTTGTTATATTTGTGCTACTAAATTAAACGTGGATAGAACAATATCATATAATTGGCATACTGGTGCATATGAAGGTGTAGCTCATAGAGTATGCTCTCAGAAATACAAAGCTCCTAATTTTGTGCCAGTGTTTTTACATAATTTAAGTAATTATGACGCTCATTTCATAGTGCATGGTCTTGATTTCGAGAAAGGTGACATTGAACTTATTCCTGAGAACAAGGAAAAATATATTTCTTTTTCTAAAGTTTTACAAATCAATAACAGAGTTATAAAATTACGATTTCTTGATTCTTTTAAATTTATGTCAAGTAGCCTTAACAAATTAGCTCAGAACTTATTACTTGAACAATTTCGTGAACTCAAATTAAAATATCCATGTGAAGAAGATTTTAAACGTTTAATAAGAAAAGGTGTTTATCCATACGAATACATGACGACATTTGATTCTTTAAAAATAACTTCTCTTCCCACTCGCGATCAATTTTATAGTTCTTTAAATGATAGTCACATTACAGAAAGTGAATACCATCATGCTCAAGACGTGTGGAATCATTTTAATTGTAAAAACATGGGTGAATATTCAGACCTGTATTTAAAAACAGATGTATTGTTGTTAGCAGATATATTTGAAAACTTTAGGGATGTCTGTCTTAAAACATACGGTTTAGATCCTGCCCACTATTATACAGCACCTGGTTTAAGTTGGGATGCTATGTTAAATTTTACCAAAATAAATTTGGAACTTTTAACAGATATCGACAAGGTTACGTTTATAGCGAATAATATTCGGGGGGGTATATCACAATGCAGCAATAGACATGCAGTGGCAAATAACATGTTTATGTCGGAATACGATTCAGATAAACCATCTTCATTTTTGATGTACTTAGACGCAAATAACCTTTATGGTTGGGCTATGTCCCAATGTCTCCCAACAGCCAAATTTGAATGGGTCGATATAAATACAGATTTTAATATAGCCGATGATGCCAAACATGGTTTAATATTGGAAGTAGATTTAGAATATTCAAAAAATTTACATGATTTTCATTCAGATTTTCCATTTTGTCCAGAAAACGTATGTTTAGGAAACAGCAAAGACAGGAAACTGATCCCAAATTTAAAAAATAAAAAAAATTACGTCATTCATTATAGAAACCTTAAGCAATGTTTAAAAAATGGTCTCCGATTGGTTAAAGTACATAGAATTTTAAAATTTGAACAATCCGCGTGGTTGAAAAGTTACATAGACTTGAATACTCATATGCGTTCATTAGCCACTTCAGATTTTGAGAAAGATTTTTTTAAACTTATGAATAATTCTGTTTTTGGTAAAACAATGGAAAATGTAAGAAAACGAGTTAATGTCAAATTAATTAATCATTGGTTAAATCGTGGCAAAACTCAAGGTGCTCAATCTTTGATAGCAAGACCAGAATTCCATAGTTTATCTATATTCTCAGAGAGCTTAGTTGCAATACAATTAAATAAAACTAACGTTTTATATAATAAACCAATTTACCTCGGTTTTTGTATTTTAGATATATCTAAAACATTACTATACGATTTCCATTACGATTATATGAAAATAAAATATCAAGATAATATTAAGTTACTATATACTGATACCGATAGCTTAATATATCAAATATTTACGCAAAATTATTATGCTGATATAAAACTTGATTTAGTCAACTACTTTGATACGTCCGACTATCCACCAAATAATCAATATGGTTTACCATTATTGAATAAAAAACGGTTAGGTTTTTTTAAAGACGAAAATAACGGTAAAATTCTTAAAGAGTTTGTAGGTCTTCGCTCTAAAATGTATGCAATGGATGTGCAGAATAAATGTATATGTAAAGCAAAAGGGATTAACAAAAGTGTAACAAAAAAATTTTGTCTTACCGATTATAAATCATGTTTATATGAAAAGAAAACGCAATACAGCGAAATGATAAGATTTAAATCAATTAAACATGCTATATATACACAAAAAATTAATAAAATATCTTTATCACACAATGACACTAAACGTTATTTAATAGAAAATTCAACAGATACTCTTGCATGGGGTCATTATAAAATAAAGGACATTTGATTTTATCAACGATTTCTGTACAACGAAAATATGTATGTTAATGTGTGTGTGTGTGTGTCTTTCTGTCTTTATTATGTACTATCTTTTTTTTTTTATTGTTTTACTATGACAACTGTTTTGTATAATATCATGAAAAATTAGATGTAAATTTTAATGTATGTAGTTAGTTATTTGTTATACCTGATTTAACTTTATTTTATAATAATTTTCTTACTGTAATATTTTTCAAAACAGCTATGAACTGTATGTGATCATTTTTCAAAGTATTTGTATATGTAATCTTTGTATGTAAAACAAAATCAAATATAATACATTCAATCGTAACTTCTGGTTTTATTCATTCCGAAACGCTTTTCGAGTTCACACGTGTATTTAAAAATGTTTCATTTTTATCATCCTTTTACTGCCATAGTTGCAGGTCCAAGTGGATGTGGAAAGTCTAATTTTGTAACAAACTTTATTAAACATATTAATGAGGTGTGCAACACCAATTTTCATCAAATTACTTGGTGTTTTGATGAAATGCAGCCCTTATATAATTTACCAAATGTAAACTATTATCAGGGTATACCAGATTTGAATATGTTTGATGGAAAGGAAGCTAACCTTATTATTATCGACGATCTCATGAGGGAATCTGATGGTCGCATTGTTGACATATTTACCAAAGGTAGTCATCATAGGAACTTGAGTGTATTTTACATTACTCAAAATTTATTTCATCAAGGTAAAGGACAAAGAGACATTTCTTTGAATTCAAACTACATAATTTATTTTAAAAACCCACGTGATAAAACTCAAATACGTTACTTAGCACGGCAAGTATCACCAGAAAATAGCAAATTCATAGAAGATGCTTACAGAGATGCTACAAAAGAAGCACATGGCTATTTGATGATAGATCTAAAACAAGACACTTTTGACATGTGTCGAATTAAATCAAAGATATTTCCATCTGATGGTCATTCTACAGTGTACATTCCCACAAAAGAGTTTAAATATGTCAAGAACCAACCAATACCCGTCATTTACAAATGATGGATCGACGCTTAAAGACGCATGAACACTTATTAAATGCTCTTTATAAACTTAAACCAAAACATCAACAAGCTCTTTTAAAAGTCTGTAACGAAAACGAAATTAATTTTATATGTGAATGTATTCATAACGTTTTACAAGGAAATATAAAACTTGAAGAAAAATCAAAGAGTAAACTAAAAAAGTACAAAAATCTACTACGAAAATTGGTACGTAAAAGTACAAATAAAATAAGAAAGAATATTATAGTTCAAAAAGGTGGTGCATTTCTTCCGATTATATTGGGTTCTATTTTGAGTGGATTGATAAGTGGACTAGTTTAAAAATGGAACACGCCAAAAAAATGCTGTTAGTTGATCCAAGCTTGATAGATAAGTTAAATCAAAAAAGAAATGAAAATCCTACCTCTCGTTTAGATAGTGAAATGGAAAAAATACTCGACAGTAATATGGATGATCGAAAAAAGTGTAAATTATACTTACAAATTTTACAAAGATATCTTCACTTTATGGAAGAAGATCGTCGTCCCATTGAACTCCCTATAATAACTTCAAATGACGATAACATTAAACCCACATCTGAAAGCTGGAAATTTTTTAATATAAATAATGATATCAAGAATAAAGATGTAGTTGTCAGTCAGACACTGAGTGATGAAGAGAAGCAACAAGAAAGTTTTACACTCGAAAAAAAACCTTCCTACTCAACAAAACAAATTTTAAATTTAATACCAAAAACATATGTAAAAAAAGGTGAGTTGTTATTGAATTCGGTGTCACTAAATAAAAACAAAATTTATTGGAATGATGCTGGCACAGTGATTGTAGATAATGAAGTGATTCCTAACAGTAACATTATCGATTTAGTAAGCGATACACTGCGACCATTAAAAAACAACGACCCACCTGGTTGGGAAAAATTTGCTAAAGCGTTAAACGATTTAAAAGTACCTTTAACATATATTGGCAATCCAAAAAGACGTGAGTACATAGCTCGACTTCAAAAAGCCATCGAAGAACAACCGCCACAAAACACAGAGGTATATTTGACGCCAACGAGCGAAGATAAACACGCAAATAAAATTAAGAAAAAGATTGATTGGGAAAAATGGACCCCTTATTAGAAATAGATCAAATTTATTATGATGTATCACACCCAGCTGGATATAGCAATATCGACAAATTATCAAAAGCTATGAAAGGTAAAATGAAAAAGGAAGAAGTTAAAAACTGGTTGCAATCCCAATCTACGTATACACTCCACAAACCAGTACATAGAAAATTCGCTCGGAACAAATACGTTCTCTCTAATCTCAATGAACTTTGGCAAGCTGACTTAAGCGACATGCGGACTTATTCTGAAGATAATAAAGGTTTCAACTACATTCTTTGTGTTATTGATGTTTTTAGCAAATATGCATATGCTAGACCCTTGAAAAAGAAAAATTCAGAAACCGTAAAAAAGTGTTTCGACAGTATATTTAATGAAGCTAATACTACACCCACTCACATTCAATCTGATAAAGGCACTGAATTTGTATCGAAAGATGTTCAAAGATACTTTAAAACAAAAAACATAAATTACTATACGACAAATAATCCAGACATCAAAGCAAGCATTGTAGAAAGATTTCAAAGAACGCTAAAAATGAAGATGTGGCGCTATTTTACACACAAGAATACACATAAATATATTGATATTTTGCAGAATTTGATACACTCTTACAATCATAGTTTCCATTCTAGTATTAAAATGTGTCCTTCAGATGTTAATTCTAATAATATAATGACAGTTTGGAGTAATTTATATGAAAAATCTGAAAAATCATCAAAAACTATACTACCTATGTTTCATGTCGGTGACCATGTCAGAATAACTAAATATAAACACGTATTCCAAAAAGGTTATGAATCTAATTGGAGCGATGAAATATTTGTGATTTCTTCTATAATAGAACGTACTCCGTGGCCCGTTTATACTATAAAAGATTTAGATGGTGAGGAGATAGTAGGAACGTTTTATGAACGAGAATTACAAAAGGTCATTTATGACCCCACCATTGAACACAAGATTGATAAAATAATTCGCTCTCGTTATTCTGGCAGCAGACAACAAGTGTTAGTTAAGTGGAAAGGTTATCCAAACAAATTTAATAGTTGGATTTTAGCTTCCAGTTTAAAAAAAATATGATTAAAGATTTTTATTTAACTTTACTTAGCAATAGTTCAATGGAATATTTTCCTGAGAACAAAACATCAATTTTTTCAACAAAATTACCCAAACCCATAATATTGGAAGGAGAATGGTGTGTAGGAATCGTTGAATTCCAATATCCATGCACCATGTTTACTGTTCAAGATCATGAGAATGTTATTTACATAACAAAAATCATGAAAATGCCCAATGAAGACAAACTATCTACAGTTTATTATAAGACTCACATACCTGCCACAAACTATGATAATATTAACCATATTTTGTCAGCATTAAATAATATAAGAGAAAAAATCAAATTCCGCTACGATAATATATCTAAATTTGTTTCTGTTTCTGTGTTAGACGAATCAATAAAATCTGTAACATTATCTCCTAAACTAGGCTTACAGTTGGGATTTGAACCAAACAGAAACCTTGTTGAAAAGAATTTAGCTAAATGTCCAGCTAATTTACATTTAGGGTTACCATCTCAACTATTCGTTTACTGTGATATAGTTGAACCTCAAATTGTAGGTGATGTAATGACACCTCTTCTGAGAGTAATACCATTAGATCCTTCAAAATACATCTATGGTGCCAATAAAATGCATGTATTTTCACCTCCTCATTACTTATCGGTAATGCGAAGAGAATTCGATACCATTGAAATAGATATAAGGTCAAGCACCGGACAAAAGATACCATTTCAATTTGGAACGGTGTGTGTTAAACTACATTTTAAAAAATTATAATGCATTTTGAACGCTCCAACATGATATGTCCTTATCAACGCTATTATTCTCATCAGGCTGGTTCAGGTATAGGGGTGGTATATAAAGGGGCGCCTTATCAAAAAGGACATGGAATTGGTAGTTTTCTTGGGGGATTGTTTAGGTCAGTTTTACCATTATTATGTAGCGGTGTTCGATCTGTTGGTAAAGAGGCATTGAGCGCTGGTGTTGGTCTATTGACAGATATGGTTAGTGCGCGACCAATGGAAGATTCAATAAAAGCACGTCTTAAAGAAGTTGGTTCCAACTTAAAACGCAAGGCTGATGAAAAAATAGATAAAATCAATATGTCTGGATCCGGATATATAACAAAACGAAAACGTCTACCTGGAGTCAGTCCGTCGTTGACCGCGAAAGTGAAAGCTCTAAAAAAATCAAAAATTACTCAAAAACAAATCAAGGACATATTTTCTAACAATTAATCAAAATGTCTTTTTTACATAGTCATTCCTGTGAATGTATAAAGTCCGAATTGGATTTGTTTGCATTGCCGTCAACTCAAACTAGCATTGAAAGTGGAATTTGGATCCATTATAAACCAATTTCATCTCTTGCCGATGATGGTCCTATAGAATTTCAAATTCCTGGAGCAGGAGATGACTACATAGATTTATCTCATACGTTACTTCACTTGAAAGCGAAAATAGTAAATCAAGATAACACCAAACTAACCGCATCTACAGTCGTTGCTCCGGTGAATAATTGGTTGCACTCACTCTTCAGTCAACTTGATGTCTACTTAAATCAAAAACTTGTATCACCACCCAATAACACATATGCTTATCGTGCGTATATAGAAAACTTATTGAACTATGCTCCTGCAGCAAAAAAATCTCACCTCACCTGTGGTTTATGGTATGAAGATACAGCTGGAAAAATGGATTCCACCGATGATACTAATAAAGGATTTACTAAGAGGCAAGAATTATCTAGTGAAAGTAAAGAAATGGAAATGATTGGTCACTTACATGGTGATTTATTCAATCAAGAAAAATTTTTAATCAATGGTGTTGATATATGTGTTAAGTTAATTCGTTCTAGAGAAAATTTCAATCTCATGGCCTCTACAGGTGACCTTAAATTAAAGGTATCTATTACGGATGCATCTTTGATTATTCGTAGAGCACGAATCAATCCCAGCGTGTTACTTGCTCATCAAAAGGTCTTAGCTTCTACCACAGCTAAATACCCCATTACTCGAGCTGAAGTTAAAGTTTTAACAATACCATCAGGTGTTCAAGGAAAAACTCTAGATAACATTTTCTTAGGACAATTACCTAAAAGGTGTATAGTGGGATTTGTAAATAACGCTGCTTTCAATGGAAACCTCACTAAGAACCCATTTAACTTTCAAAATTACGACATCAATACTTTTAGTTTATATATAGACGGTCAACAAATACCATCAAAGGCTTTACAACCCTCATTTGAGAACAAAATTTTTACTTCAGTATATCATACATTGTTTTCTGGAACAGGTATACACTTTCTCAATGAAGGTAATGGGATATCCCGAGAACAATACGCTGAAGGGTATTGTATGTTAGCGTTTGATTTGACACCTGATTTATCAGCAAACTCTGCAAGTCATTGGAATCTTGTAAAGCATGGTAGTGTGAGATTAGAAGTGCGTTTTGAAACAGCTTTATCACAAACTATTAATTGCATTGTTTATGCGGAGTTTGATAATGTTATTGAAATAGATAAAAACCGCAATATTTCAGTAGATTATAGTAGTTAAGAACACAAAATTAACTGTTTAAGATTAGATTAAGCGTGAATAATTTAATTCAGATTTGTTGTTAGATTTAAGTTACCAATAAAACGAATTCACAAAATATTAAGTTCTTTGTTTTACTATAATCCTTGCAACCCCACAACAAGAGTCAACTTGGCTTATAAGTACCATAATAGTGTCTTGTTAACCTTATATAAGACATTACCACTTTATCATTCGACCTGATAAGATTCTGCAGCGATACGGTGAATAAAAATGAATACAATAGAAATACAGAATTACTTAAAGAAAATTGATCCAAGTATTGAATATAATGTATATGCAGCCAATCGTCTACCAATATATGTGGTAACTCCTACATACGTAGTTAGCAACTTAGACTCTGATAACAAACCAGGTTCTCACTGGGTCGCCATACACATAGATAAGAATGGTTTTGGACAGTACTTTGATTCATACGGTCGACCACCTCAAGGATACCACCGAATGTTTTTAGCGAGAAATTCTAGAATGTGGAATTACAATACAAGTCGAATTCAAAATGACTTTACTATAGTTTGTGGAGAGTACTGTTTAATGTATCTGTATTATAAATACTATGCTAAGAGTCTCAAAGATTTTCAAGTATTATTTAGTGATAATACAATATACAATGATGTGTTTTTAAATGGTTTATTTAAATCATGTTTTGAGGTGAATAAATGAAATATGAAAATGAATGAATGATTTTTCTTTATTGAAGATTAATAACCCCATACAATACTTATAATTCTTCCAAACAATTTATGAATGTTCCCAATAACTTTACAATCGTAAGCATGAGCATGAAAAAACACTAAAAAGACTTATAACTATTTACAATAATACTTAGCAATAACACAATTCACAAAGAGTTCTAGAATCAAAAACAAATTAATCTATTAAGTATGTAACTTAAAAGAGTACAAAGTTTAAATACAATACAATGTAAGTTAAATTTAAACAGGTAGATTCTTAAGTACAGTTATTACAATAATAGTTTCTTATTTCAATAATAGTAGTACAAAGCATATGATTAAAGTTATGATATTAAAACATTAACACGCACTGGCACTTTTGTTCATTTGTCTGTGTCTATAAAATATTTCACACAATCGTCCTTACTAGCCAACTGTTTAGTTATATTGTATATAGTGTCCTTAACACTTTGCAAGTTCTTATCACTGTCGGTTTCCGCGTAATATTTGACTCGCACATCAGCGTGTTTCCAATGTTCCGTCGGTGCGATGTTTTTTATTTTATTCACTTCATACACCTCAATTTTTATGAGATGTGATGCAGAACTGTTGTCATCGCTGTTTGATCGGATGTATGAAACACCCCCGCTCGTCGATCGACCAACACTGGATGACTTTCTTGTTGTTGTCTTCTTCTTTTTTGGTTTTTCGAAGAACTCATCAATGCTGTTGCATTCGATCGGTCTTTTATTTGCTATTATCGCTTTTTTTACTTTAAAAGCGAGTGTACCTTCTTCATCACTAGGTTCGTCGATTTCTTCAGCATAATAGTAGTTTTTGTAAGTATTTTCAGAAAACTGTAACAAAATGAAATGAAACTGTTTTAATTATCGGTTAAGTAAGTACTGTATGATAAATACTTATAGGTATGCGAAGTATACATGTACACATTAGTAACAATGATAAATTAATAAGACATCAAAGATAGCTAAAATGTATTAACCTGGTGGACAACACATGGCATAAACAATTAACGAAACATCTGGTTACAACACTTTTAGATCAAAGTATATAAAGGTACTTACATTCATTTTTATAACACTTTCACTATTTAACTATTTCACAATTTTACTATCACTTCACTGTTACAAACAACTGGAGATCACACTTCGAGCAGAGCACAGAGTGGAATACGATACCATGTGATTTTGAGTCGGTCTTTTATATGGAGAGGGAGTATTGTTTCCTTGCAGACAAGATCCAACATGTTTCGACTTTCACCTTAAATGTTCCGTTGAATACGTAATATCAGGTAATGTGAATAATGGGAACCGTAATTATTATGACAATGAGAAGACCCAAAGGGTTTTACCTAGAATTTGAGAAAGGTATGGTGTATTGTAACGATTGCTTTATCTATAATAAACAATGCCCGTAATGCGTAAAGGGCGACTATTAAGTAATTTTAAACGGCTTTTAAGTAGAAACACGAGTTAATAGAAATACGAGACAAAGACCTTTGCATCCTTCAAATAAAAAAGGGTCGCCGATAGAAAGTAGAAAGTCAATAACACAACGAAACAGGGAAAATGTTGCTTTATCTATCATAAACAATGCTCGTAATGCGTAAAGGGTAACTATTAAGTAATTTTAAACGGCTTTTGCGTAGAAACACGAGTTAATAGAAATACGCGACAAAGACCTTTGCATCCTTCAAATAAAAAAAAGGATCGCCGATAGAAAGTAGAAAGTTAAAAGCACAACGAACAGGGAAAAGGTACAAGCTTAAGGGAACCGTAGACCATGAACAAATTCGTGGTTCATACCTACCTCGCGGGTGATATGAAACGGATTCCGCGGACGATATAATTTTTATTCGCGGGTGTTATCAAAGTAATCCGCGGTCGACATCAAATTAATCCGCGGTAGGTATCAAATTAATCCGCGGTAGGTATCAAGTTAATCCGCGGTAGGTATCAAATTAATCCGCGGTAGGTATCAAAGTAATCCGCGGATTTATTCGCGGGTTCCGCGGGCCGAATCTGGAGCAATCGAAAACGTCGGCCATCGGCCGCCGGAGCGCCGCGAGCGGAGCGAGCGGACCGGCCGTCGAACCTGCTCCAGTATCGGTGAATCCCTTACTACTCTCGTAAGTTGTTTTTTATTGTAAATATAATATATCACACCATCACCATCAGCCCTGTATTATATATTGCCCACTGCTGAGCACAGGCCTCCTCTACTACTGAGAGGGGTTAGGCCTTAGTCCACCACGCTGGCCTAGTGCGGGTTGGCAGACTTCACATACCCTCGAGATTCTTATGGAGAATTCTCAGGTATGTAGGTTTCCTCACGATGTTTTCCTTCACCGTTAAAGCGAACGATAATTGATAAACAATACACACGTAACTTCGAAAATTCAGAGGTGTGTGCCTTGGGTTTTGAACCTGCGGACATTGTCTCGGCAGACCGTTCCATTCCCAACTTGGCTATCGTCGCTTAATATAATATATAGACTCACTGTATATTGGGCTCCTCGTTGTTCGTCAGGATTATTCATATCCGTCTGTATTTATCCCCAATTAAAACATGGATACAGGCTATTTAAATGCAAACGAAACAACAGGAAAATCAACGATTTCAATCGTTTTTTAATTACTTATGTTTGAACTTATCCATCTATGTTTATATATTTATTTATTTTTTATTGTATTGAATGACGAGACGAGCATGCCGTTCGCCTGATGGTAAGCGATACGACCACCCATAAACAGTATCAACATCATTCAGCACCTTGAGTTACAAAGTACTGAGTGGCATTCCACTGCGCTCGTCATCCTGAGACACCATGAGTCTCATTATGTCCAGTAGTTACACTGGCTACAATGTCCTTCAAACCGAAACACAACAGTGCATGCACACTGCTGCTTGGCGGTAGAAATAGACATTGCGGTGGTACCCACCCAGACGGGCTCTTACATATAAGAGACCTACCACCAGTAAACCTACTTACTATGTATCACACACATATAGTGCATTGTGCATTATGTATTCTTTCTACAATATGTACCTATTGTGCATTTTTTATAACAATGTTTACAGTGTGAAAACGACACAATTTTTTAGGAATTATTAACATTACAGAGTCACCACATGGCAAACTTGTGCGAAGAACCTGTGAAACCTGCGAGGGACAATCGATAGCTAAGCAATACGCACGCAACTTTAATAAGTTAGAGGTGTGTGCCTTAGGATTTGAACCTGCGTACCTTGTCTTAGCTGTCCGTTGCATTCTCAAACTAGCTTGTCGCGCACCATCGTTAATCGTTAACATGTTTGCAATAAAATATATTTTTATCTTAAGGTACATAAAGTGGTGGAGTACTTACTTAATTAGGTTTACTATAAGATCATAAAAAGGTGTTTGGTATGTATTCAATAACCCTTCATACAAGTCTGAAATGAAACAAAACAAATATTTTATATTTACTTTATTATACATCTCACATAAGAATTTGAATAACTTAATACAAACTACAAACAGTTGCTTCATTATATTTCTAAACAAACTTATTGCATATATTTACAAATCCGTCACAACTAAAGCCTGAAATACATTTAGATGCTGGAATGGACTGTCAAATTATGTAAATGTCAGTTCCAGGAAACGTAGTTTAAACATAAAATACATTGTTTGTAGGAAAACAGAATTCGATTTAATACGTTATGTGGATTGTTGTTGTTGTTATGTGTTATAAGCTATTAGAGCAGTAAAAACGTGTATTGCGGTGGTGTTTCTTCATTCTAGTTATTGAATTAAAAATCCAGGTGGATTAACTTGTGATATTTTTGCAATTGTAATTATCATCGTTTTTTATGTATGTTTATATAGCATAATGTCTTAGTTTGTAGTTTTCACGACCGATAGCTGGCAGGTATTAAGTCGGTTAGTCGATTCGGAGATCTAAAACGCTTTCTTTCTTATTTTTTTTAATGACGAGACGAGCATGCCGTTCGCCTGATGGTAAGCGATACGACCACCCATAAACAGTAGCAACACCATTCAGCACCTTGAGTTACAAAGTAATATGTGGCATTCCACTGCGCCCGTCATCCTGAGACATAAGATGTTAAGTCTCATTATCTCCAGTAGTTACACTGGCTACAATGTCCTTCAAACCGAAACACAACAGTGCATACACACTGCTGCTTGGCGGTAGAAATACGACATTGCGGTGGTACCCACCCAGGCGGACTCTTACATATGAGAGACCTACCACCAAACCTATGACCTCCCAGTGCACATTCAATGACAGTAACCCATACATTAACAGACGATTGAATATATTTATTATTAGTCGCAGAAATAACACCAAAAAAACAAATTATTCAAAATGGGCTTTTGTTTCACCACCGCAATCAATTAAAAGTGATTAAACCAAATAACATATATACAATAGATCATTTTAAAGTTTTATGAAAGCAAAAAACAAACACCATTTTAATCAATGTTGTAAATGTAAAATATGGACTAGCTGTGTTTTTCATAGTGGGGCCCTGTAGCCAAGACGCCTTTTTACAATCGTTAATGCTAAAGTTATATATTGAAATGATATTCTATTCATATTCTAGCGATAGACATATCGCTGAAAAAGGATTACACTTAATACGATAAAATAATTCTCCTTTCATATTCTCGGGTACATATTCGAGCTAGTAATTTGAGATGGGTTTTGAGTTGTGACTTGTGAGGACATGGTTAACAAAACTGTGTTATCTTTTGGAATTTGGAGTAATGCGCTATAAAGTCTTATCGTAATTTTATTTGATACTATTAAATGACAGCATTTTTTGGATTGGATACTTTTAAACTTGGAACCCATCTCCTAAAGGTGAAACCGCACTTGGCTTCATATCATTACAGCGAAGTGGCGCGGCGTAGCCTGGACTATGTGGCAAAATATACATAATATTCCACATTAAGGAAAAGCTATTACTTATCTATGCAAGGAAAGCGCGGAACTAGAACTGTATTATTACAGATTAATCTTAATTAACAAATGCAAATAAAATTGCATAACATCTTAACAATTTAAGTAAATAATACATTTATATATTGAATATATTTTAAATACAATATAATTATTTAAATTAAATCCGATACTTCATTTTTTTTTTCAAAATACATAATAAGAATTTTCCTGAACAATTTTACAAAGAGATTAGTTTAAACAGTGGCTATCCTTTATAAGGATGTAAAATTCGTTTATATTATGATTTAATCATTATGTACCAGTTATAAAGATCAAATTAATAATAAAGTTCCTGAAACTTAATATTGTGAGAATGACTAGCATCTTTGAATCGTTAAAGCTTTATGATTAAGATTGTTTTTTTTTTTTTTTTTTATAACATAGAATGGCGAGACGAGCATGCCATTCGCCTGATGGTAAGTGATACGACCACCCATAAACAGTAGCAACACCATCCAGCACCTTGACTTACAAAGTACTGTGTAGCATTCCACTGCGCTCGTCATCCTGAGACATAAGATGTTAAGTCTCATTATGTCCAGTAGTTATACTGGCTACAATGTCCTTCAAACCGAAACACAACAGTGCATGCACTGTTGCTTGGCGGTAGAAATAGACATTGCGGTGGTACCCACCCAGACGGCCTCTTACATAATGAGAGACCTACCACCGATTACGCTACCCACTTTTTATTTCCAAAGAACCAATAAATGCAAACGTAGAACTACATATATTAAAATTATTGAACAACAGTCCAATTTTAATCACAAATTTACGTCAAATTGGTTTCCTTCAAAATTTCATAACTTCCAAATAATAATACATTACATTCATTATTATGGCAAAAAATATATAACCGTAACACTCTTCGTTATAACAAATCACAATCACCTCATGGACTTAGATACACTATAATGATGACAAAAGTAAACGGTGCCTCTTACAGTCGCGGGGGGTATAATATGAATCCGAGAGTGGTAAGAAGAGGTGTGGCGAGAGGCAGGGGTGGCGCTGAGCAAAACGCCCGTGGTTGTTGACTGCAAGCCGCCACGTCCTGGGCGAGCACCCACGCCACGCGCCGGAGCAGCGTTGCCGCCGAGTTAGAGCACGACCGGCCAACGGTGGTGACGCACATTATAAACTCATCACGAGCGCTGAAAACATTACTAATATTATAGCATCGCTGACGCTGAAAACATTCTGCCTGTAGCCAAGATACTTTTCTCAGCATTAACGCCAATGGAATAGAAAATAATGTACGCGAATGACATAATATCTTATCGACAAGTTTAGAGCAAGGATACGTCATTCCCATACATTTGTTTCTATTCCGTTGGCGTTAACGCTTGTAGAAAAGCGTCTTGGCTACAGGCCCAGGTATGTCAATGTCTTTGGCAGGGGCGGCTGTACTTTAAGTGCACTCGTGCGCTGAACTACCAGATTTTAATAGGTTTAGAAATAAAAAACAAAAAAAAATTAATAATATCTGATTAATGATCTATTCAATATTAGCGAAATTATGACGCAACAGTTTAAGCTCTTTGCTAATGCATTAAGACGTATTTTTCGAAAATCGCTGTAAGAAATATTCCCCGTGCGGTCTACAAAGCGCACGGCGACTGCTCATAATAAAATATAACTTCTACGAGCTACGAGCGAAAACGCCTGGCGCGTGAGACAGAGATAGTTCAATAGAAAATTAGACAAAATGTAATACCTATTGACTATACCTAGTTAATACAGGCTGTTTTTCTTGTTGTTAGCTCATAACTAGTTTTTTTTGTAACTATAAATGGACCTATAGGTCTTTTTGTATACTTTTATATTAATCAGTGTCTGTATATGACTGTTTGTGTCCTAAACAATAAAAAAAAAAAAAAAAAAAAAAATGTACGGCGAAATAAGACCGCTCTCGTGCGCCGCACGGGCGAACCGAAGATTACCGAGAGCGGACCAGGTTTGACGAAATTCGCTATCATAGTGTCAATTTACAATTAGCGGACGCAATAGATTTGTTTTTGTATTTGTTTACATTCTGCTAGGATTGAGTTTGAGTGATTATTGAGTTATTAGACAGTTTGTGTGAGTATATCGTTGTGAAATGAGCGTGATTTAATTTATAAAAAAATAAAAATAGCTTGTGCATACAAAATGTTATTTTATTACAATTTCGGATTCGAATACTTACTTAGTGAGCTGGTAAAGTGAACCACCACTTCTAAGATCCACCAGCCGCCACTGGTCTTTGGCCGGCTTAGTCACAAGCGCCATGACAAATATGGTTTTACAGATAGGCAGGAGGCATAGAGGGCGGTGTAGGAAACTAAATTCATTGCCCCAAAAAAAATATTCTAATAACTATACTGTTTAATGTCTTTGATTGCTCCCAATACGATGACTATTCATATGGTTCATCAATCATCCCGACTATGTCAATAATGAATTATATTAAACTGACGTAACGGTGACAATAAAATAATTTACAGTAAATGCGGAAATTCTGAAGCCTAAAATCGTGAAAACAATTTTATTGATCTATACAAATGACGACCCATTGTATGTCACCGAAAACCGTGTAAATAGCTGCACCAGCGAAACGTGAAACATTAGTTTGACTATAGTATAGACGTCTATGTTAGCAATCGGAACCGAACAAATTGGTTTCGTTATTTCCAATTGTGTAGACACGCAGTAGATGAGTGGTAGATTAATTGCTTATAATATAATATTTCATTTATACTTGTTAATTTCTCGGAAAATACTACGCTTTATAGGTATCTGCAGCCTAATATAGTTTATTAGTTTCATCATAGGACCTACTACTAAGTGTACGTAGATGGATTAATCATCATCATGGTCCACATTCTGCAGCCTGTTGAGTCCCACTGCTGGTTATCCGCCTCTCTCATACTATGGCATCTGTCCTGCTCGCGAGCCAGTCGCATCCAGGTTCAGCCCGTGATCTTCACCATGGCGTCGGTCCATCTCGCCGTCTGTCGGCCAACGCTGCACTTACCCAGTCTTTGTCACTATGCAATGCTTTACTCCCCTTGTCGTGACTTCTTCTATCCACATGACCTGCTCAACTCCATTGGAGTTCCATAACGAACTGTCCAATATCTCTGAGTTTTGTCCGCCGTCTGATTTCGCTATTAGGGACTCGGCCTATAAACTATAATTTCATGCTGAGCATATCTATCGCTCTATAGCATTTTGTGCCACAACTTATTTGTATCACTAAAGAGTACCTAATCACTATTCACGGTGCAGAAAGGGCTTATGTAGACGGCGTATTTTATACGCATTACGCACTGGTGATACGCGCGGTCTTTGCGCGTTTTCTTGTACCTACGTAAAAAAGGTCAATTTCGAGTTCGGGGCGCGGTATCAATCCGTTAAACGTTCTGTGCACATAACCTGTAGTTAATAATATTAAAAACATAACATACAAAAAAAACACGATATTCGCACGTTAAAAATATTTCGTCAGGATTTAATATGTTTTTATATTATCAGCAATTTGTACACGAAATGGCGACATCAGAACTCGGTGGCGTAGCTGAATTGTGTACGCAGTACGATCACCGCTCTCGGGAGCTCTTCCGAGTTCAAATCCCGGGTGGGGCTAAATTATGTTTTCCTGCTTAGTATCAGCACGGAGTCTGGACTTTGTGCTCGATATGATATATATCACTGTTTGTTGTTCTAAATAAAAATAAAATAAAAATATCACATCATGGGACGGAACACACATGTCAAAAAGTGGGTGCCTAGGTGGCACTTCTGCATATCCCTTCGGGGATAAAGGCGTAATGTGTGTTTGTTTTTTATTTTTCATTTTTATAGAGGACATTTTAGGTTTCAATTGTAGATTTTTATTTTATAATTAATATTGTTTACACAATAAAGCGTTTAACGACCCGAAAAACTTCATATTTCAAGCAACAGCTGTGCCTGATAGGTATTGCTCGGTTTATAATTTCAGTAAATAAATACAACGAATAAAGATTTTAATAAAATCATTTGCATATTTTACACACATCTGTTATAGGCTTCAGGTAATGCAATATTAAACTGTGCAGAGGAAACTATTATAACTTGAAAGTTTAAGGTATCTGGTAAATTGCACGCGGTAAACTAGGCAACGTTAGCAATTTGTACAAATAAGCTTTACGTGAGCTTATAATAAGTGCTTTCTACTTTGTAAGAGCAGTCTAGGTTTAATATTGCTCGATATTAGTAAACCTTTATAGAATAAACATCTTTTTTTCCTATGCTTACGCGAATGTTAGATATGAATGGAGTCCGCCCCGTGACCATGAAGGCTGTAAAGTCTTCGAAACGTCAGGAGAAAATATAAATTAAAAAACCCCTATAAAATCCGTAAAACATATTTTATTTACTATTAGCTGACCGGCGATTTTCGTACCGCCATTTTTTTTCCAGTCGCGGACTAAGGAGATGTAGCACTTCCGGTAAATTCAAATCAGTTGGAATATCAATAATTTCATAAATTGACACGTTTAATGTATCGAAAGTGATTAACCTGTCAAATTAAAAATTACATCGGATCAGATCGTCCAATAATCACGTGACGTTTTAGCAACTATTTAACCTCCCCCTCCTGGTGGTATGTGGTGAGGTTTTAGACTACCCCTACCCAAGATCATATGTATTTTTTTGTACAAAGTATCTTAAATTTTTTTGAGTAGTATCTTCAAATACATCTAAGTATAATAATCTAATTTAATTTGAATCGCGCGTTCAACGAAAAAATAAATACACGTGAAATATCACTACACCCCTTGTGTTATTTCGTGATTTTGCCGAAATGATGATGATGAATGAATGAAATAAAATTACAATGAAATATAATATGAATTAATGTAAACGAACAACTGAACGTCAATCTTTCAAACATCCATCTGTCAATGGTTTGTCAATATATTGAAGATCTCTCACAGTATTCTGTCTCATTCAATCACTCACTTTTGATATTATGAGATTGAAAAAAAGACGATTTTTTAAAATTTTCCTTTTATAAAATTTTTGCCCTGACATTAACGTACACACAAAAAAAAAGAATTATCCAATTTGATGCGGTCGTTCTAGAATGATGCACTTACATACATTTAAACGATTCATTTTTATACGCATACTCACACCTTTTATCCCCGAAGCAGTAGGCAGAGGCGCAACTAGTGCACCCACTTTTCGCCGTGCGTATTCCGTCCCATGATGTGATAGGGGACGAGCCTATCGCCATATCGGGCACAGATTCCAGACTCCGGACTGATACTGAATTTAAAACTCAATATCACTTTACCCGACCCAGGAATCGAACCCACGACCTCAGCATTGCAGTCATATCGTAATACAACAACGCCACCGAGGCAGTCAGAAATAAAAAAATATTTTTTCTTGAATATAAAGCAATATGAAAACTTGAATGAATATTTTTTCTATTATAATAACACCAGGCCAAAAAGTATTGAGAAAAAAAAATATTATACATTTGAAGATTTTTACTGTGATTAAATCGGTGAACCTTTTTCACACACACAACACAAGGGCGCAACAAGAAGGTATATATTGTTTGTGGAATTAAAACAAACATGATACAGTATAAAGTTAAGTTTTGATTAACTGAGCAAGAGCTAATCAAAGGAATGGAGGTAATAAAACTTCGTGTGTGCTTTGGCCCTTATAGGGTAAATCGAAGTTGCTATAATAATATGTTTTTAAAACTTTTCATAAAATTGTTACCCTTTTGTGTAACAAATAGAAGAAACACATTTTGGAAATATCTAAAGTCTAATGTCTCAATAAATTCATCCATAAACCTTTGTTGTCTACAAATACAATACTCGTTTATTGTAACCATTATTAAGCAGAAAATAAAATAAGGTTGATACAATTTCCTTACGTCTATGGTATACAATAGGCGGCTTTATCGCTACAAGCGATCTCTTCCAGGCAATCTTTGTATGCAAAGAAACTATCTAGTATTTTTTCACTGGTAACTTGAAACAAAATGCAAATCCCAATATACAAGGCTATTCACTGTATTATTACTTTTCATTGAAGTAAAAAAACACAGTCGTGCCTAAAAATATTCAACTGATTTCCAACAAATTCAATTTTCCATTTTGGCCTTTGAATGTTACGAATTGAGGTACTTGTTATTTAATGTTAAACTTTTCTACGATTTTTATCGTGAAAGTTTACGTTATTGACAAAATGAGCTCACCAAGAATTCATAAATGTCAATGAATGTTTATTTTAGCTGCAAACGTCATACGCGTTACGAACGGCTTCACACAGATGTAGATACCGTGAAGCAGGCATCTAGTGGTACTTGACGGTTACAGGTCCAATGTTTTCAAAATTTCACTTGTTTTCAGCACAGTGAAGTTTATCTCTATGCAGATGATTTAAAATTTTCACGTAAAATTACTAACATGTCCGATGTTGAAGCATTACAGGAAGACTTAAATAGGTTGGCCAACTGGTGTGCACTTAACTTAATGGAGCTCAATGTAAAAAAATGCTATCATATCAAATTTGGTCGCAATCATTATATAACTCAGTCAGCGTATAAAATTAACGGTATTATGTTAAATGAGGTCAACAACATCAGGGATTTAGGAGTGATTTTAGATAATAAATTAACTTTTATACCTCATTATGAGCACATCGTTAGAAAAGCTTCCAAAATGGTTGGTTTCATTGTAACATAAAAATTTTCAAACCCCATACCCTAATTATTTTAGTAAAACTTTAACTGATTGAAGGCTGTATGTTTTTTGTACCGTGGCCTACAAATCGTGTGTTAGACGAGTGCGCGTAGTGTTGCCAGTTTTCTAACCGCTCGTTTTGTTTTTATGCAATAATAAATGCTACACCCGTAATAAAATTATGTCAGCGTGTGCAGTATTTGTAATAAAAATCGTTTTATTTGATGCGTAATTTTGAGAATTGTGAGTGGTCGTATTCTAATTTCGGTTATATAAATTTTTGTTCATCTCTGAATCGGATTGCAACCCTACCGGTGAACGACCTCCCCTCGGCCTCTTGCGTGGGAGCACCAAGCGTGTGAGCACGTAATTTCGTCGTCGGCTCGTATGTGCCCATAAATTGCGAAGGCTTGGTCAAGGACCCCGCGGAGTGTTCGCCGTGATCAGCTGGAGCCGCTTTGCCGTCCTATACGTGTCGAGGACCCGATGACGGCAAGGAGCGTTTTGTTCTAGTGCACGTGAGTAGTGGTTGTCATTTCAATTCGCCGGTTTGTGCCGTTAGACCACGTTTTTATCCATTCACGTTCTTCGTTATAGGGCGAACATATCAGGAATCCTCCGCGGAAGTTGACAGGAGAACACTCGCCGGCCTGCCGACCTTGCGGGTTCTCTATTCCTTCCCGGTATGTTTTTTTATTACTAGCTTAGCGCAACAACTATAACTGTTGTTAATATTAAAGTATTATGTACTAATCTGGAACACTGTCCTTGTTCCAGGGGGTTTTTCCTCAGGGGGTTGTTTCTTTTTAGAACATACATTTTCGTTCATTTCGTCTATCGCGGGTAGACTTAAAACTGCCTGCATCATCAGAGAGGAGGCTAATTTCCCTAGTTGGATGAAGCCTCTGTGATTCCTGGCCTGTATTGGAGGACCCAGGACACCCTCTCAATGGTATTTTTATGGAAATTAGACAAAAGTATGTAAATTTCTTATTTTGGGTCTGACACCCTATTTATGTCAGTGGCGCCCTTATCTTAATTTAATTATTGTTTTAAATACAACACAAGTAACAAAGTGATAAAAGAACAGCTCTCCAGTAGGCTCACGTCCCGCTCTCCGACCTTAATTTATTAGCCGGAACCCAGTACTTTGTGATTTGTATTAAGTAGCAAGTAAGTAAGTGAACACAATATATGAATTTAAAGTCTGTGTACCGTTTTATTCCACCCACTTCTGCTACACCATACACACCATCGGGTCATACATGTAACAGTGGTCGCCCAACTGTGGCGCTTTTATACTGGAAGCATTTGTCATGTCGCTTAGCTGTGACAAATAATTTTATCACTTTGGTACAATTGTTACTTGTTATTTTCTTATTGGAAATTGTTGGAAGTTTATTTTATTAGAATGTTATTGGAAATTGATACAAGTGTAACTATAAATTAAAATTTAATTTAATTTAGTAACTAGAGGTCAAGAATTGTATGTTTAATTTCAATTTAAATTCAAGGGACAATTAATTATTTAATTAAATAAATATATTGGTGTATTGGAAACAAGTGTTAATGAATTTATTTTATTGTGTCCGGCCATAGTTATTAATTATTGTCTTGTTGGTTTTTAACAATTTAGACTTTGCATTTTAGTACAGGCAAACAGAACTGTTTAATTTACTTAAATAATTGTATTAATAAGATCCAAATTTATGTTGTAAATTCTTATTGGAAGTTTTTAGTGTTACAACTTTTTCCTAAAGTACCCTCAACAAAAAAAAAAATAGTAACTTAATTTTTTTTCTGTTGCTGGCTACTTGCTTTCATAGTTAGCCATATATTGTTTATTGTTTGGTAAATTTAACTATAATTTTTGTAAAATGATGGAGGAACGTCCAATACATTTCAACCTTTTGCACAAGGATGAGTTGACTTATGAAGTGAATATCCGGGATGCTGTACCCGTTGATGACCTAAAAAATTTAAGAGTCCAAATTAAGAAATTGGTTAAGGATTTACCATCTGATGTTATTGATACTTTTGAGGGCAATATTCAGGAAGAATTAGATAAAATTAATTGTAAACTGGATGAGCTGTCTCGGTCAATTTTTTCAACTGTGCGTCCATTAACCTTAAAATCACTAAATCGGTTACAAGCTTTGGCGCATCATCTGTTCCACCGATTGTCCCGTATAGTACCTGGGGAGTCCGAGATTGATCTGCACAAAGATTGCTCGATCCGTCTCAATAAAGCTTTAATTAAATTGGACAACATGTTTGCAACATTCCAGTCGAGTTCGGTCCAGTGCAGGATTCCTGGGGCCAGCGCTCCGGTAGCAGGTATTCCAGCTTCGGAGTCTAATTCGTCTGTTCCGAGTTTTCGCCATAAGAGCCAGATGGTAAGCTCTTTGAATTTAAAATTTGACGGCAAGTCTTGTGTAAAAGTTTTCCTGCAGCGTCTTGAGGAGCTTTGTGACGCACGTACTATTTCGGTCGCGAATCGTTTTGCTAGCGCCGTGGAATTGTTTGAGGGTGAAGCTCTACAGTGGTATAGGGGTATACGGGATGAGGTTTGTTCTTGGGAGGAATTAAAATCTGCCCTATTGGAGGAGTTTGTGCCGTACGATTACGATCGTCGCCTCCTCAAAGAAATCCGAAATCGAACACAGGGTCGATCGGAAAGAATCTCGACTTACATAGGAGTAATGCAAAATTATTTTGGTAGACTTAGCACTCCGCTTTCCGATGGCGATAAATTTGACATCATTTTCAATAACATCCAGCCTAAATATTCCGTCCCTCTTTCACTTCACACTGTATCTAGCCTACCACAACTTAAAAAACTGTGTCGTATTCTGGAAGACAGTTGGCAGCGCGCCGCTTCATTTGTTGAACCACCCAAACCATCGTCCCATTCTCTGGCAAAAGATTTATGCTACCAGTGTGATTCCAGACCCCGAGTAGAAGTTACTACACCAAATCTTTTTTGTCCACGTTGCAAAGTCAACACTCACAATTTAAGTGGTTGTTGTTCAAAGAGACCTTTAAAATGTTTCCGTTGTGGCAAGAAAGGTTTCACTACTCGTAATTGTCCGCAGTGCTCTGGAAAGAATAGAGATCACAATGGTTCTCGACGTGGTGTTGTCAAGAACACCGTCGATGTAGCTAATAGCGAAAGTGTTAACGTGAAGAAACTTAACACTCTTGTTTCTCCGAGCGTTTCCATGGTACGAAATAATAGTAGCCAAACAGATGAACGTCCTCATATTTCAGTAGAAGTTTATGGGAAGTCTTTTAGCGGTTTATTAGATTCAGGCTCATCTATATCGATAGTGGATTCGGAATTGTCTGACTTGTTTTTATCTTGGGGGAGTTCTTTGGAAGGTTGTGCTGATTTTACGCACATCGCCACCGCTAATGATTCCCAGGCAAAGATTCTTGGTTGTTTGTCCTTACCGGTCAAGGTTCGAGACTTGACTCGGGTTATTAAATTTTATGTAATACCAGACGTAACTACATCGTTAATATTAGGGGTCGATTTTTGGAAAGCCTTTGATGTAGCTCCTAATTTATTCAAAGATTTTAGTACAAATTTATGTTATGATTCTAAAATAGTTCATCACGAGTCCAAGAAACAGGTGTCAGTCGCATCGATTCGTACTGTTCCTGTGTCAGAAGTTCACAAGTGTCATTGGTACAATAAATTGTTCGAAAAATATAAACGATTTCCAACTTCTCGTCCAAATTATTCTATTGTAAATGGTAAATTATTTAGATATTGTAAAATTAAATTTCGTCGTCCTGGTGATTTCGAATGGAAGGAGGTAATTCCATCCGACCAACGCTCACGCTTGTTGAGGTCCTGTCATTGTAATGTACCAGCGCACTTAAGTGTTTTTGAAACTTATAAACGTTTGTCGTTGCATTATTTTTGGCCAGGTATGTACCAGGACGTAGTAAATTTTGTAAAACTTTGTAATGTGTGTTCTGCGCATAAGAATTTGCAGAAACCACCTTTTAGTTTGAAGGGTAACTCAAGGGTGCGGTCGCATGCCCTTGAGTCCAATAATATAAATTCGTTAAGCCCTTTGGCGCTTTCTCGTGCAGGACTTGAATTTATTTTGAGCGTGGCTTATTGTCTCTCCAAATATGTCTTGTCGCTCTCACCTCAACGGACTGTGAATGATAGTAATGCTCAGCGTGTTAAGGATGATGTGTTTCTCGAGCATGCTGGCATCCCACGTACAGTGATTGCGGATAATAAAACGCAATTCACCGGCAGTGTGATGACTGTCTTGTGTGAGGGATCTCATAATCCTGAAGTCCGATTAGCATCCCACATCAAGAGTGTCCGGACATACAGTAGAGGTCGGGTGACTACCGAAGGCCAGGTAGGAGATACTCTTTGGAAGACTTTTGTTTTGGCTCTGGCAGGTTTATTCGTTATAGCGAAGTGGTTGTTTGCTCCCGCCTGTAGTCTTGCTCTCGTAGTTGAGCAATTGACTGACATGTCGTGGATCACCTTTTTCTGTAGCGGTTGGACGCACAGCTCAACACTATTGTAGTTACGCTGTGTCTCCAATGTCTCAGTGACGATAAAGTCGTCAGTTGTGTTTTGTGGGTGTACAGTCTTTGCTGTTATTAAGCAATAGACCGACACGTGTTGTTTTCAGGAGCCATTGCTTCTGTTTTTGGTTTTGGAATAATAAACCATTTTTATGAGCGTTTGACGCGCAGTTTGATGCTCTTGTTGCGTTGCTGCGTCGCCAATGTCTCTTCGACGTTGATGTCGTTTACATGTTTATGCCGTCCTTGCTGTTAAAATTAAGTATTGGACTGACATTTAAATATTGTCGTGGGTTCGGTTTTTGGTGTTGTGTGTAAGTTTCTGTTCGAATGAGGGTGTCTTTTCACAGCCGTTCGTTACAGGATTCTTGAGTCTTCGAGCTCAGTATTTTAGTTATCCTGTGCTCGTTGGACGTGCAGCCCGACGTGGATATCCGTCTCGCTGCGCCGCCAACGTCCCAGTGAAGATAGTTGCATGTGATTTATTGTACAATATTTATTAATTATTGAATTGTTGTTTTGGTTTAGATTGTGGAGAGCTGGGGACCAGCGTTAAATTTTGCTCGCAAAATTTCCTTGGGTTGGGGGGTACTGTAACATAAAAATTTTCAAACCCCATACCCTAATTATTTTAGTAAAACTTTAACTGATTGAAGGCTGTATGTTTTTTGTACCGTGGCCTACAAATCGTGTGTTAGACGAGTGCGCGTAGTGTTGCCAGTTTTCTAACCGCTCGTTTTGTTTTTATGCAATAATAAATGCTACACCCGTAATAAAATTATGTCAGCGTGTGCAGTATTTGTAATAAAAATCGTTTTATTTGATGCGTAATTTTGAGAATTGTGAGTGGTCGTATTCTAATTTCGGTTATATAAATTTTTGTTCATCTCTGAATCGGATTGCAACCCTACCGGTGAACGACCTCCCCTCGGCCTCTTGCGTGGGAGCACCAAGCGTGTGAGCACGTAATTTCGTCGTCGGCTCGTATGTGCCCATAAATTGCGAAGGCTTGGTCAAGGACCCCGCGGAGTGTTCGCCGTGATCAGCTGGAGCCGCTTTGCCGTCCTATACGTGTCGAGGACCCGATGACGGCAAGGAGCGTTTTGTTCTAGTGCACGTGAGTAGTGGTTGTCATTTCAATTCGCCGGTTTGTGCCGTTAGACCACGTTTTTATCCATTCACGTTCTTCGTTATAGGGCGAACATATCAGGAATCCTCCGCGGAAGTTGACAGGAGAACACTCGCCGGCCTGCCGACCTTGCGGGTTCTCTATTCCTTCCCGGTATGTTTTTTTATTACTAGCTTAGCGCAACAACTATAACTGTTGTTAATATTAAAGTATTATGTACTAATCTGGAACACTGTCCTTGTTCCAGGGGGTTTTTCCTCAGGGGGTTGTTTCTTTTTAGAACATACATTTTCGTTCATTTCGTCTATCGCGGGTAGACTTAAAACTGCCTGCATCATCAGAGAGGAGGCTAATTTCCCTAGTTGGATGAAGCCTCTGTGATTCCTGGCCTGTATTGGAGGACCCAGGACACCCTCTCAATGGTATTTTTATGGAAATTAGACAAAAGTATGTAAATTTCTTATTTTGGGTCTGACACCCTATTTATGTCAGTGGCGCCCTTATCTTAATTTAATTATTGTTTTAAATACAACACAAGTAACAAAGTGATAAAAGAACAGCTCTCCAGTAGGCTCACGTCCCGCTCTCCGACCTTAATTTATTAGCCGGAACCCAGTACTTTGTGATTTGTATTAAGTAGCAAGTAAGTAAGTGAACACAATATATGAATTTAAAGTCTGTGTACCGTTTTATTCCACCCACTTCTGCTACACCATACACACCATCGGGTCATACATGTAACATCATTATAAGAAATGGTAGGATATTTCGCAGGTACCAAACGAAGAAGTTACTATACAATGCTTTGGTACGCAGCACTCTTGAATATTGTAGCGTGATATGGAGGCCGCACTATGCTACTCATTCGCTGAGGCTAGAGCGGTTGCAGAAACGATTTCTTTGGCATCTGGCATACTCCTCAAACGCAGCTACCCGCAGAAGAGATTTTTCCTATTCTAGCAGTCTTAAACAATTCAAAATGCACTCATTGGAAATGCGCAGGGATGTTACAGATTTGGTTTTTCTTTTTAAAATATTAAGAAACCACGTAGACTGCCCACAACTTCTTAGCTGCATCAAATTCAGAATGCCAAAGAGATACCCTCGCAAACCGATACATCCCCTCGTGGCACCGTTTCGTAGGACTGTACTCGGTATAAACTCTCCAATCCCCAGAATGTGTAAATTATATAATAATTACAGCAACCAAATTGATATTTACTCAATGCCTTTAAATCATTTCCGAAACTGCTTGTTGGATGCAATATCGAAGTAGTTTCTTTTTTTTCTTTAATTATTATTATTTTTTTCTTTTTAGTTCTCGGTGTAGTTAAATAGAAACACCCCAATAATATTCATAATAGTATGTAAGCCCACCCACCGTACAATATATGTCTTACTAATAAAAACTAATATAAATTACTTTTCTAAAATGTTTGTTGGATTAGTAATATCCGCCTGATAAAATTGTGCAATTAATCAGCTGTTATTGGAAATTGTATTTTTTACATGTATTATTGTAACAATTGTGGCTGGATTTTATTTTAAAATAAATTAAAAAAAATAGTGCGTTCTCGAAATAAGCAATTTGTGTATTTTCGTTGAATCCTACTAATATTATAAACGCGAAAGTTTGTAAGTATGGATGTATGGATGTGTGAGGCCGGTATTAATAAATCAATCTCAAGTTTGAGTTACATCTCAAGTAGAGATAATTCAATACATTATAATCTACTTGAGATGTAACTCAAACTTGAGATTGATTTATTAATACCGCCCTGAATGTATGGATGTTTGTTACTCTTTCACGCAAAAACTTCTGAACGGATTTCGATGAAAATTGGCACACGGTTAGATTATGTCCTGGATTAACACATTGGCTACTTTTTATCACGGAAAAATATAAAGGGGGGCTTTTATCCCGGGAAAACTCATTCACGCGGGCGGAGCTGCGGACAAAAACTAGTATATTATATACCTTAGAGATTGGAATGACTACGTGTTGGAACATAATATTAGATATTACATTTTGTTTCAAAACTACTGCTAAGCCTGACAATGATTTCTTATACGGGCAACATAAATCCTGTTGTGCTATTTTGTAATATAAGTACCACAATTGTTTACTACCCGTTTTATTTATAGTTTAGTTTATATTGTTGTACTTTGTTGAATGTAAGTGATAAACTCAACCTAGTATTATTATCAAATAGAAGGGATGATGGCGAGTAATGGTATCTAAATAAATAGTAACAGGGCTTATTCTCTTCCTGCCTTCTTGACTCCCTCGGTGGCGTGGTTGTATTACGGTACGACTGCAATGCTGAGGTCTAGGGTTCGATCCCCAGATCGGGCAAAGTGATTTTCTAATCAGTATCAGCCCGGAGTCTGGAATTTGTGCCCAATATGGCGATAGGCTCGCCCCCTATAACATCATGGGACGGAATACGCACGGCGAAAAGTGGGTGCACTAATTGCGCCTCTGCCTACCCCTTCGGGGATAAAAGGCGTGAGTATGCGTATGCATATATGCTCTTTAATAGTATGATAATTACCAGCACAGCTCTGCATTCCTGTTGAAGTATGTCAGTTGTTGCGCGCGGTCTCCGATTTCGTGTACAGCTTCTTGAAGTTCGTTCACACACACAGACCACTGCGGAGACACCCGGCCCCAACATTTTATCTCTTTCAGAAACTCTGCGAAATGTACAACTATTAAATAAATTATGTAAATATTATTTTCTTTAAGTAAAAAGCAGTCAGCAGGTCTTTCAGAGTACTGGCGATACCATTTGTAAATGATCTTAGAGGAAATGACACAACCTGCACGAACTGATACGCGAGTTACGTAAGTTGCAGGAAGTGTACCTAATAAAGAAATGAAGCTCTAATCTCGAAATACATTTTGCACAGTTTAGCATTTAATTTAAACTACAAAATGTCAATAGTAAGATTTGATTTCAACTAAAGCTCTAAGCATAATTAAAATAAAATTCAATTTATAGTGCTGTTTTTTTTTTTTACTTTTATAGCATTGAATGTCGAGACGAGCATGCCGTTCGCCTGATGGTAAGCGATACGACCACCCATAAACAGTAGCAACACCATCCAGCACCTTGACTTACAAAGTACTGTGTGGCATTCCACTGCGCTCGTCATCCTGAGACATAAGATGTTAAGTCTCATTAGTTATACTGGCTACAATGTCCTTCAAACCGAAATACAACAGTGCATGCACACTGCTGCTTGGCGGTCGAAATAGACATTGCGGTGGTACCCACCTAGACGACCTCTTACATAATGAGGGACCTACCACCAGTAAAATAGAGTATCAATACACAAAACGCCCCAGGGCATGCAGTTTTGATAGGTTTTCAGTACTAGAATTGATTAGCGATATTACAGGAGTTGTTCCGAAATTACTAGGTGTCGCTCGCGGCTTCGCTCTCGAGAAACACCTTTTTCGGTAAGAAGCTGTGTACTTTCCCGGAATAAAAAAAAAACGAAACAAAATATCGTAATATGCTAACCCAACTAATTCACTTAAAAATAGCGCCATTAATTTAAAAAATCATATTAAAAATATCAAATATTTCCATCGGGCCGAAATTGCCGTGATAAAATTTTGTTTGTAAGCTAACCCAGGATATGGTCTACCTTTAAATCAAATATGTTCAGCGATTTCTGCATATCATCATCATCATCAGCCACACGAAGTCAAATAAATTAAAATAGGGTTAAAAATCTATAAATATCGGTATTACAATATTAGGTAAATTTGTTCCGAAATTCCAGAGTTATTAAATTTTGGATTCTATGTCCTAAAATGCAGCCACAATAACGATTTTTGCGGAAATTGAAAACAAAACACATCCATTGATGGACAGTGCCGGAATATCCGTGCGTTTGCTTACTTGACAGACAAAGTCTTGACAGTACAATGAACTGGCGACACGGTAGCCGAAATCCGAATGTACTACTTTCACAACACTACTGTGTCAGTTTATATGTAGTATATTTATTATAATAAATACATTTTTTTTTCCGAAAATTAAGTGTAATAAGAGACGCGTGTAGGAAGCGAGTACGGTAACTTCAGAGCTCGTTAAGCACGTTTTTACATTTATTGTGGCGTATATTACGACAATAAAATATTTTATATGGTCCGAAGAGATTTAAAACGAACGAACATTACTTATTATTATTTATATATAATATAATTTTTATAAACGAATTAGATTTAATCCTTTTAGAATTACTACCAACGTGATTACATTTATCACGCCCATGTAAATTAGATTATGCATAAAACTATGTAACGTCGATAGACGAAGTGAGTAAGTGGATGTAATTAAGTTTCCGTGATTTTCTAGATCGAGGTATTTTCTATAGTAGGTTCTTTGAAATAATACTTACTTACTTAAAATCAAGCTCGAAGCTTATAGGATGAAACCCATTGGAAAAGAAAGAGAATATAAGAAAAATGAAAGGAAAAATCATTTACGGGTGATCTGAGGTCGGGAAGTGGAAGGAGGTGAGTTTTTAAGGGTAAAAAACGGCTTATCTCGATTTCCGGCAAAACTACAAGTCCTATGGAAAAAAGTTAAATGACAAAGTTGTAGGTAATAAAAAGATACACAACTCTGGTATTTACACTTTTTTACACAACCTCAAAATTTATGAAAAAAAATCATTAGCCAAGTTTTTTATTTTTATTTTCAAGATCAAGTAACATTATTATTCTGTTATCTACACAAGTAAATCTCGCGACAAGCTTTTATCTCTACATAGTATTAAACAAAGTTTGATTCAATTTAAAACTTACTTTTTTATTTTCAGACCATTTAAATAAAAGCTTGTTTTTTAAAAAAAGTACTTTTAATTTATTTTTTACTTTTTAGTTATTTTTCGAGTTATTCTCAGCAAGCCCTCTCATTTGATACCCATATTATAGAAGTGCGTAAAAAATAACTAGCCCGCTATCTTGGGTCGTCCGCCAAATTAGATTTATAGAGAAGTCATTTTGTTTTTTGTATTTTTCTCAGCAAACCCTTTCTTTGGATACCCATATTATGGACGTGCACAAAAAATAACTAGTCCATCATCTTGGGCCGTTCGCAATGTTGGATTCAGAATGACTTCACTTAGCTAACAATGCATTGTCACCCAAACTGAACGTGTATGCAAAATTTCAACACAATCGGTTGAGGGTAACTGCTTCAAAATTGACTTGCAAGATTCCACCCATACATAATTACATACATACATTGCAAGTTAAATAAAAGCTTTTAAAAAAGGTTGACATTAAAATGGGATGTGTAATATAGCATTTACCTCTGCGAAGCGCCGTGTCGTTAGTGCAAAGGAATCGCATGAGAGCTCGCGCGCCTCCGATCTGTTTCTGCAACAGCTTCTGTCCGTCAGTCGGCAGGCACTTCTTGATCCAAGCGTCCATGCAGCTCATTCCGGTCTGGTAAGCCCTGAATGATATTATTAATTATAATATTTACAAAATCACATAATACAACTGCACTATGTTGTGCAAAAATGATTATAACCAAGCTGATCTAATTAAAGTGTTGATTTCAAACTATCGACAATGATGTGTATTATGATTAATAATAAAGCTTTGTGGCGAGCCGTCAGTGAGTGGCGACTCAGCGTACCCCGATTCTGTAGTGCTAAATGAGACCCGTGACCCTTGGCTTACCTTAACTGGCCGGCTAGGGTTGGAAGTTGCAAGAGTTTAGAACCTAAACTCCAATTCCGCCACGGCATCCCTTGCCTGTCGTAAGAGGCGACTATACGGGGTTTGAGTGAGTCGCGGGACGAGCAGTAGGGGGCTGCTACTCCAATTTATGCGACTCCAAGGTGGACGACATTGCGGGTGGTTGGTCTCCTGCAGTCGTAGACGCCAAAGGCGTGCTTTAGAGTTCGGGGGCTTCTTAGCCCCCTCGTGTAGAGAGGGGCCGCAATGTGGCATTGCGCAGGGGCGGTTCCGTGCAGCTATCTTCGTGCAACAAGATACCCCGGGGCCGTCCCGTATGCGCCGAAGAAGGCCACAGCGGGTTTTAGTTGGTATGCCGGTGTAGGGTGTACATAGTGTTAGGGACTCGGTACAATGCGCGTTCGGATGACGCTATACTCCCGAGTGTCGGCATTGGGCCGTAAGATCGGTGAAACCAACATAACCATTCCACTCACCCTACAGTGGTGGTAGCGATAACGCGTTTTTTTTCCCGCGATAAAAAAAAAGACGGGGATGTGCTCAATCTGCTTAATAACGAAGAAACCCGCTCCGTGGCCTGTCAACGACTCGCGATAGTGAAATCGGTGCACCTATCAAAACCCTTTTGCCCCCCGCATTGACGTTGCGTCTTTGCCATACTCTACTTTTGGGATGCCTATCTAGTGGGGACAAGTCACCGTGTGCCTTGATTAAAAAATATTGAGACGTTTTACTTGGCAGGCGCCCCGTTGTCTAAATCGATAACCCAGCAACCAGTCCAGCTACATCTCATCCATCATCATCATCATCATCATCAGCCACACGACGTCTACTGCTGAACATAGGTCTCCCCTAAAGATTTCCAGACGGACCTGTCAAAAGCGGCCTGCATCCAGCGTGTTCCTGCATCTCATCCATAGACCCAATTAATTCCCATCTACTCTGCAAGAGTCCTTACCCCATAAATTCAGACAGATATAGTAACAGCAAGGTGTACATATCCCAACTATATTAAAGTATCTTTAAGGGGCCTCTACGTGTTAGTTCTGTATCCTCACGCAAGCCCTCGAAAAGGAACGGCCTTCGTGCCGTGATTTTCGATATAAATATACAATAAGAATAATAACACTTTATTGTAAACATATGTGAAGTCCGCCAACTCGCACTAGCCCAGCGTGGTGGACTAAGGCCTTAACCCTCTCAGTTGTAGAGCAGGTCCGTGCTCAGCAGTGGACAGTATACAGCGTGTAAAAGACAGCCTACCGAAAATTTTAAAGTAAAATAGCATTATATGCCTATATTAAAATAAAGATGTCCGCGGGTACCGGACATGGGTGCATAACAATTTCGTAATTCTTGGGCCAGAAATGTATGTGATCCATTGCGTAGTTATCGAAATCTACCTACACTCTGTGACTCTACAGTAGCCGGCGCGGGGCACCGCGCGAATACGTTCTTAGGTTAAAGCACCGCGGCGTGATACGAGGATTAACACAACTCAACTCGACAAAATAATATCGACGGCACTGTCCACTCTACGATTAAAATAGCACAATTTCATTGGGCTTACCTACATCAAGTCCTCTCGCTTCTAATGAGATAAGGTTCGAAGTGGCCCCCACCAACTCGTTCGCAGAGACGAGCCCGTCGTAGTGTCTCGGCATGAAGCCGGCACATAAAGCTAGGGTCACGAACACACTACTCAAAAACTCCTAAAATACGTTCTCGCATTTCTTCTGCGGTATTGCACTCACTAGTAAATACACTTTCTTTTATGTAAATACTGGCCCACACATTTACACTCCACCGAGTCTGAATCCTCTTTCTTGGATGGCAAAAGGATTTTCGTGTGCCCGTATGTGGGAATTACGTCTGTTCCACATCCCATATCTTGTGAATGTGGACTCATCAGTCCATATCACGTTCGCAGCGAAGTTGGGAATTGCGCGCCGCTGGTCTTGGAACCAACGGCAGTACGACACACGTAGACTTCTGTCAGCGAAGAGCAGTGCTTGTACCTTGCGAATGTAATACGCTCGCTGCTGGTCTTTCCGTAACACTTTATGCATATTCGTATGCGACAATCTACATTCATAACCGATACGTATCACACGAGCAGCCGTGCGTGTTCCCAACCGTGGGGTTGCGCGTATTACAGCCAGAATGTGGTTTTCCGTACGACTTCACAAGGGTCTTCCAGACCCTTCTTGTCTGGGTACTACCGGCTGGTTATCCAAAGTACGTTGATACGCCCGAGTTATTACACGCTTATCAATTGGGTGCCGATTATAAGGATACTTTTTTTCATAAAGTCGAAGAGCTTGTTGCTCTTTGCCTCGAGCTTCACCGTAACCCATTATCATTTGTCCATATTCACGTGCACTGAAACTGTTAAGGTATTTCACTAATCCGCTCGCGAGACATTAAAAAAACACTTGTTCTTACTGGAAATCCTCATTAATAAGAACGTCAGGAAAAAATACGATCCGCACAAGACGAAAGGTGCGTCGGAACTAACAAACAAACCGCCGGGCGCCGCGCCACCCGCCAGGGGCCAAAAGTAGGTACTTGCGAGTCGCACGCGTCGCTCAAAGAAATTACCTAGACCTATAACATTTGGATCGGTCATTTCCATTAAATTTATTTGCGTCTTGAAGTACCTAATAACGAATAATTTGCTGGATGCATATTTGGGCATTTACTAAAGAGGATTCCCTGTTTCGTCACAAATGAAAAGATTTTATTGCTTAGTGCACCCAAGTTTTGTGTGGTGATGTGGTAAGTATGGTAGTTCATCACATTTAAGAGTTTTGGAAAATTGTGATATTCCTTCACAGTTAATACTAGCTAACAAAGCTATTTTTTTTTAAACTCCTACAACTGATATTGTAAATACTTTAAATGTTTAATAAAAAATGATTAAAAGAAGGCTTACTTTAGTACTCATAAAAATCGTTATTTCATTATTCTTTCGTAAAAAACACAACTTCGCGTTCATAGTTAATGAATTGAGGAGTGAAATTAACACGTTCACTGCGCTACCAGTTAAATTTGACTGGTACGTGACTTACAGTTGGTGCGCGGACTCGATTCCACGGTTTTACCCCTGGTGCGCAGGGTTTTTTTTTATTAAATCTTGATGGTAGGAAGGAGTGAATTATATATAACGATTTTATTGTTCAAGTACTATCTATTTACGTGTTTTAAAGTAGACCAGACATATTTGCCTGGTGCGCACTGAACGGTAAAAATTGTCGTTCTGTGCGATACAAGTCACAAGTGGCTGGTACGAGACAGAGAGCCGGGGCGGTACATGCATATACAAGTTATCGATATTAATAATTATGAATTAAAGATTATATGCGTAAACGTAATAAAAAGCCAATAAGCATACTAGATCTGTGTACATAAAAAATATAATGAAAAATAAATAAATATTTATTTTTCAAATAGAATCATTACTACAAAAATTTATGAAAAAGAACTTAAATGATAATACCAAAACAGAATTAAAGGAAAAATACATATTTTTCAGAAAAAAATATTTTATTTTTTACTTTAGTAATATAAAAATCGAACTATTTCTTTTATTAAAAAAATATATATCTACGTTTTACGTCGATATTTTTGTTTTAATCATGGCCCCATTACTAATTGTTTTCGATTTGCTATTTATGCCGGTGCTGTACCGGGTATAAATGACTGGTATTTTCAAAAGCTTGTATTTCCAAAAATATGTATAATATCCTTGGGCGACGGTACGTTGTTATATCTTCATTCATATATTAACCTCTAACACCCTTAAAAAAGGATTTCTTATTTCCACTGCAAAAATATGACCATTTTAATGAAGGTATCTGTACCAGTCCTTTAAGACTGGTAGCGCCCCAACTGTAAGTCAAGGTACCAGTCAGAATTAACTTGTATCGCGCCGAAAGACAGCTAGGCAAAAACAGCTGCGCAGTGAACGTGTTAAATAAGTCCAATCCACATTTTCTATAATCCGAAATTCGCAACGCTCGTCGCTCGTAGTCAAAGGACGCCGCGCGCGTCGGCGCGCCTTTGGGCCGGCGCGGCGGCCGGCCGCCCGACGCGGCGCAGCGAGGCCATTGCACGCGGCGCGCGTGGCGCTGTATACCTATTTCAAAACAGCTGACTGGGGGCGCGTGCGTACATTTTATCTTTTCTACATACATTTCTGTTATTATGAAAATAATGTACTTCTTGTTATTTTAATGAAAGTGGGGTTGTGTTAGTGAATAGTATCGATTTTATTGCGTTATCATTGAAAAAAATTTACAAAAATTCATGAAAAGACCGACGAAAAATTCAAACGCAGGGGGTATCAGAATCATGTACTGAACACCTGGTATCAGTTTTCGGTAGGCTGTCTTTTACACCCTTTATAATACAGGGCTGGTATGGTATGGTATGGTTATTGTAAACACATTTACAAGAGAGAAAAAATTTACACAGACATAAGATTAAAAAACAAATGTAGGTACAAGAGGTATTATCACTATAAGCGATTTCTGGCAGTCAACCTTGAACATTAATAATTTGAACAATGGTGCACAATCTATTAATAATATAACATACTAGAGAACATATTCAAACATATTGGTCCATGGGCCAGTAGCAGATTTCCATGACCAAGTTCCTCTCAAACGATAATTGGTGAGACGCATGAGAGAAGTGTACCTACGATGATATTTTTAATCAAGTGGAAAATAATGATATACAATGGAATTGTGAAGACCGTACATCTTTTAATGAAGAAATTACAATAACTAGAGGTAGTAAACCACGAAGAGAACTAATAAGTAGTGAAATTTGGCAGGAAGTTCATAGAAAAAGGAAGAACCACATATAAACGATAGAAATGGCGGAACTACTCTCAGGGACGACAATATTCAAATTTGAGTAACTAGTAAAAATAAATTGCCAATAAAAAACTTTTGTAAAGATTCTGAACTCGTATGACATTTTCGATATTTTGAAACTTTAATATTTGACACCCTCCAAGATTCTTATGGATTTTATATCCGAACATAGTGCGAATTAATTTTTGGTCTGAGAGGATATAAAAAAATGGGATGGAGTAGTCACAAGACCTGGGAGGTGTGGACCTCGGATGGTATAATTAAAGATGTCGAGCTACCAGAAAATGAGTAAATTATCAATATTAGAAGATTTGCTGAAATTTTAAATGTAAAAAGACTGAATTAATCATCGAAATGAACAGGGATTGACACCGAGCGAGACTGTGAGGATAGGTTTGTTGGACCAAATTTGCCCACACACATCTATCTGTGTGATATGCGCATAAAGGTTAAACCCTTTGTTTTTCCGGTTATCCACTGTTCCAATTGTTGGAGATTTGGCCACTCTAAAAAGATGTGCCCTTTTCAAAAAATTATTACGTAGATGTTTAAATTTATACTGTATATTGTACAGAGCGGCATAGTCTTAAAGTAGACTAAGCTTTTTAAATAAAGATAAAAAATTACCTTGACTAAAAGTAATATTTTGCGACTTAGAGAAATTCTCTCAATACATATATATTTATAAAGATCTTTGTTTACCAAAAGCAGTAAATAACTTTACTTAGTTAATATTAGAACTGACGACGCTACGTGCCCTCAGAATTCCGAGGTATTTACCTAACTTAGATTTTAGATGCAAAGTTATTTCGAATCTACGTCGCTTCAGGACAATGGTCGTTCCAACTATTTTATTCTAACTGAGCTACAGTCCAACGTAGAATAATTAAATATTTTTTCATATTTGAACTAGCTGTCGCGGGAAAAACCTTTCCACAGTGTATTTTTCTGTGATAAAAGTAGCCTATGTTTTGGATATGGTTTATCTGTGTTCCATATTCAATCAGCGGTATTTAAATTCATTTCTGACATCCAAACATCGTCATAGACTTTTACATTTATAATACACTAGAGACCCGTCCCAGCTTCGCTTCGGTAGCAGAACATAATATACTTATTTTTTTTCTGCCGTAGTATCTGTTTTAGAGCGCTTGATTTTCCGGGATAAAAGTCCCGCTATAGGTATATTTTTCCGGGAAAAAGTATCCTATGTCCTTCCCGGGGTTACAAACTATCTCCGTACTTATTTGCACAGATATTCAAATTGAATTTAATCTGATTTTTTAGGAAGATGACGGTGTCGTATTGTGTTTTAGGGACTTTTGTAGTGGGGAAAGGATTTTCACGCGGGCGAAGCCACAAGCAACACATGCAATCAGCTCTGTATTATATACTTCCCACTGCTGAGCACGGGCCTCCTCTACTACTGAGAGGGGTTAGGCCTTATTCCACCACGCTGGCCTAGTGCGGGTTGGCGGACTTCACGTACCTTCGAAATTCAGTGAACTTCTCAGGTGTGTAGGTTTCCTCACGATGTTTTCCTTCACCGTTAAAGCGAACGATAATTGAAAACAATACACACGTAACTTCGAAAAGTCGGAGGTGAGTGCCTTGAGTTTTGAACCTCCGGACATTGTCTCGGCAGACCGTTCCATTCCCAACTAGGCTATCGTCACAAGCAACACATAGTAATTAATAAAGACATGATGTGTGTACTGTATAAGGAACATAAGTTCGTATTTACAACACGGTTTAAGTAGTCACTTGCGAGTTTCAAGTTGAACCCTTTTGACTGAGTAAATAATTCATCTAAGTGCAATTAAATTGTTTCCACTTGTGTTTAATTTTAAATCCCCTAAAGTGCACTTTAAAAGCATTATAATTTATCGTTTAACTTCTCTAAGTTTTCTCGGGAATGAAATAGCGAAAACGGAGCATATTATTTGAAATCCGTCACCATAAATTTAAACTACAGTTATTATTATAAAATTACGATGACGAAACATTCAAGCAAGCACACAACTTCACAAATTTTCACAGTGAACTGAAGGAGCGAATATAATTCCATTAATATCACGCGAGGGTGTAATTACGTTTTGATGTAATTTATTGACTAAAAAGGATCGAGAAGCTGGTAGGCAGTCGGAGCCCATAGTAAAAAAAAAAACATTTCGCTGAAAGAGCTTATTGATGTTTGGAATAAGGTTCTATGAATTATTGCTTGCAAGTAAAAGCTAAATTCTTAGCGATTAGAATTATAGACGAATAACATAGAATGAAATGGAATGATTACTGATTTGTGTGCCGAGACCAATTTTTATTAAGTATGTAATTAACTCTCTCCTAGCTGAACTAATATTATGAAATAGATTTGTGGTTTAGTTCTATAGTTGTGATGATGTTATCTGGATATTCCATTGATTGGATTGGATTTACTGGTGGTAGGTCTCTCATTATGTAAGGGGCCGTCTGGGTGGGTACCACCGCAATGTCTATTTCTACCGCCAAGCACAAGTGTGCATGCACTGTTGTGTTTCGGTTTGAAGGACATTGTAGCCAGTATAACTACCGGACATAATGAGACTTAACATCTTATGTCTCAGGATGACGAGCGCAGTGGAATGCCACTCAGTACTTTGTAAGTCAAGGTGCTGGATTGTGTTGCTACTGTTTATGGGTGGTCGTATCGCTTACCATCAGGCGAACGGCATGCTCATCTCGTCATTCAATGCAATAAAAAAAATCCTATATAATTAATAATAATCATCTAAGTTCCAACCCACCAAACGACTGCGTCTTCGTCATGCCCGTGAGTTCAAAGATATTTTCTCCTAATCCCTGATGGAATGATAACAATCTTTTGGTATACTATATTAGTGCAAGATCTCCTTGGAACGCACTCATAAAATTTTAATCTGGATGAGCGTTAAAATTCGTGTACTCTGGCAAAAGTGGCAAAGAGCGAGTGTCACGTTGAAATTTTTTGACATAAATAAGCCATTTGATTAGATAGAGTGCCGATCTAACGAAAGCGTAGAGAGGAGCTAAAGCCGATTAATTGGCGCATATTTAGGTATGCTGTACCCAAGTAAACCGACCGAAAAAGACAGACGATACGAAACTAACATTCTCGAAAGAAGTAATGGCGCGTAAATGGCTAACAGGCACGACAACTATTTTCTTGTTAATTCAATTATTATATAGGTTAACTTGTGTTAATGAAGAAAAAATAAACATGTTATTTAATCAATAACAAAATGCTATATTTTAATTGACAGTTCCAGACAAAGGAAGTCTAAAGAAGTTGTTTCTCTTTATAAGTACCTATAATCTTATATGGAATAGATTTAAATAAGCAAGTCAAATATAACAGACACGAACGTAAACAAGAAAGTTGGAACAGCATAACCTTCAAAGTTTGACTATAGATATAAGATAGTACTGTATTATTACTTTTGATCGAATAAAGAAACTTTCTGAGAAACCGTCATATGCGTAGTTTACCTTTACCCAACCCACTTATTATATTCTCGGAAATTATGCTTCGTTTTTAGGGTTCTGTATCTTAAAAGGAAAAAAGGAACCCTTATAGGATCACTTTGTTGTCCGCCTGTCTGTCTCTCTCTGTCAAGATGTTTTTTCTCAGGAACGCGTAGAGATATCAAATTGAAATTTATATCAAATACTCGGGTTGATAGTCACTTTCAGCTGTGAAAAACTCTAACTTCTGAGTCATCGCGATCAAAAGACCGTTTATGTCGCCTATTTTCGCATATTTTGCGATTTCATAAGAGAATCAAAACCTATAGGGTACTTCCCGTTGACCTAGAATCATGAAATTTTGCAAGAAGTAAGGTCTTACAGCACATGTAAAAGAAAAAATCTGAAAACCGTAAATATGTACTTTAATAACAATAAAAGCGAACTTACTATTGCAAACTTTTTAAATTTGATTAATTTATTAATTAATTTTGGCGAACTATTGAACTTATATACTTAGGTAGCTTACCTACAAGTTTGTACGGAACCCTCAGTACGTGAGTCCAACTAGTTCGGTTTATAATTGTCAATTGCGCCTGGAATGTCTAACAGCGCCTCTACTTCCACACTTCTTAATTAAATTGTCTTCTACGCCGATTATACTTTTGTTCTACATTTGTTGACTATGTTGGAATTCATTTCCATCCATTCGCAATAATACTAAGAAAATATAAAGTTACTAATATCGCATAATAAATATTTTAGGAACTCAGAGGGACTATTGAATTACTTTAGATAGTGAATATGCTTAGTTGTACTGGTAAGTTATCGAGAAATATATAATTATCGAGAAGTGTGTTCCTGTTCAACGAAATTCAGTTCTACTTCTTATATTAAAGCAACTCATAACGATATAGCGATTTCGTAATAACAGATGCTATCAAAAACAAAACTTGTAAAAAAAAACAAGTCTCGCAAGTCAGTTCTGCTATCAAGTAATACCAAGTCGGTTAATTTATTCAATCCCTACTTAAAGGACCTTTTGTCTTAAGTTATTACGTAATTAGCTAAGCTAACAACATCTTATAGTGACCATATTATCAATATTGATTATTTTATGTTTTAAATAAAATAGATTGACTTGGCCATCGTATGAAAATACAATGTATCTCACAAGTAATACATATTATATTAAATAAGATTGTTTAGTTGTGCGGTTTTGGTTTGCTCTCTGTTATTTTCTTATTGGACTGATCTTACTCTGACGTTTACCTGGCTATAATTTGGACTCCGATTGCGTAACGATTTGTACTGTTGTGCTTTTGCCATGTCGAAACGAGGGAAAACGCTTAAGTCAATCTCGCGAACAAGTTGTGAAATTGTACGAATAATTCAAACGTGAATCTGTTAACGGTGGGCCTCTTTTACCTGTGACAACCAAGAGACCGCGTTGTTGAAGCATTAGGAATAGGGAAGAGGACAGTAACCCGGAGAAATACGCATCATCAGGTACAGATGAGAATTTTAACTTCGTTTCACGATGGGAGCGAATATAATAATAATAATAATAAAGCCTTTATTACTTCCCATAAACTTACAATAATATTTACAAATGTTTTGTTCTTAATCTAATGTTAGTAGATGATAAGTATTTATTATAAGTTAATAGTGAGGGATATAATTTTAATTTGATTTTTTTTTTATAGGAATCCCCTATCAGGTTATAGGCCTCCTCCAATTCCTTCCATTTTTCTCGGTCCTGGGCTGTTTCGGTCCATTTTTTTCCTGCGAGCGAATATAATAACTTTTAATAACTACTTTTAATGAATAAATATACAACCAAAAAACTTAGGTTGCCTTTTAGACTAAAAATCTAGGCAAAAATGTAGACTAACTAACTTAATAAACTCTAATCAAGAAATCTGGTATAATATCGCCTCTTGGTTTAGTGGCTGTATTATGTACTGCGGATGGGACATTCCTGGGTTCGATTCTCATATCCAGAAACACGTTAGAAACACGTATCTATATTTTCTTACGCTGCTTAAGTGGGATTGAATCTCACAGATGGGTTGACGCCAGGCAGGCGGCCGGTAATAAATACGTTAAATCGTTTCTATACCTGAATTGTATGAAAAGTAAGTCGCGCCGACCAGATCCCACGTTGCAGTTAGATAAAGACAGTTAAACAAGCAAAGAAAGCTGGTTGTATACGTACGCTTACAATTTTACCTCACTACGCCAAAACTTCTGTTAGAACAAAATTCGTTACATTATTTGAATCTACACGAACAAAATAATCCGCCTTTATACATTAATGTATAAAAAGTCTTCAACTCCGGATTGGAGACATTACCTCAGATACCTCCGGAATGTATTAATGTGTACCCTATCATTTGTGCCGTTACACGCCCCAAAATCCTAATGGCCCTGTTTACGACCACATGGACGGATTAAGGTTATCCCAAAGGTCCTAATATTAGGCACGTAACCCGATTCTCGTACGAGAGCTTCTACAACTTATTATCGTGAATGTGTTTTATGAAAGGTTATTTGATCCTTTAATCTAGCTAGATTTTAATACTAATCACTGTTAAAATATTACTAGGTAGGTAGGTATTACAGAGCCGCGCCGATCCAAGACAGCGCCTGTCTGCGAAATCTATGAAGCGACTCTGATTTTTGTCGTCCTGTTTCGACATTAATCTTTTTTATTATTCAACGTTAACCTTTCTTGGCTCATTGTGGATCGCAGATATTATTTTTATAAGTTTTAATTAAGAAAATGACCTTTTGTAAATCGTTTGTAATAAGATATGTAGTTGGCTATTGAAGCGACTGCGGCGGTTCTTTTGATTTTAACACATAGCTCATAAACATTGGGGTCATAATATAAAGAGATTAAAATTTAAACCAGAGGCGTGAGTATTGTCTTTGGAAACTTGTACCTACTTTCTTACCTACTCGACTATAAAGAATGTGTTGTAGTATAACAAATATAATTTCAATAATTAACGTTGGCATGAAATCCTGATCCCGGCGCCCCTATTGCCTTGGCGCCTGTGTGCGCCGCACACTTCGCACATAGGGACGGCGCGGCCCTGAGCTATTATCTCCATTTCAAAACGGTACGTTCTGTAAAGGCTTTGATTTTATTTGCTTCTTATTTTCTTTGTACTGAGTACTCACTAATGAGGCATCGAAATAAGTCTTACTTCCCATAGTATGATAAGCAGTTGAGGAGCTATGAGTAAGGTTACCATTTACAAATGAAGGAATGCCTGTCTAGGATGCCTAAAATTACTGATTATCCCGAAAAATGGCTTTCCAGAGTAAAATGCTGTAGCTATTAAGTAAAAAACGATGGATAATTAACACGTATTTATTAATCAATAGTTTTTTATTTAAGATGAAGATAATTATTAATATTAGAGGATATCATTTTTCAAGAATACCTCTCTAAATCTTAAAATGCCTGTTAAATGCGGCCAACGGCTGTCATTTCGTAACCCAAGGCATGAGTGATAAATGTGCATACCTACACACATACATAAATACGCTGCTAAAATCACAAACATCTCCTAGCATATAGTCTTTGTCATAGTTGGGTTAAAAGCAAATTTTCTAGACAAAGGATTACAAAGGCCGATGTGACGTCTTGCAGCAGACAGTATTTGACAAAGTAAACTTTACGTAACAAAATTCTATAAAATTCAACGTGTCTACCAAGTTAATCCGTAATAAATAAATTGGCCATAATAAATAAATTTTCTTACCTTAGAGGTAGGTAGGTTGGAGCATAATATAGGTAATACTCAAATGATCGAAGAATTTAGAGCGAACCATCATAGCGCACAGTAGGTAAACGTTATTATGCAATGATTTTTAAATATTTGAGATTCCTTTTAACGTCAAATTGTTTACTCAGGGACTTTATGAGTAAAGTTTAAGACTCTAATTAGGTAGGTATATTTCCTAAACTAACTTGAAATAAAGCATCTTTTCAGTGGTTTAGCGTGGGTTTCAGTCGCCCGGGCAGAGGAAAATTTTCGCCGCCCCCTTATTTAGGTATTTCAATGTAAAAGACTAAAATATACACTACTCCTAAAGATCTTTTCGTAAGAAAAAATATTATTAATGTGTAGGTGATAAAGAAAAAATGACATGTATGGGTATTACGGTGGTGGAAAGCTACTTAAGGGTAGATCATTTTAAAATTATATTAATGTCACATAGATTTATGGAACTCTATTGTCGTACATAGATTGCGTTTTTATGCTAAAAATAAAATAACATTAACTATGTAAGCGCATAGAAAAGTTCTATGTAAATAATTAAATTATAAACATATAATGTGAGAAAAAACCTACTTCTAAGCTATGCTTTTTCTACCTGGCCATCTTATTAGACACCTTATGTATGCACTCTACTTTCAAAAAATAAAAAAAATCATTTGATTTTTAATAGATGGCGCTAGCGTCGTAGGGACTTTTGTAGCGGGAAAGGCTTTTCACGCCGGCGAAGCCGCGAGCAAAACCAAAACATATTTCGGCCAGAATTTGATGCTGGCGTTTCTGCAAGGTCTCTAGGGCGATGACTTTCGGAGCCTTTTTTAATTTAGTGCTATTATTTTGTAAAATTTCACGACATCAAATAATCTTACTTCAATCGTACCAGTGCAGTGGCCCTAATTAGTTGGCCGCCACTGTATGTTATATCAATCAAAATAGCCCAGTCACGAATCTTGAAAGCAGCACTTGACGGGATCATTTCCATGAGCATAGTCTTCATCATGCGATATGCTTAGAAGTGGTTTTTGGAATGGACGAGAGAAGTAGATTTCAATCTCACAGGCTTCACGAGTTGTAAGTATGATTAGTTAACAGTGTTGCGATATTATGAATTCACCTGACTTGTTACACTTGGTTATTGTAATGCTATTATTTTATTCTGTCCCCTGTTTTCGAGCGCTCAAGATTCGTGCCCAAATCAATCTTTGGTGGGGGTAGCAGAGACTACTGAAATATGATTTTAATAGGTTACAATATATAATACAAGTTAGGTTTAGGAAGTTGTACCACATATTTTCGTCGGATATACGATAGAGCCTGAAGACGAAAGTGTTCAACCAATGCGTCCTCCCCGTAATGACGTACGGAGCCGAGACATGGACACTGACTGTGGGGCTAATCCATAAGCTTAAAGTCACTCAACCTGCTATGGAAAGAGCTATGCTCGGAGACTATCTGAAGGACAAAATTCGGAACGAAGTGATCCGTCAGAGAACCAAAGTGACCGACATAGCTCTGAGAGTTAGTAGGTTGAAGTGGCAATGGGCTGGCCACATATGTCGCAGAACTGATAACCCCTGGAGTAAGCGTGTTCTGGAGTGGAGACCGTGTCTTGGCAAACGTAGCGTGGGACGCCCTCTGGCCAGATGACGGGACGACTTGCACAAGAGGGCCGGCAACGACTGGATGCATAAAGCAGCAGACCGGGCTCTGTGGCGTATCTTGGGAGAGGCCTATGTCCAGCAGTGGACTGCAACGGGCTGATGATGATGATGATGATATAATACAACAATACAATGCACAATATATTGCGCTATACAATAATATAAGTGAACGATAGCCTACTTGGGAACGGAACGGTCTGCCGAGACAATGTTCCGAGGCTCAAAGCTCAAGGCACACACCTCTGACTTTTCGAAGTTACGTGTGTATTATTTATCAATTATCGTTCGCTTTAACGGTGAAGGAAAGCATCATGAAGAAACTTACATACCTGAGAATTTTCCAAAAGAATTTCGAGGTTATGTGAAGTCTGCCAATCCGCACTAGGCCAGCGTGGTGGACTAAGGCCTAACCCTCTCAGTAGTAGAAGAGGCCCGTGATCAGCAGTGGGCAGTATATAATATAGGGCTGATTGCATTGCATAGCGCTGTTTACATTAATAATCACATTTATTACTAAATTCTAACATGTATGCCACTTACGATGATTTAACAGCCAACAGGTAAACAACACTTATGTGTAGAGACCGGTTTTTGCATAAAATGCCTAAATCCAAGGAATGGTGCATACACACACACACCTTTTATCCCCGAAGAGGTAGGCAGAGGCACAACTAGGGCACCTACTTTTCCCCGTGCGTATTCCGTCCCATGATGTGATAGGGGGTGAGCCTATCGAGAATGGTGCATAATTTCGCTATATTATACAATATTATATTACTTCTTCTCGTTAGGGTAACTAACATTAAGATAAATATTAAGTGGTCATTTCAGTTGATCCGAATCGTAGGTGCGGCAAAAATATGCAATGAAACGGTTAAAAAAATTGTTTTTACATATTGTGAAATTTTGTCACCCCCTGACAGTGCTGCCCCTGTTGCCCTCACAACTACGGCACTGTAACGTTTTTAACGAGGCTATCAATGTAACTTCAGAAAGACGTTGTCTATAAAGTTTCCTAATAAACTTAAACATCAGTCAAACCCTTTATTGTTTACGAATTTCATACTAACACTTCAACATGTCTCTAGACGACGCGACGATAACACACGACTTTAACTTGCCTACATTCATAATAACTCCAGTTATGCAGAAAGTTATATCGTATTTCACGTATATGTGAAATAATTCGCACAGAAGGATAATAAATACTTGTTAAATTTTCCGACAACTTTGCTCATAAGCCTTTAATTCTTAAACACGCAACGAATGTGGGATTGCCGTTCAAAAGCTTCCTATTTAAAATTAAAATACGAATATAGGATTAAATTTTGTCTGCCTCGGCGACGTAGTTGCACCTATTGCAGTCAGGTAAGTTTATTTTATTCCACACTGTAGCTCTTGTGTCAGCTTTTTTGTCACATATAGTACGTGAGCGTTCCCTAATGGCTCGCCCATTATTACCTACATAGCTGGCGAAATGTGGGTATGATAAGGTATCTTTCCTGAAAAGGGAAAAAACGTGGGGCTATATTATGGTGGAATTAATTTAGTAACCTTAGCAATGTTACAGAAATGTTCTAAGTTGTGTTACATGACTGACAGGATAATTGGACAAGCATGACCCTTCATACTGTCCCAACAAGTAAACTTCGTTATCATTTAAGTTCATTAAATTTCACAAAATCATATTCACTTTGCCCGGGTTTAACGTCAAAAGCAAATTATATGACAAAATAGACCAAAAAATAAATATTCTAGAGTTAGACCCAACATAGGGTTACAAGTTTAGGTTAGTTTGAACAAAATTAAATTAATTTAAAGAATAATTCCGCCTGTGATAGTAGAGTAATTTAAAATTAATTATCCAAAAATATTTTGTTGACACACATATACACACCCTCTCACGCCTTTTATCCCCGAAGGCGTAGGCAGAGGCGCAACTAGTGTACCCACTTTTCGCCGTGTGTATTTCGTCCCATGATGTTCTAGGGCCTATGGCCATATCGAGCACAAATTCAAGACTCCGGGCAGATAAACCCAATATCACTTAGCCCGACCCGGAGATTGAACCGTAATACAAGTACGCCACCGAGGAGTCAGATATTTTGTTCAGAATTTATGAATCCGTATCAGTTTCCCTTCTTCTTCTTCTTCAGCCTTTAGAAGTCCGCTGCTAAACATAGACCTTCCACAAAGAAAAAGTAGGTATAAACGTTTCTGTAAAAAAATCAACAACACTTTCTCTATTGCGTTTAATCTTCTTAACATAGAATAAAACAAAGTCGCTTCCCGCTGTCTGTCCCTATGTTCCTATGTATGCTTAGATCTTTAAAACTACGCAACGGATTTTGATGCGTTTTTTTTTAATAGATAGAGTGATTCAAGAAGAACGTGTATATGTATAATACATGCATAATATAGTAGAGAAATAATTTATATGTTCTATTGTGACTGCGAGTGCCTTTCTGACAAAAGTCGGGGATTCACTAATACTGGACGGAAAGGCGTTTTGTACCAAAGTGTTGCTGACGACCATATTGCAAGATCTCTCGATCTGTATCAGTTTATTGCCTTTAAGTGACTTTTATACTTATTTTTGTGTGCCTTCAGGTGGATTCGAGAATGGTTTAGATTTACAATTCGGTCCGGGAAAATGTATAGCGGGACTTTTGTCCAGGAAAAAACCTTTCGTGCGGGCGAAGCCGCGGGCAAAAGCTAGTTATAATATAAGAGATGAAACCGGCAAGTGATATTGGATTTTTCTATTCAGTATCAGTCCGGAGTCTGAAATTAGTGCCCGATATGGCGATAGGCTCGCCCTCTATCACATCGTGGGACGGAATACACACGGCGAAAATTGGGTGCATTAGTTGCGCCTCCGCCTACCCTTTCAGGGATAAAAGGCGTGAGTGTGTATGTATTTAGTTATTTTGATTCTCAGGTGTAGTGAACCTCGACATCAAAATATTTAAAACTGAGTTGAATCAGATTGTTCGGCAAATGTTTGATTCGGTTTCGGTATTAGTAAGCTTGATAAAGATAATTTAATTGGGATATAGAGTATCCTGGGGCTGCCTTTCTTAGGCCCTAAGACTAATTTTATTAGATTTGGTACGCCTCCAGCTTTATCAGACCACGGAGGTAAATTTGGATTATATTATTGACCTAGAAATTCAACGTTCTTAGATCCCCCATCTAAATTCGGAATCATGGTTTACTTCATTTATGAACTTTTATTTCTTTATTTTCTCGTTAAATATGTTACCTTTAATCTTAATTCTTGATGGTATCTTACTAATATTGCAAATGCGATTGTGAAATTGTAAATTGCGACTGTAATTGTATATATTTGTTAGAAGTAGAAGCAGGAACAACTAAACGAATTTGGATGAAATTTGCCACACGGCTAGATTAAATCTTGGATTAACACGTAGGGTTTTTATCCCGGTAATTTGCTCCCATGGGAAATAATGGATATTATTAATCTGATTCTTTAAGTAGATGGCGCTGGCGTCGTACAGGTGTTCTAGAGACTTTTGTAACGGGAATGGCTTTCCACGCAGGCGAAGCTGCGAGCAACACCCAGTATTCAATAATTATTCTTTGTGCATTGTTCAGATCCGGAATACGTTTTTGTAGATGATTAATCGATCCTAAATACAAAACTTTTTTATATGTTCTTAACCGAATTGGGGTTGCATTTATAACAAAACATATGGAGAAAGAAGAAGAAGAAAGAATTTTAGCATTTTTTATCTTAAAAGTACTCAAGCCTCATATGGTCCCATAGAGTACTTTGATCCTTATAAGCAAGTAGTTCGAATGGCATCAAAAAAAGTTTTTGTAGAAATTGCCCATTTTCGCGCTGATTGTACATTTATTTAGAAATCTATTGATACGGATTTACATATTTTTAGAAATGATGGACAGTCTTCTAAGAAAGTTTTATTGTAGCGGCGCAGATAGCAGCCCTTCAGGAAGGGCTGCCCCGTCTCAAAAATTCAATGTATTGTACTGTATTGTATGCCATATGAGTTTGTGTCACCTTCAAAAATGATTTCCTACCAATTTCGATTCCTAATATCATATTGGATCAACGTACAAGGCTATCCAATGTTTTATGTGTTGGTAGGGTAATGCGGACATGGTTATAAAGCCACATGCGTTCTCTGGGCCAAATTGGGGATGTAAAGATGCAATTAGTAGTAGTGTAAATAAGGTACACGAGTGTCCGTAACGTGGATTAGGTGTGATCCTATCACCAATTCGGTACAATTGAAATTTCGGTCAATACGTTTGTTTGCTCACTGAAATTTCACAGTTCATACGTATGATTTTATGAATTGAACTGATTACCTTAAACCATGAGTATTGACCACGCATTGAGACTGTGAAATCAATGATATTAAATCAATGATGCAATATCAAAGTTAAACACTGCGCTGATACCGTCAACTTATACCTACCAGAGTCCAGACATACGACACAAAATAGGGGCAAAGAGCTGTTGAAACATTTCCATACAATTAATGTGAAACTGGCAGTTTCTTCAACTAAATTCCTAACTAATCACAGTTAGAAGTGAGGGTCTGTATATTTATTGTTACAGTTAATGAGATTTAAACCAAATATATTTCAGCTTAAGAAATATTTTCGATCATAAAATGAATAAGTTATTACAAATTCAATTGAATTTCTACGTCATTGATTGAAAACGTTTTAACGGTAGAAATAGGGTAGTTTCCTACGTTATATTTTGTACATTATTTAATATGTAACAGAAAATAATACGAAAAAGAAATTCTTCTGTGAAATCAGCATCAAAATTGGTGGAAAAATAAAGTGGTTATTCTTATTTCAAATATTGTCGTGAGCAAAATTGGGGACGTGGTGGGGATATCACGCCATCTCTTTCGCACGCAGGCAGTGTTATGGTCGGTGACACCCGGCGACGTCACAATCTGATATTAATCTTATTTGACAATTACCCCTTCTATCAAATTTCAAAGCTTTCTAACTTACTTATTATTGGGCCAATTTTGAAAATTGTTTTCCCATTCGATTTTGGATGGCATATATTTTTGATAAATGTATTAAGAAAAAAGTAGTCAACTACTCTATTGAACATTGATACAAATATGTTGTACCTACTTGTTAGTTGTTACTACATATGTTCAACAATGCGTAGCTTAGTTATATTAGAGAAAGCAAAAATGATCCGTCATTAAGAATTTAAACATTTCAAGTAAAGCTGGCTTTTTATTGTAACTTTCTACTAACAGCCCATTAATGTACTCGCTTCATGTCATAACGACACATAAGTTTTATAGCTCAGTCTCACGATTCAGTACTATATCGTAAGTATCATAAAAGTTTCTAACTTCGTCATTTTGCTTATAGAGAGGCCTCATCTTGAAAAAAGTTTCCCTGTTTATGGTAATAGTAATTTTATATTGCACTAGACTTTTGCTAGCAGATCCGGCCGCGTGAATGAATTTTTCAGGATAAAAGACCCGCTTAACATTTTTCTGGAATAAAAAGTACCCTTCGTTACTTGTTGATAATGTAGCTTTATATTGGTGAAAGAATTTTAAAAATCAGTCTATTCGTTTTTAAGTTTATTCGTTACAAACATACATAAATACAAATCTTTCTGCTTTGTAATATTAGTATAGACTAGCTGTTGCCCGCGGCTCCGCCCGCGTGAATGAGTTTTCCCGGGATAAAAGTCCCGCTTTATATTTTCCCGGGATAAAAAGTAGCCTAAGTTACTCCTTATTACATCAGCTACCTGCCAATGAAAGTCCCGTCAAAATCGGTCCAGCCATTTCAGAGATTAGCCGGAACAAACAGACAGACAGATAGACAGACAGACAGACAAAAATTGTAAAAAAAAATATTTTGGTGTATGTACCGTATATATATTCATATACATGTAGTAAAAAACTGTTATTTCAATATTACAAACAGACACTCCAATTTTATTTATATGTATAGATGTATAGATGTATAGATGATGTCTGCCATAGTAGAACTCAATGCAATTTACAAGCTATCTTATTTTACAGAATACACAAAAAGTCCATTAGCATCGTCGTATTTTTACAAGCTTTTATTTAACTTGCAATGTATGCAGAGATGTTCAAGATACTTCATAAAAGTATCTGAAATACAAGTTACAAGATACTTGTAAATTAAGGATTTGAGATATCAGATACAAGATACTTTTGAAAATGGTATCTAAATACTAGATACAAAATACGTATATTCTAAATACTTTTTTCAAATAAGATACCTTTTGAAATTATTTTTTTATAGCCTTGAATGACGAGACGAGCGTGCCGTCCGCCTGATGGTAAGCGATACGACCACCCATAAACAGTAGCAACACCATCCAGCACCTTGAGTTACAAAGTACTGTGTGGCATTCCACTGCGCTCGTCATCCTGAGACATAAGATGTTAAGTCTCATTATGTCCCGTAGTTATACTGGCTACAATGTCCTTCAAACCGAAACACAACAGTGCATGCAAACTGCTGCTTGGCGGTAGAAATAGACATTGCGGTGGTGGTCTCTCATATGTAAGAGTCCGTCTAGGTGGTCCGTCATACAATGCCATAAAAAAAAACAAATGTTGAACGTTTTAGATTTTAGAAGCTACTGTGTTTATTAAAAAATATGAGTAAAAATTTAAGTAAAAGTATTAAAATTAGGTTCTGCTGATTTAATAAAGTTCATTGAGATTTATCGGAATCAGGAGACACACTGAAAATCAAAATTATAAGACTCAATGCCCTCATGTTTTCAAAAGAAGACAGAAACCAGCTGAATACAATGTTTGGTTAACCAATTATAGCATGTGCTTTTTACACAAACAAATCAAGAATGTTACGGGTTGATTATTTAAACCATGCAAGTCATATATTGCTTCAATTTAATTGTGTGCAACAGGAAAGAAACTTGCAACGTGTACCTATATGGGCCTTAAATGAGCCGTTAATGTAAAAAATGCATAGATAATTAGTAAAAGTATCTTAGCAAATTAAGTATTTATAAAATACTAAGATACTAAAAAATTGTATCTAAATACAAGATACTAAATACGTATTTTGTATCTTGTATCTGTATTTCAGATACTTGTATCTAGATAAATCACATCTCTGAATGTATGTATGTTTGTTCCGGTGGAATCTTGCAAGTAAATTTTGAAGCAGTTACCCTCAACCGATCGTATTGAAATTTTGCATACACATTCAGTTTGGGTGACAATGCATTGTTAGCTAAGTGACATCATTCTGAATCCAATATTCATTCTAAATCAAATAGATTTACTTGTGTAGATAATACAATAATTATGTAACTTAATCTTGACAAAAGTAAATCTCGCGACAAGCTTTTATTTCTACATAGTATTAAACAAAGCTTGATTCAATTTTAAGTATTTTTTTTCTTTTTAAAGCATTTAAATAAAAGCTTGTATTTAATAAAAATATACATTTTATTTATTATTGACAGTTGAGCCAAATAATTTAATCTGTCTTAAGGTAAGGAAAATCTTCATTTAGAAGGATCAATTTTATTAACTACTTTTCAATTAGTGTTTACAAAAATTACTAAGTTTACTTTATCCTTACATATTATAAATACTATGTCCGCCGCCGCGTCTGTTTGTCTGTCTAACGCGATAAACTCAAAAACTACTGAACTTATTTTGATGAAATTTAGTTTGGAGCTAGTTTGAGACCCAGGGATGGCATAGGCTACTATCCCGGGAAAATATATAGCGGAACTTTTATTCCGGAAAAACTCTTTCACGCGGGCGAAGCCGCAACAAAAGCTAGTCTATCTATATACACAAGTCCATTAAAAACGCCATCAATAGTTAAACTAGTCAGTTATAACTATGTTTATTTGAACAAACTGTTATTCAATATTTACTACTTTGATCTTTTGCTGTCGCAAATAGCGGTCACAGTAAGACCTGTTCCACACTCACTGGCAATGCGCGTCCAACTCCTCCTTTGTGCTCGGAAGTCCGACGTGGGTGCGAGGTATTAAATCAACGCATATTTTCAACTCGGCCGTGTCGCAGTTGTCAGTTTCACTTAGTTGGGCCCCACCGCCATCTGTAACAAACATAAAACAGTACATGTGTGCTATTTGCCAAACTCCTATAGTACCGGGTGGAAGGGAAACGCTCTCGGAAACGAATACAGGTGATAGTGTTAGTGATTCCTGACATGATGGCACTAAAAAATCGCGATCGAATGGTTACAATTTCAGTAGGATTTTCTCACATTTCTATACAGCTTCACGTATGGATGGATAAATCAAACTATTATTCTGAAAAACATAGTACAAAAAGTCAATATTTTAAAAAAGTCGTAACGAAACACGAACATCAGCTGACGGGTCAACGACCGTGCACGGCCGGTGCGGGCGCAGCGCGGCGGCCGCCGCCTTGTCGGCGTTTGCTTTGTAGTTTAGCGAGTTTTGTGTACGCTTTACATTGCGCGCGCATGTGTTTGGAAATACTAAAATCGTAAGTATTATCGCCTAATTTTGCAAATGAATATAGTTTTTCATTAATGTTATGGTTCTTCTCTCTTACCGTTCCGGTATAGAGAGCGCTTCCCTTCCACCCTGTATGTTACGCAATGCTATGTATGTAATCTGTATCATTAAATATGACTTGTAGTTTATTTATTCTCGTATTTATATTTATTATATATGTATATTTGCTGATGATAGGATGTATTTCGTATCCGCCCGCATAGCGACCATCGTAAATAAGGTGTTATAAAAACCCATCATCGTAGCACACGTAGATAACAGTGCCGTGGTTGGGGATCACCATGTGTATGTACACTTTCAAACAGGCCGACATAATAGGGTAGTTTCCTGTTTGATTTTGTAAAGTATTTTATATGTAACAGAAAATAATACGAAAAAGAAATTCTTTCGCGAAATCAGCATCAAAATTGGTTGAAAAATAAAGCAGTTATTCATATTTGAAATATTGTTGTGAGCAACAGTGGGGGCGTGGAGGGGATATCGCGCTATCTCTTTCACGCGCACGCAGCATTATGGCCGGCGACTCTCGATGTCGTCACAGTGTAATATTACTGTTATTTGACAATTACCCATTCCACTAAATTTCAAAGCTTTATAACTTACTTATTATTGCCCCAATTTTGGAAATTCTGCTTTCATTAGATTTTGGATGGCATACATTTTTGATAAATGTATTAAAAAAAGTAGTTATTAAAAGTAGTAAACTACCCTATTGCTTCAACTGGCAAGGGATTATCATCTCCCATGTAAAAAATATACTCCAAACTAAAATTATAAATGCGAAAGTAACTTTGACTGTCTGTTTCGCTTTCACGACTTATCCACTAAACCGATTTTGATGATATTTTGTACGGTAATACTCTTAAACGCAAAGACAATATCAACACCAAGTAACCATACGAAATTTCTAGCTCAATCCAACTAAGGTAATGAATAAAAAGATATCCCAATTTAATTCTTGTAATGAAAGTTACAGCCACAACCTCCAAATGTTGTGCCTAAAAGATAAGTAACGCAAAGTTATGCAAACACCCAGATAAATGTATAAAGAACATATTTTTTTTTGTATCATGAGTAAAGTGACATCCAATGTTTTCGTCTCTACAAAAGAATAGGTTAACATGTCTCGTATGAAATGAAATCAATACTGACACGAATACAGAGAAAACACAACGATAATAATAATAATAATAAACCCGCAGGGGCGGCTTTGTGGCGAGCCGACGGTGAGTGGCGACACCGCGTACCCCGATTCCGTGGGGGCTAAATGAGACCCCCTGACCCTTGGCTTGCCTTAACTGGCCGGCTAGGGGTGGAAATCGCAAGAGCTAAAACCTGAAGCTCCAGGGTGGAAGTGCTCAAGCTGCGTAATAGCGAGGAAACCCGCTCCGGGACGCGTTAGCGACCCGCGATGGTGAAATCGGTGCACACCTCTCGACACCCTTTAGCCACCCACACCGATGTTGCGTCCTTGGCATGCGCCGCTTTTGGGATGCCCATCTAGTGGGGGGCAAGTCACCGTCTGCCTTGATTACAAATGATTGAGACATTTTACTTGGCAGGCGTCCCGTTGTCTCAATCAATAGCCCAGCAACCAGTCCAGCTAGATCCCATCCATAGACCCGGTATAATTCCCATCTTCTCCGCAATAGTCCTTGCACCTTGCGGGCGCTGTCTTTGGCTGTATTTCCATAAGTACAGACAGAGAGAGTACCTACAAGGTGTACACACCCCAACTAGAGTAACGTATCTTAAAGGGGCCTCTACGTGTTGGATCCATATCCCCACGCAAGCCTTCCAAAAGGACCGGCCTTCGTGCCGTGATTTCCCGCAGGAAAGATACAACATAATAATAATAATAATAATAAGCCCCCTAAAATCCTACCTTACGCCCGAGTCGACCATCAGACCTCGTGGGGGGCGGGCAACGTGTAGAATAGAAACTTACACGGCAAACAAGGTTAAGGTAACCCATTAATATGGAGACCAGAAAAAGTAGATTACGTATAGGGCCGCTGCCCGGGGGCGATCGCCGGGGCACGTCTGTAGCTGGCCACGGGCGTGACAGCATGCTAGCCAGTGACTCCCGGCTGGGCGGCTGGGCGGGAGTCGGGGACGAGGGGGGGTAGGGGAATGTCCTCAAGGATTACAGCCGACAGTAGGAGAAAGAGAAGTAGTAGCAGAGCAGTATCCCCAGCTGAGGATGTTTCGCAGGAGGCACATGTCACCCAACCTGCGACCACCAAGGCTGGGAAACCTAGCGTGCGCATGAAATGGGATGATCAAATAAATACATTTATCATGCGCACATATTTCTATGTAACCAAGTTAGAAACAGACAGGACAATGTACTGTACCAAACTTTACGACAAATTCAAATTAGAATATCCACAAATAAAAGTATCATCTCAAAGGATTGCAGATCAGAGAAGAGTCATATTAAGAAATAAACTTTTGCCAGACACTGTAATAAATAAAATTAAGTCAGAAGTAGCTCAACAATTAAGAATAGAAGAAGACAACATAACATCGCATTTAATAGTAGAAACCGTTGATAATACAACTCAATTAGAAGCATGTTCTGAATCTTTGATATCACAGCTCTCATGCAACCTACTTTGTCCACCAACAACATCTCCCGTAAGCTCACTTCACTCATTAACTTCTAACAGCACTCCAATCCTTTCACACGCATCTACCCAAACTGCATCACTACCAACACCCACTTTGTTATTAGACGAGGGCAACACACAAAATATATTAGTACCTGGTATCGATACAAAAGTCTTAGCAGATCAGTTAGTGGCAACGCTCGCTATATATACAGGAACTGATCCTTCAGCTAGAACTAAACTACCACGGCTTAGGGAAACTAAAAAACTGTATGATTTACTTAATACATTCAACAAGCACATCTTAAATGATTTTTATTCCATAGACTCAGACTTAACCCACATACACACATTGATATATTGCAGTGCGATGGTAATCTGCTCCAAATTAGGCTATAGAATTTCCGCTGATTCAGTTGATTCTAGGAAAACAAAAAGGAGGCCTATAGAAGCTCCAGCATGGCAATTAAGGTTAGAGAATGATATCAAATATCTGCGAGCTGACATTGGTAGGCTAACACAGTACATTAACAATAACAGAGGTAAGAAATTAGTCAATAGAGTTAAAAAAATATTTGAAAAAGCTAAAATACACAGCTCCCATGAAAAGAACAACATTAGGCCCGAAGAATTTTTAGACACTTTAAAACAGAAGTTAGCTTTGAAATCTCAGCGATTAGCGCGATACAAAAAATCATTACAAAGAAAGATCGATAATAAATTATTTACAACGAATGAAAAATCTTTCTATAGATCCCTTAATGAAAAACCAAACAATAGCCCGCCAAATTTGCCTACTGAAGCCGAACTGAAAAACTACTGGACTAATTTATGGAAAAAGCAGGCCCCACATAATAGAAATGCTGACTGGATAAAAGAAGAAATAACAAGAGTAAACACTATCGAGACAATGGAATTTGATGATATAACTAGAAGTGATATTGAAATGATTACCAAAAAGATGAAAAACTGGAAAGCGGCAGGTGTTGACAGCGTGCATAATTTTTGGTTTAAAAAATACACTGTTTTTCATGACATTCTGGCCAAAAATATCTCTAACATCATTAAAGGTTCAGAAGAACTGCCAATGTTTATAACTAAGGGTATAACATACATGCTTCCTAAAAGTAACCATACCTCCGATCCATCTCAGTACCGACCAATAACTTGTTTACCTACTCTTTATAAACTAATAACATCTTGCATAACGCATAAAATCAATAGACATATAGAACTAAATAACATACTGGCAGAAGAACAGAAAGGCTGTAGGCGGAGACATATGGGTTGCAAAGAACAACTTATTATTGATTCGACCATCCTCAAACATGCAACTTCACACAACAGAAACCTACACCTGACCTATATAGATTATAAAAAAGCGTTTGATAGTGTACCCCATTCCTGGCTCATACATATCCTACAGATTTATAAAATAGACTCAAATATCATTAACTTTATTAAAGGTGCCATGTCTCATTGGAGGACCACACTTTCACTAACAATTAACTCGAAATCTATTGCAACTGACGAAATACCAATTGAGAATGGAATCTTTCAAGGAGACTCATTGAGCCCCCTATGGTTTTGTTTGGCTCTTAATCCATTATCCAATATTTTAAATGCCACAAAGTGCGGTTACAAATTAATACCACAAACAACAATCAATCATCTCATGTACATGGACGACATCAAAATATTCACAAAATCTGAAAAAGAAATGGACAAACTCATAAAGATTACACAACAGTTTAGTACAGACATTAACATGACGTTTGGGTTAGATAAATGTAAAACGCTTCATTTGCACCGTGGTAAAATAAACAATAATATTAGAAATGATAGAGAAAACTCACCGGAACACATTAAATTCATATCAATGGAGGAAAATGACACATATAAGTATTTAGGGTTACACCAAGGTAAATCAATCAATCACATAGCAATCAAAAACGAACTAAGTAATGAATATACACGTAGGTTAAACCAAATTTGTAAAAAGCCACTATACTCCAAAAACCTATTCAAAGCAATCAACACATACGCAATACCCATTTTAACCTATTCTTTTGGAATTGTAAAATGGACCAACACCGATATTAGCAGATTAGAAATAAAAACCAGGACCACACTTACGAAATATAAGTATCTCCACCCAAAGTCAGCAATAGAAAGAATGACAATACAAAGACTGAAAGGTGGAAGAGGGCTGATAGACTTAAAGATACTCTGGGAAGGGCAGGTGCAGAAACTAAGACAGTTCTTTTACGAAAAATCAAGAACTAGCGACATTCACAATGCAATAATAGAATCTGATAAAAATTTTACACCACTTAATCTAACAGACAGAAATAGAGAATTCATTACGCCGCAAAATGTTGAAAATTCAAAATTTACAAAATGGCGAAGTAAAGAGTTACATGGTCGACACATTCACGACTTAGAACAGCCCCACATAGACCTCCAGGCCTCAAATAAATGGTTAAAACTAGGTTCACTCTTTCCTGAAACCGAGGGATTCATGATAGCTATCCAAGACCAGGTAATCAACACGAAAAATTACAGAAAATTCATAATAAAAGACTCTAATGTCCAAAACGACAAATGCAGAAATTGCCACCGCCATTCTGAAACAATCCAGCATATTACCGGCGCCTGTCCCAACTTAACCCAAACAGATTATACACATCGACACAATCAAATAGCACACATAATCCATCAAAAACTAGCAATTAACCATAAACTCATCCCAAATAAACCCACACCTTATTACCAGTACACCCCAAAACCTGTATTGGAGAGCACCAACCACAAGCTATACTTTGACAGAGCAATATTAACTGATAAGACCATCCACAACAATAGACCCGATATAACTCTTATAAATAAACATAGTAAAACAGTATACCTTGTCGACATTGCAGTACCTAATACACATAACCTCCATAAAAGTATTACCGAAAAAATAAACAAATACACGGAACTAAAAGAAGAAATACGTAGAATATGGAAAATGAATAAAGTCTATATAGTGCCGCTGGTGCTGTCCAGTACGGGGGTGATTCCTAAGCATCTACTCCAATCCCTTAAAATAATTGATATAACAGAAAATACATACATGACCATGCAGAAAGCTGCAATCCTAAATACATGTCGCATAGTTCGCAAATTTTTACAGGAAGACCTAAATAACCAAACCGTTACAAATCATGAAATTCACTTGGCTTAGGCCCGTGATTTCATTATATTAACTGAAGTGTCCTATACACTTTGAGAAAAAAAAAAAGAATATAAAAAAAATAATAATAATAATAATAATTTATTTTCCACAAATTTTAACAATTATTATCAAGTCCCCTGACTTCTGAGCTAGGTATAAACCTGTGTTACAGAAGTCAGTGTCCTCTTCCTTAGGTAACAATTTCTTAAGTGAGGAATAATAAATTATAAACATAAAAAAGATCAAAGGAGAAATTTTGTTAGTGTGTGCATGTGTGTGAGTGAGTGTGTGTAAGTGAGAGTTTGTGTGTATCGAAGGGGAGGTGGGTATGTGTGTGTATGAATCAAAGTAGATTTAGAGGCATGAGGAAACTTAATACATAATATAATATATTTGCGTTTATAATAATGTTACTGTACTAACAGTTCCGTTTGTTCGTAATCTAAAAGTTGCAGCCAATTTTTACATTTCAATTTTACTTCACGTATTGTTAGGGGGTTAATGTTAATCCTTTTATTAATTTTATTGTATAAAAATATTGACATGAAAGGTTGTTGACGTTTGGCAAATGCTGTACGAAATTTAGGAAGTAGACATATACTAGTGATGGTTCTCTTTGGTCTATGATGATTACTGTCGACTGGGGTAATTTTGTGTTGTTTTAGGATCAGTTGGAAAATATACAGCTGCCTGACCGTCAGGACTTCACATTTTCTGTAAAGGGACCTGGTCGGAAATCTGAAGGGGCTGAATGTCATTACTTTTAATAAAGATCGTTGTGCTTTTTCTAAATGTATCATGTATGACTTACAGGCTCCGCCCCATACCCCAATACAGTATCCGATTACAGATTGTGCTAATGCAAAATAAACAGTGCGAAGAAGGTTAAGGTCTGCAGCATGTCTTATGTTCTTAAAGACCCAAATAAGTTTCCTAACTCGCGATACAATAAGTTCGATGTGATTGCGCCAGCGTATGTGTTCATCAATGACGATACCGAGATATTTTATGTGAGTAGTTTTGGTAATGGGGAGACAACAACAGTTAACACTTTTAGAAGTGAAGTTACAAGAATGAATCCTGATGTCAATGTCCTGCGGAGAGGATTTTGCAATATTGAACTGTATAAATTTCGTCTTTTCTATATTTAACGTAAGAGTGTTATCTTTCAGCCAGTTACTAACATTATACAGCCCAAGCTCTGTGATTGCTCTAACTTCTTCCCAGGTCTCTCCACAAAATATTAAAGCTGTGTCATCAGCGTAGGTAAATATCTTGCCGCTGGTCAGAGATTTTTGGCACAGCTCATCAATATATATCAAGAAAAGACTTGGGCCGAGTATACTGCCCTGTGGGACTCCAAAGGTCACTGTTGCTTCTGGACTTATGTGTTCGCCTATTTTAACTTTTTGTTTACGATCTGTTAAAAAATCTTTAAAAATTTTGAGAACGTTACCTCTTATTCCGATTTTATAAAGTTTATTTACAAGTCTGGGGATCGAAACCGTATCGAACGCTTTAACCAAATCCAAGAAGATGCCTAAACATTTCTTTTTGCAGTCAATCTGATTGGTGACGTAGCTTATTAATTGGCTTACGGCATCCTCTGTGCTTCTTTCTGATCTAAACCCAAATTGATTTTTTGATAGAATACTGTTGTGTTCTAAGTATTTCATTAAACGATTGTTTAGAGCCTTTTCCAGAACTTTTGACAGTGATGTTAATACCGAAATTGGTCGATAATTATCGACACAATGCCGATCCCCATGCTTGTGAATAGGCGTTATGAGAGATTTTTTAAAAACAGATGGAAATACTCCTTGATCAAAACATAGGTCAATTAGTATAGTCAAATTTGGGACAATAACGTGTTTAGACAGTTTTAATAATTTTGCTGGAATAGAGTCCCAACCAGTGGCACAATTGGTTTTAAGTCCATTAATTAGGGATTCAATCTCGGCTTCGTCGGGGGAAAGTAGCACCATAGAGTCTACTATATTATAATCGTGGGGGGGGACATTATTAGGACTACATTGTGTTATTTCATTAGCCAGATTCTTGCCTATGTTTGAGAAATAGTCGTTTACTTCCATAATACTTAATTTTTTGTCATTTATAAGTTCTGACGCTGTAGTTTTTGATTTTTTACTGTTTATTATAGATTTTATAGCACTCCACTTTTCTTTATTATTTTTCGCACTTTCAAGTATTGATTTTTCGTAATTGCGTTTGAGTTTTTTAATAAGGGAATTACAAAAATTACGGTAGCGTTTGTAGGATACTTCTAAAATGTTATTATTTGGATTATTTTTAACTTTACGATGTAACTTATCTCTGTGCCGTATGCAGCGTAGTAAACCAGGTGATAACCATGGTTTAATTATTCGTTTTTTACACGGTATGTTGCATGGTTTAGAGTAAAGTTCTATAGCGGTTAATAGGTGTGAGACAAATAAAGTTGTAGCTTCTTCTGCGGAAGTTGTGGATTTAATAAAAGAAAAATCAGTTTTTTCCAGATATTGAACACATGCATCATAGTCAATTTTGATGATTTTATTTTGAGGCGTGGTATATTTACTGCGATTAAGGGAAAGACTAAGCAGCACAAGACTATGATCTGTTATTGTGGACTCAATAACAAACACTGACGCTGGTAAAAATGTTTTCAACATGACGTGATCCAAACAGTTGTTTAATCTAGTAGGAAATAGATGCGCAGCTAACAGTCCCAGTTCGGCAGTCAAGTTAAGGTAGGAGGCACTATTTTTATCAGTATTGTTCGTCTTGATATCAATATTTACGTCACCAGTTAAAATAATAATTGATTTGGATTTATTTAGCGGACGCATAATGTTTTCGATCGTATTAAGAAATGTGTCTGTGCAAGTAAAAGATGGCGATCTATAAGTGGCTAGAATAAATATATTAGGTTCTATTTTTAACAAAAGAAAGTTTCCACCTGCGTGTTTTGGTTCCGAAACAGAACATTTAATCGTTTTTTTTACGTAAATGACTATGCCATCACATTTATTATAACTTTTTGTGGAATGAAAGTATACATATCCCTCTAAAGCAGGAATAGACTTGCCATCGCTTAGCCAGCATTCTGTCAAAATAAGTACATCAGTCTCAAATTTAAATCTGGATAACTGTATTACAAGACTGTCTGTGTTTTTATAAATGCTACGGATATTTTGGGTAACAATGTTTAAAATAGTCGGGGATTCTCGTGTTAGTCTGTTACATGTTTCCGTATCACAAGCATACGCTGACGCAACTTTTAACTCATCTAATTCCTTCGTAAACTCTTCAATTAAGTTAGACATTATTAAAGGTATTGGAGAATATTGTCACAATATAATAGTTCTAGTGATTTTACATTGGCTTCAGATAAAATGTTTTTTAGGAAGGGAATGCTTTTTTCAATAATTAATTTAGCTTCAGAAATATTAGAACTTTGTAAGTAGTTTACCTCTTTTTGTGTGATAATGTTAAAAATTATTTTGTTTGGTTTGTGTATGGAGTGTAGTAAACTGTGGTGGGTTATAGTTAGTGAATTATGTGTGCTCTTAAAAATAGGTACATAAACAACTATTATAATCATATGATATTGGAAAACATAGTCCTGTCTTAGTCATAGAACAGGAACACTATTAAGATCCGCTTCACAGTTAATTATATAGTGCTTTTTGCCATCATCCTGTCGTAGAAAAAATTTTCCGAATGACGTCCAACAGTACTTAAATCCCCTTTCTTTTGCAAAGTTACGTGCGTGATAGTAGATACGTTGCGCCTTCGTAGTCAAACGCTCAGTGATAAATACAGGCTTAGCTGGGCCATCTAATTTAAGATTAGTCGTATTAAGTTTGTTTTTGAATTGTCTTGATTTTTTTATGACTTTTTCTTTCGCTGCAACGCTGAGAAAATCTATTATAATAGGTGACACATCTTTTTTACCCATGCGAAAAATATCCTTGATTTCATGGCATTGGATTGGTGCATCCAGGATGTTCGATACTTCAATCACAATTTTTTGGAGGTCTTCTTTCGTTTCTGTGGGTTTTTTGGGTATGTTCTTCAGTTCAATAGTAGTTGAAAGTTGCGTACGTTCGATATTTTCTAGCTTCTGTTCGAGCTGTTGAATATAACGGCGATCCGCTGCACGCTCAGATTCCAGATTCGCTAGTTTAACCATTATGTCATCATACTGATTGGAAATATGTGTAATAGTTTCCTTTATTTCCGTATTTTGTGTAATAATCTCACGGATTGCAACTTGTATATCTGCAAATTTACTATCTGACTGGGCTGAGTTCGCGGACAGAAGTGCACGAAACTCGTCCATAAGTGATGAGTTATCCTGGAGGCGCTTACGTTTGAAGCGGTTTGAAATATTTTCACAGTCCATTTCGTTGAGGTTTGGAGTTGAGCCTGATTGTGGGATACCACGAGGAGCTGACTTCTCGATGTCTTCCAAAGGAGATTTATGCGGAGGTGTGCGCTTGAGAGGCATTGTTGTTTTATCAAAAAAGACAACTATAATCAAAAGAAATCCAATGGATTGTTCAGATATCGAAGGTAATTTTGTATGTTTTTTTTATATTTTCTTAATTGGATTGAATGACGAGACGAGCTTGCCGTTCGCCTGATGGTAAGCGAAACGACCACCCATAAACAGTAGCAACACCATCCAGCACCTTGACTTACAAAGTACTGTGTGGCATTCCACTGCGCTCGTCATCCTGAGACATAAGGTGTTAAGTCTCACTATGTCCTGTAGTTACACTGGCTACAATGTCCTTCAAACCGAAACACAACAGTGAAATTTACTGGTGGTAGGTCTCTCATTGTCAGAGTCCGTCTGGGTGGGTACCACCGCATTGTCTATTGCTACCGCCAAGCAGCAGTGTGCATGCATTGTTGTGTTTCGGTTTGAAGGACATTGTAGCCAGTGCAACTACTGGACATAATGAGACTTAACATCGTATGTCTCAGGATGACGAGCACAGTGGAATGCCACACAGTACTTTGTAAGTCAAGGTGCTGGATGGTGTTGCTACTGTTTATGGGTGGTCGTATCGCTTACCATCAGGCAAACGGCATGCTCGTCTCGTCATTCAACGCAATAAAAATAAATTTAAAAAAAAAACTTTAATTCACATACCTTCAGAGTTTAGGTAACAAGTTAACATCGCAGAAGTTGCTAGCAGATGTGAAACTTCTGTGTCCACTACCCAACTTATTTAATTCTCGTCATGTGTATGTTTCAGAACTCCGGGGATTAAATTTAGAGCATCGTAGATATATCCATAAATAGTACAAAAATCCTCAGCCGCTAGACCAATAATGTAACTTTTCGGTTTTTATATAAATGACTTAATCTTAACTATAAATGTGATGTTTAAAAAAGGCATTTTCAGGGTTTATCGCAATCCAGTTTTTGTAACGTAGGTACTACTAAAAACATAATCCATCATACGACGAACGGCTGGCATATCATCTTGTTTTTACAACTTGGGTTGATGGAGACGTTATATACCTACTATAAAATAAATGCAATTTCGTTTTGTGACTAGGGCAACAAAAAATAATATGTTTTAGAGATTGGATTTATTTTTCCTTAGACTTTTCCTCCGAGATAGAAACATGTCACCGCGAAAAATTGTTCTCGAGCGAGACTACTATTTATCGTCAGTTATAAATAAATCTCAGGGATTTATTTGTAGGAATAAATACATTATACAGAATATTATGTTATGAATTGTGTAGAAAATGTAGCTAACAAGTTTCATTTTCTATGTTATTTAAAAAAATGTTCCAACAATCTATATAATATTCCCTAAATGCAAGTTATAAAACACATGGCGCCTTTTCCCTGAAGGGTAAGGCAAAGGTTTTCAACTTTTGTGTTTCGTCCCGTGATGTGGTAGGGGGCGAGCATATCGCCATACCGGGCGCAAATTCCAGACTCCGGGTTGATACTGAGCAGAAAAAATATATTTTTTCTCAAACCCGGGACCTTAGGGCGGTGGTCGTACTGCGCACGAATACTACTACGCCACTGAAGGAGGCAAATTATAATGATGTCAATAATATCATAAAATGCTGAGAGATATTGTCAGCCCTCCCTGGTATATAAGAAATGCCGACCTCCATCGTGATCTTAAAATTGAATCCGTCACGGAAGTCATTAAAAAGTTTGCGAAAGCTCATGAATGTAGACTTCGACAACATGTTAACATTGAGGCATTCCAGCTACTCGATAACACGAATCTTGTGCGAAGACTAAAAAGAACTAAACCTTTCGAACTAGTTTAGTAAAGTGTAAATACAGCGAACAAATAATAGTGTCAGTGCTAAGTATATATAACACACGAACAAAGTGTTTTTTATGTTATCAAACTGTAATAAAGTGCCTAGAACAGTGCTTCGTAAACTATGGGTCGTGACCCACCAGTGGGTTGCAAGGGAATATTGGGTGGGCCCTGAGAAATAGAACAATATATCAACCGACCGACACAACAGCCGGGTGGCCAATGATGGACGAGAAAAGAAACAAAATTCTCGAAAAAAGTATTAAAAATTACTTCATGACAGCCGAGAGGTGGGTCCAGAATTTGGAAACTATTATAACGGATTTTATCGCGATTATTTTTTTTTCCCGACGTTTCGAAGGCTTTGCAGCACTTCGTGGTCACGGGGCGGACTGAGGTGTTGGTGGTCCGAAAAGTTAGTGTTACAAATCTACCTTCAATTTACAATTATACAATTTTAAGATGTTAGTCACTGTTTGCGGTCCGGTCTACGCAGAAAGAGCTCACAATGTCTTGAGGTCTGGCAGCAGGTCTTTTGGGGCCCGATTTAATAAGATGTATTACCGGGTCGTATCCATTACTACTGTCGCATTCCCTTTATCTAAACGTCGGGAGAATAATTAAATAAAAAACCGCGATAAAATCCGTTATAATAGTTTAATTTCAATTGGAAGTTTTTGTTAGGTGGGTCGCGGCTCATTCAACTTTGGGAACCACTGGCCTAGAACATTATTCGTAGTTGTAGTAAACTTATCACCTAGAAAATTAAGTTAGAATAATATTGCTTATTAGTCTTATTGACTAGATTGCAATTTTTGTGCCGATAAACGAAGAGGCGATTCATCGGACGGTACGTAACCTTCACCGCCCATAAATACACAGTTTCGTAAAACAGGTGTGCTGACGTGAGACGTCCTTCAAGTAAAGAAATAGAAACGAGAACGGGATTTTTGGGCCTCTGCAAATCTTATCTTTACCTACTAATAATATAAAGAGGAAAGATTTATATTTTTGTATGTTTGTAATGTATAAATTCAAAAACTTCAGGAACGATTTTTAAAATTTTTTCACCAATATAAAGCTACAATATCAGCAAGTAACACAGACAACTTTTTAACCCGGGAAAATATAAAGCGGGACTTTTATCCCGAAAAACTCAATCACGCGGGCGGAGCCGCGAGCAAAAGTCTGGTTTACCATATGAAACGCAACAAATGGTAAGCTGTTACATGTTCACTTTTTGTGAGACAGTGGCAATACACCGGTTAAACTGCGCTATTCATATTGTAGACCAATGTATTTAGAAAATGGCATTACCATTTAAAACCCTGGCATTATTATCTCTGATGTGGGTTAGACCCTTTAAAACCATTGTTCGACTTTTCTATTGTAAATCTTTAAGGTGGAAGCGCTTTTGTAATTTGATTTACCCTGAATTTGTATTCATACAACTTTATGAATTGTAATTAACGAATATAAAATTCTCAACACACGAGGGTTCCTAAATAAATATCGAAAGAGAGATGATTTATTGTATTAAGCGCTTGTTTCACTATGAGTTAAGCCTATTCATCGAATTTAATATGGGGCAACTAAATAAAAAAAGTAAAAGTCCCAAATAATTGGTAAATAAAAGAGTGCATTCAGCAACTATGTTATACATTAACTGGCGCATAATATTTACCTAAACTTTGTAAAACAGGTCCTAAAAGTATAAATTTAGGGGTATTGGTTCCGCCATAATGATTCTACATTTTACCAAAGGTCTAAAAGTTTACTAAACACAAGAAATTTATTAAAAATATTAGTCAGTCCAATATAAAACTTTGTAGGTTAATAATGTCACTTATAATGTTAAATAATATAGAGGCCTCCCCTAAAGATTTACAGTCGGACCTGTCTTATACCACCTTTAATCCATGAACACACTATAATCTACATGTAATCCCTGAATGCCCGCGATGGACACCGGTATCCATTTATATAAGGAAATTAGCTTATAGCTATGTGGGATTTTGTTCAATTTGGGCCAAAATAATAAATGATTTCTTGAATAATAATTAGTTTTATTTCCTTTACGTCTTGCCGTCTTAATCGTGAAACGTTTTACTCCTATCCGTTCCTTCCTTCCACACTCACTCATTCTTAACATTCATTCTCTCTCTCTTTCCTCCCTGCTTATTACACTTCTTTATCCCTTTCCCTCAACTCCGTTCCATATATTCTGTCAATCTTACGTTCCATTCCACTCTTCTGCCATAAATCATAATAACATATTGCATTCCGATCCTACAACTCGGCCATTCTGATATTTGAGGGTCCACAGTCAATTCTAAATTCAGGCAAAGGACATGTCCAAAAACGGGCCTCAAATTTTAAACAAGACAACTTATATACATTTGGATAGAACTCCTGAAAACTAACCTTTTGCAGTAAATCGTTTAATTTTAAAGACTTCCGATTTTGAGATTTATGTAATTTTGTTTGGATGAAAACTACACTTAATATGAAAGTTTTCAAAAAAGTTGGTTATGAATGGAGGGGTCTAAAAATATTATTTTAATGGATCTAAGTTCCATATTTTGCCGTTTTAATATCCCTAAAGTTTGAGCCTTGTTAGATTTTGAGGCCCAGCACTCACACAAAAAGCGGACATCTCCTTTCATTCTAATCTAATACAATACTACTTAAATTTAGACCTTTCATTCTTTCTAACATGCTTAACTATTTAATTAACAATAGCTTAGATAACATTTTAAATACCATTTTTTTTCATTCTAAATATCTTATTTTATGCAACTTATACAGAATTACATAATTATGTAGGTATTGGTTAACTAAAAACTCATTAGATTCAATTTCTATACCTTATACTACTACAAACATTTTACTTATTAGACATGTATTAATCTAACACACTCAGAACAATAAAATACATCATAATGGAATATTAGGCCAAGATTCTTTGCCTGTTATACGTCTTAATATTTTCATCTTGAATTTTTCTTATTTGCTCTTTCACCTGTATCTTTAAGTTTTCTCTGTTTTGAACAAAATTACTCTTATGCTCTTGCTGCAACAAATCAAAAATTATAATATCTTCTTTTGTATTCATCTTAGTACCCAACATAAGTTCAAATGGAGTGGTATCAATGCTCTGTAGCTGAGGTAGGACCTCTGGTAGGTCCTTTCAGAGCTGGGTGTTCCCGAACATCTTGTGCGACTTATTGACGCCCTGTACGATGCAAGTCATGGGACGGTAACCGTGGGTAACGCGTCGTCGAACAGATTCCGGTTTGAGAGGGGAGTGAGGCAAGGGTGTGTAATATCTCCCATCCTTTTTAACATCTACGGCGAATACATAATGCGCAAAGCCCTTGATGGATGGGAGGAAGGAGTAAACATTGGCGGATCCAAAATATCGAATCTTCGATACGCCGATGATACCACTCTATTTGCCTCATCAGAGGAAGAGATGGCTGAATTGCTTCGACGTTTGGAAAACGCTAGCTCTATGCTGGGACTCACTATAAACCGAAGCAAGACCAAGGTGATGACCGTTGATCGATCTGCGACTATTCAGCGCACGACTCTACTTCATAACTACGAAGAGGTTCAAGAATTCCAATATCTGGGATCACTCATAACCAACAACGGTAGCTGTGAAAAAGAGATTCGCAGACGCATCGCGATGGCGAAAACTGCGATGACAAAGCTCGACAAGGTCTGGAGGGACAGAAACATCAGCAACCGTACGAAAATTCACATGGTCCGGACTTTAGCTTTTTCTGTCTTTCTGTACGCTTCTGAGACCTGGACTTTAAAAGCTGCCGATCGTAAGAGAGTCGATGCGTTCGAAATGTGGTGCTGGCGTCGCATGCTCGGCATCTCATGGATAGCTCATCGCACAAATGCATCCATCTTAAGTGAGCTCAAGCTGGAACGTCAACAGAGGCTATCCTCCGTCTGTCTGAGTCGGGTTCTAAAATATTTTGGACACATTGCGCGAAGGAAACCAGACAACTTGGAGAAGTTGGTGCTCACGGGTAAGCTCGAAGGCAAGCGACCAAGAGGGCGTAGACCGACGCGCTGGTCAGACCAGGTCGCCAACTCCCTAAATATGCCAATGAGCGTAGCGATGCACCAAGCCGAAAATCGCGCCTCGTGGAGAATACTGCTAAATGACTTTGGACGGGATCACGACCCTCAGCAATGAGGGGCCGACTGAAGAGAGAGAACCTTTTTAATGCCATCAAAACCAGCCAGATATAAATAGTAGAGCCAAAGAGATTTTATTACAAGTTTAAATACATATGAAAAGACTTTTTCCTCGACCTATTATTTGGGATCGGTGCAGGTCATTACAAAAAATTGTACGGTTCAGTGGTTTGGCCGTGACGGCTCCACTCGAGAGAAAAGAAAATCCAGGATAAAAGTCCCGGTTTGAACTTTTCCGGGATATAAAGTAGCCTATGTTACTCAGGGATACTGTAGCATTGTAATGGTATAAGAATTTTTGAAATCGCTCCATTCGTTTCGGAGCCTATTCAATGCAAACAAACAAACAATAAAATCTTTCCTCTTTATAATAATATAGTAATTATAGTGGATTTTGAAGTCGGTGCCATTTTTTTTTTATTTAATAGAATCCTGAATTATTTTATATTTTTTTTATTTATTTGTTTGACAATAGATATTAATTTGTTTAAAAGGGGCTCGTTGCCATGCGGGTGATTAAACCCGTAATAATATTATGAATTTGTTTTTACGGCTTATTCCAATTAACGATCTTAATCTAATTCTTCGAACAGATCCCGAGTATAACCCAATTAAAATTAGGTATTAGTAAGCATGTCAAAAAAACATATTTTGATTGGAAATTTTAGCAAGTGAAAATATAAAATAGCTAACGTAGCTTCCTATTAGTAAGAGACTTTTGATAATCAGATCAGTACCTACATACAGTTTTTTCATATGTTACTAGATGTTACCCGCGGGTTCGCCCGCGTGAAAAGCCTTTCCTGCTACAAAAGTCCCTTAAACACAGTTCGACGCCAGCGCTATCTACTTAAAGAATCAGATAAAAAATATACATTATTTCCCATGGGACCAAATTACCGAGATAAAAGCAGCCAGGACATGATCTTCCTGTGTGCCAAATTTCATCTAAATCCGTTTAGTCGTTGCTGCGTCTACTTCTTACAAACATACAATGTACAAACATCCAAACGTCCAAACATTTTCACAAATTTTTGCTTTTATAATATTATTAAGATAAGATTATATCTAATTTTAAACATATAAAGTTTCAATTACATAGGTCTTATTCTTTAGATTATATTGATATTTAAAAAATCCGATTTCGTCAGTAGAAGGACTATTGTATAACAGAAAAGTAATTAACAGTGAATAAATTTTTCACCTTACGCTCATGGGACGGTAGCGATACGGCCAAGCCACATATTTTGAGCAAGGTGTAGTGTTTGTGAACTTATGGCTTGTAGCGTTAGAAGCTTGGCTCTACATGAGATCTGATAATTTTTTGACAGTGTGAGCCATATCATGATATCGTCTTGGCAACATTTTACATGAAAATGTATTTGGTGGTATATGAGATTTCTTGCATAACAAATCCCTAGATAAGCACCTGAAGGGACTTATTTTGTTTCTCATTACATTGTTTATGTCAAGCCGTATTTTTGAGGTCGGAGTGTGAAATCTCTCCTTATCCGTCAACAGCACCAACAAAATGAAGTAGAAAAAGTCTACGTAGGCAAGAGTTTAGTATTTTATGAAATTAATAAACAAGTGTTATGATTCTCAAAAAAGTGGCGCCGCTCGATTATATTTTTCTTACTTTGAAAAAATCTACGAAAGGTTAATTTTTTTAAACAAATAACGATTTATCTTGTTTACTTCATTGCGAAGCATATTAAGGGAAGTGAATATTCACATAAATATTAAAACTAGAGCCAATCAAAAATTTAGTACTACAGGTTAAAGAGATATTGTACAGGTTAACGAAAATCAGCTTATACGTTAGTGAGAGTTTACAATGTTGATGAGCTTCACGGCATCAAGAGCGTTAAGATGGTGTTTGCCTTGGAACTCGGCTCAGCAGTCACCTGATGCTTAACATGTCTCCAGATTTTTAAAAATATAGGTACATGAATGACGAGACATTTACGGATAGTGGTGTAGATTACTATTGCCTGATGATAAGTTGTTGCGACAAGATTTCCGTGCTTACAATGCTGTAAGCATCAAGGAGACGATTGAGTGGACCAAAGAATTTAAAGTGTTCGGAAAGGACCTGTTTATTTGGTGAAGAAGAAGAATATGACGAAGGCTGAGATATTGAGGGAGATCGAAAGGTTCTACGGGTATCTTTAGACCTTATTTATGCACCAACCTGTCACCAGCTCGGCCAAACATGCAGATCTTTGACCGAGAGATTAGAAAAAACTTAGCCTAACTTTATGGCCAGCAAGGGCTGTTCTTAAAATAAGTATAATGTATAATTGCCTAATGTAGTGGGATATCTAAAAAGTTTTTACACGTAACATTTAGAATTTAGCATTAAACTCTTTCTAATTGATTGATTTAAGGCCTGGGCAGTTCTGCAGTCTCTCCAGCGCGGCGGGGCTACATTGTTCATCGGTACATCGTAACGTGTGGAGGTGCTTTTATAACAAAGCCACCATTCCGGTTCGAATTTAAGAACAGCGCAAAGGCTATTCCATTCTATAGAGGCCTGAGACCCAGAGGTGTTATTGCTCCAAAACCGTTCACAGCCGCGTTGGTAGATAGATTTAAGCTCTTGATTTAGAAAGGATGTATTTTTTTTATGGCATTGTATGTTGAGACGAGCATGCTATTCGCCCAACGGTAACCGATACGACCACCCATAAACAGTAGCAACACCATCCAGCACCTTAAGTTAAAGTATGTTTATGTATGTATGTTTATTGGGGACGTATGACGTATGTAGTCGCACAGACGGGTGATCAGTTCGCCTCATTGGAACTATTTCACCCTTATTACGGATTAGAAAGGATACGGCACCACCATCGATAGCGAATACATCACTCACCTTCGATTTGCCGACGACATTGTCCTGGAAGACCGCTGGGAGACATTCTAGACGTATTATGCTCAGATTTCAACCCAGTATCTTAACTAGTGGGCCATAAAGTGAACATAACAATATGATTTCTTTTTGTAAAATGTTCATATTGTGCCTACTCCAATTAACGTTAGGAACTCAACTCTCTAAGCTATCAAAGGATTAGTCGATCTAGATTCTAGGATAAGTAATCCAGTTAGGCAGATTCCACTTTGAGAGAGCTCAATCGTTGGGTCGACAGTATTCGGGAATCTAAGCAAGGTTGTCTAGTTCAAAATACCCAGTGCATGCAGTCAAAGGTCTTCGACCAGTATATTGTGTTTTCAGTGATTACATAATATGGCTCTGAGACGTGATAGCTATCGGCGGCCTAAGATGACCCACAGTCACTCAGCGAGTTATGGATATTCAAGTGGATAAGCAAGTTAAAGTGGCAGTGGTCATGTCTCATAGCTCGTAGAACAGACATCTGATAAATAAAAACAATATCAGGAAAAAACTGTTCTCAAATGGAGACCACATACCTCCAAACGCAGCTTTTAACGCCTACCTACAAAGCAGACTGTCCATCTGATAAAAGTCGCAGGTATTCGCTGAATGCAGGTCGCTTTTAACTTATAACAAGTTGGTTTAGAAATCTTTACGGGAGGCCAATGTCCAGCAGTAGACTTCCTGTGGTTAAAAATTATGATGATGATGAAGAAAAACGTAAAAGGTCTTTAATTAACTAGTCTATATTCTCATTCACCTGTGCATTCAAAAAACAGGTAAAAGAAAAATTGATGATTAGAAATTTATGACGTCAAAACGGCTAGGATTACAAAATTACGTGTTTATAAAAATAATTCGCTAAAGAGTTCCACGTATAAAGAAAAATATTACAGGCAGTTTAAAGATAACATACCTGTTACAAAAGTGGATGGTGATCTTTGGATATTATTTTCGTGAATCTGGCACAATTATCAACAATTATAGACTGGTGGGTGTTTAGAGCAATAGTTGCTTGTTAATTTGCGTGCAGGCAGTGCTTCGAAAACATCAAAGGGTATGTGCAGGATGCGATTGTGGGCGATCGGGGATAAAGAGAAAATTTCGCTGTACAAAATTAAAATACGAATACCTTTGTTGTATAAATGTTAAATTATAGTGCGTTGCTTACAAAATATTTTACTGATTATATAAACAACAGGTATTTAAAAAAATCTTAACATCATTTCTAACAACGATTTTTTTAATTTGACTTCAAAGTCTGACTAGTAGCGTTTGGAAACGACAGGCTAAGGAGAAACAAGAGAAAATTGGAAATTTTTAGTTACATAACATTACATGAAGTCTCCATAATAAAAAAATAGTAGATAGGTAACCAAAAAACTTCGACCTAAATAAAGTAGTCTATCCACAAGTCCTTGACAGGTTACGGTACCACTTTTTTGTGAACGATCCTTAAACATTTTTCATTACAACGAAAACAGGCCACGGTTAACAGTCACGTAGCTAAGAATTAAATAAGTTAAATAAACTTAACTCAGTCGAAAGAAACTTTCAGTATCAGTAACTATAGGACTACCTAATTTATGTGAAACAGGTCACGTTACTGGTTAAATCGATTCCACAAGGAACTCGGTAACTTTGTATTAACTTTCACGTTTACATCGTAGATGTTCCGTAACACAGTTACACGAGTTACGTTCAGCGATTCCCGACTTTTCCAGTTTTATGGCATTCGTGAATGTGTACCTACTTCAAGTGGTCATTCGATCTTCCCACACATAAATCTGCCGTCGTAAAATGAGAAAACAAAGAGTTTATTCCCAACAGTGAAACGTGCAAACCTACCATGTGCTGAGATGGTAGATTCGACACAAGTTAGCGATTGTAAAATCTTGCCTGCATTATGCCGAAAATAACTGTCAAAGTTAGATTGAATTGATAGTTGAATCGCATCAGTAGGATAACGATTAACGATCGTTAACTTAGAGACTATCGCAACTGGGGCCATACTAAGGCCAATAGGAACGCCCATTATCGTAATAGAATAGGCGTAAAAGTAGTGCTATACCAAAATCTAATATCAAATGTCAAATACGTGTGGCCAAATCATTACGCTTAGTTACATTTAATGGCATAATTAATTACATTAGTTAGTGGTCCGAGCGTTGAGATTTGGAATAAAACTTGCAGAGGTTGAATTCCGCAAGTTTTTTTTACAGACTGCCTCGGTGGCGTAGTTGTATTATTGTACGACTGCAATGCTGAGGACTTGAGTTCGATCCTCGGGTCGGGCAAAGTGATATTGGGTTTTTCTATTCAGTATCAGCCCGGATTATGGAATTTGTACCCGATATGGCGATAGGCGCGCCCCCTATCACATCATGGGACGGAATACGCACGGCGAAAAGTGGGTGTACTAGTTGCGCCTCTGCCTACCCCTTCGAGGATAAAAGGCGTGAGTGTGTGTGTGTGTGTGTGTACAGTGTGTGTATTTTTACCGTCTAAACAAGTGCTTGTTCACGGCAAGCTGACATCTGCATATTTTGAAGCTTGCAGGATTTGCAGCGAATCGTGTGTGTAGAATTAATGAAATATTGCCGCTAGTGTTAACGCATTTGGAAGTTCTTGCGCAATTTATGCCGCGAGAACTAGCTAGTCTAATGTTAGCTTTACGCATTTGGCGCATGATATTCTGTATGACACATTGCCTGATTCTAAATTTAGCTTCTAATAGTCATAATAAAAACCTCAGGAAAATTCAGGATTTTGGTTATATCGGCGCGGAAAAGTAATGTTTGAACATATTAACTAAACAATAATATAACCGACGTTGCTCGCAAAATCAGCACACTGAAGTGGAAGTGGGCCGGCCATGTCTGCAGACGGACGGACGGTCGATGGAGCAGAGAAGTACTGGAGTGGAGACCGCGATTAGGTAAACTAAGTGTAGGTGTGTAGTAGTGTGTAGTAAACTCCCCAAGTGAGCGCCAACCGGGATGGTTGGCGCTCACTTGGGGAGGCCTACGTTCAGCAGTAGATGGCGACAGGCTAATTGATTGATTGATATAAACTAAAGTAGTATTAAATGGAGACTATACTGGAGTTTCCTAGAGAGCTTGGGTGATTTCATTTCTTGTTTCATTGATTAAATAACATCTTAAATGATTATTCCCAATTTTGCTTTGTAACAGGATTATAACAAGTTAAGATACTATAATCCAGATTTCCTAAAATGGGTTCAATAACAAGGTTTGTTACCGTAGGTAAGCTATATTACTATTTTCATTCACAACCAACTTCTCTCTTCGTCACTATTAGTCTCAGTTTGTATTTATATTAACAAATATCATCTAAATCCCTTCAGCGGTTTCTACTTTTACTTCCCACAAATATACAAACATCTTTCAGGCAATTGTAGCCTTCGTACATCACCGCACCTGAAGTAGAGCTTACAAAAGTAAGAATACACTTTTTTTTTATTGCCTTAGTAGGCAAACGAGCATGCGGTCCGCCTGATGGTAAGCAGATCCGCCGCCCATGGACTAAAGCAATGCCAGAGGCACAGCCTAGCCGTTGTCTACCGGTTTCCTACACGTCCCAGTACGGGTTTCAAATTCATGTCTTCTTTACGTTATTGACGTACTCCTAATAACATAATATGACTCCCTTGATACTCTTAATATAAAAGGTGTAAAGATATACATTCTTAATACTTTTAGGCACAAAAGAATACAGTATTTTAGAAAATTAGAGAGCAGTAACTCAGATTTGAAAATTAAGAACAATACGTGATAAGGAAAATAAGGCAAAAAAACAACATTACCTTTACGCTGATATAAATTGTTCACGTTGAAGGAATACTAAAACATCAGGTAAAGAAAGACAACGAAATTGAATTCCCTTTTTCGTTTTCGTAGCATTTGTGGAGTAGTATTATGCTAATTGTGCCGAAGGTTGCCGTTTGATTTACTCTACGTTGGTATTTTTAACCGACTTCAAAAAAGAAAGAGGTTCTCAATTCGACGCGTATGTTTTTTAAAAGCTTTTATTTAACTTGCAATGTATACTTATGTCTACTTATTTAACTTACAAACATACATATGTTTGTTCGGGTGGAATCTTGCAAGTCAATTTTGAAGCAGTCACTTTCAACCGATTGTGTTGAAATTTTGCATAGTTTAGGTGACAATACATTGTTAGCTAAGTAACGTCATTCTGAATCCAATATGGCGGACGGCCCAAGATGATGGACTAGTTATTTTTCGTGCACGTCCATAATATGAGTATCAAATGAAATGGTTTGCTGAGAAAAATATAAAAAATAAAATTACTTTTCTCTAAATCCAATATGACGGACGACCCAAGATAGCGGATAAGTTTTCTTTTACGCACTCCTATAATATGGGTATCAAATGAAAAGGCTTGCTAAGAATAACTTGAAAAAATGACTAAAAAGTAAAAAATAAATAAAAAGTAAAGAAGACATTTAAAAACAAGCTTTTACTTAAATGCTCTAAAAAAAACTTATTTTGAATCTAACTTTGTTTAATACTATGTAGAGATAAAAGCTTGTCGCGAGATTTACTTGTGTTGAATGTAGATAATACAATAATTATGTAACTTGATCTTGACAAAACATGTCGAGGACATGATAATATTTGCGGAGTAATTGCCGTCCCCAGACAAAACAATATCATATCATATCTAGACCAATAAATAAATAAATATTCCAGTAGGTACTATCTTTTCCTACCATTACTTGGTTAACATTATACGTAAGTTATTTTTTATCTGCTTATGTTGAACGTAACATTTACGGGTCGAAGTATTCCACAAGCATTATTTTATTACACTTCGCGGTAATTCGATTTGGTATATTACTACATTAAAGGTATAAAAATAACTTTGAAGAGCAAAATTATCATAATACTAGCTTTTGCTTGCAGCTTCGCCCGCGTGAAAGAGTTTTTCCGGGATAAAAGAATCGCTTTATATTTTCCTGGCCCTAAAGGCACTTTTACAAGTATTTTTTTACAATGTTTTCTATCAACTAAAAGATTCTACCAGTGCTTCGGAAAGCCCATTGACCTGAGAAGAAGTACCAAGAAACTCAGCGTAGGTCTGTTATTGTTATCTTACTTTTTATATATATATTACTAGCTTTTGCTCGCAGCTCCGCCCGCGTGAAATGTTTTTCCGGGATAAAAGTCCCGCTTTATATTTTCTGGGGACAAAAAGTAGCCTATGTGTTAATCCAGGACATAATCTACCTGTGTGCCAAATTTCATCGAAATCCGTTCAGTAATTTGGGAGATGTACAGTAACAAACAAACAGAAAAACAGACAGAAAAGAGTTACAAAAATCACTGATTTGTGTTCCATTACTCTTCTGTAGTCACCCCCTTTCTTTTTTATCACATTTCTTTAAATGTACAGACACCGATTCTACTGCTTTATTAAAGCACTTTAGGTCGGACAATCTTAGCTGGCTGCTATGACAATTCAAATTTTTCGCGACACGATAGCATTGTGAGAACGTCTAACCCAAAAATTCAAACGTCGACTACATAATTACAAATACTTATCATGTTTTCAATACATTATAAGAAAGAGTATTATACTTATGTAACATATTTGATTCAATATTGCTAAAATGTACTGAAAAAAAGAATATAATCTTGAGTCTTATATCAACGCGACGCTTTTACAATGTTGTATTTTGCAGTTTATGAGCGTATTGTTGGAAAAGTTTTAAATCGCTTGGTACAATTGGACAATCGCACGTAAACGATTTCTTAAAAAAATTAAACTTTGGATGCAAATAAAAACACTGCTGTAAATTTAAAAATTATCTTGTAAGTACATTTTACAAACAGATTTGAACAATGAGTTAGATATTTATTAAAGATGTATTTTCGTGGATTGCGGATGAAAGCCCCTTTAAGACTGAAAGAGAATCGCTCTTAGCGATAAGGCCCTCAACTGAACTAGTTATTATGAATGTTTTCGTGATTTCCTTTTGGGAAAAAACTTACTAGATAGTAGATTTTTATCTTTATCTTTTTATTTTCTTTCCACTTATTTCTCTTCAGAAAATACAAAGTTATTTAAATATTTTTGTGTCAATAAATTAAGTATTCATTTTGCTTTTGAAGTGTTATCTAGACCACCTGCCTCGTCTCATGACTGTTTTAAAACGTCAAAACTTCGGTAAACTTCTTTGTTATACGTACTCGTAAATATCATACAGTTCGAGATATCTTAAATGTATGAATTTCAAATAAAATATATAAGTCAGTAAATCTATTTAAACAAGTACTTAGTATAACTATTAGACTGTAACTTTTTTTTTATTTTTATGGCATAGAATGACGAGACGAGCATGCCGTTCGCCTGATGGTAAGCGATACGACCGCCCATAAACAGTAGTAGCACCATACAGCACCTTGAGTTACAAAGTACTGTGTGGCATTCCACTGCGCTCGTCATCCTGAGTCATAAGATGTTAAGTCTCATTATGTCCAGTAGTTACACTGGCTACAATGTCCTTCAAACCGAAACACAACAGTGCATGCACACTGCTGCTTGGCGGTAGAAATAGACGTTGCGGTGGTACCCATCCAGACGGTCTCTTACATATGAGAGACCTACCACCAGTAACTGTAAGACTGCTTTGGTGGCTTAGTTGTATAACGGTACGACTGCAATGCTGAGGTCTCGGGTTCGATCCCCGGGTCGGGCAAAGTGATATTCGATTTTTCTATTCAGTATCAGCCCGGAGTCTGGAATTTGTGCCCGATATGGCGATAGGCTCGACCCCTATCACATCATGGGACGGAATACGCACGGCGAAAAGTGGGTGCACTAGTTGCGCCTCTATCTACACCTTCGGGGACAAAAGGCGTGAGTGTGTGTGTGTGTGTACTTAGTATAAGTTCTAAACCTTAACAAAAATCTATTAAAAACTAAGATACTATTAGGTTATTTTTCTTTAATTGTAAACTGAACACTCTTGTCCAATGAATAACGACAAAAAATTAACGATATGTAAAACACATTGTATGTATTAACAAAAGAAATATACACACATTTCAATAAATTTCAATTTTAGGACGACAAGCGTAATCTTTTAACGTATTCTCTTTATGAATTTTTACTAGCAAATATGGGAAGCACCTTCAATGAAGATCGGCAAAGTTCATTGATTTCGTGACATTGCATAATATACTTATTCATGACAATGTTCAGTACCTTGCTAATGTAATTTGAAATGGCGGATGGCATTCTGGAATGTTGTGCGAAGATTCCAATATCCCAACAAATAAATTAAAGTGTCCACAGTTTACAGAGTGCTCTATTATTCGGATCAGAAAGAATATTTAAAAATGTAATAAGCTTTTTAGGGTTCCGGAACTCAAAAGGAAGAAAGGAACCCTTATAGGATCACTTTTCTGTCTGTCTGTCCTTCCTGGTTTCTTTTTTTCCTTTTGAGGTACAGAACCCTAAAAAAGACTTATTAAAAGCATTTTCCACCAAAAATATTTCATCAGATTTATGAAATACTGTAAACATATTCTTCGCATTACAGAGTATTTAATCACGATGAAAGGGACGCTATAGCTTTTTTGTATGTATATGTACCCATATACATACAAAAAAGCTTTAGCATCCCGTTCTAAATTCCATTAAAGTAATCTACTTCAATCACAAAATGTCAAGAATTATTGAATTCTATAAATAGTTTCTATTAACAGAACGTGACATTGAATACGGTCAAGAGGGAGAAGCTGGTACTGGGGAGCCCCTGCCCAAAGATGGGAACAATATTTCATGTGGGGCCGAACCTGCGTCTTATAAAGTTGCAGGCGATGGCCCGACGTGAAATACCACTTCGATCTGTTGAGCACACCAAGCTTCTTAGAGGCCAATTTAGCCTTATCCTCTCTAGGTAACCGCGGAACTGAACTTCACTCGATATGTCGACACCCAGAATTCCGATACTGGCTGTGGCAGTTAGAGGAGTGCCTTGAAATTGAGGCGAAATGACAAATGGCGTTTTTTGCGGTAAATGCACAAACTTGTGTCTTTGTGGGGTTAAATTGAACAAAGTTGTATCGGCCCCAATCCAAGACTCTGGACAGTAAAGTCCTTTTAAAAATGACATCCAACAGGATTGATTGTCCAGAATTATTAAGGAAAATCAATATAAATGTTCCCTTTAAATCCACACGAATGCTCCGTTATATCTTCCTGTGGCACAGATTAATTATAGGCAGAACTCCTTTTTATGGCGAGCAAGTGACAAGTTCAACAAGCTGAGCAAGCGCATGAATATTGATATTTTTTGCACTAATATTAATACAGCACGGCAACATTTAAACAAAGATTTGAGACAACAAACCTTTATGAAATCTGCTATTGTTTACACATTCTTTCTATTTTCTATAATTATAAACGGTGAAATGTAACTGCTCACATTCAATATATTTAATGCGTAGTTTTAGTCGTGGGAACCTATTATTAAGACCTCATTGTTACTCTCTCTCTATAGTAATTAAGCTATTATCTGCTGGTTTTCGAAAATAAATAAATAAGAGTCAAGATTATATTCCTTATTTCAGTACATTTTACAATAATCAAATGTGTTACATAAGTATGATACTCTTTCTTATATTGTATGGAAAACATGATAAGTATTTGTAATTATGTAGTCGACTTTTGGTTTTTTTGGTTAGACGTTCTCACAAAGCTATCGCGCCGCCAAAAAATTTAGTAGTCATGCCAGCCAGCTAAGATTGTCTGACGTATAGTGCTTTAATAAAGCAGTAGAATCGGTGTGTCTGTACATTTAAAGAAACGTGATAAAAAAGGAAGAGTAATGGAACACAAATCCGTGATTTTTGAAATTATTTTCTGTCTGTCTGTCTGTTTGTTTGTTACTGCACATCTCCTAAATTACTGAATGGATTTCGATGCAATCTGTCACACGGGTAGATTATGTCCTGGATTAACACGTAGGCTACTTTTTATCCCCGGAAAATATAAAACGGGACTTTTGTCCCGGTAAAACTTTTTCACGCGGGCGGAGCCGCGAGCAAAAGCCAGTCATCATTATAAAATTTCCTGCTAGCCTATAAAAACCCTTTTTAACCCCCGGCATTAAAAGCGGGGTGTTACAAGTTTTAGTTTTTAAAATGAGAAATAACAATATAATGTCGCAACCATTATCATATTCTGTTAGAATTTCACTTGCAGTTATAGACGACAACATGTTCTAAATTAACTATTAAAAAGTTTGTGAAAATGCTTCCATGATATTAAGATATAACGCGTCCATTATAAAATAAATTGCGCGATTATGAGGGTTAATAAGTGTACCATTGCAGTCATTATATTATTTAAAGATAGATAATGTTTCTTCTTACTCATATAGGTATTTGCATAAAATTCATAAAATTAAGGACGCAATAACAATAAAATTATATTCAGTATTGGAATTATAATTAAAGTCATCCTTATAAAATAAACTTACTTGCAATAAAAACCGCACTTAAAAACAGTACCAACATTGTAATTTATGGTAAGTCGCGTTCAATAAAACTTCAAATGTGTGTTAAATTCCCAAAAAGCCGCGTACACAACAATCTAAAACTAAAAAAGTATGGAACCCAATCTATGAAAGTTTGTCAGTGTATCGTTAAAGTAGCGTAGGTTAAACGTGAAGCAGACGTTCGCCTCGGGTGGTATCTCGCGTCAAACTGAGCCTGTAGCCACTGAGTTCGGGAATAAATCTATCAGCCTCAAACCACAAGGGAAATCCTAAAGACCCGTCGAATGTACAGAACCATATTATACACAAAGGAGACATGAATTTCGTAATTGGCCGGTCTCAAGTTGAGGTGATGAAAAACAAGTATAATTTATGCTCGGTGCTTGTTGGCGTTTACTAACTTTGGAGTTGTTTATCTATCTATATCTTTATATATACAATTCTTCTGTGCGTGTGTATATCACTGAACTCCTCCTAAACGGCTGGACCGATTTTTATGAAATTTTTTGTGTGTCTTCAGGTGGATTCGAGAATGGTTTAGGTTTACAATTCGGTCCGGGATAATATATAGCGGGACTTTTATCCAGGAAAAACTGCCGCGGGAAATGCTAGTAATATATAAAAATGAATCGTCGAAATGTATGTAAGCAGATACCTCTAGAACGACTGCACCAAATTGGATAATTCTTTTTTGTTGTGTTCGTTATTGTCAGGACAAGGTTTGTATAAAAGAACTTCATAAAAAATCTAACGTTTTTTTAAAATCTCATAATATGAAAAATTTGTGAGTGGATAACAGAAGACTGTGAGAGATCTTCAATATATTGACAAATTGACGTTTGAAATATTGGCGTTTAGTTGTTTTGTAAACTAAACAAATATGAATTCTTTAATATTCATAATGTGAATATTATACAATTCATCGTTGGCAGAATCATTGCGTTACAAAAATATATTTAAAATTGCCATATTTAAAAAACAAAAAATATATACAATTACCGATTCTTTCGCAACAGCAAAACCGTGTTTCGGTATCGAAGTAATGAATGAGCAATAAAACAGTTGTGAGTTGAAGAGATCCCGTTGAAATAATGACTATTGCGAAGTATTCACTACGCATTATCGGCCACCGTGTGTCCAGCTTCCGACAAATATTACGCGAAAACCGACAGTGATAAAAACTTGCAAACTGTCAAGGACACGATATACAATATCACTAAACAGTTGGCTAGTAAGGACGATTGTGTAAAATATTTTATAGACACCAACAAATGAAAAAAGTTTAATCATAATATGCTTTGTTCTAAGAAACTATTATTGTAATAACTATACTTAAGTTAATCTACCTTTTTTTTTAATGGCATTGAATGACGAGACGGTCATGCCGTTCACCTGATGGTAAGCGATACGACCACCCATAAACAGTAGCAACACCATCCAGCACCTTGAGTTACAAATAACTGTGTGGCATTCCACTGCGTTCGTCATCCTGAGACATAAGATGTTAAGTCTCATTATGTCTAGTAGTTACACTGGCTACAATGTCCTTCTAACCGAAACACAACAGTGCATGCACACTGCTGTTTGGCGGTAGAAATAGACATTGCGGTGGTACCCACCCAGACGGACTCTTACATATGAGAAACCTACCACTAGTAAACTACCACTACCTACTTATTTTATTTCAATTTACATTGTATTGTATATAAACTAGATTAATTTGTTTTTAATTCTAGACTGCCTCGATGGCGTAGTTGTATTACGGTACGACTGCAAGGCTGAGGTCTCGGGTTCGATTCCCGGGTCGGGCAAAGTGATATTGGATTTTTCTATTCAGTATCAGCCCGGAGTCTGGAATTTGTGCCCGATATGGTGATAGGCTCGCCCCCTATCACATCATGGGACGAAACGCTTGGCGAAAAGTGGGTGCACTAGTTGCGCCTCTGCCTACCCCTTCGGGGATAAAAGGCGTGAGCATGCGTATGATTCTAGAACTCTTTGTGTTATTGCTAAGTATTATTGTAAATAGTTATGTCTTTTTAGTGTTTTTTCATGCTCATGCTCACGATTCTAAAGTTATTGGGAACATTTATAAATTGTGAGTGCTTCGGTGGCGTAGTTGTATACGGTACGACTGCAAAGCTGAGGTCTCGGATTCGATCCCCGGGTCGGACAAAGTGATTTTGGGTTTTTCTATTCAGTATCAGTCCGGAGTCTGGAATTTATGCCCGATATGGCGATAGGCTCGCCCCCTATCACATGGTACGGAATACGCACGGCGAAAAGTGGGTGCAATAGTTGCGCCTCTGCCTACCCTTTCGGGGATAATAGGCGTGAGAGAGTGTGTGTCATAAATTGTTTGGAAGAATTATAATTATTGTATGGGGTTATTAGTCTTCAATAAGGAAAAATCATTAATTTTCATATTTCATTTATTCACCTCAAAACATCATTTAAATAAAACAGTTAAAAACACTTCAATATATAATAGAACAACAAATAATATTTGAAAATCTTTGAGACTCTTCTCATAGTATTTATGATACAGATTCATTAAACAGTACTCGCCACAAATTATAGTAGTCACTTTGAATTCGACTTGTATTGTAATTTCACATTCTAGAGTTTCTCGCTAAAAACATTCGGTGGTATCCTTGATTTGGTCTACCGTATGAATCAAAGTACTGTCCAAAACCATTCTTATCTATGTGTATGGCGACCCAGTGAGAACCTGGTTTGTTGTTGCTAGCTACGTATGCAGGAGTTACCGCATATATTGATAGGCGATTGGCTGCATATACATTATATTCAATACATGGATCAATTTTCTTTAAGTAATTCTGTATTTCTATTGTATTCATTTTTATTCACCGAATCGCTGCAAAATCTTATCAGGTCGTATGATAAAGTGGTAATGTCATATAATATAAGGTTAGCACGACACAATTATGGTATGTACTTATCTGGCAAGTTGACTATTTTTGTGAGGATGCAAGGATTATAGTAAAATAAAAAACTTAATATGTTTTTAATTCATTTTATTGGTAACTTACATTTAACAGCAATTAAATTGTTCATGCTTAATCTAATTTTAAATAGTTAATTTTAGTTTCATAACTAGTATAATCTACTGAAATATTGCGGTTTTTATCTATTTCAACAACATTATCAAACTCCGCATAAACAAAGCAATTAATAGTTTGTGATAAAGCTGTTTCAAAACGCACTTCTAATCTCACACTACCATGCTTTACAAGATTCCAGTGACTTGAAGAGTTTGCTGATAAATCAAGTGTCAAATTAAATGCTAAATAAAATACCCGACAGTGTATTGTTCTCGGGATATCCCATTACCTTCATTGAGAAAGTGTATACCTGTTCCCAAAAACAATGTATAATATATTTAATTGGCACACCACCGACTTAGTGCCCGTATACATCACCTGGGTCCCTCATTGAAAATCAGCGCTGCAGTTTTGGTTAGGCAGTACTGCAGCATGGAGCTGAATGAGGGTTCCCATTGTTGGCACAATATTATAATATATTCTTGTTTACATTTTATTATGCAAGCTTGTTATTTTTTGTCCCAACAATAAAAAAAATATTTCTTCTTTCTTTCTTCTTCTTCTATATCTATACTAATATTATAAAGCTAGAGAGTTTGTTTGTTTGTTTGTTTGAACGCGCTAATCTCAGGAACTGCTGGACCGATTTTGAAAATTCATTCACTAATAGGAAGCTACATTAATCCTGAGTGCTATAGGCTACTTTTTATCCCGGAAAACTTTCCACGTGGGTGGAGCCGCGCGCAAAAGCTAGTACTGAAATAAAAATATTGTTCTCAAATGAGGGTTGTTAAGCTTTTGATGCTATTTGTTGACCGTCTATATATAAACTAAAAGTATTAATGTCATAATTTTTAAGTTAAATGGGTTCTTATATAGTGAGGTTTCCATTGAAAGCAGCGTTATTTACAAATCCCACTATACACCTTTTAGGTAATCGTTTTCAAGTGAATTAAGTATGAGATAAATCTATGTAGTCGTTACTTCTTCTTCTTCTTCTTCAGCCTTTAGAAGTCCACTGCTGAACATAGGCCTCCCCCAAAGATTTCCAGACCAACCTGTCAGAAGCGGCCTACATCAAGCGGGTTCCTGCGACCTTCACAAGGTCGTCCGTCCAACTTGTAGGAGGACGTCCCACGTTGCGCTTGCCAGTACGTGGCCTCCACTCGAGAACTTTTCTACCCCATCTGTTGTCAGTTCTACGAGCTATATGCCCACTGCCACTTTAGCTTGCTTTTCTTTAGTCATTACTCTAAATTGATAATTAATAATTTTCCAAACACTTAAATGTTATATGTATAAGTTTTAATTTAGTTTATTATTGATATAGTAAAAAAGATCTCATGGTATCTTACCAAAGAAACTGTTGTGTAAGTGTGATTGAAGGAACCCCTAAGTGATCACACGGGACCCCACGATACAGGCTTGCCTAGTGTGGGGACCGTTGTAAATACATTTGTTAAGTTCCAACACTTAAATTCATACTTTGCATTTTCCTTGTGTATAGCAGATTTTCTATTTCAAATAAATATTTTTCATTTTCATTTCATCTCCTGCTCCAGGAAATTGAAATTCTATAGGACCATCATCGGCAAGAGATGAAATTGGTTTATAATGTATCCAAATTCCACTTTCAATGCTAATTTGAGCTGATGGCAATGCAAACAAATCCAATTCGGGCTTAATACATTCACAGGAATGACCATGGAGAATAGACTGTTTTCTTTGTTCTGTGGGAATGACTGTGTAAAAAAGTCATTTTGATTAATTGTTAGAAAATGTGTCTTTGATTTGTTTTGAAGTAATTTTTTATTTTTTTAGAGCTTTCACTTTCGCGGTCAATGACGGAATGACTCCAGATAGACGTTTTCGTTTTATTATATATCCAGATCCATACATATTGATTTTATCTATTTTTTCATCGGCCTTGCGTTTCAAGTTGGAACCAACTTCTTAAAAACGTGCTTTTATTGAATCTTTCATAGGTCGCGCACTAACCATATCTATCAATAGGCTGGACAAATAGCTGGGAATTGCTGACCACATAATATTAGCGGACAAATGTCGGGCGGTTAAAGGCACTCTAATCTTGTATTATTAAAGGCACAAAATAATCAACCATTTATTAACACTTTTTTGTAATAACAGCCCTAGGAAAATTACTACCATTATGAACCTGGCAAGCCAGCTAGACCTTCACTGTCATAAAAAACCGGTCAAGTGTGAGTACGAATCACCAAACGAGATGAGTTATCATCGGTACCTGGCCTGCATTTATATCTATTGGATTTCTAATATATATCTATATATAAGCGGTCGTTGACGGGTTAAAATGAATACTTTTGTAATTTATTTCCTCTCTTAGTCCATAATACTTCCCTGTCTGCCTATTTTTCAATATTGTACGTCGCGTAGGCGAGAAGTGTTTTTTTTAATCGATTGTGATGAAATTTGGTATAGAATATGGATGGACCCTTCAGTATTATACAGTATTACCACGGAATGACATGATTCTTATCAACCCTAACTAAGGAAAGTAGAGGGTAACTAAACCGCTGGATTAATCGCGATGAAATTTGGTATAACTAGAAACCATGAGAATAAATATAGGTTTTTTTTTCAATAAATCCGTAACTAAATGAGCATACAGAGGAGAAACCTCGACTGCCTCGGTGTCGTAGTTGTATTACGGTACGACTGCAAGGCTGAGGTCTCGGGTTCGATTCCCGGGTCGGGCAAAGTGATATTGGATTTTTCTATTCAGTATCACCCCGGAGTCTGGAATTTGTGGCCGATATGGCGATAGGCTCGCCCCCTATCACATCATGGGACGGAATAAGCTTGGCGAAAAGTGGGTGCACTAGTTGCGCCTCTGCCTACCCCTTCGGGGATAAAAGGCGTGAGCATGCGTACAGAGGAGAAACTGCACAATGCATAATATTATGATTGTAATTTTATTTGATACGGAAATATTATGAGCCCTGAGAATTATTATGAGTTAGGTAGGTACATTCCTTATAGGTACATTTTATCAGTTCGTAACAAAGGGTATGAAAGTGGTAAAATCTAAACCACTGAACCCATTAGGTTGAAATATTTAATTGAAAGGAGATATTATCTTGAACCCTGAAAATAATCTCGGAATATATTTATACTTTTTTTACCAACTTCAAACTATATCACCAAAGCGTTTGTAATGAAATGTAGATAGTTAGAAGGTATATCCAAACCTGTGAATGGAAATGTCTAAAATAAATTAAAAAAGTATCCTTTTAGACCAAGTACGGGACCCTAAAATAATTTTAAATTCGTGCTTCTTAATGAAATGTTGAATAAATAAACAGAAATACTTAATTAATGGATGTTCTGTACTTTAATAAACTCCATTAAAAAATAATCCTTAGTTCTCAGCAGCGGACAGTTTTGGCATTATGAGCCACAGACTCAAAGTAAAACTGAGATAAAGGAACAGGTTTGTTGTTGCATTTAGTTTGTGGCTATAAAATCACTAACCTGGTGAAAACGCCATGATTACTTACACCATTAATAAAAAAGATTTTGGTAAGTGGTTAAATACACTAATTCTTTACACTTCGAGTGATAAAAATAATACACTAATGCCTTCTAAAAATTAAAGAGTAGCACGTTTGGGGTTCTGTTGAAACACAAAGTTCCGCGCCACACTGAGTTTTCATTTTTAATAGCAGCATTAGCAGCGTCACACATTTGGGGAACAGTAAACTTCGTACAGTTATTAGGTAGATTTGTTTCCATGTAATTATATTACGTCTGTTATAGTACATCAGTTAACACTTAACCTCTTTTATAGAAATAATGTATTATTATATAATTTCTGCACGCCATAAGGCAGAATGTATCGGAACTTGAAAATTATATTACCATTCTATGTTTGTATCTACATTCAATTCAAATAATATTACTGATTTTGATCCTAAATTAATTAATGTACAGTCAGCCACATAAGTAGCTGAACTAATTCAAAACTTCAAATGATTTGATTTTGACAATCCATATTAATCCCAATATTTTACTCAGCATTTAAATGATTGTAGACGTAAATATATTATCCCCAGATAACTCTTTTCGATACCATGTATTTCATTTACACTGAATCAGACTCCTTTGATATCCACTAAAATGTATAATGTTATCTGTAAACCGAATGGATGTAATGTAGATAGGTTCTCCCACGGGTTTGGTATTACCACCAAGTAGCATTACTCAAACTTTGTTATGTTCCGGTTTGAGGGATAAAATAGCCAGTGTACTTACTTACTAACAGCCGGTCTCAATAACTAGCAGATAACAAATAGTTAAAATGCTTACTTTTGGTGGTTATCTGTGTTTCTATAAACTAAGATGGATAAGCACTATCCTTACCTTATCCTATCTATCGGAGGGTTGAATGTGATAACTGTAATTCGTGCGTCTCGTTTTCGCCAAAGATGAACATAGCGCTATTAATCATCGCTATAATAATTCATGCATTGTGTTATTTATATTACTTTACGTAAAATCGAATGTAAAATATTGAAAAGAATTAAAGGTGAGAACATAAAAAGTAATCAATTTTTTTTTTAAATCATAGTATTACTAGTACTTACTGCAAAAAAAAACCGAAAAATGCTAATTGGATCCGCGTACTGAGGGTTTCGACAAACTTGTAGGTAAGTTATCTAAGTTTAATAATTTAAAAAGATTGTACACAAACAGTCACGCCTTTATCCCCGAGGGGGTAGGCAGAGGCGCAACTAATGCACCCACTTTTCGCCGTGCGTATTCCGTACCATGATGTGATAGGGGGCGAGCCTATCGCCATATCGGGCACTAATTCTAGGCTCCGAGCTGATAATGAGTAGAAAAATGAAATATCACTTTGCCCGATCCGGGGATCGAACCCAAGACCTCAACATTGCAATCGTACTGAAACACAACTACGCCATCGAAGCAATCATTCGAAAAAGTTTGTAAATTCGCTGTTATTCGTTATTGAAGTACAATATTTACGGTTTACAGATTTTTCCCTTTACATGTGCTGTAAGATCTTGCTTTATGCCAAATTTCATGATTCTAGTTCAACGGGAAGTACCCTAAAGGTTTTTATTCTCTTGCGAAATCGCAAAATATGTCACATAAACGACTATATCTTTTGTTTGACTTACAAGTTTTTTTTTCACAGCAGAAAGAGACTGTAGACCCGAGTATTCGATATAAATTTCAACTTGATATCTCTACGCGTTGAGAAAAAGGGTCTTGACAGACAGACAGACAGACAGACGGACAAAAAGTGATTGTATAAGGGTTCCTTTATTTTCCTTTTGAGGTGAACTCGAGGTCCATACTCGTGAACGAGTGCTGCTTGTGTGGACTGGTCTGCCCTTTTTGCTTACTACATCTAAGTATTAGGGGTATATCTTGAACTTAGATTAATAGCGACATCTTGAACATTTCAGATCAAATTATTACATGATTCCTGAGATAGTTATGCACTAGTGTTGGAATTTAAAAATGTATTACCTATTTTGCGAGTATATAAATGAACTGCTCTAAACAAAACTTAACAAATACTGAATTGTATTTTTTTTTCTCTACATAATGCATTGTATTTTGTACCTTGAACTGATTTTGAAAACAGCAACACTAGAGTTTCTTGCCCGTTCTTCTCTAGTGAGAACTGCTTTCCGAACTGGTGGTAGAGTTAATATTGACGGAATCTAAATAATGTATAACATTTTATGGGTTCGAATAAATTATTTCATTTCATTTCATTTCAGGTATGGAACCCTAAAAATAAAACGCTTCGGCGGGTGCACTCACTAGAGTTACGTCAAAGAGTTTGATATTGAAACAGCAGTAAAAGTTAGCGTAACTTTTACTGTCGAATTAGATAGTAAACTCCAGTTAAATGTAAATAAGTTATTGAGACCGGCCGTAAAGCATCATCATCAATTATCTCGGGGTGTTCAGTTATCTTCGGGTGTTGTTTCCGGATACTCTATTTCCAGTTGTAACGTTATTAGACGAACTTATAGTATCTTCGCTCAATTGTGTGAATTAAAAAATATTAATCATAACATAAATAATTATGTTATCAACTTTTCAACGACAAATAAATTACTGGTTGGAAATAAAACATGTTTACGTATATCCTGTTTCTTTGTCTCTTATGTCGGATTTAAATCTCTCGTATATACATTTCAACCTCTCGAATTTATTGGAAAATAAGCTTCACGAGTCAAAGATCTAAGTAATAAAGCGACAGAGGACTTTAGCCGTCGCGTACTGCGATTATAAATAAAGTATGGGCGCGGGTTGCACACTGAAAACTAAGCTTAGTTCAGCTTAGCTCGCATAGCTGAGATATTTTTTAGTACTTACGTAGTGTATACTATATACAGACCGCAAACTATGTAAACTGCACTATATTTGAGTAATTTTGGCATGCGAGATAAGCTAAACTTAGTTATTGGTCTGCAACCGGCTTAAGGATTGAACTTCACATTCCGTCACGTGACAATGGCAATAAATGTAACTATTGAAATGGATTTATATTGTTGTTTAGGGTAGAGGATCTGGAGGAATTTTTATATCGATTAGGTGCGCTTTAATATTATGTGTTACTAGCTTTTGCCCGCGGCTCCGCCTGCGTGAATCAGTTTTCGCGGGATAAAAGTCCCGCTTTATATTTTCCCGGGATAAGGAGTAGCCTATGTGTTAATCCAGGACATAAGCTACCCGTGTGCCAAATTTCATCGAAATCCATACCTGGTCCATACTTACAAACTTTCGCGTTTATAATATTAGTAGAATACTAGGACTAGCTTTTGCCCGCGGCTTCAAATATACCTTCTTATTACCTTCATTTCATTATAAAGCCTTTGGTGGTTTAGTTTGAAGTTGATATAAAAAACTTTTTGACAAAAAAATAGCACCGACTTCAAATACCACTATAAGGTAAAAATAACTTGTGCTTTGCTTATGGGTTATATATTTTTTTTAAATAATACCAATAATATATACACTGCCATTCGTGGGACTTGGATCAATCTCATATCCCCCCCGATATATTTCCCCAGCACAGAACACACATTCCGGGACGCCGCTACCTTGGCGGCGGTGGGCACCGGCCAAGTAGTAAGTCGGATTCGACGGTTGGGTTTAAAGGTGGCCCTCGAGAAAACTGAGGCCATTTGTTTCCACGGGCCTCGGAGAGGGCCACCGGCCGGTGCCCACATCGTGGTTGAGGGGGTGCGGATTCCCATCGGCAAAGACATGAAATATCTAGGTTTAGTCTTAGATAGCCGATGGAAATTCCGCGCCCATTTCAAGAAATTGGGGACGAAACTGTCTCGGGCAGCGGGCGCTCTGTCCAGCCTGCTGCCCAACCTGGAAGGTCCTGGCATCCCTTGCCGGAGGTTATATCACGGAGTCGTGCGATCCATGGCCCTCTATGGCAGCCCCTCGTCGCCCTCCTGCGCACTCCGCAGAGAGCTTTGGCGCAGCGGGCGATCAGGGCGTACCGCACGGTTTCTTTCGAGGCGGCTTGTTTGTTGGCCGGATTTCTGCCCTGGGATCTGGACGCCAAATCCCTCTCCGATGTCTTTCATTGGCGGGAGGAGGCGTCCAGTCGCGGGCAACATCCGGCCCTGAAGGAGGTGGAGGCCATGAGGGCCTCCCTACGGCGAGCCGCCGTGGAGGAGTGGCGTCTCAGGCTGGAGGCCCCGTCAGCGGGGCTCAGGGTCGTCGCGGCAGTGCGTCCTGTCTTTGCCGAATGGCTGGACAGGCGCCACGGTGCGGCATCGTTTCGCCTGACGCAGGTGCTCACCGGGCATGGTTGCTTCGGTGAGTTCTTGTGGCGGGTAGTGCGGAAGGAGGTGTCGGCCGTGTGTCACCACTGTGACAACTGCCCGCTGGATACGGCCCAGCATACCTTAGAGTTCTGCCCAGCCTGGGATGAGGAGCGCAGCGCTCTCAGAGCAGTCGTCGGAAGAGACCTCTCGCTGCCGGCCGTGGTCGCTTCCATGGTCGACAGCCGGAGGTCCTGGCGTGCGGTGGCACACTTCTGTGAGGTGGTCCTCTCGCGGAAGGAGAGTGCCGAGAGGAATCGGAGGAATAGGTACCTATATGACGAGACAAGCATGCCGCTCGGCTGATGGTAAGCGATACGACCGTCCATAAAAAGTAGCAACACCATACAGAGCTTCAAATTACAAAATACTTCGTGACACTGCGCTGCGCTCGTTACTCTAACACATAATATGTTAACTCTCACATTGTCCAGTAATTATACAGGCTACAATGTCCTTCAAACCAGAATACAACAGTGTATACACACTGCTGCTTGGTATAAATAGACATTGCGGTGGTACCTACCTACACGGCCCCTCTTCTCTTCTTTATTTTTCATTTCCATTCCTCTTCATAGTGTAGTGTAGATTAGAATATTATGCGTAACAATATTTTGGTTCATTAGCGATTACTTCGTCAACTTATGTATTAGTATAAACTGGTTATAAAATTGTGTTGCTTTATTTTCAGTAGTAAGGGATTCACCGATACTGGAGCAGGTTCGAGGGCCGGTCCGCGGCGCTCCGGCGGCTGATGGCCGACGTTTTCGATTGCTCTAGATTCGGCCCGCGGAACCCGCGAATAAACGCGGATTACTTTAATGCCTACCGCGAATTAATTTGATACCTACCGCGGATTAATTTGATACCTACCGCGGATTAACTTGATACCTACCGCGGATTAACTTGATACCTACCGCGGATTAATTTGATATCGACCGCGGATTACTTTGATAACACCCGCGAATAAAAATTATATCGTCCGCGGAATCCGTTTCATATCACCCGCGAGGTAGGTATGAACCACGAATTTGTTCATGGTCTACGGTTCCCTTAAGCTTGTACCTTTTCCCTGTTCGTTGTGCTTTTAACTTTCTACTTTCTATCGGCGATCCTTTTTTTTATTTGAAGGATGCAAAGGTCTTTGTCGCGTATTTCTATTAACTCGTGTTTCTACGCAAAAGCCGTTTAAAATTACTTAATAGTTACCCTTTACGCATTACGAGCATTGTTTATGATAGATAAAGCAACATTTTCCCTGTTTCGTTGTGTTATTGACTTTCTACTTTCTATCGGCGACCCTTTTTTATTTGAAGGATGCAAAGGTCTTTGTCTCGTATTTCTATTAACTCGTGTTTCTACTTAAAAGCCGTTTAAAATTACTTAATAGTCGCCCTTTACGCATTACGGGCATTGTTTATTATAGATAAAGAAATCGTTACAATACACCATACCTTTCTCAAATTCTAGGTAAAACCCTTTGGGTCTTCTCATTGTCATAACAATTACGGTTCCCATTATTCACATTACCTGATATTACGTATTCAACGGAACATTTAAGGTGAAAGTCGAAACATGTTGGATCTTGTCTGCAAGGAAACAATACTCCCTCTCCATATAAAAGACCGACGCAAAATCACATGGTATCGTATTCCACTCTGTGCTCTGCTCGAAGTGTGATCTCCAGTTGTTTGTAACAGTGAAGTGATAGTAAAATTGTGAAATAGTTAAATAGTGAAAGTGTTATAAAAATGAATGTAAGTACCTTTATATACTTTGATCTAAAAGTGTTGTAACCAGATGTTTCATTAATTGTTTATGCCATGTGTTGTCCACCAGGTTAATACATTTTAGCTATCTTTGATGTCTTATTAATTTATCATTGTTACTAATGTGTACATGTATACTTCGCATACCTATAAGTATTTATCATACAGTACTTACTTAACCGATAATTAAAACAGTTTCATTTCATTTTGTTACAGTTTTCTGAAAATACTTTCAAAAACTACTATTATGCTGAAGAAATCGACGAACCTAGTGATGAAGAAGGTACACTCGCCTTTAAAGTCAAAAAAGCGATATTAGCAAATAAAAGACCGATCGAATGCAACAGCATTGATGAGTTCTTCGAAAAACCAAAAAAGAAGAAGACAACAACAAGAAAGTCATCCAGTGTTGGTCGATCGACGAGCGGTGGTGTTTCATACATCCGATCAAACAGCGATGACAACAGTTCTGCATCACATCTCATAAAAATTGAGGTGTATGAAGTGAATAAAATAAAAAACATCGCACCGACGGAACATTGGAAACACGCTGATGTGCGAGTTAAATATTACGCGGAAAACGACAGTGATAAGAACTTGCAAAGTGTCAAGGACACTATATACAATATAACCAAACAGTTGGCTAGTAAGGACGATTGTGTGAAATATTTTATAGACACAGACAAATGAACAAAAGTGCCAGTGCGTGTCAATGTTTTAATATCATAACTTTAATCATATGCTTTGTACTACTATTATTGAAATAAGAAACTATTATTGTATTAACTGTACTTAAGAATCTACCTGTTTAAATTTAACTTACATTGTATTGTATTTAAACTTTGTACTCTTTTAAGTTACATACTTAATAGATTAATTTGTTTTTGATTCTAGAACTCTTTGTGAATTGTGTTATTGCTAAGTATTATTGTAAATAGTTATAAGTCTTTTTAGTGTTTTTTCATGCTCATGCTTACGATTGTAAAGTTATTGGGAACATTCATAAATTGTTTGGAAAAAAGTGGATAGCTTAGAATGTAATTACATTGTTTTGGGTAGTATATAAGCGTTGAAATAACTTTTAAAAATACTGAGACATTCCTTACCATGGATACAAGCTGTGATTTATACAACATGGAACTCGTCGCACTTCTCGAAAATATCGAATCAATGGATCTGATGTCATCGCGATACGACAAAGAACTGTACGAGCTCTGTGATAAAATGGAACAAAGACAAGTTGAAACGTGAGTAAAACATTTTTTATTATTTTAAGACTAGTTGCAACATGTTTTGGGAATCCATGAAGAGGGGATACACTTAAAGTATTTATAATGGTTCGAACATCTTGCACAATCATTCAACTTGTTTCTTCCGTTTATATTTTTAACATTGAAGTGCAACCAAAATGTACCACTCACTTGATATTTCTAGTTTATCTCAGAGTGAGATTGCAAGTTTCGATAAAAAGATAATTTTACATAAATATCATCGTTTCATACGGTTTTGGTATATATTAAATGTTTTGCCAGAATCAATGTTGGGAGATCCTGATATTTCTCCTTATTATACACCATGTAGTGGACATAAAATCTCAAAACAAACTCATTCCGATGAGGATGATATTGATGGTGTATTATCAATGAAAGCATATTGTTTGCAGTGTAAATAACAAATAATGTTAGTATCTATTTAAATAATAGAAACATAGTAGCATATTTATTTCGTGAGATAACATTTTTTTAACAGTTTTCTTATCCATCAGATCTATGCAGAATGGAGAAGGCAGCAGGAAAAGATTAGCGCCAACTGAATTGTTTGAAGAGGATCCATTAAAGAGAAGAAAAAATATTCATCTTGAAGCTCCTTCGACATCTACGTCGTCGCTGGATAACATTTTAAATGTAAGTACAGAACAGCATAACGATAAAATTGAATGTCCTGAGTGTCACATATATGTATCAAAAAAATATATGACCAGTCACTATAAGAGCAATAAACATAAAAATAATTTAATTAGAAGAGATAATAATCTACCTAATGTTCAATTCATTGATAGTGCTTTCGGTAATAGAATTATTACATATCGAGTGAAATCTAGTTTAGTTTCTGATACACAGCTTGAATCACCTGAATTATTTTTACAAAATATTAAAAAAATAATTTATACATTACTAGAACGATCTATCTTAGAATATTCTGTTGTAAAAGTTAATTTTATTCTCAATGCGGATTTCACACAAGAAACAAAAAATCTACACAATGTTTTTGATTTTCAAATTTCAAACTATCTTGTTTGTCAAGGTGATGATAAAGATATTATTTTCTCATCTATAATTACCGAAATAACAAACAAAATGACCAATTTCCAAAAAAAAGGTAGTGGATGGAGTTTAGTTAAAATAAATCACTTGGATATGAATGTCAACAAATTTAACCCATTGCGTGGATCTTCATACATAGACCTACCGTTAGATATAAAACATAAGAAAGCTGTAATCAATGTTCAAAATAACGATCACGAATGCTTTCGTTGGGCAGTTTTGTCAGGATTATTTCCAGCTACTCATAGTTCCAATAGGGTATCATCTTATATAATACACAAAAACAAACTAAAATTTGATAACCTATCGTTTCCTATAAAAATTAATGACATCCATAAGTTTGAAAAATTAAATAGTATAAGTATTAATGTTTTTGGATTACAATATGATTCAATAAGCAAATCAAATAAAGTTGTGGGTCCATTACACTTTACGAAACACCGTAAAAATACTCACTTAAACTTATTGTATATATCTCAAGGTTCTAAAGGTCATTTCTGTTATATTAAAAACCTCTCGAGATTATTATCTAAACAGTTATCGACTTCTGAACATGCAGTTCATATTTGTGATGGGTGTTTATTAAATTTCACGTCATTAGATAATTTAAAACGACACCAAGAAAATGACTGTTTCAATGTGTGCACAAATTTACCATCGGAAAACGATAGAAAAAGAAACTGGTTTAATGAATTAATACCATCAAACCAAATTTCATTTAACAACTATGAACGTAAATTAAGAGTTCCATTCGTTGTGTATGCTGACTTTGAAGCATTTTTAAAACCAATAGAGAGTTGTTCTAACAATCCAAATCAATCATCAACTGTTAATATCCAAAAACATGAAACGTATAGTTTTGGGTATTATGTTAAATGTTCTTATGATGATAATCTTTCAGTATATAGGTCTTATACAGGGCAAGATTGTGCGCTAAAATTTATGCAATTCATTTACGCAGATTTAGAAAATATTTGTAAAAAGAATTCTTTTGTCAAATCACCATTACCGTTAACTGAAGAAAATAAAATAAATATCAATCAAAGTGAGTCTTGTTACATTTGTGCTACTAAATTAAACGTGGATAGAACAATATCATATAATTGGCATACTGGTGCATATGAAGGTGTAGCTCATAGAGTATGCTCTCAGAAATACAAAGCTCCTAATTTTGTGCCAGTGTTTTTACATAATTTAAGTAATTATGACGCTCATTTCATAGTGCATGGTCTTGATTTCGAGAAAGGTGACATTGAACTTATTCCTGAGAACAAGGAAAAATATATTTCTTTTTCTAAAGTTTTACAAATCAATAACAGAGTTATAAAATTACGATTTCTTGATTCTTTTAAATTTATGTCAAGTAGCCTTAACAAATTAGCTCAGAACTTATTACTTGAACAATTTCGTGAACTCAAATTAAAATATCCATGTGAAGAAGATTTTAAACGTTTAATAAGAAAAGGTGTTTATCCATACGAATACATGACGACATTTGATTCTTTAAAAATAACTTCTCTTCCCACTCGCGATCAATTTTATAGTTCTTTAAATGATAGTCACATTACAGAAAGTGAATACCATCATGCTCAAGACGTGTGGAATCATTTTAATTGTAAAAACATGGGTGAATATTCAGACCTGTATTTAAAAACAGATGTATTGTTGTTAGCAGATATATTTGAAAACTTTAGGGATGTCTGTCTTAAAACATACGGTTTAGATCCTGCCCACTATTATACAGCACCTGGTTTAAGTTGGGATGCTATGTTAAATTTTACCAAAATAAATTTGGAACTTTTAACAGATATCGACAAGGTTACGTTTATAGCGAATAATATTCGGGGGGGTATATCACAATGCAGCAATAGACATGCAGTGGCAAATAACATGTTTATGTCGGAATACGATTCAGATAAACCATCTTCATTTTTGATGTACTTAGACGCAAATAATCTTTATGGTTGGGCTATGTCCCAATGTCTCCCAACAGCCAAATTTGAATGGGTCGATATAAATACAGATTTTAATATAGCCGATGATGCCAAACATGGTTTAATATTGGAAGTAGATTTAGAATATTCAAAAAATTTACATGATTTTCATTCAGATTTTCCATTTTGTCCAGAAAACGTATGTTTAGGAAACAGCAAAGACAGGAAACTGATCCCAAATTTAAAAAATAAAAAAAATTACGTCATTCATTATAGAAACCTTAAGCAATGTTTAAAAAATGGTCTCCGATTGGTTAAAGTACATAGAATTTTAAAATTTGAACAATCCGCGTGGTTGAAAAGTTACATAGACTTGAATACTCATATGCGTTCATTAGCCACTTCAGATTTTGAGAAAGATTTTTTTAAACTTATGAATAATTCTGTTTTTGGTAAAACAATGGAAAATGTAAGAAAACGAGTTAATGTCAAATTAATTAATCATTGGTTAAATCGTGGCAAAACTCAAGGTGCTCAATCTTTGATAGCAAGACCAGAATTCCATAGTTTATCTATATTCTCAGAGAGCTTAGTTGCAATACAATTAAATAAAACTAACGTTTTATATAATAAACCAATTTACCTCGGTTTTTGTATTTTAGATATATCTAAAACATTACTATACGATTTCCATTACGATTATATGAAAATAAAATATCAAGATAATATTAAGTTACTATATACTGATACCGATAGCTTAATATATCAAATATTTACGCAAAATTATTATGCTGATATAAAACTTGATTTAGTCAACTACTTTGATACGTCCGACTATCCACCAAATAATCAATATGGTTTACCATTATTGAATAAAAAACGGTTAGGTTTTTTTAAAGACGAAAATAACGGTAAAATTCTTAAAGAGTTTGTAGGTCTTCGCTCTAAAATGTATGCAATGGATGTGCAGAATAAATGTATATGTAAAGCAAAAGGGATTAACAAAAGTGTAACAAAAAAATTTTGTCTTACCGATTATAAATCATGTTTATATGAAAAGAAAACGCAATACAGCGAAATGATAAGATTTAAATCAATTAAACATGCTATATATACACAAAAAATTAATAAAATATCTTTATCACACAATGACACTAAACGTTATTTAATAGAAAATTCAACAGATACTCTTGCATGGGGTCATTATAAAATAAAGGACATTTGATTTTATCAACGATTTCTGTACAACGAAAATATGTATGTTAATGTGTGTGTGTGTGTGTTTCTGTCTTTATTATGTACTATCTTTTTTTTTTTTTTTATTGTTTTACTATGACAACTGTTTTGTATAATATCATGAAAAATTAGATGTAAATTTTAATGTATGTAGTTAGTTATTTGTTATACCTGATTTAACTTTATTTTATAATAATTTTCTTACTGTAATATTTTTCAAAACAGCTATGAACTGTATGTGATCATTTTTCAAAGTATTTGTATATGTAATCTTTGTATGTAAAACAAAATCAAATATAATACATTCAATCGTAACTTCTGGTTTTATTCATTCCGAAACGCTTTTCGAGTTCACACGTGTATTTAAAAATGTTTCATTTTTATCATCCTTTTACTGCCATAGTTGCAGGTCCAAGTGGATGTGGAAAGTCTAATTTTGTAACAAACTTTATTAAACATATTAATGAGGTGTGCAACACCAATTTTCATCAAATTACTTGGTGTTTTGATGAAATGCAGCCCTTATATAATTTACCAAATGTAAACTATTATCAGGGTATACCAGATTTGAATATGTTTGATGGAAAGGAAGCTAACCTTATTATTATCGACGATCTCATGAGGGAATCTGATGGTCGCATTGTTGACATATTTACCAAAGGTAGTCATCATAGGAACTTGAGTGTATTTTACATTACTCAAAATTTATTTCATCAAGGTAAAGGACAAAGAGACATTTCTTTGAATTCAAACTACATAATTTATTTTAAAAACCCACGTGATAAAACTCAAATACGTTACTTAGCACGGCAAGTATCACCAGAAAATAGCAAATTCATAGAAGATGCTTACAGAGATGCTACAAAAGAAGCACATGGCTATTTGATGATAGATCTAAAACAAGACACTTTTGACATGTGTCGAATTAAATCAAAGATATTTCCATCTGATGGTCATTCTACAGTGTACATTCCCACAAAAGAGTTTAAATATGTCAAGAACCAACCAATACCCGTCATTTACAAATGATGGATCGACGCTTAAAGACGCATGAACACTTATTAAATGCTCTTTATAAACTTAAACCAAAACATCAACAAGCTCTTTTAAAAGTCTGTAACGAAAACGAAATTAATTTTATATGTGAATGTATTCATAACGTTTTACAAGGAAATATAAAACTTGAAGAAAAATCAAAGAGTAAACTAAAAAAGTACAAAAATCTACTACGAAAATTGGTACGTAAAAGTACAAATAAAATAAGAAAGAATATTATAGTTCAAAAAGGTGGTGCATTTCTTCCGATTATATTGGGTTCTATTTTGAGTGGATTGATAAGTGGACTAGTTTAAAAATGGAACACGCCAAAAAAATGCTGTTAGTTGATCCAAGCTTAATAGATAAGTTAAATCAAAAAAGAAATGAAAATCCTACCTCTCGTTTAGATAGTGAAATGGAAAAAATACTCGACAGTAATATGGATGATCGAAAAAAGTGTAAATTATACTTACAAATTTTACAAAGATATCTTCACTTTATGGAAGAAGATCGTCGTCCCATTGAACTCCCTATAATAACTTCAAATGACGATAACATTAAACCCACATCTGAAAGCTGGAAATTTTTTAATATAAATAATGATATCAAGAATAAAGATGTAGTTGTCAGTCAGACACTGAGTGATGAAGAGAAGCAACAAGAAAGTTTTACACTCGAAAAAAAACCTTCCTACTCAACAAAACAAATTTTAAATTTAATACCAAAAACATATGTAAAAAAAGGTGAGTTGTTATTGAATTCGGTGTCACTAAATAAAAACAAAATTTATTGGAATGATGCTGGCACAGTGATTGTAGATAATGAAGTGATTCCTAACAGTAACATTATCGATTTAGTAAGCGATACACTGCGACCATTAAAAAACAACGACCCACCTGGTTGGGAAAAATTTGCTAAAGCGTTAAAGGATTTAAAAGTACCTTTAACATATATTGGCAATCCAAAAAGACGTGATTACATAGCTCAACTTCAAAAAGCCATCGAAGAACAACCGCCACAAAACACAGAGGTATATTTGACGCCAACGAGCGAAGATAAACACGCAAATAAAATTAAGAAAAAGATTGATTGGGAAAAATGGACCCCTTATTAGAAATAGATCAAATTTATTATGATGTATCACACCCAGCTGGATATAGCAATATCGACCAATTATCAAAAGCTATGAAAGGTAAAATGAAAAAGGAAGAAGTTAAAAACTGGTTGCAATCTCAATCTACGTATACACTCCACAAACCAGTACATAGAAAATTCGCTCGGAACAAATACGTTCTCTCTAATCTCAATGAACTTTGGCAAGCTGACTTAAGCGACATGCGGACTTATTCTAAAGATAATAAAGGTTTCAACTACATTCTTTGTGTTATTGATGTTTTTAGCAAATATGCATATGCTAGACCCTTGAAAAAGAAAAATTCAGAAACCGTAAAAAAGTGTTTCGACAGTATATTTAATGAAGCTAATACTACACCCACTCACATTCAATCTGATAAAGGCACTGAATTTGTATCGAAAGATGTTCAAAGATACTTTAAAACAAAAAACATAAATTACTATACGACAAATAATCCAGACATCAAAGCAAGCATTGTAGAAAGATTTCAAAGAACGCTAAAAATGAAGATGTGGCGCTATTTTACACACAAGAATACACATAAATATATTGATATTTTGCAGAATTTGATACACTCTTACAATCATAGTTTCCATTCTAGTATTAAAATGTGTCCTTCAGATGTTAATTCTAATAATATAACAACAGTTTGGAGTAATTTATATGAAAAATCTGAAAAATCATCAAAAACTATACTACCTATGTTTCATGTCGGTGACCATGTCAGAATAACTAAATATAAACATGTATTCCAAAAAGGTTATGAATCTAATTGGAGCGATGAAATATTTGTGATTTCTTCTATAATAGAACGTACTCCGTGGCCCGTTTATACTATAAAAGATTTAGATGGTGAGGAGATAGTAGGAACGTTTTATGAACGAGAATTACAAAAGGTCATTTATGACCCCACCATTGAACACAAGATTGATAAAATAATTCGCTCTCGTTACTCTGGCAGCAGACAACAAGTGTTAGTTAAGTGGAAAGGTTATCCAAACAAATTTAATAGTTGGATTTTAGCTTCCAGTTTAAAAAAAATATGATTAAAGATTTTTATTTAACTTTACTTAGCAATAGTTCAATGGAATATTTTCCTGAGAACAAAACATCAATTTTTTCAACAAAATTACCCAAACCCATAATATTGGAAGGAGAATGGTGTGTAGGAATCGTTGAATTCCAATATCCATGCACCATGTTTACTGTTCAAGATCATGAGAATGTTATTTACATAACAAAAATCATGAAAATGCCCAATGAAGACAAACTATCTACAGTTTATTATAAGACTCACATACCTGCCACAAACTATGATAATATTAACCATATTTTGTCAGCATTAAATAATATAAGAGAAAAAATCAAATTCCGCTACGATAATATATTGTTAGAAACAGAAGCCATTTTGATTTAAATAAAAACGATTTATTACTGTTTTTACATAAACACATCTTTTACAAAGATATCAGCAACTAACCGACCAGCATGAAAGTCAATGATCAACTTACTCAACTGTCACTAAGACTACGACTGAGATCGACTACGAGACTCAGCACGAATGAGCAGAATGAGCCGGAAAGGGCCACAATGAGGGTGCACATCGATACGGCAGCCTTTTTATACACCCAACTGACACTTCCACTATTAGTTTGACATTTCGACTGATTTTCATATCTGGTTAGCACGCTACAAATACCGTTACAAAACTTTTATCCTAATACGGCCTCTCCTGACTGGAGGACGTCCTCGTTCTCCCGTGTTTCGATCTCTTCTGCAGATCTGAAAGTGCCAGGTACAGGCTCCGTCATCCTCTCGTCAGAAGGCTCTCCGCTGGGCACGGCGGATCGCTCAGGCGTGGACTCCGAATTGTCATCATTGCTATCTGCGCCTGAGAACATAAACAACATCTTAATTAGAAACACTGAAAATAAATCTTCAGCGCTTTATATCATCTTACACAGTGAACCATAAGTACTATAGTTCACACAAACACCGGAGAGGAAGCGCTACGTTAGCTATCTCCGTTAACGAGAAACATAGGCACTACGTTAGCTTATTTCTCACACACATGTCATAGGCACGACGTTAGCGTAACATGAAAAATCTACATATGTATGACATAGGCACGACGTTAGCTTATCATACACATGCATGTTCACCACACACCAGAGAGGAAGCACTACGTTAGCTATCTCCGTTAATCGAGAAACATAGGCACTACGTTAGCTTATTTCTCACACACATGTCATAGGCACGACGTTAGCGTAACATGAAAAATCTACATATGTATGACATAGGCACGACGTTAGCTTATCATACACGTGCATGTTCACCACACACCAGAGAGGAAGCACTACGTTAGCTATCTCCGTTAATCGAGAAACATAGGCACTACGTTAGCTTATTTCTCACACACATGTCATAGGCACGACGTTAGCGTAACATGAAAAATCTACATATGTATGACATAGGCACGACGTTAGCTTATCATACACGTGCATGTTCACCACACACCAGAGAGGAAGCACTACGTTAGCTATCTCCGTTAATCGAGAAACATAGGCACTACGTTAGCTTATTTCTCACACACATGTCATAGGCACGACGTTAGCGTAACATGAAAAATCTACATATGTATGACATAGGCACGACGTTAGCTTATCATACACATGCATGTTCACCCTCGAAGTATACAGCGCACGTCTCAGGAGTACACTCCCCGCGCCACGGTACCATAAACTCGGCCGCAGCTTGCGTTGATTTGCCATAGGAGCCTGCCAGCAGTTTTAGCTCATATCGGCCATGGGGAAGCGCTTTGACCACACGATAAGGCCCGCGCATGCCGGAGTTGAGCTTGCCAGTCGCCTGTGCCTGATATCCGTGCCACTGTAAGCATAGTGGAGCGTGTCGTTCCGTATTCGCGCAGCCTGCAGCGCCAGGAGCGCGCAGTTCAGCAGCGCGAGGAGCGCGCAGTACAGCAGCGCGAGGAGCGCGCAGTTCAGCAGCGCGAGGAGCGCGCAGTTCAGCAGCGCGAGGAGCGCGCAGTTCAGCAGCGCGAGGAGCGCGCAGTTCAGCAGCGCGAGGAGCGCGCAGTTCAGCAGCGCAAGGAGCGCGCAGTTCAGCAGCGCGAGGAGCGCGCAGTTCAGCAGCGCGAGGAGCGCGCAGTTCAGCAGCGCGAGGAGCGCGCAGTTCAGCAGCGCGAGGAGCGCGCAGTTCAGCAGCGCGAGGAGCACGCAGTTCAGCAGCGCGAGGAGCGCGCAGTTCAGCAGCGCGAGGAGCGCGCAGTTCAGCAGCGCGAGGAGCGCGCAGTTCAGCAGCGCGAGGAGCGCGCAGTTCAGCAGCGCGAGGAGCGCGCAGTTCAGCAGCGCCAGGAGCGCGCATTTCAGCAGCGCCACGAGCGCGCATTTCAGCAGCGCCAGGAGCGCGCATTTCAGCAGCGCCAGGAGCGCGCAGTTCAGCAGCGCACCGCATCGCCAGGAGCGCGCAGTTCAGCAGCGCAGCGCATCACCAGGAGCGCGCAGTTCAGCAACGCACCGCATCGCCAAGAGCGCGCAGTTCTCCAGCGCAGCCAGAGGCACGCGTATCCGCACGCACAGGAGCGCGTACCCGCACGCCCTCGAGCGCGTATCCGCACAGCATGCACCGCGCGTCTCCGCACAGCATGGAGTACGCTGCTCTGCACTGGGCACACACTACACAGATCTCTTGTTCCTGCAAGCAAAGAAAAACCAAAACAGAAACACACCGTTCGGCCTATTCTGACCTTTGATTAAGATTCGCATCAAACTTTGACTAGGAATTCAGTAGTTCATCTTAACATGAGGACAACCTCAAAATTATCGCTTGACTCGCTCTTAATCCAAAATTTTAAACAGTGCAGTGTTGCAATCCGAAACCTTGACCAAGGAAGGCCAGCAATCCTTCAGACCGAACACTATGCACCTAGATCACTTTTGTCAACCAAGGCCATGTACAGTCATTGTTTACTACAACAGGTAGTTTTTTCCAAGTCCTTAAGTTTAGGGACGACTCTGTACCAACAATAACCACAAAATGTTCGTTAATCCATGTCTGCACATGCCTTGTTAAACAAGATCTCAATATTTGTAAAGGTTACCAAGAAATAAAAGAAACCAGAACCCTCAAACAAGGGTTATGGGTCATACGATACCAGACTTCCTCTACCGCTGCAGTAAGCATCATATCTGTCGTCACAGATAGCCACACGTGATATGTGATGCAGCAGTTGGCATCAACCGGTACTACACAACCGTGCAGTCACGTTGCCCGGGAAACCCACTACGACGCACCATACGCAGCACATCTTCTTGAGCACCAACAGGAACGTTTGAACACCAACAGGAACGTTTGAACACCAACAGGAACGTTTGAACGCCAACAGTTTGATCGCGGTACACAAACAGTTTGATCACGGTACACACGCAGATCCTTGTTCATTTGAAGCGGTATGCACATGACTTCAGAAATGAACATGCGATGGCTATGTTTCACACTTGTCCACTTTTATTCACGTTGTAGTCTAATCCTTATTCAAACATTACTCAGCGCAATTTCTTTTTTCACGTAAATTGCGGGTAGTCAAATACCTCCATCGTACGATGTATTCCACATAGCGTACATATGTAGTGAGCACAATCTATTTCTGTGGGCATTGATTGTTTATCTCACTTCTGATGTTAGAAACAGAAGCCATTTTGATTTAAATAAAAACGATTTATTACTGTTTTTACATAAACACATCTTTTACAAAGATATCAGCAACTAACCGACCAGCATGAAAGTCAATGATCAACTTACTCAACTGTCACTAAGACTACGACTGAGATCGACTACGAGACTCAGCACGAATGAGCAGAATGAGCCGGAAAGGGCCACAATGAGGGTGCACATCGATACGGCAGCCTTTTTATACACCCAACTGACACTTCCACTATTAGTTTGACATTTCGACTGATTTTCATATCTGGTTAGCACGCTACAAATACCGTTACAAAACTTTTATCCTAATAATATCTAAATTTGTTTCTGTTTCTGTGTTAGACGAATCAATAAAATCTGTAACATTATCTCCTAAACTAGGCTTACAGTTGGGATTTGAACCAAACAGAAACCTTGTTGAAAAGAATTTAGCTAAATGTCCAGCTAATTTACATTTAGGGTTACCATCTCAACTATTCGTTTACTGTGATATAGTTGAACCTCAAATTGTAGGTGATGTAATGACACCTCTTCTGAGAGTAATACCATTAGATCCTTCAAAATACATCTATGGTGCCAATAAAATGCATGTATTTTCACCTCCTCATTACTTATCGGTAATGCGAAGAGAATTCGATACCATTGAAATAGATATAAGGTCAAGCACCGGACAAAAGATACCATTTCAATTTGGAACGGTGTGTGTTAAACTACATTTTAAAAAATTATAATGCATTTTGAACGCTCCAACATGATATGTCCTTATCAACGCTATTATTCTCATCAGGCTGGTTCAGGTATAGGGGTGGTATATAAAGGGGCGCCTTATCAAAAAGGACATGGAATTGGTAGTTTTCTTGGGGGATTGTTTAGGTCAGTTTTACCATTATTATGTAGCGGTGTTCGATCTGTTGGTAAAGAGGCATTGAGCGCTGGTGTTGGTCTATTGACAGATATGGTTAGTGCGCGACCAATGGAAGATTCAATAAAAGCACGTCTTAAAGAAGTTGGTTCCAACTTAAAACGCAAGGCTGATGAAAAAATAGATAAAATCAATATGTCTGGATCCGGATATATAACAAAACGAAAACGTCTACCTGGAGTCAGTCCGTCGTTGACCGCGAAAGTGAAAGCTCTAAAAAAATCAAAAATTACTCAAAAACAAATCAAGGACATATTTTCTAACAATTAATCAAAATGTCTTTTTTACATAGTCATTCCTGTGAATGTATAAAGTCCGAATTGGATTTGTTTGCATTGCCGTCAACTCAAACTAGCATTGAAAGTGGAATTTGGATCCATTATAAACCAATTTCATCTCTTGCCGATGATGGTCCTATAGAATTTCAAATTCCTGGAGCAGGAGATGACTACATAGATTTATCTCATACGTTACTTCACTTGAAAGCGAAAATAGTAAATCAAGATAACACCAAACTAACCGCATCTACAGTCGTTGCTCCGGTGAATAATTGGTTGCACTCACTCTTCAGTCAACTTGATGTCTACTTAAATCAAAAACTTGTATCACCACCCAATAACACATATGCTTATCGTGCGTATATAGAAAACTTATTGAACTATGCTCCTGCAGCAAAAAAATCTCACCTCACCTGTGGTTTATGGTATGAAGATACAGCTGGAAAAATGGATTCCACCGATGATACTAATAAAGGATTTACTAAGAGGCAAGAATTATCTAGTGAAAGTAAAGAAATGGAAATGATTGGTCACTTACATGGTGATTTATTCAATCAAGAAAAATTTTTAATCAATGGTGTTGATATATGTGTTAAGTTAATTCGTTCTAGAGAAAATTTCAATCTCATGGCCTCTACAGGTGACCTTAAATTAAAGGTATCTATTACGGATGCATCTTTGATTATTCGTAGAGCACGAATCAATCCCAGCGTGTTACTTGCTCATCAAAAGGTCTTAGCTTCTACCACAGCTAAATACCCCATTACTCGAGCTGAAGTTAAAGTTTTAACAATACCATCAGGTGTTCAAGGAAAAACTCTAGATAACATTTTCTTAGGACAATTACCTAAAAGGTGTATAGTGGGATTTGTAAATAACGCTGCTTTCAATGGAAACCTCACTAAGAACCCATTTAACTTTCAAAATTACGACATCAATACTTTTAGTTTATATATAGACGGTCAACAAATACCATCAAAGGCTTTACAACCCTCATTTGAGAACAAAATTTTTACTTCAGTATATCATACATTGTTTTCTGGAACAGGTATACACTTTCTCAATGAAGGTAATGGGATATCCCGAGAACAATACGCTGAAGGGTATTGTATGTTAGCGTTTGATTTGACACCTGATTTATCAGCAAACTCTGCAAGTCATTGGAATCTTGTAAAGCATGGTAGTGTGAGATTAGAAGTGCGTTTTGAAACAGCTTTATCACAAACTATTAATTGCATTGTTTATGCGGAGTTTGATAATGTTATTGAAATAGATAAAAACCGCAATATTTCAGTAGATTATAGTAGTTAAGAACACAAAATTAACTGTTTAAGATTAGATTAAGCGTGAATAATGTAATTCAGATTTGTTGTTAGATTTAAGTTACCAATAAAACGAATTCATAAAATATTAAGTTCTTTGTTTTACTATAATCCTTGCAACCCCACAACAAGAGTCAACTTGGCTGATAAGTACCATAATAGTGTCTTGTTAACCTTATATAAGACATTACCACTTTATCATTCGACCTGATAAGATTCTGCAGCGATACGGTGAATAAAAATGAATACAATAAAAAAACAAAATTACTTAAAGAAAATTGATCCAAGTATTGAATATAATGTATATGCAGCCAATCGTCTACCAATATATGTGGTAACTCCTACATACGTAGTTAGCAACTTAGACTCTGATAACAAACCAGGTTCTCACTGGGTCGCCATACACATAGATAAGAATGGTTTTGGACAGTACTTTGATTCATACGGTCGACCACCTCAAGGATACCACCGAATGTTTTTAGCGAGAAATTCTAGAATGTGGAATTACAATACAAGTCGAATTCAAAATGACTTTACTATAGTTTGTGGAGAGTACTGTTTAATGTATCTGTATTATAAATACTATGGTAAGAGTCTCAAAGATTTTCAAGTATTATTTAGTGATAATACAATATGCAATGATGTGTTTTTAAATGGTTTATTTAAATCATGTTTTGAGGTGAATAAATGAAATATGAAAATGAATGAATGATTTTTCTTTATTGAAGATTAATAACCCCATACAATACTTATAATTCTTCCAAACAATTTATGAATGTTCCCAATAACTTTACAATCGTAAGCATGAGCATGAAAAAACACTAAAAAGACTTATAACTATTTACAATAATACTTAGCAATAACACAATTCACAAAGAGTTCTAGAATCAAAAACAAATTAATCTATTAAGTATGTAACTTAAAAGAGTACAAAGTTTAAATACAATACAATGTAAGTTAAATTTAAACAGGTAGATTCTTAAGTACAGTTAATACAATAATAGTTTCTTATTTCAATAATAGTAGTACAAAGCATATGATTAAAGTTATGATATTAAAACATTGACACGCACTGGCACTTTTGTTCATTTGTCTGTGTCTATAAAATATTTCACACAATCGTCCTTACTAGCCAACTGTTTGGTTATATTGTATATAGTGTCCTTGACACTTTGCAAGTTCTTATCACTGTCGTTTTCCGCGTAATATTTAACTCGCACATCAGCGTGTTTCCAATGTTCCGTCGGTGCGATGTTTTTTATTTTATTCACTTCATACACCTCAATTTTTATGAGATGTGATGCAGAACTGTTGTCATCGCTGTTTGATCGGATGTATGAAACACCACCGCTCGTCGATCGACCAACACTGGATGACTTTCTTGTTGTTGTCTTCTTCTTTTTTGGTTTTTCGAAGAACTCATCAATGCTGTTGCATTCGATCGGTCTTTTATTTGCTAATATCGCTTTTTTGACTTTAAAGGCGAGTGTACCTTCTTCATCACTAGGTTCGTCGATTTCTTCAGCATAATAGTAGTTTTTGAAAGTATTTTCAGAAAACTGTAACAAAATGAAATGAAACTGTTTTAATTATCGGTTAAGTAAGTACTGTATGATAAATACTTATAGGTATGCGAAGTATACATGTACACATTAGTAACAATGATAAATTAATAAGACATCAAAGATAGCTAAAATGTATTAACCTGGTGGACAACACATGGCATAAACAATTAATGAAACATCTGGTTACAACACTTTTAGATCAAAGTATATAAAGGTACTTACATTCATTTTTATAACACTTTCACTATTTAACTATTTCACAATTTTACTATCACTTCACTGTTACAAACAACTGGAGATCACACTTCGAGCAGAGCACAGAGTGGAATACGATACCATGTGATTTTGCGTCGGTCTTTTATATGGAGAGGGAGTATTGTTTCCTTGCAGACAAGATCCAACATGTTTCGACTTTCACCTTAAATGTTCCGTTGAATACGTAATATCAGGTAATGTGAATAATGGGAACCGTAATTGTTATGACAATGAGAAGACCCAAAGGGTTTTACCTAGAATTTGAGAAAGGTATGGTGTATTGTAACGATTTCTTTATCTATAATAAACAATGCCCGTAATGCGTAAAGGGCGACTATTAAGTAATTTTAAACGGCTTTTAAGTAGAAACACGAGTTAATAGAAATACGAGACAAAGACCTTTGCATCCTTCAAATAAAAAAGGGTCGCCGATAGAAAGTAGAAAGTCAATAACACAACGAAACAGGGAAAATGTTGCTTTATCTATCATAAACAATGCTCGTAATGCGTAAAGGGTAACTATTAAGTAATTTTAAACGGCTTTTGCGTAGAAACACGAGTTAATAGAAATACGCGACAAAGACCTTTGCATCCTTCAAATAAAAAAAAGGATCGCCGATAGAAAGTAGAAAGTTAAAAGCACAACGAACAGGGAAAAGGTACAAGCTTAAGGGAACCGTAGACCATGAACAAATTCGTGGTTCATACCTACCTCGCGGGTGATATGAAACGGATTCCGCGGACGATATAATTTTTATTCGCGGGTGTTATCAAAGTAATCCGCGGTCGATATCAAATTAATCCGCGGTAGGTATCAAGTTAATCCGCGGTAGGTATCAAGTTAATCCGCGGTAGGTATCAAATTAATCCGCGGTAGGTATCAAATTAATTCGCGGTAGGCATTAAAGTAATCCGCGTTTATTCGCGGGTTCCGCGGGCCGAATCTAGAGCAATCGAAAACGTCGGCCATCAGCCGCCGGAGCGCCGCGGACCGGCCCTCGAACCTGCTCCAGTATCGGTGAATCCCTTACTACTATTTTCCACCCATTTTCTCAACAATTGAGTTATGTTTTTGATGTGATTTATTAAAATCAGTACTTCGTATTTTCGTTTGATAAATAACTTTATGACTGTATTTACAGAAAACTCAGCTAACACATTTATAGACGTGCCCGTATTGAAATTAGATTTTCTTTAGTAAAGAAAATAAGGTAGCAGGCGTAATATTCACTTTAAATACGAGGGTTGTGCAATAAAGGAAAAACTGGAAGAGTTCTTAATAAGCATTATATTAAAGGCTAGTTACATATCTAAGAAATTGCATCGAAGTGCTCATCATCAGTGTATTATTTAAAATTTCATTATTATCATGATCATCTTATCAATATTATCTTATATCTTTAAACGAGCAATTCTTGTATATATATATATATATAATCTCAATCTTGGAGACGACTCCAACGATTTTCATAAAATTTAGCATATAGGGGGTTTCGGGTGCGATAAATCGATCTAGTTAGGATTCATTTTTAGAAAATGACGTTTTATCCGTGCTTTCAGTCATTCAACTTAAATATTAACTGAAAAATATGACTCGTCCTGACATCTATTGGCGAGTAATAGTATTTTTTTAATTGGAAGCAACTAACTGCTTTGACGACACAACAACACTAAAACTACTCCAGTAGATGGCGTTGTTAAGCAACACTAAGCTAATGAGCGTTTAGTTTGAGGTTAGACCAAAAAAATCAATTGTTTACTTATAAAAATATTATTCGTATTTAAATATAATTTCTAAAAACATAATTTACCAAAAAAAAATGTCATCCAGGTACTACTTAATTAATGGGAAGTGAAATTTTTTTTTAAAAGAAAACGCAGTCAACCTCTGGACGGATTTAATTGGAACTTGGTTCATAAATAAACCATGACACGGCCATTCTCTATTACAAAGAAGTACACACTTTTACACACACACACTCACGTCTTTTATCCCCGAAGGGGTAGGAGAGGCGCTACTAGTGCATCCACTTTTCGCCGTGCGTATTCCGTCCCATGATGTGATAGGGGGCGAGTACTCACTTTTATTTCGGTAAAATTCAATCACGAGCCGTAAGCTACAACAACTTTTAAGTTGGATCAAATATGCATCTTGCTCAACAAATTGCTACTACAATAAGTTTCAAGGGTAATATAATCTTACTACTTAATAATAATCTTAGTTCTTACGAATATTATAAATGCGAATGTCGGGTTTTTTTTGACATTTGTTAGAGGTAAACGCAGTATGTAACCACTAAACGCAGATCGGATTTGAATGAAATTTGGCTCACGGATAGACGGTCCTGAATTGACATAATATAGGCTACTTTTTTATCCCAGTAATTTGTTCCCCGTAGGAAATTTTTGAAGTTTGTATTTGAATTTTTAAGTAGATGGTGCTGGCTACTTACAAATGTTGCTATGGCTCGCTACAGTGATTTAGGGATATTTGTAGCGCGAAACGCTTTACACGGGGAGCAAAACCGCGTGCAACACCTATTTAATAAAAATACAACGTGGCTGTTTAAGAAATACTCTACCCCGCCGCGCCATACAACGTGGCTGTTGAATGAATTCAATTAGGGATTATGTCTCGAAAATCTCTGCTTTTATTTTGGGACAGGCTAACACGACCAGCAAGCAATACCTTGTAAATAATAGGGCTGATAATATTTGCTATTAGAATAAGTTTCAAGGGAATCATATTTTTTCTGTATGAGCATTGATGTAAAAACACCGTACAAAAAATAGTTCACGCCGCGCCGTACATCGTGGCTGTTAATAAATTACATTAAGGATTACGTCTCGAAATACTTCCATTCCTTACTGGTGTAAATAATACAAAAAATGCCAAATAGATTTCAAACGCTTATCGGCAGCGACTCATGTTCTCTAAAAGTCGATTTAAAATAGGTTGATCTAACAAATAACAATAAATAACTTAGTATTGTATACCAAAATAATACATTTTATCGACAATATCAGCACAAAGCTTTGGTCTTTTTCCGCACGTATTCTTCATATATTTCCATATCGTTGTAACGTGAGTCCGTAGTCGTAATACAATTTTATCAAGCAGTATACGTAATCCTCCTAGCCAGTTTCGGCCACGGCGGCCAATCTCAACGGAGATCAGCCAAGTACGCAGGAGATATTATAGTGCACAAGTGTGTGAGCAATACACGGTGAGACGGCAATCCGACATGACCGGAGAGAGATCAGGCGCAGGACCAACGGCTTTACGTGCTTTCCGAGGCACAGGGAGTCACACCGCAAACTTCCTGACTCCGAGCTGCGACTGAGTAATTTTTAAGATGGAAAGACTCAGTCACAATGTTTTTGGCTCGACCCGGGATTCGAACCCAAGACCTCAGCGCGCAAATTGTACTCGTAACGCGTACGCAATACAACTACGCCACCGAGGCAGTATACATAGTTGATAGGTGACCATAGATCTTTCAAAACGTAAGCATGGTTCGCCAAGATTAATCCGTCGCATAAAGTGGTGGAGCCTACCCTCATATAGGGGCACAAATACAAACAGTTTGCCAATTAAATTGGGTTTGGCGTCACGTGGCGATATCGGTCTATAAAGTGTTGCCATAAATTCGATTTTTCGATGAGTAGGTAAGGTATGGAAAAAATCCAGGAATTTTGTTTCGTAGCAGTTTCCGCGACCCCTAGTATTCAGGCGACGTTTGCATTTCACCGACTGAATATAATACGAAGACATTTTATAAGTTAACCGGGACGACCGGGCCGGATGCTCTAAGCCCGTGACACGTTCCGGTAAACCGGGACATATGACAGCGAATTGTTCGATAAACACTCTCTATGTCGTCCACAATCCAGCCACTATACATACCACGTGTACTTTATATTCCTAGCTATGATACTAAATGTTTAGAGCAAATATTAATATAATGGAAGCACGAGGGCATCATAAAATTTAATTCCGTACAGCGAACGATTAACGATGAAAGTAAACGTGCGAACATCACGTCGGCGTGGTATTAATATCGCTGGATTTAATGCAGCGGACAAATAGCTGGCCAGAGCAAACGCACGAGCGACGGGAAACAATTAATTCGATGTAAACAATGGTTTATGTAATGCACATAAGTTTATGTGCAGTGAATTCATCACACTATGGCCATTGCATTCTTATTTTCTAATATCCTCTGAAAATCTTTATAAACAAGGAACTACACAGCATGTATAAATAAAATTGTGTCATTAAGAATTTCATCACAACAGTGACTTTAAATTTAATTCTGGCTCTACAGACAGACATAAACTATTTTGAATTTAACATTAGGTTGGAGGAAAAGTTTCTTCACATTTTATATGAAAACTCAAGACTTCTTTTTTCAATGTATATAATCTACATTTAATTACAGTATGTATGTGCCATTTTCTTCGATGACTTTCTGCCATCTTGTAGGTAGTGCCAAAATCCCGTTGCTGTAGAAATTTTGGGACTTCTGATCAAAAAAACGCGACAAGTAGTTTTGGCAATCCTCTCTTGATGTTAACCTCACACTGCCTAAAGAATTCTGAAGAGATCAAAACAGGTGGAAATCTGAAGGTGCTAGGTTAGGGCTATATTATGGATGCATTAACACCTCCCAGCCAAACTCTCTTAATATTTGCTGAGTGGCTAAAGATGTGTGTGGTCTAGCGTTGTCGTGATGAAAGACCACACCCTTTCTACTGATCAATCCCGGCCGCTTTTTCTCAACTTCTTGCTTTAATCTCATTAGTTGTTGGCAGTAGAGATCCGAATCGATGGTTCCTCTCAGTAGTAGAAGAGGCCCGTGCTCAGCAGTGGACAGTAAGTATATAATATAGGGCGGGTGTGGTATGGTATAGTATTGATAATTAAATGCTAGCCAAGTACATGAATAAGTATATGCCGTTCATGTTTTGACAACAAAACATTAACTACTGGTGGTAGGCCTCTCATATGTAAGAGTCCGTCTGGGTGGGTACCACCGCAATGTCTATTTCTAGCGCCAAGCAGCAGTGCGCATGCACTGTTGTGTTTCGGTTTGAAGGACATTGTAGCCAGTGTAACTACTGGACATAATGAGACTTAACATCTTATGTCTCAGGATGACGAGTGCAGTGGAATGCCACACAGTACTTTGTAACTCAAAGTGCTGGATAGTGTTGATATTGTTTATAGCCTAGAGTCTGGAATTTGTGCCCGATATGGCGATAGGCTTGCCCCCTGTCACATCATGTGACGGAATAGGCACGATGAAAAGTGGGTGCATTAGTAATAGCGCCTCTGCCTACCACTTCCGAGATAAAAGGCGTGAGCATGTGTGTGTGTGAAAAAATAAAAATAAATTGATAAAAGTTTCCAAAAAAAAGTTACAGGCAAGTTCTAGGCTCAAAAATGGTTTTATTATAAGTGAAAACAAAAACAAAAAAATGTATTCTTTTCAGTATCAGCATTTAAATAAAGTTTGAACATATGATTTGTAAATCAGAATGATTATAATGGTTATGATATGAATATAATAAGAACTAGACTTCACCCAGTGGTCGAGTTTAGACTGCATTTTATAAAAATATGTAACAGGGCTTAATGAGATAAAAGGAAAAAGTAGATTTTTGTCTTAACATGTATATTATTATTTTATAACAAACTAAGAAACAAATAAATTTAAAAAAATCAAACAGTAAGTCAGCTTCGCCTGTTGTACCTACTCCTCCACAGACTTTGAACAAGACGTTGCCGTGCATTTTGCCTACGTCGTAGCTCATCATTTCGAGATGATGATGAGGCATGTATGACATTGTCTGCAATGCCTGTCTTCAGTAATAATAATAAGGGATGGGCAGTTATGCAAACTTCGAAACTCATCGCAATCCATATTAATTACCCGATTAGTAAAACGGCCCATCCTAAGCAAATTTCTTCTTGTTCGATTGTCAATACGGTTAGCTTCTTTAAGAACATTAAAAAATGATTGAAGTCGAGCCATAATTGCACAGATATTTTTAAAAATTCTCACCAAAACACTAAACAACTTCACTTGAACCGTACACGGCACCTATTTAGCAATCGTAGAATTTGACAGATAAAGTCAAATTGACAACTCGATTCACGATCGTACGAACGAGTGGAGAGTAAGCATTTCTCGATCCTGACGGATTTTTTTGATCCAAGTAAGTTCCAATTTGAGGCGCGGCTAGATCGTGCGCTAGTGTAGATTTCGGGAGTACCAAAACGCTTGAAACCGAATCAAACTCGATTTGATTTAGGATTCGAACGTGTCAGGAGTAACCCCACAGCTTCGAAGCAAATCAATGCCAAAATAAATTTCTACCCGTTTGTAACCCCGTTAGGGGATGAATTTCAATAAAATATGGAACGAGTCTCCCATCGGTTTCAGGTCTCTATGATCAGCGGTTTAGGCTGTGCGTTGATCCTTCAGTCAGTCATTCAGGACAAAGCCTTTTATATGTATAGATAATAGTACAGATTTACTTCATTCTGAATAATTCTGCACATTAAAAATATTGTGTGTTAATGTTCTTTTTCACTATACCTATTATATCTGAAATAAAAAAAGTTCTTTTTAAATTACGATAAGTAGGTATTTATATAAAAAAATCTGATATAAGCTAGGTAAAAAATATACACGTACAATGGCACTAACATTTGGAATAGTAAAGTTTTTTCTTGAATAATTCAAGAGCACTCAACGTTCTTGATGTATGAGTTTGTGAATTTAGTCAAGACGTTTGACGAGTACCTATTTGTAGAATTTATTTGTCATGCAGTTAGCCAATGTCGTTCTTAATGATTTATTTAACTGTAGGTATAATTTACATGACCTAACTCATATTTTCTTTTCTTTGAGTGGACGATAGCCTAGTTGGGAATAGAATGGTCTGACGAGACAACGTCCGGATGTTCAAAACCCAAGGCACACACCTCTGACTTAGCAGTGGATAGTATATAATACAGAGCTAATTGCATTGCAACTCATCTTTTATATTAGACGAAATATGTTTTATATACGTAATGAAGCCATTAATCGTCGCGTTTAAAAATATAGTTGATTTTCTCTTATTTTCGGACCAGTTGAGTCCAAATGATCCGTGGTCCAAATACGCTCGCATTTTATTTGGTGCACGAGTCATAGTGCCTTAGGATATCTTTACCGAATTGTAGATAGCTAATAATTCACAGAATCGATTTTCCATCCAGCTGTGATGTGGGTCGAACCTGACACTGCATTCAAATGAACTAGCACTTCTACGTATGCGATGTTAGAATGCGCTTTAAATTCTATAAAATGTACACATTAGCAAAACAGTAGAACTCACTTAAAATAGGTTGTGTGAAATTTTAGAGCGTGCGAGAAGTACTTTATTTCACGAAATATATACATTTACGTGGATTTAATCTCTAGTTATACTGAAATAATTAATGTTTTCTTCGTATAAAATGCATTTTTTTTGTTTTTTTTTTAATAATTTATATTCAATATTACATTAAAGGTGAGAGAACAGTTTGGGCTTTTAGATAATATCTGACTTACTACATACTATACACTATATTTGCTCGCTAAGCCAGTTTATATATATTATTAACTCCATCCCAATATACTGTTCGATTTTTATAGGTCATATATTATTTACTGAGCTTTTTCTTTTTTTATATATAGCATAGAATGACGAGACGAGCATGCCGTTCGCCTGATGGTAAGCGATACGACCACCCATAAACAGTAGCAACACCATCCAGCACCTTGACTTACAAAGTACTGTGTGGCATTCCACTGCGCTCGTCATCGTGAGACATAAGATGTTAAATCTCATTATGTTCAGTAGTTATACTGGCTACGATGTCCTTCAAATCGAAACACAACAGAGCATACACACTCTTGCTTGGCGGTAGAAATAGACGTTGCGGTGGTACCCACCCAGACGGCCTCTTATATAATGAGAGACCTACCTACCACCAGTAGTAGGTCTTTACATAATAATGAGACCTGCATCGAAAAGCGTTCAGCTTTTATTACATACTAGGTGTTGCTCACGATTTTGCCCACATTATAAGCCTTCTCGCTACTGAAGTCCCTCAATCACTGCACCGGCGCCATCTGCCTGACGCCGGCGCCAGCTATGTAAAAAAAAACACTAAAATTCAATTCTTTCCTACAGGAGCAAGTTACCGAGAGAAAAGTAGCCTTTGTGTTAATCCAAATTTTATCCAAATCTGTTTAGCTGTACCTATAGATGAATAAGTTTACTGTTAAGAAACATCCCAACATTTTCACAAACTTTCGCTTTAATAATATTAGTAAGAAAGTACAGTAAAGTAAAGTGCTACTTGTTTAGGAGAGGCTCTATTCTGAGTATGTGTGTTAGTGTTGGTTTCTTGTATGATTGCGTGTTGGTTTGTTTGAGAAATATTGTATTCAGTTGATGGAATGGAATTTTGAACGACCGTGCAAAGTGTGTTGGGATGATTGGAATAAAAAGAATCTAAGGATTCTTCTGCTTTTTGTTTGATGTTTTTTTTATTTTTTTCAGGTGATATAGTAAAGGTAAGGTAAGAAAGTATGCATATGCGAATAAATTAGTAGACTCTATCATTTTAAAATCCGAACACACACTAACGTCTGTACATCTACAGCTATTGTGTATTTAGATTACAATATTGTTAAAAGATTTTGCTAATCATGATTGTATACAAGTATAAAGTTCGCAGAATGGATTAGTTTTATTCGATAGATTGATAGTAGTTACTTACAATGATGAAAACAATATGTCAGACATCTCAAACATAGCTATAAAAACAGGAATTTGACTCTACACTAAATATCGTCAACAATCAGATTCCTATGATATTTTTGCATCGTTCTCTCGTTCTTCGCTTTCACCTGTTTCTTATATAAAACGTGACTAAAGTGCCTTTAGCAACATCCCTGGAATTTATCCACTAAAACACGAATTCCAGGAAGCCGCTTGTTTATTCGCTAATTGCTTTTCAGTCGTTAATATCTACGTACAACAATCAATTAAGATTGTTTTCTTAAATCGCCTTGAAATAAACAAGAATAATTTAAGACGTTCTGGTTATTAATATTCTCGACGTAAATACCCATTAGAGCTCGTTACTGTTAAATTTAGTCCACCTTGCACACATTATAACGTGTATTGAGTAAGGTAGAAAGTAGAGACTTATATAGAGGTTAACAGATATTATTTGTATAAAAATATTGCCCTCCATTCCTCTCCTGATGATAAGCTAGCTATTTCTATCTCTAGCTAGTTCATAAGCAATTTTAATTGACCTCCAAACTTGACAAAGTACTTCAAGGTACTAGGATCCTTGCCCTGAGATGTCACAACCTGATAAGTCTCGTAATGCATAACAAATACACAGGCTACAATATCCAATCTGAAACGCAACATTACGTGCAACACTCCTTGGTAGCACAAAGAATTAAATCAATATTTCTAGTTTCGCTTCTTAAACTTGGATTTCAAGTTTCTAGTCAATCTACAAATATACTGGGGAGTTGCTATCATATACTGTTCGCAAGCCACAAATATTAAGTGCATCGTCCATGAAAAATGAATAGTCGATAAAAGGTATTTACTACGATTTCATATCGAGTACAAAAGCTTTTCTCATACTGCTAAAAGTACTTTTACCTACAGTACGATGAATAACTACGTTGTTCTTTTAAAGAGATTAAACACGATCTCGCTTCATGACTTTTACGCTCAACCACAAATCACTCTCTTTTTTAACCTTTTAAAGCAAATGGCGAGAACGGAAATGAATTGCGCTGAACTTTCCATTAAAAACTCTTAGAAAAAGAAATAATAAAATGTATGAAGGTGTGTGTTTCTTTACATTGTAAAATATAATAATATTTAACACTAGATGATGCTCGCGGCTCCGCCCGCGTGATAAAGTTTTTCCAGGGTAAAAGTAGCCTATAGCACTCAGGAGTAATGTAGCTTCCTATTAATGAAAGAGTTTTCAAAATCGGTCCAGTAGTTCCTGAGATTAGCGCGTTCAAACAAACAAACAAACTCTTCAGCTTTATATATTAGTATAGATAGATAAGTATAGATTAAATTTTATATTAAAGCTGAGAGACTAAATACTGGATATTTTGAAACACTTTTTATAAAGTTCTATTAGTCAAAGACCACCATGAGTAAAGCAATACACAGAAACATGAAAATATCCTGAAGTAAGAAAGGGAGTCCAAATGGAAAGAATATAATTACCTAGTAATAGATTTTTGGATTTATACCTAATTAAAGCTTCTGTATTTTATTTACGTAAAGTACCTTATTAAAAGCACAATATTTGGATAACATCATCAAAATATTACGAAATGTCATATAATAAAAACGTTCCAAAGCTACAGTAGGCTTAAACAAAAGGTTGTAAATCATCCTTAACGACAATAATTGTCCCATTTATTCTGACCTGTTAACAAAGGGTGCAATAATACATTTATTCTCGTGTTATTGTGTTAGTTATTATGTAATACTTGTTTATAATCAGGATGATTTGTAATGGTATCAAAAAGTACGTACAATCATGGTTCTCTTTACCTACCCACTCATATAAAGTCAGAGGTGTGTGCTCTTCGGTTTTGAACCTGAAGACATTCGTCTCGGCAGTCCGTTCCACTCCCAACTAAGCTATCGCCACATGAAAATAACAGCTTACATGTAACGTTGCTAGGAACGTTAACTCTCTTCGTAAACGTTATCGTTTGTGTCAGTTTAACTACCAATCGAAACCGTTAATGTATCGTATTGGCTGGTTAAACTGTCACTAGTTTTGACGTACGTCTGAACGGCGCTCGTATAAATAAGCGTGCAATGTCACGCGCGCCCTTTTTCTTATAATCTTCTTCACCGTAGCAACACTACTACTAACTGCGTGTTGCCACGTACATCGTTGTTCCCGCTGGGGTGAGTGTGCCAACTTCTACTAACCGCTTCCAGGTATTCTGTGCATCTGGGCTCGTGAGCTATCACGAGTCACTGGCGCGGAATGTAAGCCTAGCTTGCATTCCGACGTGGTGGAATCTGATTCCAGGTTCTACGGTGCGGCGTTGACCGCCGTATTTTTTTTTACGGTACGGCGTCCTGACCGCCGTGCTCCACGCACGGAGTGCTGACTCCGTGCTGACCGCCTTCTCCACGGTGCGGAGTGCTGACTCCGCCACGTGCACACCACCATCGTCGTCGCGGGTGCTGACCCCGGCCACGTGTGCACCATCGTCGCGGGTGCTGGCCCCGACCACGTGCTCACCACTACCATCGCAGTCGGGTGTGCTAACCCCGACCACCTCACCACCGCTGCGCAGACCACGTGCTACCATCTGCCCGGCGAGCTGTCGCCGGAGCTAGCCACGTGCATCAGCGTCGTGCCGTTCGCCTGAATCGGAGTCTCCGCAGGCCAGTGACTCGTTTGCATACCACCAGCAAACCGTACCGAGTGTAACGCGGAGGTGCAAAATAAAGCTCGTACCACGAACCTAAACCCTGAGTTTCTCTTCTCTCTCTTTCTCTAACTACCTACCTGCGGCGGAGCATCGCCGCATACAATTAGTTACTCTATCCGTAGATGTAAAATAAAAAGTGTTAGTTTCACTTACAATCAAAAGTATACTCACACATACACAATATTCACACTTAATTACAAAGTGATAAAAAATCAGAAAATAGAAACCAGAGATTTTCGCGAAAATATTCGTTATTCATGGATGAGTTTTGGGAAAACTGGCGCGTACAACGCATTCACAAGTTACGAGTGTTATATCTGTGAATTTACAAACGTCACTTGTCTTAACAACGCATTGTTTACGTAGCAATGAAGTCAAAAAATATACCTGATGTTTTATTGCATCTATGTATCTGTCCCTCCAATTTTAATAATTTGATACATTTTTTAACATACTGTGTAAAATTCTATAGGCGTGAATACTATGAACGTGCCATCTTTCGGTAGTCGACTTATAGCAGAGGTAAAGACGAGTATGTGATTACATTTATGAATACAATGTCAAAATTAGGTACTATATATTCAACTCTAATATGTCGTAAGAAGTAAAAGGAACGTTGAAGTTCTTCTCAGTGGTCTGTAGTAAAATGAGAAGTCTTCCTGGTTATTACCAGGGATTAGGGAGGAACTGTAGTTTATAACTAATAATTCGAAGCCAATGCCGTTGGCTGGCCGCTATACCAGGGGCGCCTTTTTGTGCTGCGACGTCGCATTTAAAATTTTATAATGAACTAGGTTTTGCTCGCGGCTCCGCCCGCGTGAAAAAGTTTTTCCGAGATAAAAGTCCCGCTTTATATTTTCCCGGAATAAAAAGTAGCTTATGTTCTTTCTCAGGCTCTAGACTATCTGAGTACCAAAATTCATTTAAATCGATTCAGTAGTTTTGGCGTGAAAGCGCGACAGACAGACAGAGTTACTTTCGCATTTATAATATTAGAAAGGATCACCACCAACTCAGGCAAAGCCGCCTACAAAAGCTAGTATATAAACTATAATATTCATGTTGAAACAAGTGTGCTTAACATATTATTGTGTTAATTATTTTGTTTGTTTTAAGTTTTAAAATGTTATTTTTTATGATCAAAAAGCGCCAGGTTGTCATGTATAATATTCAAAGCAAGTCGTGAAATGAATTTGTGTGTGTTGAATTTTAATTTTTGCTCACACAGCCTAATATTATCGCCTCAGTTAAATAATACATGAATATACTCTCAGATTTTAAAGCCTCTTTCACTCTTTATGTAAATATATTTAGGTAGTGGGTATGTTTCGTATTTTATGCCTACGATTTTTTTTCTCGTCTCTTAGTGTATATTCATGTAGTTGTTCATAATAAGCTTAAAGGCAAGCTTCGTTGACGACCCTTTATTCTGAAATAACTAATGAGCGCAATAAACATAATACAATGATTCCTTACGTTTAACATAATATAATTTCAATTTGCGAAACTAATTAGACGTAGAGATAATATTTAGATCTTAGAAAAAACTGAGACGCCATGTTTTAACACAATGGAAGTTTTTTATCTATACTAATATTACAAAGAAATAATAAAAATTGTTTCCCTGATAGAAAGCTACTCTGTCTCTTAATGTTTTATTTTCATTTGTCTACTGCTATTCCGAAAAAAAGGTCAAGCGAGTTGGACTCGCGCGCCGAGGCTACAGTACAAACTACCTTTTTTTGTTATTGAGAACATATTTACGGTTTTTAGATATTACCCTTCACATGTGCTGTAATATATTGCTTCTTGCATAATTTCATGATTCTAGGTCAACAGTAAGTAAGGGTACTTACCGTTGAACATTGGGACCATTGACCGTTGGGAAACAAAACTTATAGGGATAAGTTTTGATTCCTTTGTGAAATCGCAAAATATGCGACATAAACGGTCATATTTTTTGATCGCGTTGACTTACAAGTTTAATTTTATCACAGCTAAAACTCAAGTATTTCATATAAATTTAAACTTGACACCTCTCTACACGTTCCTGAGAAAAGGGTTTTGACAGACAGACTGGCAGCAAAGTGATCCTATAAAACCACGAACAAAAGCTAGTAGTTTTCCATCAGGTGCCCAGAGACTAAAAGGGAAATAACAAATGGCGAAACAATACAAATCGCGTCAGTGTTTCATTCCCAAGTGACTGATAGGAAATTCGCTTTATACCTCGCAAATTGTTATTTCAGTAGTAAGTATTTGCCATCATTAAACAAATAATATATGATATTTTTCAACATTACCAGATGTTAGAAAGTACTGCGTGGCATTCTACGATGCTCGTCACCCTGAGACATAGGATGTCAAGTCTTATACCTAATGCCCAGCAATAACGCTGGCTAGTGCTATAATGTCTTTCAGACCGGAACCACATCAGCCGGAACTCAACAGTGCATGCACACTGCTGTTTGACGGTAGAAATAGGCATAAAATGGGTACTATTTAACATTGCTGGGTTATTGATGATAATATTATTATCCTTAATATTATGAAATATGTCTGGTTTTACTCAGTACGACAAAAGTAAGTCATCTTCTTATTTTTAACGAAGGCCGCCTATAAATACTGGTGGTAGTTCTCTCATATATAAGAGTCCATCTGGGTGGGTACCACCGCAATGTCTATTTCTACCGCTAAGCAGCAGTGTGCATGCACAGTTGTGTTTCGATTTAAACTACTGGACATAATGAGACTTAACATCTTATGTCTCATGATGACGAGCGCAGTGAAATGCTATACAGTACTTTGTAAGTCAAGATGCTTTATGGTGCTGCTACTGTTTATGGGTGGTCGTATCGCTTACCATCAGACGAACGCCATGCTCGCGTCGTCATTCAATGCAATTAAAAAAAATCCTTAACGGGACGGGTTGCCCATTCATGTAAACTTCAAAGAGTTCAAAGACAATTCTAAGCAGGAATATGCTCATAATATGAGGATCTGATATATAGACAAAGAACTTAATCAGTCAAAGTTTTTTTTTCCCTTTGTGTTACAATGTTGAATAATAATTAATTCATTAGAGTCATTCATGTATTTTTTTAATACATCAATGATTAGAGTGAATACATTTATGAGACAAATTGCGATGTTATACAAAAATGTGATGTTAAAAATAATGTCGTATATCTTAGTTTCAATACTAATATTAGAAACTAAGTGGCAAGATAAGCGGGTATAGCCTAGTTGGGAGTGGAACGGACTGCTGAGACGAATGTCCGCAGGTTCAAAACCCAAGGGCACACACCTCTGACTTTTCTAAAAAGTTATGTGTGTATTCTTTGTGAATTATCGCTCGCTTTAACGGTGAAGGAAAACATCGAGAAGAAAGCTGCATACCTGAGAATTTCGAAGATATGTGAAGTCCGCCAACGCGCACTAGGCCAGCGTGGTGGACTAAGGCCTAAACCCTCTCAGTTGTAGAAGAGGCCCGTGCTCAGCAGTGGGCAGTATTATAATACAGGGCTGGTATGGTATGGGTAAATGACAAGAGAGACAGATATGTATATCTCCTTCCGCACGAATGTCACAATTTAGTAAAATAGAGCATTTCCACTTGACAAACAAAGCTCGAAATAGCGCGCTGTCCGTTCGATAGTCAATTAATAATTTAGAACTGTTCCATAAATTGCAGCTGAATGCAAATTGAAGTGGATTGAGTGGACGCTGTGACCAATCGATCATAAGCGCGCGGTATCGCTGCCGGATGATCTTACCACAATTTAACTCGCCATTTACAAAATGATACGGCTAGAAAAATATAATATACCATTTTAGTAATACAATCTTATCCTATGTTACTTATACGAATATTATACAGAATGACTGTGAAGATGAAGTGTTTGGATGTTTGTTGGAACTAAACACAGGAACAACTGAACGGATTTACATGAAATTTGGCACACGGATAGATCAGGACCGGGATTAACCAGAGATGTACAAGATACATGATAAAAGTAACTGAAATACAAGTTACAAGATACTTGTAAGTAAAGGATTTGAGTTATCAAATACAAGATACTTTTTGAAATGGTATTTAAATACTGCCTCGGTGGCGTAGTTGTATCGTAATACAACTACGCCGTACCGTACCGTAGTACGACTGCAATGCCGAGGTCTCGGGTTCGATCCCCGGGTCGGGCAAAGTGATATTGAGTTTTTCTATTCAGTATCAGCCCGGAGTCTGGAATTTGTGCCCGATATGGCGATAGGCTCGCTCCCTATCACATCATGGGACGGAATAACGGCGAAAAGTGGGTGCACTAGTTGCGGCTCTGCCTACCCCTTCGCGGATTAAAGGCGTGAGTGTGTGTGTGTATTTAAATATTAAATAGAAAATACGTATTTAATCAATACCTTTTTAAAATTAAATACCTTTTGAAAGGAAACATATTTTTATTAATTTTAACAGCTTTTAATTTTTTAAGCAGTTTTACAGTTGCGTAAAATACGCGCGTGGAAAGTTCATACTACCGTATTTTAGTTCGAAATACTCTTACCGGGGTGGTGTTCAAATTTCCATACAAGAGTTACTTAAACTGCATGGCTGGCTGAATGCTGAGGTCTCGGGTTCATTGCGCCGGTCGGGCAAAGAGATATTGGGTTTTTCTATTCAGTATCAGCCTGGAGTTTGGAATTTGTGTCCAAAATGGCGATAGGTTCGACCCCTATCACATCATGGTACGGAATACGTACGGCAAAAAGTGGGTGCACTAGTTGTGCCTGACGCCTCTGCCTACCCGTTTTTGGGATGAAAAGGCGTGAGTGTGCGTGCTTGTGTCTGTATGTGTATGTGTGAGTGTAAGTTACTTTTACGAAATCATTACGTTAACTATACTATAGCTCGTAAATTCGTGCTCGGAGTACTGGCGTTAGTACAAGTTACACTTTAAAAATGTTACGTAGACCCATCGTAGACCTTAATAAATTAACATTTTAAGGGTACGTTCAGATTTTTCTATAGGTATGAATAGATGCCTTAAGCTTTTACACCAAGAAAAGTTTTGAAATAAAACTTTTATAACAAATGGATAATGTTACGTGTTGTTTAGACCATGTATCATATATTGCTTCAATTTAATTGTATGCAACAAGCAAGAAACTCGCATCGTGTAAATGAGAGTTTAATGTAAAAAATGCATAACTAATTATTAAAAGTATTTTAGCAAATTTAGTATTTATAAAATACTAAGATACTAAATGATTCTATCAAAATACAAGATACAAAATAAAAATAAAAGAAGGATTCAGATACAAGATGCGAAATACGTATTTTGTATCTGTATTACAAATACTTGTATTATGATAAATCACATCTCTGGGATTAGCACGTAGACTTTTTATTCCAGATATTTTTTTTGCCGTAGGAAAGATTTATTTTTTTAAACTAATTTCGCAGGCGCCTTATAGATGGCGCTGTGGATTGCTACAGTGATTTTAGGTAGTTTGTTGTGGGAAAGGTTTTTCACGAGGGCATGGCTTAACCAACACCCAGGTGGTATGTGAATTGTTCATCTCAGAACAGACTTAAAATCTAAATGATGTAAACATCAAAATGATAATCTATAGCTAGGATGTAATTCTTAAGAACTTGTATTTTTTTTTGTACATTTGTACTTACTCCTTCGATTCTGAAAAATATTTACTTAATCTACACTTGCTTATGGCTGGTGCTTCGAGGAAAACAACAGAGTTTTATAACATTTTGCGTCATCTGAAGTGTTTACACAATTAATACTTTATACTGGTGCCAGACGAACGCCTAAAATCGAATTGCTCTATAAAACCGAGAGGGTATTTGGCTTTACGTTGTTCGGTTCAGGCTCACTTTAATTTCAAGAGACGTCAGCGCTGGGAGGTCACTTCAAAAATATCCAAGTTCATTAACCGTTATAATTAACTTTAAGTTTAATAAACAGTCTTCTTATTTTTAATGTGATAAATTTACGCTAATTTTGTCTACAGAGCCAGTCCATTCAAGAATTGTACGTATTTACATCGTTTATCTGTAAAATATTTATGTCTCAAACATTTGAATACTTGACGCTAGTAAATATATAAACACACTCGAACATAGCAAATTCATTATAATGTAAGTTCGTATAATAATGACGTTGTTTTAGATGAGTAAATCAATGTCACGCTATAGGCTTGATAAATTAACAGTCTGGCTAACTCCATGCGCGTTATATTACCACATATTATGGAATTTATTTATAAAAAATCTATGAGATGAAAATTAATATAAAAAAATATTAGTATTTCAACGCCTATAACTTTAAAGGTGTAGACAGTTGAATCATAACATAACAGTTCATCCATAGTTTTCCGAGCTTATTTCTATGACAGATTTGCTAAATCGAATATTATGTACTTATGAATCCTATTTATCGCGCGTGTGCTTTTTCATAAGTTATAAAATTAATTTGCCTAATCTTGGGATCGAACCCAAATTACAAGGTGTACAGTCTTAGTATGCTATACGTATGACGATGGACCGTGGAATGTACGATTTTTTTAATAATTAGTAGGGAGTTTGTTTAACAACGGGATTTTCCATATAACTTTGCACCAGTAGTCTTGAATAAAGAATTTAAGCTTGATTTTTTACGTCACGTATTGTACACATTAATGTATTAAATACATCAATGATTGTACACATGCCCAAATGAAATATTTTTGTGCTTTTAAAAACCGATAGCATAGTTACAATCCAAAAAGCATTTCATCGTCGTGAAACAACCTGAATTGCACTTTCAGAGCAAAGGAAACTATTTAAAAAAGATTTGTCACCGTCGAAAATACATTACGTAAAACACAATTCCGAGCTCGAATCCTTTTGTTTCTAGAAATTTTAGAAAATAGACTTTAACCGAATAAGAACAACCCGACGAAACTGGGACAAATTGTCCAAACTCCACCCATTCGAAGATCGAATAAAATCTTTCACAGAATGCGGTTAAAGTGGGTTTATACTTTAATATTCCTGATCTAATTTTCGAGACTCGAAGCAAATAAGGTGTTACCTACATCTTTTTATATAGACTACTACCTTCCATCACCAACACACAGCCAGATATAAATATATGGTTATAGATAATATATGGAAAGGTGAGTATCGTATGAATTTGCGTATCGTTATTTTGGCAGCCAAAGTGTATTAACTACGAGACTCTAAAATAATAGACATACCATAATAATACACACCCTACACATAAGTTAAATCAAAATCAACAGATAGTCAAAATTCTTATTGCAAAAATTGTAAGAGTTTCTAAAAACAACATTAAATATGAAGTTTTAGAAGCTATAAAACCTTGTACAGATACTCTGTCCTTGTAAAACACATTACAATAAATATGTACATGTGTCCCAGTTTTTGTGACTGGAGAATACTAAATAATGCGGGAGTTTCAGTTGGAAAATAGTCAAACATTCTGACCACTATTGGCGATAAGCCAGTCTCATCATTGAGTTCCTCTGAAATAGATTAACCCGTGCGTTTCTTTTCAGTATTCGTTATTAACAGATATATCAATGATTTAGTTTTAAGAAATAAAATTTTAATAGTATTTTCTGTGTGTAGGGAATCTAATATATAAAAATCTCGTGTCACAATGTTCGTTCCCGTACTCCTCCGAAACGGCTTGACCGATTCTCATGAAATTTTGTGAGCATATTGAGTAGGTCTGAGAATCGGCCAACATCTATTTTTCATACCCCTAAGTGATAAGGGTTTTTCACCCTTAACATTTTTTTATTTTTGGACAAAATTTTTTGTTTTTATTTTTTTATGATACAGCATTAAAAAATACATACAACCCTAAATTTTCAACCCTCTACGATGAACCCCTATTTTTTAATATCCATTTTAGTAATTTAATAACTTTTCGATTTCGATGAAATTTGGCACACGGGTAGATTATGTATACTTTTTATACCGTAAAAATATAAAGCGGGACTTTTATACCGGGAAAACGCATTCACGCGGGCAGAGCCGCGGGCAACAGCTAGTTATAATATAAAATAACAGTTACTTCATTATTCTCTTAATCCTATTGTGAATAATTCGAATAATAACACTGAGGTTTATAAAATTGTTGAAATTTAAAAATGATTTGTGTTAGTAAATTGACTTATGAAAATACTGGCGAAAATATTTTTTTGGCGTTTTTATCTTTTTAATATGACTTGCTTAAAATATACTTTTTGGGTTTTTTAATACATCAATGTTTTTCGAAATAAAATGTTATCATTTTAAAGATTTAAAATGTACATAAAATTTTATATAGCGCACAATGAAAGAAATGTAGTAAGTATATAACCAAAAATAAATTACAATCCAACAGCTCTACGTAAAGCTTAATAAAAAAATATTGTAAAAATAATTGTGACTGCCTCGGTGGCATAGTTGTATTACGATATGACTGCAAAGCTGAGGTCTTGGGTTCGATTCTCGGGTCGGGCAAAATGATATTGGATAATGGGTTTTAATTTCAGTATCGGCCCAGACTCTGGAATTTGTATCCGATATGGCGATAGGATCGCCCCCTATCACATCATGCAACGGAATACGCACGGCGAAAAGTGGGTGCACTAATTGCGCCTCTGCCTACCCCTTCGGGGATAAAAGGCGTGAATGTGTGTGTGTGTGTGTGAAAAATAAATTTATTGTACCAACCGTCATGGTGTGGCAAGGGACTTTGTTTTGCAACTCGCAAGCTGCGATATTGTTCATCCCCAGGGCCGTGGGGCCTACAGATGTGTTGCAATGTGATAAATTAAAACAATACGTTGTTATTATGTGCACGTTACGGCGCGGCGCGCATCCCTTCCATTCCTCGACCTGAGATTCCCCTGAGCTAATGCGAGGACTATAGGTACTTAGCACCGCAGATGGCACCGACTAGTTACAATCAAAATTAACTTAAGCCAAATTCTGCTTGAAAGCAAAAAGATTTGAAATAAAACTACTTTTTACGAATGGAAATCCAATATCATTAAGCTCTTTCTTAATCTATTCAATAGATTTCTATGACAAATAATCTGAACCACAACGAATCATCGGGTTGTATGCAGCTGGAATAGACTATAAGCCGTGCAAGAATAAAATACATTTTAAGATTTTCAGTTTGGATAGAAGTTGCCCAGACTATGAAGGTTGTCTTTAAAACTAAAATATGCTTTAAAAGACTGTAAACTTATTTCATACATCAATTTTTCTTCTTTTTATCCGTAGTTATGATATTGTGCCAAAATGTAAATGATTTTGATGAATGATAATGAGCGTTGCGTATTAGTTCAAACCATGTACATATATTTGCATCTATTATGCAAATTAGCATGTACCAACATTATACAATGTAACGTGCTCCCAGAGAGCAGTTATATAACATTATAAAACATTGTGTAGCACGATATCATTCTATAAAAGTGTGTAACATTTTGCTACAATATGTTAAGAATGTTATATGTTATAAGCGCTCCCACACTGCAGTGCACTGGTTCAACTCGTTGTATAACATTCTTTGTAGAACATTTTGTTAAATGAAGTTGTATAACATCACTAACAATTTATAACTTTTGTTACAATTTGTTAGAAAGTTATATAATAAATGTTACGCAACATTCTCTAACGTTATATAACTGCTGTGTGGGAGCACCTTAATATCTTCATCGGTAGAAATTGACAATTATAGTTCGGACTAACTAAGCTGGCCGGTATGACAATTCAAATTTTTCGCGGCGCTATATCTTTGTGAGAATGTCTACCCAAAAAATACAAAATTCAACTACATAATTACGAATACTTATCATGTTCTCCATACATTATAACAAAGAGTATCATACTTATGTAACATATTTGAATTGATATTGTAAAAATATACTGAAATAAAGAATACATATAATCGTGACTATCAACGCGACGCTTTTACAATGTTGTACATATTATATTGCAGTTTTTGAGCGTAGTGCACCCAAGGGCATACTCCTCTCGCTTTTCTATGTGTGTATTCTTTGTGAATTATCGCTCCCTTTAACGATGAAGGAAAACATCGTGAGGAAACCTACATTCCTGAGAAGTTCTCCAAATTTCGAAAGTATGTGAAGTCTGCCAACCCGCACTAGGCCAGCGTGGTGGACTAAGGCCTAAACCCTCTCAGTTGTAGAAGAGGCCCGTGCTCAGCAGTGGGCAGTATATAATACAGAGCTGGTATGTATGTATGAGCGTAGTATTGGGAAAGTTTTAAATCGCTTGGCAACCAAACGTAAACTGTTACTGAAAAAAAATAAACTTTGGATGTAAATAAAAACACTGCTGTTAATTTTAAAAAAATGTTTAAAGTACATTTTACAAACAGTTTTGAACAATGCGATTTTAGACTTATTTTTAAAAATTACACATCTCATACTCGAGGGAAAAAAAAACTAAGATCCCCAAATTAAATAATTTAAACCGTAGCACTATATTTGTTATTTTATTTTTAATGACTTATAACCAATCTAAAAGATATGAAAGGATAATCATGAAATTTTATCGGAAAATCAAAATGAACTACTAACAATAACTATCTACTGTAATAAAAAAACGCCTAAGTGTAATGTGTAAGATTTAATGATATAACTCTATTTACATACGATGATAAACTCCTTAAAGAAAATCGATAGCATTGAAGAATCAGTTATTTGAAGCAAACGATTTTTTGTTCTCTTTCCTACACATAGTATTCCATTAAGTATCAATAAATTGTCATACCGGCCAGCTAAGTTTGTCCCAACTATAAAATTTATAAATGTGTTAGCCTGGCAGGAAACGTACAATTCAAAAAGACCAAGAAATTGAAGTAGATTATAGCGGGAAAAAGTTTGTCTTGCATTTATTAGCCTCTAGTGTCACCAGAGGTTCGCGGTTTTATTTTCCTTTTACACTTCACTCTTTGATGTCTATTTTCTCACCCCCGTGTTTTAACTGTCGAATGAATATCGATAGCCACATTAAAGCTTTCGCAACGTCTTCAATATAAACTTCATGCATTTAATAGCAGCTCCATCATTGAAGTTCCAAAGCTCCATTGCACAACTTAAAATGTTCATCGAATTGTAGGCTGTGGCTGGAGTAGATGAGGCTTTCATCCGGTTTGAAGAGGGTTGCCGGGATAATATGCACACTCAGGCAGCGTTGTAATATATTAACGTGTTATCAAAGCTGACAGCGGCCTTAACTATCACATTATTATATATTTAACCGACTTCAAAACGAGTAGGTTCTGTATTCGACCCGTATGTATGTATGTATCTAAGTTTGTATGGCCGCGACTTTCTCAAAAAATTTGGATGGAGTTTTCTTTATTCAAATGTATATTTTTCAGAGAAGGTATGAGGATAATATATATATATAATATACTAGCTTTTGCCCGCGGCTCCGCCCGCGTGAATGAGTTTTCCCGGTATAAAAGTCCCGCTTAAAATGTAGCTTATATGACACGTTCGTAGATTTACCATAGCAGCGCCATCTATTGATTACTTACTCAACCCAGTCGAAAGGTATCGACATCTGTTAGAATCATTCATAGCAGCGCCATCTATTGATTACTTACTCAACCCAGTCGAAAGGTATCGACATCTGTTAGAATCATTTGGAGTTAAGATAATTGTGACTGTCAAATAATAACAGACAAATAATTAGCAATAAATTAAAATTGCGACTATAATTTGAGATTTAAACTATCCTATCTCTCAAGTTGGATCGAACTGCACATGGTGTGCGAATTTTATTATAATCAGTTAAGTGGTTTAGGAGTCCATTGAGGACAAACATTGTGACACGAGATTTATATATATTAAGATAATGTATGAGGATCTGATGCAGATCTTCGGAGACAGAAATGGAACTCTTCAATAACTAAAATAAAAAAGCAATAAATAAAAACTTTAAAACAAAAAATATTACGAACATCAAAACCACTAAAAACCAAAAAAAAAACTTTATATACCTACGTATATTTGGAGTCGGTGCCTAATTTTGGTTTGTAGTGGTTTTCTAATAATAATTTTGTAGAAAATATCCATAGCCATTAAGATACACAAACCTTAATAATAATATATACATTTTATCGTTTCGAATCTATGTTGTCGTCAATTAATAATTCTAGTAACTTGCTGCAATTTTGACGAAAACTGGAAGGTGTCAATATTCTCTCAAAAGCCAAGGAAGAATTAAGGGACAATAATTTTAGTCGAAGTCCACGATGTACTATACAGTAAATTGAATGTCGCAGTTCTGAAATACCTATCGTATTCATTACATGCCTAGCGAGTCTGCAATAGGTAACTGTCAGCTTTGTGAAATTTATTTTGCTTCATGCAAACAGTTTTGTAGGGGCAAAACAATTTTGCACAAATTTATGTGACAAATTCTAATTGGAAACTAACGATAGATACTGTGAATATTATTATGGGTGAATTTAATTTGTTATGAAAGTTAGTTAATTTGTTAGTGAAGCCACTAAATACAGGTAGATGGATTTATGAGAATTATTACCTATTTTAATATAACACAGTAGAAGGAACACCTAGTAGGTAATTTCTGATCTTAACGTATGAAACCAGACACCAAAATTAGTACTATAATATCCCTGTATAATATCCCTGTATTTTCTTCTGGGGTTTAAAACAAGGAGAATCATTACGGGGGGTTACTTAAATAACTTTGAATATGCCTTCACAATTCTAAGATATTTTTTAAATATAAGTTATTATTTTATTATATCACATTAAATGTTTCAATAAAAAAAGTCGGTATTACTTAGGTAAGTAGTCATTTACGCCTAAGCTTACTTACTTCCCGACAGTTTGCAGATCCAATCTCATGATTACCTCTCATTAAAAACATCTAAGCTTATATTGTGGCGTAGAAGTTGCAATACGCCTATGTCGAATACTATTTTGTACTACAATCTGTAACATGTGATTTAGGTACAACATATTATAATATGTAGTTCCTTTCATATACTTACTACTAGCTGGGCCGACGAATTTCGTATCGCTTCAGAGTCAATGAATGTGATGTTAACTTCTTAGTATATAATTAAGATTAAATTAATTATCAAAGCTTGGCGGTAGAATTTCACATTGTGGTGGTACACACCCAGACGGACTCTTACAAATGAGAGACCTTCCACCAGTGAAATACATATACCAGGATACTTCTTTTAATTTTAGTCAACACATCATCATGCGATAAGAAATAAGCGACTCCATATTAATATACTCTGTAAGGAATTTCCACCGTGCTTACTCCGCTTTCGTATTTCTTCTGCCAAGCCAGCATTCACTTCCATACATAAGCGTCAGCAACAGCACAATATTGCGAATCTCTATTCTGCTTCCTTTACCCTGATACAGGCTTTGGAGTTCTCATTACAGAGACTTTAATGCCCTCACCAGGCGGCCCTCAGTCCCATACGTTAATGGCAACGTTAACCACAGCTTATTCCTCGGCACACTATCATAAAAAATAATAATATAATAATAATATCACTATCACTATCCGAACACCACAAACAAATATGCTTAGGTTTGCGCCTTTGTCGCGGGCCATACGATTGCTCAATACTATTTCCGAAAACGTTGATATATTTATCTGCAACCTGCAGGAATTCACAGAAGTGGCCTACAGATGTATTGAGGCCAATAGCAAATAACTTTGTACAACACCGCTTGATCTGTAATGGTTTTGTATATATGTATAAACATTTTCCAAGTTTACGAAGGCACAAAAGTCTTTGATTTGGCCAAATATTTCTCCGCCATATACCTTATGGAAAAGACTTGATCTTCTAGTTCTTCTAAATCGCGACATTGTAAATCACATTGGTAAATCTAACACAAGTGGACGATAGTCTAGTTGGGAATGGAACGGTCTGCCGAGACAATGTCCGCAGGTTCAAAACCCAAGACACACACTTCTGACTTTTCGAAGTTACGTGTGTATTGTTTATCAATTAAATTATCGTTCGCTTTAACGGTAAAGGAAAACATCGTGAGGCAACCTACATACCTGAGAATTCTCCATAAGAATTTCGAGGGTATGTGAAGTCTGCCAACCCGCACTAGGCCAGCGTGGTGGACGGAAGGCCTAACCCCTCTCAGTAGTAGAGGAGGCCCGTGCTCAGCAGTAGGCAGTATATAATACAGGGCTGATTGCATTGCATTGATAGCAAATCAAACACACAGTCCAGAATACATTTCTCTGTATATTATTGATTGGATTAATCAAAGAGCATTTATAATACTATCGAAAGGATTAATTGTCGATGAGTGAATTCATTTCATATTTTCCAAATACATTAATTATAGTAAGTAGCATAATATACTTTATTGAGGTAAACGCGGCTGCATGTAAGGAAAGTAAGCTGTAGATAGAGTTCAATTTAGTCGATAGTCTAGGAAAGTGCAGACAATAGAAAAAAACTACATTTATAACAATTTTAAAGAAGCGATCATAATTGAGTAGGTTACCTTTTGTTACAATTTTTAAATACTATGGTTTCATTAATTAGCTTACTTTGTAACTAGTTTTAAAATTATACCACAATTCACAAGCTCTCAGCATAAACACTTCAGTCTTGTTAAGAGTCACAGCCAAGAAATTAAAGTTTCTGGTATTTTACGACTTAAACCCAATTTGTCTTATAACTTCAACTTCCCAACCGGGGTGTACAAAAATATGAAAAATTATGGCCAAGCCACGGTGAAACGACGTCGTATATTCCAAGACTAACATTTTAACACATTTGGTTCCATTTTAGCTTAGAAATAACACAAATTTTGTTATTTGTTACCTAAAACGTTTTCAGTTTACAGTGTTAATATTTCATTTTGTTATTGATAGGGTTCCAATCGTAAAAAACGCTATGCAATTCAACTTATTAGATAATGTGTTTTCACACATTGAGTGCGGTGGCCTTAAGCCATGCCTATTTGTATCCAATATGTATCCTACCTCCAGCAAATATTATATTAATTATCGAATTTTTAATAAAAATAAATAAAAAGAAAATATCCGAAAGTTAGGTTTTTGGCACGTCACGCACGTCATGTTCGGCGAGCATAAAATACCTTAATCGACCTGTCACCCTAAATTGACCACATTCTTGACCCGTGAGTACTACAGGAATGATCATGGGTCAAGAATGTGGTTAATTTAATCAAGTAGGCAAAAAGCAATAAATTAAAAAACAAATATTTAATATTATCTGACATAGTGTGGAAAAAGGATCGAAAAAGGATAACGAAGGTTGAAGAGAATGTAAACAAAAAAAACAATTTCTGTACCATTTACATGGACCTCATATACGATTATAGAATACGAGACCTTAAGTAAGATTCAAACATAGTTATCTGATTTATTAAAGGTAGAATCATTGTTTGAGTTTCAGTAATTGTTATTGTTTTGCTATGCTAATTCCCAAAATGTAATTTATGGCCATAGTTATGGATATAAGTTTATTACAATACTATGCTCATAGGAATGATAAAAAGACAAAATATACCACAGTAGGTGTACCTACCTTATTTGAAAGTAAAATGTGAGGATGGTAATTAAAGTCTGCCAAGTCATCTATACTATTATATAAAGCTGAAGTTTGTTTGTTTATTTGTTTGAACGCGCTAATCTCAGGAACTACTGGACCGATTTTGAAAATTCTTTCACTAATAGGAAGCTACTTTTTATCCCGGAAAAACTTTTCCACGCGGGCGGAACCGCACGGAACACCTAGTTTGATTATATTTATATGTTATAGGTACCTATATTGTTATTGTTTTTTTTTACATAATAATTTTAATCGTACTTTGACATTTTATAATACGTGCATTGATATGTAAAAATCAACGAATATATTTTAATATTTTTATTATCTTGACAGATCTTCTTGGATGTTCGTAAGCTCAATGTTTGTTAAAAGCAAACGCAGAAACCGCTGAACGGATTTCGATGAAATTTGGCACACGGATATACCATGTACGCACTAGGTACTGGACTAACGATATAGGCTACGTTTTATCCCGGTAATTAGCTCCAGGAGTAAATATTGGATTTTTTTAAATACTCAATCATTTTTTTAAAACATAAGAGATTTTTAATATTGATATGGTCGCTATTAGATGTTGTTAGGTTAGCTAATTACGTAATACCTTAAGACAAAAGGTCCCTTAAGTAGGGACTTAATAAATTAACCGAAATAGTATTACATGGATCTCACAACTTTTTACGGTAGAAGAACTGAGTTGCGAGAAATGTTTTTTTTTTACAAGTTATGTTTTTGATGGCATTTTACAATTTTCAGGTTCGAACTATACTTATATTTCATTCAGAAACTAGGTTTTGCTCGCGACTTTGCCTGCGTGAAAGAGTTTTTCCGGGATAAAAGTGCCACTGTATATTTATATAAAACTTTTTATCTCGGGAAAATTCATTGAAATGAGTTGTTCGCGTACAGAGGCAACGGGCGACTTGGTTTATACTATTTAAGAATGTTACATCATTTCTAATTCTTACATCATTTTAGCTTGCAAGATATTAAATACCTAACAGACACAAAGCCATTATCTAATAGTCAGATAAGTACTTTGATTAATTATATACCATACCAGCCCTGTATTATATACAGCCCACTGCTGAGCACGGGCCTCTTCTACAACTGAGAGGGTTTAGGCCTTAGTCCACCACGCTGGCCTAGTGCGGGTTGGCAGACTTCACATAGCTTCGAAATACCTATAGAGAACTTCTCAGATATGCAGGTTTCCTCACGATGTTTTCCTTTCACAAAGAATACACACATTCATTATATATCGATAAGTAATATGATATGTAATTTTTATGATATGTCGTTTATTCCACTTTGTGGAAATGGGCAGGACATATACAGAGAGTCACGGATGAAAGATGGTCACACATACTAATGAACTGGTTTATAATAAATAAAAAACGTAAAAAAGGAAGACCGTTTAAAAGGTGGAGCGACGATATTGTCCAAGCAGCCGGAAAAACATGGTCCAGAACCGCAAGAGACAGAGAAAAATGGAAGCATTTGGAGGAGGCTTTCACCGCAATAGGCGGTCCTTACAGCTAAATAAAAAAGAGAATTGAATGGAAGGAAGAAATAAATTAAAGCTACACATTTATTTAGGATATCTGTAAAATTTGTAAACAATTTTAAGTTAAAAATGTTAAGTGCTGTTTAAGGAAAATAAAGCTAATATTATTATTATTATTACTAAGTAATATGATTACCTTGTGTCGTAGGTGTCTCCTTAGCTCTTTGGTTTTACGAAATCCAAACCCTTTAAAATACACAGATTTATTTCTCACTTAGCCGAGGTAATCGCGTCTCGCGTCTTTTCAAAAATCTTTCAATATCGATAACTTACTTTTAGTATTTAGATATATATCCATAAAGTATATTGGTACCTCAAATCTTTATAATAGATACTTGCCCTCTACATGGCATATTGATACTTGAAACGCCCTTTATCGATTGTATTTTATGAAACAGATGAGGAGCTTGAGTAGACAACCAGGTAGAATAATCATATTTTGAGATTCTAACACACACACACTCACGCCCTTTATCCCCGAAGGGTAGGCAGAGGCAACTAGAGCACCCACTTTTCGCCGTGCGTATTCCGTCCCATGATGTGATAGGTGGCGAACTTATCGCCATATCAAGCAAAAATTCCAGACTCCAAGCTGATACTGAATAGAAAAACCCAATATCACTTTGCTCGACCTGGGGATCGAACCCGTGACCTCAGCTTTGCAGTCATACCGTAATACAACGACGCCCTCTAAGCAGTCGTCTAAATTTAAAAAAATGTATTATAAATGAGTTGCCAGTGTGGTGGACTAAGCTCTATCCCCGCTCAGTGGTAGAGGAGGCCCGTGCTCAGCAGTGGGCAGTATATAATACACGGCTGATTGTATTGCATTGCATTGTGTTGCCAACAAAGGATAATATTATTAAAGGTTGCCAATAATTGTATTTTATGCACAACATGGCGATAGGGTCGATAAGTTTTCCAGGATAAAAAGTAGTCTATAATATTAATAACATGTCTATATCTAAACATCTAAACATTATCACAAATTCGTAGATGTATAATATTAGTAAAATTTCAATTCCCATTACCTTAATTATCTAATTCATAACAATTTTAAGAGATAGCATAATATGTATGGAATACATTCTCAGCAACAATATTTACATTGTAACTTGTAAGTCCATACAGACACAGAAATCAAAATCAGTGAACTAAATAAATACATATTGAACAGGGGTATGGGTGAACAATACTTGTTGTTTACTGTTAAGACGAGGGAGATAAAGTTTCAATAATATTTGGGTACGACAGAGGAAGTTTGTAAGTAATTAGAATACCTATTATGTTTGCCATGGGTACGTAATTGCTCGATATATAATTACTAATACAGAGAAACAATGGTAGGGTCATTCGGGGCAACAGCACGCAGTGGGTAAAAGTTCGCATGGTCAATATCTCGGAACCTATTGAGGGGGCTCAGACACTTTTTCGGCTAGATCAGGGGCGCGTCAGGGACGATGTCAGAGCCACAAGCTATTTTACCAAGCCTCACTTGTTTAGTGAAAAAAGGTGATCAACGTGATGTTGTTGATTATTTACCAACATTTTGTGCTGGGAAAAAAGTGTATGGCTAGACGATGCATCAGTTTATAAAAGTCAATTAATTATGTTGAGTTTACATGATTATTATAGTATATATTTTAGTCATTAATTCTGTCCTAGAAAATAAATACGTCTCAACTAACGTGTGATTGTTTAAAATATTCCATGTTTGGGTAAGAGTACGATGTTAAAAGTACGCACCCTGTTATATCTTCATTACAATGATCTCACGGTTTTTTCTTCTTTAAGCTTCAATTAAGTCGAATATTATTTGTAAAGATTTTTAGACCTTACACAGAAAAAAAATATTTTCATTAAACACTCTGCGTAGTTTTACCCACATAACGGGTCAATAGTACGAATTTCTCCGGATGCACTTAAACATGTATTGCAAAAAAAACAGTGAAGCTATGTACAAAAACTCATTAAATAATGAAAGTAGAATAAATTTCCTTTACATAGAGTGTTAAAACGTTTTTCAATACACTATATTTTTGACTGTGTAGACGATAGAAAAAAAAGTGCGTACTTTTAGGCCGAATGACCCTACACATAATGTTTATTGCTTAAAAGACCGATATTACGTAGCCATGATAATTCTGAGAACGTAATATTAGATCTTTACTTGAGTAAACGTAAACTTTTTCATACCGTTGTTCAATTCTTGAGTCCCATAGGTATTTAAGAAAGATCTATTGCTCACTTTAAATATTCTTTGATATTTCTAACATTATTATTTTGTATTGTAGAATACTTTAAGATAATTTTGAAGAAGTAATAAATAAGATAATATAACGATATCAAGCGTGTCGAAAAACTACTTAAGCTCAATACGCTCCGAAGTCTTGCTTTTTTGTAAACATTTACTATGATATTTCTCCATATTCTCACTTCGATAAACTCTCTCATTCTCAATAATGTTTTGTGCAGATTGTACTCTATATTATTATATATAGAAAATATATAATAGACTACCTACTTAACTGATGACCCTTTTTTGGCTAGTGTGATTCTGTTAATGACCCATTTTACCCTAAGGCTCTTTCTGTTACACACATGATTTTTAATCCAATTTTCAGCATTGTTCCTAAGTTATTTAATTTAAGGTCGTGTACTTACACACCCAGAAGAATATTTTCGTTACAGGTAGATATTCTTTAACGGCTTTTTTCATTATTACAGCAGTAATAGCCTAGTTAGGAGTGGAATAGATAACTGGAATGTCCGCAGGTTTAAAACCCAAAGGCACGCCTCTGACTTTTGTAAAGTTGTGCGTATTATTTGTTTATTATCGCTTTGCTTTAATAGTGAAAAAAAGCACTGTGAGAAAACCTGCATACCTGAGAAGTTCTCCATCACAATTTCAAATTCAGCCAACCTGCCTTAGGCCAGCGTGGTGAACTAAGGCCTAAACCCTCTCATTAGTAGAGGAGGCCCGTGCCTAATAGTGATATAGTACGTAAATAATACAGGGTTGATATTATTATAATTATTATGTAGGTCTTATTATGATAATAAATTATGTTGCCACTCACAGAATTGAATTAGTATATTCTAAATGTCATTTAGAAGGAGTCTTATATCTAAACTATCCTTGTGACCGTGCTTTATCATTCTGCACATCATTGAAGGTTATCTTACAATAAATACCAATTCATAGTTCACGTAAAGAGTTCAAAGTTCGAAGCTGCGGTTATTTTCAATGCTGTTTACTATGTGATTGATGGTAGGTACCGGTCGGACTGGCACAAGTGGCTGTACTCGCATGATTTACTGCTTAATTACGCTTCTCCGACCTAAATACATCATTCATGGCCTTGCTGTAGCCCGTAATACATGAAAGATTCCACATTATTCTTGTATCAAGTACTAATGTTCTATTGTTTGTTTTAGTTTTTTATGATACCGGAGTCGGAAGATATTTCAACCTTAGCAGCAATACTGAACATAAAACCAAAGTAATCCAGAAATTAGTGATCTAGTAGGAAGGTAGTTACATACTCTTGTACAAAAATGTTTAAACATTTAGGAGGTACTCTGAAGTATAAAGATTGATGAAATTAATATAAATATTGTATGAAAGTTTCTACAAAAAGTATCGGTAGGCGCATAAACGATTATTTTCCGAGCAGCATATAAAAGTTCAATCATTTGAAGCGTGTCAAATTGGAGTACAATAGTTCATTTTGCCGATACGGTCTTCTAGAGGTTTTTATTTTCGCGGCCGCTCTGATCAAATTTGTTAAAACCCAAAACCTTTTTGAAGTTATACTTCTTTTGGCGCGTTAGGGAAAAATGATGAGAGCTCAGAATAAAGACTAAAGCAGATGAGAGTAAATTTTTACGATGCGCGCACATCGTCATGAAAAACCGACACACAACAAGAATTACAACGCTTTGATGTAGCACAATTTAACTTGTGAAAAAATGGTTTGTTGGATAAAGCTCTCTATTTAGAAAAATCTACACTTGTAAGAAATGCATCAAAGAATCATACAATAAAACTTTGTGAAAATAATAAAATCTAATTCAATTCGTATTACATAAAAGTTAATCGTTTTTTTTGTTATAAGCGTGTTCAACGTTTTTGTGTCCATGCTGGTCACCAATATTTACACTGTGAGTGTGTTCAGTCACTTTTATTTCCACGTTGTTCAACAATATTTTTGATTTTAATGTGTTCAGAGACTTATTTGGCGGTAACTGATCAACGACATTTGATGTTAAAGTTCGTGTTTTAACGTTTAGATATTAGTGGTGTTGTCCTTTGACGCCACTGGAAGTTACCAGCATAGAGTAACTTGAATATAGGGTACCAGCGGCTAAGTGGAGGTACTAAGGGGCTCACTACGTCCCAACAGTCAGTATCTCGGTGTATACGGTGACGGCATGCGCACTTTTTAAAATCCCTTAAGCCATGCCCGGGTGGCTTTCCAAAAAATCCACTAAAGCTTCAATTTGCGCGTAAGTTGGTCAAGACATTTTTTTTATGGAATTCAATGACGAGACGAGCATGCCGTTCGCCTGATGGTAAGCGATACGACCACCCATAAACAGTAGCAACACCATCCAGCACCTTGCGTTACAAAGTATTGTGTGGCATTCCATTTGCGCTCGTCATCCTGTGACATAAGGTGTTAAGTCTCATTATGTCCAGTAGTTACAGGCTACAATGTCCTTCAAACCGAAACACAACAGTGCGTACACACTGCTGCTTGGCGGTAGAAATAGACATTGCGGTGGTGCCCACCCAGACGGACTCTTACATATGAGAGACCTACCACCAGTAAATGTTAGTTCGGAGAAGGTGACGACCGCGCGCGTGCGCGGACGCCACTCCGACGCAATACATGTCAGACTCCACCGTTGTTCGCGCGGTGACTGACGTTTGCGGGACGAAATGCCATTTAGACGATCGCGCAAAAGTCATGATTGATGGTTGCATGACGCGAAAATCTCGATATTCGTCAATCACCGCTATTCAACCATCAATTACTACATTAGACAATAGGTTATTCGTCACTCACAGACGTGACTGTGGTAAAACTGACAGCAAAACGTACTGTCTAATGGGCGCCTTAGGCCAAATTCATGTCAAGTCTGCAATTTTGAACCATAGACTATGAACCCATGTGATTATGAAGACATTTTTTGCATTTTGCGTTCTGTTATCTGTATTCTGTCATAAATAAATAGACAATAGAGATGTCAAAATCAAAATAAAAATCGGATCGGAATTGTGTTGAAGGTGCATCAAAGTGATATTGTTACGTGTAATAAACTTTATTTATTAAATATAAGCGGTAAAAATAAAATCATAACTATTCTACACACTATTGTAGATATTGTTACATGATCTCCTTGTTCAAATGACCTGTGCAACATAATGGGCTGTCTATCGTGTATCCGAGGTACGTCGTTCAGATTTGCTTATTCTAAACAATTATTCGCTATTTTCATTTCTGTCTGGATTTGCCAAGTAATGTGACGTACAAACATTTCTTGCTATAATATAATGACTCCTTTTAATAAACATTTATACCGTGTTGTAAACATTCAAGTTCAAGTTAATACAAGCTGCAATCCTGGCTATTTGCTTTACTTGAAACCATTACAAGTTGCTTTCATATCCTTTTTGACGTAATACATATATAAGAAGTATTCTCTTTAGCATTGGATTACATTAATAACCACATGATGTGACCTCCAGTGGAGCGTCTATTTATAACATTTTTTTCACTCAATTATTAGGCTCTAATTAGTAATGAGTCTTCATTAGCAACTATAGTACATGGCCGTAAATGGCACCATTAAGGAAAGATTAACTAACTTGGTAAATTACTTTATTTCATTGAAGGTAAATTTACCATTTTCCTTATTTTTACTGAAGTCATAATTCTGTCTATGTAATTATAAGTTTATACACATTATTGGTACTCCGGTTGGTGATGCGACTCAAGTAGAATTTTATGACTAGTCACTCGAGTAAGATTTGTTTAAATATTTTAAAATATCTTTATGTAATTACTAATATGCCGATTACTAAGATGAAAAAATATACAATATAATAGTTATTGTTCACTAGTTAAATTGAATTTCTGCTTGCTCTATCACATGAAAAATGCTGATTAGCCATAAAAATGTTAAATTGGTAGCAATAATGTTCACAACGTAGACAGCGACTAGTGAATTAGCAACATCTAGTAATTTCTAGTAGTCACCGAGCTCACTCACTGCACCGAGTTGACTCGGCAACTCAAGTGCAAATGTACTCGAGTCAATATTTTTCACTTAAGTACGAGTTTGACAAATTTACTTGAGTCACTAGAGTAAAAACATGACTCGAGTCACATCACTAACTCCGCGTTATTTTATGACGAGCTCTAACAGGTGACAATTTTCAAAATAATGCCCATGGGAAGCATTAATCAATTGAAAACTATTTGTTTTTTGCAATATCAATATTATCTAGATTAAATAGTTATGTTGTAAATTAATTATTTATTTATTATCAGACAAGCAGTTATATGAAACTGATAAGCGCCTGTATCCTGTTAAACTCTATTTATTTTTTTTAAATTGAAATGTATCTGTCAAGTCTGTTCTTTATTTTTTTTTTAATCTTAATGTATCTGTCTAGTCTGTTCTTGAATATATTGTTATTGGTATTTTGAGCTGACACTACATCTTCAGGTAACTTGTATCACGCTTCAACAACTCTATTACTTAGAAAATGTTAGTTAGAATAAATTAGTTTATGATATAAACTCTCAATTTATTGATTTGACCTCATAAATTTTATCCACCATATATTTTAAGAATTATAATTTAAGAATTATAATTTAAGAATTATAATTTAAGAATTAATTTATAGTGATCATATTATGTTAGTACAATATTTTCATATTCCAATAATATAAATATTCAGAGAATTATGATCCAGCAAATATTGTTGCATTACATTCTAGCAATCATAGTCTAAGTCATAATGGTACTTATAATTTTATTGCAATAAACAAAGATGTATAATTAAATTTTATGCAAAAAAAGAGTTATAATCTATTGCATATTATTGAATAGTACAGTTTCTCAAGGATTGTATCACAGCTGTCAGTGCTATTCATAAAACAATCCAACTATAATTAAGGAAACAATTGGGTGGCAAAATCCTTATAATAACCGTCTAGGTTTCCTTAACGCAAAACATAATAATACCAAATTTAGGTTATTTTATGATCTTTTTTTTTTATGCATTGAATGACGAGACGAGCATGCCGTTCACCTGATGGTATGCGATACGACCACCCATAAACAGAAGCAACACCATTCAGCACCGTGAGTCACAAAGTACTGTGTGGCATCCCACTGCGCTTGTCATCCTGAGACATAAGATGTTAAGTCTCATTACGTCCAGTAGTTACACTGGCTAAAATGTCCTTCAAACCGAAACACAACAGTGCATGCACACTGCTGCTTGGTGGTAGAAATAGAAATTCCGGTGGTACAGTCAGCAGCATAAGTAGCTGAACAAATTTAAAATTTGAAATTACCTACATACTTTTGTGTTCTTACTAATCTTTTTTTCTCCTCACAAAAATAAAATAAAAGAGATTGACTTTACTTCAAACGAAGAAAAAAATGTTTCAGTTTAACTTAAGGCATACCCGGTCAACATTCGCTTGGCCCGCGTGGCCATGACGTCACCCGTCAATAAGTGGACATCGTTCTTAAGCAGCGGCGCATAAGGTTCTAGTAAAAAAAATACCAGTGTTGCCTGAAAACGAATATTGACAGATGTATATAGGCGATTTGAAATTTTGATTATGTTCAGATACTTATGCTGCTGACTGTACCCACCCAGACGACCCTTACATATGAGACCTACCACCAGTGATCATTGCTAAAACCATATTATAGTACTATTATGGAATGCACATTTATAAAATAAACTTTGTTTTGCATTTACGCTAAAACTAGCTTTTGCTTGCGATTTTGCGTGCGTGAAAGAGCTTTTCTGGGATTAAGGCTTTTCCCACTATATATTTCCCCGGGATAAAAAGTAGCCTAAAACCTTCCCAGTATCTCAAACTATTTCCATAACACAGGAGTGGAAAGTATGAGAGAAGTCCTTCCGATTTTGAGATTTATATAATTTTCTTTTGCTTAAAGCTACACTTAAAATGAGTTTTTTGTTTAAAGTTGGTTATAAATGGAGGGGTCTAAAAATATTTATTTAATGGATCCAAGATTCATATTTCTGGCCCTTTGCAATGCAATCTGTATTATATACTGCCCACTGCTGAGCACGGGCCTCCTCTACTACTGAAAAGGGCTAGGCATGCTGGCCTAGTGCAGGTTTGCAGACTTCACATACCCTCGAAATTCTTATGGAGAAATGTCACGATGTTTTCCTTTACCGTTAAAGCGAACGATAATTGATAAACAATACACACGTAACTTCGAAAAGTCAGAGGTGTGTGCCTTGGGTTTTGAGCCTCCGGACATTGTCTCTGCAGACCATTCGGTTCCCAACTAGGCTATCGTCCACTTCTGCCTCCTTTATGGATATTAAAGGGGGCAGGAGTGGGTGGGGCATAAAGTTTAAGCCTGGTTAGATTTTGAGGCTCAGCACCCACACAAAAACGCCGATATCTCGTTTCATCTAAATCCGTTAGGTAGTTTTTGACTGTGTTGCATATAGAGAGGAGGCTAGGCGGCGTGTTTTATACTATGTAACAATGTGAGCTATAGGCAATGTTTAAATGGTCACCTTTTATACAGGATGTCAACTTATAATATAGTTTTTATAATATTAATATGCCTTGTATTCTATTCCATTTTAATACAAATAAAATTAAATGATTGTCTGTTTTTTCAGGTTTCAAGATATCTTTTCCATTTAAAGACAAGGAATTAAATAAGATAGCAGCATTCTTCAATGTTTCCACATTTCTTTTGACCTGTGCAGCCTTAGTGCAGCCAAGTTGGTTTCGAATAAAAGGACTGCATTGTCCACAAAGTTTATCGTTGGCACAATTCTTTTCGTTTGATGATGATGATGATGATGATCAGATTAACATTAATAAACCAGAATTACCAGGTATGTATTTTGAATAGTGTATTGTTTTAAACTAAACTTTATTCATATATTCTTTATAGGAACTTTACTTTAAAACAGTTTCAGTTGTCTCCATATACATATTATTTCTAAGCAATAATCAAATTAGATTTATAAACAAAGAAAAGGATCATAAAACTTCTCGCGGTTAAGGAAAACGGGTCTTTAAAGAGCCATTAAGGTACTTACATTGAGGTGCTTCTTAGGTTTGGGTATTTGTTTATGTCGGTTTAAAACAGGCCAACACAATTGTTTCGGCTGGCGAGGGACGTCATTTCTCTTCAGTTAACACTCTATCTCGACTCCACTCTGCTTATCATAGTTGTGGGGGGGTTACTTTGTCATTTCCATGTAAAAAAATAATACGAAAGTTTATTAAAATTATTGAATGCTTAGAGGTTTGCTGGAAGTAAACACGAAAATCGATGAAGGGGTGTGGATAATACTTGGCACATGGATAGAGTATATCCTAGCTTAGCATTTGGTAAATTGCTCCCATAGGAAATTTGATTTTCTAAATTAATGGCGCTGGCATCGTAGAGGTGGTGCTAGGTATAGATAGCTACAGTTATTTAATTGGACTATCGTAATATTATAAATTGTTTTTTAACATTTTATGTACCGAAAAACACATAGTGCGACTATTCTGCCCGGTAAGATCTTACACGCAGGCAAAGCCGCGAGAAACATCTGGTTTCTTAGTAAACTTCGTAATCTCTTTACTAAGAAAAATGGAGTTTGGTGACAGGACAGGGGTTGATTTTCGACTATAGCAGTTACATTTCTTCTAATAAACAATTAACTTATCATTGATATTTTTTCAGGTTGGCCACCATGTACAACCGTAGAGACAATAACACTGATGAGAGTACTTATACTCCTGTGTTTTATGGTACTACTTTGTTCTTGTGTTGGTACACTTATAAACCTCACAAGCCTCAACAGTAGAGTCATTAAGATGCTACGAAGGAATGCGATACCTAGCATAATGTGTGTTTTCTGGGTGATAGCTATTGTTGGAGTGTGTTACTACACAACCGTTGTCTTGGGCAATGCCAATAATAGTGATCCGGATACAATTCAGGTTGACTATGAATACGGATTCTACACAATTACAGGAGCAGGTTAGTAATATTAATAAATAATATTCATTTTATATATGGCGAGGAGTAATTCGAGTGAATAGTAATTTTGATTTAAGTTTTTTTATATATGTTAGGCTAGCCGCACACACACAATAATATTGTCAATAAAGTTCATATTGTCGATAATATTGTGTGTGTGCGACCCGTATTGGGGTATTGTTCAATATTATTGTGGATTTCCAGAAATTCTGATTTGGTTACGGCAATATCGGTAGGAGGCAAGGGTTATTGTCAATTATATTGTCCTGTGCGGGCGCGCGGCAATATTTTAGTTGAGGAGATGATTTCAAGGCAGGCGGACGTTCAAGTTTTTTGTTTGTTCAAAATGGGGGATAAAAACGACAACCATAGCGAAAATAGTTTTGAAAATGCTACTACCACGCAAATCCAATATTTATTAGGGTTGAGATCATTGAGACCTAAATGGGTACTAACTCTTGTAAATAATCAAGAAATTTGGATGGTGTATCTTCTTATAAATAAATTCGTAGCGGTGGCGTAGTTGTCTTACGGTACGACTGCAATGTTGAGGTTTCGGGTTCGATCCCCTAGTCGGGCAAAGTAATATTGGTTTTTTCTTATCAGTATCAGCCTAGAGTTTGGAATTTATGCCCGATATGTCAATAGGCTCGCCCCCTATCATATCATGGGACATGGTGCACTAGTTGCGCCTCTACCTACCTCTTCGGGGATAAGAGGCGTTAGTATGTGTGTGAGTGTGTTCCCAACTCTGATAAATTGCCTAGTATTGCAGATGTTCATGGGCGGCGGTGATCACTTACCATCAGGTGAACCGTATTCGTGTTTGGCCCCTATATCTTAAAAAAAATGGTTTTGTAGTAGGGTAGTAGCATTTTCAACACTATTTTCGCCATGGGGTGGGTTGCTTCCCTGGGTTTCTTTCTTGATTACCTTCTTTTAGTAGACAAAATTAATGCAATACTCAATGCAAGGACTTTTTCTTTCTATCCATTTATAAAACGTGCGCACACGAATTTAGCTGCTAAGCGACTAAGTCAGATTGTATCGCAAAAAAATTACAATAATATTGCGTAGTATGCGAGACCATATATTGAGGAATATTTTTGACAATCTAATAATAATAATCACTATTATAAGAGAGCGTGATAGGAACGTAAACGTGCGAACGGACTGCCGAGACGAATGTCCGCAGGTTCAAAACCCAACCCAAGGGCACGCACCTTTGACTTTTCTAAAAAAACGTTGTGTGTATGAGAAGGTCTCTATAGGAATTTAGAAGGTATGTGAAGTCTGCCAACCCGCACTAGGCCAGCGTGGTGGACTAAGGCCTAAACCCTCTCAGTTGTAGAGAAGGCCCGTGCTCAGTAGTGGGCTCAGTAGTTTATTATACAGGATAGGTATATGGTATGGTATATTATTATTGTGTGTGTGCGGCTAGCCTTAGTCATTCAACAAGACGAGCATGTACCTCGCCTGATGGTGACCATCGCACATGACTACTTGCGTAGTTCATTACTGCCCAGAACATCTAAATTACAAAGATTTACATGGCACAGCGCTGCCTGCGTTACCCAGAGATGCTTCATCTTTCTTTTATGCCATGTAATTACTGTGGCGTTCAATCCGACAGCGTCGCCACCTCGACTTTTTGTGTCGCTCAAGCATACAATACATTATTTACGCATGAGTAATATTACTACTATTAGTAGAATTACTTTATTAAGATGAAGTACCTACTGTTTATTTATTTGATAGGTTTTTTTTAACATTCAGTCTGAGTAAGTTATTACCGCTTTCTCTATTGCTGTCGCAAAACAAATTGCAAATGAAGTGGACTCATTTGGTACCCTGTATTCACATGCAAAACTTTCTAATTTAAATTTCTCGAGAGTGAATACTGTTTATGGGCAAATGCGGCATTACGATCAGGTGAGCGCCGAACAACCCCGCAAACCATTAATCCTGTTGTTCAATACTATAGATAAATATTTTATTTGTATGATTCCATACCATATCAGTCCTGTTATATACTGCCCATTGCTGAGCACGGGCCTCCTCTACAACTGAGATGGTTTAGGCCTTAGTCCACCACACTGGCCTAGTGCGGGTTGCCAGACTTTACATACCTCCGACATTCAAAGAACCTCTCAAATATGCAGGTTTCCTCACGATTTTTTCTTCACCGTTAAAGCTAGCAATAATTCACAAAGAATACACACATAACTTTTTTAGAAAAAAATCTGAAGTGTGTGACCTTGGGTTTTGAACTTGCGGACATTCGTTTCGGCAGTCCGTTCCACTCCCAAGTAGGCCATCGCTGCTGATGTATGTTGTATGATTTGGATATATGTAAATAAATAATGTACAGTCAGCAGCATAAATATCTATACAAAATCAAAATTTCAAATCGCCTATATATGCGTAAAGTTAAAGTAAATCATCTTTTTCTTCGTTTGAAGTGAAGTAAATCTCTTTTATTTTATTTTTGTGAAGAGAAAAAAAAAATGCGTAAGAACACAAAAGTATGTAGACAATTTGAAATTTGAATTTGTTCAGCTAGGGGAGACTGGGTACGGTTGAAACATTTTAGCGTTTATCGTCCATAGCATCGAAATTAATTAAGCGAGCGTTGACGGAAATATATTATATCAAAGACCGTGTATCTCTCTACTAATGGGCAATGTTATTTGGGATCACTGTATTGTACTTTATGTGTAAAATCAAATTTAAAAAAAAAAGTAATTTGTTTCAACCGTCCCCATGCCAGGGTCGGTTGAAACAGTGCCTGGGGTCAATTGAAACACAATATTTATAATCTAAAATTATTTTTAAAAAGCCTTCAATGGTTTCTATTAAGTATAACTTAAACTGTGTAAAAAAACAGATGCTGGTGACGATTTTTTATGTAATATTTGCGTTCTACTTGCTATCATATCACTTAAAAATTAACAGCATTAACTATTAACTAGATTATACTCCACTCCTCTTCTTCTGATGATGATTCATGTCGCGTGTAATTTTTTTTTTCTATTTGTATTATTTCTTTTAGTCTTTTCTCCATCTAATCTTTTTTTAACTTTCTAATAGATGCACCTCAACAGAGAACAGTGTTTCAGACCATTTTTTTCTGCCACTGTTCTTAACGAAGATTCCGCTTTCACATCTTGATAGGCTTGTTTGTACGTTGATTAATCAGCCTGAGCTCTGTAGTCTTCCTTTGGCGTACCCTTGGCATCTAAGAAACAAGAAAATTAAATAAATAAACTGTTTCAACCGTACCCAAAAATAATGTTTCAACTGTCCCCAACCCCCTTCTAGGTATTAGGGTTTACATTAATTAGGGTTCACAGTAAGAAAGATAATACATTTGAATAAAAACTAATCATACTGTCATATTTTACGAACTTCAATTAAAACGATACAAAACTCTCAATACTCCAACTTTAATCAAAACTATAATAATTGCAATAATGTACGATGAAAAATACTTACTTTTCCGTCAAAAAACACAATGGGGCCTCCTATACACAAGTACAGCGCGCGAAGAGCAACGCAACACTAAAATTCGTGTTTCGACTTGTCCCCCGCTTCATTCTCCCCTTGTACCCCCCACCTCGTCACGCACGGTTCGCGAGATATTCGCTTTGTTTCAACCGTCCACCGTTTCAACCGTACCCAGTCTACCCTACTTATGCTGCTGACTGTACATACAATCACACACACAAGCCTCATGTAAATTACAAGCCTAATATTATTGGTATTATTGAGTGAGGCTAGAGAAAGGGATGTGCCACATATTAAAATTTCATGTACCTATAGTTGTGTCAATTTAAGCTTGCCGGTATGACAATTTATTGACACTTCACTTCATACTATGTGTAGTGAAGAGAACAAAAAATCGTTGCCCGAAATAATCGATTCTTATGTGATATCGATTTCTTGTTCAGAGAGTTTATAATCGATAGTCAAAAGGGTAATTTTTATATAAATCACTGTTTTTATATAATTATTATATTCCAATCATCATCATCAACCCGTTACAGTCCACTGCTGGACATAGGCATCTCCCAAGACACGAATTCCCAAGAATTATTGTGACACGTTCGCTGCGTCCAACGGGTAATCTAGTCATTATTAATGTAAGATGCAGATAAGTATTGCTAAATAATTTTCTTTAACAATTTGGTATTTGTTAACTATTTTTTAAGAATAATTCAACTAAAATCCTATCATGTTTTATTCATTTTCGTCACTGGATAATTCTAAATGATCATCAGAACTGTTTTCGTCTAAATTAATAATAATTTCTTGTTCCAATAAATTATCTAAATGTACGTCTCTCTCAAAATCTGCTATTATATTTTTTTTTGGTTTTTTCGATAACTCTACACCAATCTTGCTTCGTCACTTTTTTACACGCTTCATTGAGGAGACCCATACGACCACCCATAAACAGTAGCAACACCATCCAGCACCTTGAGTTACAAAGTACTGTGTGGCATTCCACTGCGCTCGTCATCCTGAGACATAAGATGTTAAGTCTCACTATGTCCTTTAGTTACACTGGCTATAATGTCCTTCAAACCGAAACACAATAGTGCATGCACACTGCTGCTTGGCGGTAGAAATAGACATTGCGGTGGTACCCACCCAGACGGACTCTTACATATGAGAGACCTACCACCAGTAAAAGGCAAAATGGTAAATTTAAATTGTAGTTTTAAAATATGTCTGAGCGTCGGTCGTCTGTACTTTGAAAATACACACACACACACACAGACACACTCGCTCCTTTTATCCCCGAAGGTGTAGGCAAAGGCGCAACCAAGGGGTGCCTTGGTTCTTACTTGCTCTTGGTTACTTTTCGCCGTTGTGTTCCGTCCCACGATGTGATAGGGGGCGAGCCTATTGCCATATCAGGCAAAATTCGCTGATTCCGAGTAGAAAAACCCAATATCACTTTATATCACAGCCTAGCCGAGTCAAAAATATAAGCACAAACCAAAAATTTCTGAGAGATTATGTTACTTACACACGGAGCATTGACGAATCAATGACGATGGACTTGGATAAATATCTGAAGTTCAAATTACATTGACATAATTTATTTTTCATTGATTTTATCAACCAGCTCTTTTAGACCAATTAGTATCTAATAAATCCTAGTAGAGTTCGGTGCGACAGTCTTATGTTAGATCAATGCGACACAATGACTACCAAATAACACTGCTTTAATGGTTCTTCTTTCACTTTATTTACTGAATAATCACATTAACTTAATCCTTTGACCTGCAGAGTTTTCGTCTTCACTCTTCGTTCACGAATGTTCCCCATCTTGCTTCAACCTCCCTTTTTATACACAATTCAGTAGAGGGGAGACTCTTAACAGGAAGTCCTTTACTTAATGATTAAATAAAATGTAACAGAATACAGATAAAATGCAATTCATATAAATTTATGTAAACTAGAAATTAATTTGAATAAATATTAATTAAGTGACAATTATAACAACTTTATAAACTTTCTAAGATTTAAATCTCTTACTAATAACAAAAATTATAAGCGGGTAATTGTCTAATCAAAATACTTGCTTTATTTTTAATTTAATCAACTCTTATTTTATATTATACTTGTTATACAAGTGATTAACATCTTACTTATAACACTTAATGCGTATTCAGTAGCATAAGGTACTCATATTTACTAAAATTACATTAGAAATGCTATATGAATTTTGGTACGCTCAGGTGCATTACAAAAAATGAAAACATTAATTATAATTATTGTCGAAATAAATTATATATCTTATTAGATTTTGCCCGGGGCTCCGCCCGCGTTAAAGGTTTTTCCGGGATAAAATTCCCGCTTTATATTTTCCCGGGATAAAAAGTAGCCTATGTGTTAACCCAGGACATAATCTACTTGTGTGCCTAATTTCATAGAAATCCGTTCAGTAGTTTTTGAGTGAAAGAGTAACAAACATACATCCATCCATACATCCATACATTCTTACAAACTTTCGCGTTTATAATATTAGTAGGATATATTGTACTTTTATGTAATACATTGTACTAGACTGTTTTAAAAATGCTCTTGAAACATATTTTAAGAAATATATGTACCTAAACAACAACTATTGACCTGCTTCAGTTGAAAACTCTATCGTGATACATCCTGCATATAATTTCCAAATTTCGATTTTTCTCAGTAATCGTTTATATTTCGTTTACAAACGATTAAAAACTTTCCCACCGCTACGCCCGTGAACTGAAGGATACAACATTGTAAAGGCGTCGCGTTGATTTAAAAGTCAAGATTAAATTCTTTATTTCGGTATATTTTTACAATATTATTTCAAGGTTAGCACATAAATATTATACTCATTGCTATAGTTTATGGAGAACGTGATTAATATTTGCAATTATATAGTTGAATTTTTAACTAGTCTTTCTTTTTTTAACATGTTTACGTTACGCAATCGACGGAAACAACACGACCTTATGTTTTTATACAGATGTGTTACTGAGTTTTCTCAGTGCAAGCATTTGCTAGAGCGCTTTGGGTTGTCGATACCATACCGGCTGCCTAGACAGCCGTGAACTGAACTCTTCCACCTACCACAAAGCCGAACAAATGTTGGGTACAACTCGCCCATACGTAGAATATCCACTACCTACAATGAAATCTGTGCCAAAGTGCCAAATATTGACATATTTTTTGATTCCCTAAATATTTTCAATAACAAATGTAGACGTTCCTTTAGATCAAAAGTTATAATATTAGACTATTTACCCGTACCTCCTGCGGTTAAGCTCGGTAGCGCACCCCAATTTTGTGACGTGTCCGAGATTGCTAAATATCCCCCGCACAAACACAAATTACTGCAAAAATGCCTTCCTCAAAAGAGCCAGCTATCAGTTTAACAATATAATGTATGATATGGACTTAGATCTTTTTTGCACAAGTATTCCAAAACTTAAAAGAATCATGAGCGATGCATTCTTCCTCTGAGTTCGGTTCTATGCGTTGTTTAACTTAGATAAATATATTTGTAACGGTTGAATTTTATATAATATATAACAAATTCTTAATATCTTGCTTCTAGAACACTCTAGAAGCAAGATATTAAGAAATTGTATGTGTAGGTACACACCTAACCCATAAGTGAAAACTTTTAACTGGCCTTTTGTCGCTATTATAATCTTATATACTATCATTTGTATTAGCTGTAAGTTTTCTACAACCAATAAAATAAAATACTATGACAATTTATATATTTTTAAGTAATGTTGTGTACATCTGTAATTGGACATGTATTAGTTTTAAGCCTAAGTAAAGTGTATTAGAGTATTAAATATACGTGTACTGTTGATGTACCTTTTTAAATAAATAAATAAATACTTTTTGGGTAGACGTTCTCACAAAGTTATCGCGTCGCGAAAAAATTGAATTGTCATACCGGCAAGCTTAAATTGACACAACTATAGTTACCTTTGTGCAGTTGGATGGATTGAGAATTATTTAAATAAGATCTAATAAGAAATATAAAAAAAATTACCGTAATAACTATATTATGTTTATAACAGTCATTGTGGTTCCTCAGTTACAGGTGTTGCATAATTTAAATTTATTACAAAATAAATTATAGAAACATTTTTAAAATTTCAGGTGCTCTCGCTTTGTTAGCATCTGCGGCTAATCTTTGGGGCGCCCCATTGACTAGCGACGAAGACATACAAAGACGAAACCTTATGGAGGACTGGGACGGATACGAAGCTCACAGTGTCGGACCCACTCCAGCAGTGCCTACATTGCCGCCTTATACCCCAAGTGCTGACTATGTGTCGACACTACACCCACCTTATGCGCCCCCGGTACTCGGTGCCCAACAATACTTTCCCTTCGACGACCTCTCTGTACTACAACCACCGCCGCCTTATACGCCTTAAATACTATTTTTAATTAAAACATTATTTTTATTTAAAGCTATATTAATATTAAGGTTGTCCTAAGTGAACATCACAGACAAGGAATGCGCCGTCTGTTTATTTATACCTACTACTTAATATGTTTTTACTTTTTGTGTATTGATGTTTTCACATTAATGTAATTCCTATCAATGTTATTATTGTCTTTTACAATTATCGTTTTCCCTAAAACAAATATGTATTCACAATTTTTGGGGCATCATAATGTGAACGCTATTCATTTTTCGTTTCAGATGTACTATAGTTTCATTAAATCCATGATAAATACATCACTATTCTATTAAGCAATAATAGACAGCTGCAATGGCCCTGCAAATATTAAAAAAAAATGTTTAAAATCTATTTCTCTCTAGCAAGAATACCATTTATTTTTATAAAAAGTGGCAATGTCCAAATTATATGAATGTCACAGCCATTTTATGTAGGTTGATGTATAATATGTGTATACCTAATGTATATTGTATAACCTTATACTTTGTTTTTTTTTTATTATTACTTAAATGTTACTCATAGGTCTGACAATGTTTAGTGAATCTTGAAGTTTATATGCTAACTAGCTTTTGCGCGCGGCTCCGCCCGCGTGGAAAAGTTTTTCCGGGGTAAAAAGTAGCCTATAGCACTCAGGAGTAATATAGCTTCCTATTAGTGAAAGAATTTTCAAAATCGGTCCAGTAGTTCCTGAGATTAGCACGTTCAAACAAACTCTTCAGCTTTATAATATTAATATAGATATTATATGAAAGCAGAGATTGTAAGTTCTATTGAGTGTTAATTAAATGCGATTGCAAAACTCAAAAATCTAGATTTCCTGTGGCTGTGGATGTGGCTGGACTTGTGGGTAAAGCTATAGCGTAATAACTAATAATAGTATCATTTTTTTAATCTTGTTTTACAATGTGACAAAAGTTAACGCGTAATAACAAAATTATTATTTGGTATATGTATATATTGTGGTTGTGAATTGTCAAGACAGTTACCCTACTGTTCACTTCTACATGTGATTTGCCATTTTAGTGCCTACTTATACTTCTCAAAATGATGCTTTGAGGTTTATATTAGATAATTATTTCATAAAGCCTATTTAGAATTAAGAATATTTCCCAAGTTATTTGCTTTATATGCATAGGATCAAGGTTTAATTTTTTCTATTAAAAAACTAGCATATTTTATTCCAATGAAATTGCTTTTATCAAAATACAAAACTAAACAGAATGGAAGTGTTCTTGTTTAAAAAAGGAGTAAATTGTCTGAGACACATTTAAAAAATTAAATTAACTATACAGTTATATTTAACTTCTTACCAATTCAATAAAATAACTTTACTAACTAAATTTACTCTGTTTACTTTAGGGTTGCTAGTGATTACAAGAGAAGGAAATTGTTTTTTCTTATACCATAGATGTTGTATATACAAGGATAATTTGTGAATTAATATTTGCACCAATGACTATAATATAATTACGATTTTATAAAATTGATGCAAATATTACCTAAATTGTAATTGAAGATCAACTAAAATGAGCTTTTAGGATTATAAATTGTGATCTGATAACCATAATATTGAGTAACTAAAATGTACCTAATGTAGTCTTCAGTATATAAAGTGTAATAAAATAGTAATGGTAGCATCTGAAGAATATTTCATGTTACCAAAAATATAAAGATGTTATTAGGATTATTGTTTGTTAATGTATAGATTACTTCTAGTAGTAAGAATAGTTATTCCCAGCCTCACAACTGGGAAGTTTATTTTTACATTTAAAATGAGAATAAAATTTTATTTTTATGTGAGACCAATATGCAATACATATCTTAATAACAAAACATGTTTTATTTCCTCATGTCATGCCATGTAATTTATTATTTATAATAATTAAATAATATTATAAACATAACTCCTAATACACTTATAGGCAACAATACTTCTAAAATGTTTTTAAAAAAGTTTCAGTAAAACAGCTTAATATCTTAATTATCCTTCAGGGCACTCAAATCAAAATGAGATTGTTGTATGTTCCTATCAGAAGTTATGTCAGAATTTGTTGGTCTACTTTGAGATGCAGTTTTGGGTGTTGCCCTTAATATTGGATCATTGTAAATACCATCACTTTCCAAGTTCAGAGTTGAAAAATTTTGCAACAGATCATTTGATGGTAGATTCAAATATTTAATTCTTTCTTTTTCTAAATAATTTACCCTTTCCTTTAGAGCCATGTTGTCATCTTTTAAAAGCTCAACTTGTAGAACCAATTGTTCCACTAGTGAATGAAGATTTTGACTCAATATTTGTAATTCCTCTACAACAGTTTCCTGTGTTTTTTCAGTTCTTTTGCCATCTGTAGCATCCTTGGATGTGTTATCTTTGCTTATTCCTTGCCCACCATTTGTTTTGTTCTGTAATGCTAGTAACAATGAATCTGTTTCATTTATTGCTCTATATATTGCTACCTGCAACTTTGCATATTCATGACCTTGAAGATTTGACAAAGGCTCTTTTCCCAGCCATTTTATAGTGTCCATGGCTTTCTTAACGCGAGCGTATTGTTCCTTTTTGCTTCGTATTAAGTCTTTCTGCTTAAGATGATAGCTGTGTTGCAATGTAATAGATTCGAGCGCAAACGATGATGTAGTAGATTTCATAGCGTCTAAGAGAAGTTCTGCTGCATTGTGATGGCATTGCATGGCTTCATCATATCTATTGTTCATTAAGTGTGCTTCAGCCCGCCGATGTTGCTGATGAGCCTGGAATTGTGACAAAAGAAATCATGACAAAATATTTTTTAGGGCACATAAATTACGAACAAATACTTACCAAATTTAACGGATATGAATCCATTGCAAGTTTATTTCGTACTATACGCGTTTAACTAATGCCAATGTGTGTTTATTAAGATTTATACGCTATAAAATAAAATTACATTATGAAACAGCTGTAAAAATAACAACAAAATACAAATCAGAGACAAATAAAATACAAATTGTGTTGACACTTGACACTTGACAAAGTCGTTAGTCGTGTCAGATTTTTTTTATTCGTTCCTCAAGGAACCGGCTACGGTCAAAGACCATACTGCCAAGTCATAAGTGATATATTTGATTATCTTTTTTTTATCCTATGTAGTATGTCGCAGTAAAGCAATGGCTACTTTACCAAGACTTTATCGAGGAGTTCTGGCGGCAACAAAAAACACTTGATTAGCATGGATATTTCAATTCACTTAATTTGAGAATTGAGCCCTTTAAATAATATATTACCATAAGTATGCAAATATATCCACTTGGAAACTAAACAGCGGAGCATTCAACAATTGATATAAATCCAGATTACATTCCACATACCAGTCGCCGGCCGTGGGAAACTTAAGAGCTCGCTAACACATGCAGCACTCAACCAAAGAGGTTCACTAGCATCCCCACCACAATCAACAATCAACTTGTGTATTTATATATAAGCATCAAGCATTTTATTTTATTCTTACACAAACTGTCTTCGTATACACTCGCATACTCTGTACTCGGTCCATATACATCAATTTGAATCCGTCACTGACTTTCATTTATAAGTAGGACGCACTTCTCTACAATTGCTTTAGTTATTATTCTGAGAACAATAGCACGTCTAATGACACTTCCAAGTTCCCGCCAAAACTAAGTCGTGTCAGTATGACTAATGACAGTGACAGACGTAGAGTATAGTGCGTTTCAACTTTAAATTCCGATGGCGTGAATTGGCACCCCTGTCTGACAAGATGGTGGGCATTTATTCTATGGCACGGGCATTATGAAGAAAATTACCGCCATTTCAGTTTAAAAAAGTAAGGTTATTAGAGGATTAATGTATTTCCTTGGATAAAATACAATATCATAAATCATAAACAATAACTGTATAACATCGATTAAAATAACAATAAATAAATTGCCAGTGTAATTATACAATGTATTATATGCTAATTAATATGTTTTTTGTGCCGACTTGTCATAATTGCTTTTTAATAATTACTTACCTCCATGAGCCATTAAAAAACTAATGTCATTCCATTATGATAAAGAAATATTTGTCTTGTTTTATTTATTAATGTATTATCCTAAATCTATAAATTTTATTAATAATGGTGTATTAGGTAAACATATTAAAGTTGATTTAGCTGCTAAATATCTACCCACTCATCAATTATGTTTATAGTGTTTTAAAATAAAATAAATAAAATAAATAAAATAAAATAGTTTATTCATCACGTAGGCGAACATAATTGCACTTATGATAAGTCAAGATACATTCAATTAATAATAATAATTATTACAAAAAGTCACTTATATAACTACAGACATTTTTATAGGGAGTAAAATCAATGAAAAATAAATAATGAAGCCAAGCTCGGGCTGGCAGGAAAGAGAAGATAAAAAAAAAAAAAAAAAAAGAAACAATCATTTTTATAATAATAAAATAATGGAAGGAACGCGTCGCGATCCTCACCGGTGAGGACACTACAGGCCCTAACCTAGCTAACCTACCAGCCTTTCACTAGCTACCTAGGCGATGACTACCCGAAGAAGAAAGGCAGAAAGAAACTCCGGGCTTACTTTTTTGTCATCATTTGTCCATTGAATCTTTATAATATTCTTTTTTTTCAAGTCTTTTGCATACAAAGTCAGATTAGTTATATAAGCTAATGCACACACATCACCGTTAAATTGAGATAAAATCCAATTGAAGGAATTTAAAAAACACTAAACTCTACACCTAAAAAAAAAAACATAATTAGAGAAGAGAACACAAATAAATAATTATAATTAAACGGTGTACAGAGTGCATACGCCTACATTTACAAACATAATTTTTGAATTTTATTTGGTTTTCGAGCAATACGCACAATTTAAATAATTTATAATTTTAAAGGCAAGCGCAACACAATGATCGGTCGGTCGTCATTAACATTAAATGATTATATATTAACGCGAGGATAATTATAATTGGAAAGATAGCGGCCACTTTAGCACAGGGAAATATACCATATATTACTCCGGAAATGAACACAACAGCTTTGCTGGAGTGGCTGTTGCTGTACCAAAACAATGGGACAGTTCTATCACAGGCTACAACCCTATCAACGAGAGAATTATATCTATAAAAATTAATGCTTCACCAGTTCCAATAAATATAATTCAAGTCTATGCACCTACATCGGCAGCTGATGATGATGTTGTGGAAACCTTCTACAATGAATTGGAAACCTGCATGGCTCAAGTCCCAAAGAGAGAACTTCTTATTATTTTAGGAGATTTCAATGCGAAAGTGGGCAGTACTAAAAATGAATTGGGCCTGAGGCATATAGTTGGGCTATATGGCCTGGGTACACGCAATGACAGGGGCGAACGCCTAATTCAATTTGCTGCCGAAAACAATCTCGCCATAATGAACACCGTTTTTAGGCACCACCCAAGAAGACTCTATACGTGGACCAGCCCGGATGGCAAACACCGTAACCAGATCGATTATGTTATGATCAGAGCTAGATGGAGGAGCTCGATATCTAACGTGCACACTTTGCCCGGAGCAGATTGCCTCTCTGATCATGAATTGTTGATTTGCGACCTGAAGCTTAAATTGCGCAACTGCATTGCAAAGAAAACCTCAAAACGCATTGAAATTGTGGACAAAGAGGCCTTCTATAGGATTATGCAAGATGTTAAATGTACCTGGGCAAATGAATCTGCCAAATGCGACGGTAAACCGGAGTTACTTTGGCAATCAGCTAAAACAACAATTAAGGAATCAGTCAATATCTCTCAGCCCAAGGCGAAGGTTGTAAAGCGTAAGCATTGGATGTCGAGTAACACGTGGAATCTTATAGAAGAAAGGCGCAAGGAGAAAGCTTCCGGAGCCAAAATGGAGAGACTAAATCTGCTTAGCTCTGAAATACAAACTGCTTGTCGTAGAGATCGTAATATGGAGCTCAACACCATTTGCACAGAAATAGAACAGTATGCTCAGAAATTTGAGACTAGGGATCTTCACATGAAAATAAGAACAATTACAAGACAAGTTAAACCAAAGTCCTGGGCAATAGAAAACTCTGCCGGTAATACTGTTACAGAAATTAAGCTCATTGTCAAAGTGTGGGAGGATTATTGCAAGTCCTTGTTTCTAGATAACCAAAGGTTAATAGCCTTTGAACCTGCCAATGAAATAGCCACAGAGCAAGAACCATCTATACTGAGAGCGGAAATAGAGGCTGCTGTAAAACACTTAAAGTGTGGCAAAGCTGCAGGCGCTGATGAAATTCCTATAGAAATATTTAAGATTATGGGAGATGTTGGTGTGGACATCTTACACTCAATTTGTCTACAAATATGGAAAACAGGAGAGTGGCCTAAGGATTGGTCGCATTCCTTGTTCATCCCGCTCCATAAAAAAGGTTCATTTAAGAAGTGTAACAATTACCGCCTAATATCTCTGATATCTCACGCGAGCAAGGTTCTTCTTCATATATTGAATACCAGGCTACAGGCATATATAGGCCGGGAGATCGCTCAAGAACAAGCTGGTTTTGTCAAGGGAAAAGGAGCACGTGAACAGATTCTCAACCTAAGACTGATCATAGAAAAAGCACGCGAGTTTAATAATCCACTGTTTATTTGCTTTGTGGATTTTCGTAAAGCTTTTGACACGGTTAAGTGGTGGAAGCTGTGGGAAGTACTATTGACAATGGGTGTACCACAACATCTAGTCTATCTCATACGGAGACTTTATGAAGAAGGTACAGTTTCCGTGCGCGTGGACGGAATTGATTCGGGGAATTTCAAAACACAGGCTGGTGTTCGTCAGGGATGCATTCTCTCTCCTCTCTTATTTAATATCTATACCGAATACATAATGCGAATAGTTTTAGAAAACTGGGACAAAGGTGTATCCATTGGAGGTCGGTTGATATCAAACCTGAGATATGCAGACGATACTACTCTTCTTGCAACGTCACAAGAAGACCTACAACAACTCCTTTCGCTTCTGGAAACGACCAGCTCCAACTTTGGCCTTACCATAAATCGCGATAAAACTAAAATGCTGATAGTGGATCGTAAGAATAATAATCGACCTGACTTAGGCGTAATAGCCAATTGCGAAGTTGTCCAGAGGTACATCTATCTGGGATCCATAATCACAAATACTGGTAGTTGCGAGGAAGACATCAGAAGACGGTGTACCATGACACGATCAGCCATGGAAAGACTCACGAAGATATGGAAAGATCGCCGCATAACTAAAAACACCAAGATCCGCTTAATGAGATGCCTAGTATTTCCTATTTTCTTGTATGGCGCTGAAACATGGACGATCAAACAGAAATGTCGCAAAAGGATTGACGCCCTTGAAATGTGGTGCTGGAGGCGCATGCTAAGAATTAAATGGACTGCTCACCGCACTAACAAATCTATCCTGAACGAGCTTCGCATCAAACAAAGACTTTCGTCTATTGTGCACATGCGAATCTTCACAATGTTTGGGCATGTCATCCGAAATGAAAGCTCTTTGGAGCGATTACTGGTGCTAGGAAGAGTAGAAGGTCGACGTTCTCGTGGCAGGATACCCACAAGATGGACAGACGTCATTAAATCATCTATGAACTGTTCCCTTACTGAATGCACACGCAGAGCCATAAGTAGAGAGAGATGGAGAAGTCTCGCTAGAGCTGCAACCAAATTTTCAGACGATCCATAACCACGACCACTCCGCCAGGAGTGTACGACTGAGAAGAAGAAGAAGAATTATAATTGAGGTATATATATGAATGTCAAATAAAGATTTAATATTAATTATAATGTCAATATTGTAGATGAGTACACATGACATTTTATGCAATTATCTTCTAATATGTGTTAACATGGTTGGCCATGGTGTGCAGGACCAATTTTCCAAACTGTCTGATCATCAAGGTAATCCGATACATTATAATACCCCTTAGACATTAACTCGCGCTTAACGTAACACTTGAATTTGTGTCCGGGTAGATTAGTTATTTCGGAGGGAAGTTTATTATAAAATTTTATTCCATTTGCTAAATATGATTTACTTGTTTTACAGAGCCTAAAATTTGGAACAACTAGTTTATTCTTATTTCTAGTGTTCATACAGTGCAAGTCACTGTTTTTCATAAAAGTACGAAGGTTTTTGCGAACTTACATAATATTCTGAAAAATGTATTCGGCCGGCAAAGTCAGTATATTGACCTCTTTAAACAGTTGTCTAAGAGAATCGCGGGAGCGAAGGTTATAAATAGCACGAATCGCTCGCTTCTGTAAGATAAAAATGGTCTGCAGATCTGCAGCAGAACCCCACAGAAGACTGCAATATGACATAATGCTGTGGAAGTAAGCAAAATATACCAACCTCGCCGTAGCCACGTCAGTTAGATGTCTAATTTTCCTAATAGCAAAGACGGCAGAACTCAATTTGCTTGCAATTCTTTGAATATGGGGTCCCCATTGCAATTTATTATCGACTGAAACCCCGAGGAAGACCGTTGAGGGTACTAATTCTAGTTTATTCCCGTCTAAATCAATGTTTACTTCATTTTTATTGTTAAGTAACGAGAAACGGACACACTTAGTTTTTGCCGCATTTAGAAGTAAATTATTAGCAGAAAACCAGTCGGAAATCAATCTAAGTACTTTATTTGGCTCTGTAAGATTCTCTTCCCTTCTATTTATCTTAAATATTATCGAAGTGTCGTCAGCGAATAACACAACTTCAGCCATATTGTTAACCATGTAGGGAAGGTCATTTATATAGACTAAAAATAAAAAAGGACCCAAAATGGATCCTTGGGGAACCCCAATCCTAACTAAGGAGCCTGCGGAGAAGACGTTGTCGATAAATACTTGTTGTTTCCGATCTGATAAATATGAAGATATTAGATTTAGCGCGTTTCCCCTAATACCATAATAACGAAGTTTTAAGATTAGGGTGCTGTGATCGACGCAATCGAATGCCTTGGAAAGATCACAAAACACCCCTAGAGCATCCTGTGATCCCTCCCAGGCATCCAACACTGCTTTAACTAAAGCACGTCCAGCATCTTGTGTAGACCTGCCTTTTGTAAATCCAAATTGCCTATCGTGTAATATTCTATTTTTATTAAAGAATACCAGCATTTGATTAAGCAATATTTTCTCGAATACTTTACTTAAAGCTGGTAAAATAGAAATAGGCCTATAATTTGAAGGAGTGTTTGAGCAACCTGCTTTAAAAATTGGCACTACTTTACTTATCTTCATAAGATCAGGAAATATGCCGTCCCTAATGCAGGAATTAAAGATATTAGCAAGGATTGGGGCGATGCTAACTATTACTGACTGCAACGCTTTAACAGACAAACCCCAAAGATCTTCAGTGCTTTTCATGTGTAGGCTCTTAAACACTTTTATTATATCATATTGTGTAACAAAATCAAATCTGAAATTCGGTATTGATAAATCTACATTGTGTTTTAAAAACGACTCAGCTGCTCCTGGTGAGGATGGCAGACATTTTGTCGTTTCAAACGGTATGTTAGTAAAAAAATGTTCAAAGTAATTAGCTGTAATATTTTTATCTGAAACTAGTTCGTCATTAATGTTCAATACAATCTTGTCATAAGACTTAGTTTTGCCAGTTTCAGTATTAATAATTTTCCAAGTTGTTTTAATTTTATTGTCAGAGTTTTTAATATTACTACTAATATAAGCAGCCTTAGCATACTTACATACACTTTTAAAAATATTAGAGTATGATCTTACGTAATTAGTAAATTTAACTCCAGGTGTAAAGGACCTTCTGTCATATAATTCGTAAAGAACATCTCTACTACGCCTTATACCTTTTGTTGCCCAAGCACTGAATGATATTTTATTTTTTAGTGGAACTGATTTTACACCACATGTTTTATTAAATACATGTGTAATACTGTTTAATAATGTTTCAAACATATTGTTTGGGTGGTCTGAGTCGCAAGTCAGCATAGGTAACACAGAGTTAAGTCTAGTGCTAAATTTCTGCAAATGATGTTGAGATAGGGGTCTAAATTTAATAATGTTTTTTTTATTTTTATTTTCTTCACAATTAAGTTTGACCATTTGACAGGTGTGGTCTGAGCGAACCCCGGCTAATAATTCTTTATAATTAAGTTTAAAATTTGTAATAATATTATCAATACAAGTAGCCGAAGTTGAAGTTAGTCTAGTTGGCTCTAAAAAGTGACAGTTAAGATTAAAAGATTGAAGCAAAGTCAAAAATAAACTTTTGTCTGTGGAATCTATCAGTAAATCTATATTAAAGTCACCACAGACTAAAATCTTCCTATTCATTTTAAGTTTTTTAAGAATATCCTCCATTTTAGAAATGAAAGTTAATATGTTTGCTGTAGGAGGCCTATATACGCATAATATGATATAATCTCCGGTCTCTGCACAGGCAATCTCACATACTCGTTCAACAGAAAGTTTTGTTATATCATGTCTTTCCTTGTATAGGACACCATCCTTGATGAGGATCATGGTGCCTCCACCTTCTGCTGAAATCCTAATGAACGAGCTGGCAACTCTGTAACCATTAACACTAAATGCCATTCTATCTGGTTTCAACCATGTCTCCGTAAAACACAAAATATCAACATTATATTTTTCTACAAATAATTCAATGTCAAGGATTTTGCCAGAGAAACGATTTATGTTTTGATGAGTTAATATTAATAACATGTCATCTTTCTCTGTTGTCACACTTAATCGTTTAAAGTATTGACTACAATTGTATTAGTAGTACTACTAAAACATGTAGTAATTGAGGACTTCGTCATACTACTTATGACTGTCTTAATATTATAAGCTAACAATGTAGCAATGCAATGTCTACAAGTCTTTGTCAGATACACTGTATCCCTAGTCAAATTATAGCTACATTTTCCAATAAAATTATTGACATCCAAAAACATAAATTTATCACTATAATGATTAACTAAAAAGTGCATCTGTTTATTAAGTGTATGGATATGATTATTTACCCTATCAGACACATTTGATGTATAAGGAAATGCACAAAGTATAATTTTTTGACAATTTAGGCTCATCATAGAGGCTATACTACTTGAAATATCATTTTTGGTTAAATTACAACTATTCCCTACTAATATTGCAATACAGGACTCAGGAGTATATGTCTTGCTAACTACTTGTTTTATAACCTCTTTATAGAGCATTCCTGGAAAGCAGTAACTCATAGCGGAGTGCTCTAGACTATTGCTAAGAGATGTCCCAAAGCCTTTTCCTATACTGTCGGAGAACACAACAGTGGGAGGTTTATTACATGGTGCCTTTATTGTTGTGGGATAGGTCTCATCTACCTGGGAGTTTACCCGGTTAGTGCTCTGAGAGTCAACAAGGCCAGGCATGTTCATCTCAACCACAGATGAAGTGTGTGCAGAGTCTGTATTATTAGATGATGAAAGAGTACTACAATTATTGTTAGAATCTTTTATAAGTGCCATGAGATCATCAATTTTGTTTTTAGAAGTTAAAAAGTTATTATATGTTACACTCAGAGACTGTTCCAGAGTTTTAATTTCACACAATAACCGCTGTGTGTCAGCCTCATATATAAGCTTACTATCTTCTAGTTTAATTTCATAGTTGTTTAATTTATTTAATAATGATCTACGTTCTTTGATTAAATTTATATTTTTAGAATGGCATTTCTGTTTATTACTTAATTTCTTATATTTTTGAATGAATTTAGTTAATTTTATGTACTTTTTTAATTTATTGTGACTGAGACAATGCAAGTTGTAACTGTTTGAATTTTTAACCAATGAATCATCATTAGTGAGATCAACAATTAAGTTTGACTTAAGTGGAAGGGGATTTGAGCCAACACCGATAAGTTCTTCATAAAGGCTTTGGTTCACCGCTACCTCAGTTAGCTCCTTTTCACTATTTAACTTATGTATTTGGTCATTAGCACTGTTTAGGTCATATTCTAGGTCCCTAATTCTACACAGAGCCTCTTCATATAATATGCTACAGTTTGCAAAGGTTTCTATCACCGCTTGGAGTTTGTTCCGTTCGTCCGCAATCAACTCATTTACGTAACCATACCATACCATACCAGCCCTGTATTATATACTGCCCACTGCTGAGCACGGGCCTCCTCTACTACTGAGAGGGTTTTAGGCCTTGATCCACCACGCTGGCCTAGTGCGGGTTGGCGGACTTCACATACCTTCGAAATTCAGAGAACTTCTCAGGTATGCAGGTTTCCTCACGATTTACGTAAGTTGCAGATTAATTCTATAGTGTAATTTCATGATATAACTATTTGTTGTCCTGCGTCATATATCTTAGAAATAAAGAAGTATTTATTAGAAACTACACAACTGGTTAATGATTACGTACTTACGGCAGAATTCAATGATTCTCTCAGCATTCGCGTGAGACCCGGGTCCCATGACGTATCCTGTCAAAATGTGTCAAAATGCAAAAATAGGTTTTACTACCTACGCATAAAGTTCTACAAAAAAAATAAAAAAATGTAGTGTTGCCAGCAAAAACGAATGCTGAGAGATAATAAATTATTTGAACAGTGGGTACATAGTTTACGCTCTCCTATATATTTTAAAATTTGATTTGAAAATATTAGTGTTTTGTTACTAGACAAAACATGTTCCCATTACAAAGAAAAAAATATTCCTTTATTTCAAGGTAACACATTTTGTGTGATGTAGCAGCACTGCATATACCTTATTGCCAACATCACGCCATCGGAACTTAAAGTTGAAACGCACTATAACTTGAATATAAGGATACCGAATAGTCAATAGAGGGAGTTTTGGCGGGAACTTGGAAGTGTCATGAGGTGCTCTTGTTTTAATTCATTATTTTGGTGATATTTAGTGTTATATTGCATAATTATGGTGGTATATTATCCAATATAGTTCTATTAAAGAGCTCAAATGGAGTGAATTGAAATAATTATGCTAATCAAGTGTTTTTTCTGTTGCCGCCAAAACTCCTCGATAAAGTCTTGGTAAGGTAGCCACTGCTTTACTTCGACATACTACAGATAATAAAATATACAAACCAAACTTGACATTGGCAAAATGTGAACACAAATGCCATTATAAAAAAAAAAAAAAACAAAAAAAAAATAGTCAATAGAGGGAGTTTTGGCGGGAACTTGGAAGTGTCATGAGGTGCTCTTGTTTTAATTCATTATTTTGGTGATATTTAATGTTATGCCAATAGGGAACGTGCACGTCGTAAGCACTGCCATCTAGTGGCGCAATCTGACTCATTTTCAGCCCATCGATACTTGGCATTGACGTACAATATTCATTAAAAGGATGAAAAATAACATTTAATTTGTTGATAATGTATCGCTGTGTATCTCGATGCTCCAAAACATAAAAATAAACAAATCAAATGGTGTGAAATTATACAATGTTCCCAAGAATAGTACCCAAGTATTTACATTCCATGGTTATGTGAAAATCGTCAAAAATAATAAAAGCTGTATAAAACATACATAATTGTGAGTTCCAAAAGCATTTAGAAATGTTTCGTTACGTAATTTATAAAAATAAATATGTTTTGAAGATAATATTCAATACAAATGCCCCCTATAGTTTGTGCACGCTCCCTACATCTGCTATAGCGTAGGTAATATGTAGGTATATATCAATGAACCAAAGGGTACTGTGTATTGTGTACTGTATAGGTTTAATTGTATATTTTTTTAGGATAATAGATACAATAAGCTCGAATCATTGTACTATGTCATTTATTTTTTCGTTGTTCGTTATGTGTTCAGTGTCTATCTAGGTATATAACTAATCAAAATATACAAATATTGATCATTTTATTAAGGAAAAAAGTAAAAATTGTTAAAATGGCGCGATTGTTTTATTTCCGTTTTCGTTATAATATTACCCTCTAAGAGATCTGTTGTAGAGGAGGTCCGTGCTCAGCAGTGGGCAGTATATAATGCAGGGCTGGTATGGTATGGTATGGTATAATATTATTGTTTTATTGTAACAAAAAATAAATAATATAATACTTTTTCAGAAACAAGTTTTTTAGGCAATTTTGTTAACAGGTATGTCATATCCCGAAACATACTCCTTGTAACATTTTCTCACCACACTCTTGCCGGGTTAAACAAAAAATGGTTCGAGAAAATAATAAAAAAAAAATTAAATTCCGGAAATTTTCCCAAACAAGGGGGAACCAAAATCGGTCAATGGCATTACTAAAATCTAATGTTTACTAGCCGCCGCGCCATGGCTTGTCGTTCTTGCGTTGTGGTTGAGTTAAATTATCAGAGGCACAAGTGGCTCTGACGAATCTCTTCGAGCAGAATTTTTAGATTCTGATTTTGATTACGATGAATGAATGAATAAATGATAATTTTAATAATTCATTATTTTGTTTTTGTTGTAGATACAGATTGCTCTTTAAGTCACTTTATTTAAATAATTGTATAATGCTTTACCGTATCCTGCCCAACGAGGGTAATGTTTGTATATATGTTCCTGTGTCACACCTTGCAGCCTAAACGTATTACGTAGTATCTACCGAGTCGACATGCAAAGAACTATTTCCTAGTAACAAAAAAAAAAAAATCTCCTGCATCCTTTATATTTTTACATAAATAAATATAAATATCGAAGTATCAAATTAGGTTGTTCCAAATGTTCTTCTAATAATGGGGCTGCCCTGCTGATATTTTTTAAATTTACCACGCTTTTTCTATATCAACTTTCAGTAGCTAGACTATAAATGATTTTAGTCCGTAAAACATAGCCGGACTCGAAGCGAAAACAGTTATCAGAATAAAAAAAAAAACACAGGTCAACCAAATATTGCAGGGTCACCAAAATCCATAAAACGTAGCCGGGTCGTGTAAAAAGAAATATGAGTAATAATAGCAAATACAAAACAATAAATACTAATTTCTAGATATCAATATATAAGAATCATTTTTGACATCGCGTTACAACATTGCGTTGATAGCTAAAAGTGGTGGAAGGTCAAATTTCCAATAATGAGGGTATGATTGATTTAAATTTTAAAGAAATAAATAAAACTATATAATATACAACAGGTCTTTGTGCCGATATCAATCTATATATATAAAAGAAAGTCGTGTTAGTTACACCACTTATAACTCAAGAACGGCTGAACCGATTTGGCTGAAAATTGGTAGGGAGGTAGCTCAGAACCGGGAGAAGGACATAGGATACTTTTTATCCCGGGAAAATATAAACCGGGACTTTTAGCCTGAAAAATAGTTTTCTTTGAGTATTGTGTTTTATGATGTCCTGGTACTTAATTATATTAAAAAAAAATAAAGAATCATTAAAATACTCATTTTTTTATTTGTATTTATTTCCTAATAAAAAATTGAACTTAATAAAATCCAAAATCTGCTTATTTATTGCCTCTAAGGCGGAACAGGGTTCGCCGGGTCAGCTAGTATAAAATAAGCCAAGTTGAAACAATACTTAATTATCATGATTTTGTACAAGAGTCGTATGATTCTGTTAGAATTTTTGACCGAGTAGGTAATTCTATAATATTATATGTTATATGCGTAAAATGAATGTGTTAATGTCAAAATATGCTGATAAACGCCATCTATTGGGTGAGTGTCAAGGTACTTTTTGTAGAACCTTTTCATAGAAAAAAAAAGTACTAGCTGTAAAGACCTTGGTGACAGAAGTGAGAAGACAGCAGCTGCTAAGCTAACACAATTGATACAGAATACAGGTGGTCGTTGCGTATCTTAGATACTTAGCTAATAAAAACTGCTATTGCATATTGATGCAGAATTAGAACCACGAAAGCTGCAATTTAGCTCAATAGCTAAATAGCTGCTTTCGTGATTCTAAAATCTGTCTTATTTTTGATAACTAGCTATTGGCGAATAGGCTTAGGCGCTGGATATATAAACTGAAAAATAGTTAGTTTTAAAAACTGCTATGGTAAATTATATCAATAAAGCGTTACGATATTGACATTTGACATAACGACCCACCTCTAATACAGAGTAATATAATTATAATTAGCAAAATCAACGTCTGACAACGATGGAGCCACAATCTAATGTGAGCTACCATTTTTATGCTCACTAGTAGGCGCCATCGGCGAGTAAGGTCCTGAAGTACAAATGTTAAAATTTGTTTTTACGTAAATTTGCCCCGCGCCAGCTCTTCAAGCGTCCCGTGCTCCTGTTTGATGACAAGCATCCCCCGATTCTCCAACTGACGTCATGACCACACCATCACTATTTCCCCCTCTTCACCCTCATAAATTAAAAGACCCCAATGATTTTTTTAAGGTTGTTACGGCGGACATTCCTCCCACTTTTAATGTAGATTTTTGCAATGTCAGGGGACTACACAGCAATCTCGACGACATCCACCATCACCTTGAGACGACGCGGCCTAACTTACTTTTTTTGACGGAAACACTGATATCTACTCCGGATGATATATCGTACAACTACGCCGGCTATTTATTGGAGTAAGTTTTCCTTCGTAAAGTCGGTGTGTGAAACTTCTGCTGGTCTAGTCTACCACCACTGCACAAACCAGATGGCGATTTGGCCCACAGTGCGAAAGAGAAAGCTGATAATTAACTGATGAAAGATGATAAACTACTGGACATAATGAGACTTAACATCTTACGTCTCAGGATGACGAGCGCAGTGGAATGCCACACAGTACTTTGTAATTCAAGGTGCTGGATGGTGTTGCTACTGTTTATGGGTGGTCGTATCGCTTACCATCAGGCGAACGGCATACGCGTCTCGTCAATCAATGCTATAAAAAAAAAATCTCTTGGCCATTCATCCATTGGCCACTCTTCGCATCAAATACGACTGTGGACGTTAAGGGAGCCGTACCACCGACCATCCCAAGGTGTGAGAGTTCCATACCTGACATACGTATTACACAGCGTGCAGACAGCCGGGAACTCAAGTTCTTAAACGTCCATAAATCGAATGGGCCGAACAGCATCCCCGCAGTGGTCCTCAAGACATGCACCCTTGATTGACTCCTGTACTTACACGCCTGTATCGCCTTTCTTATGACACCAATACGGTTCCATCTTGTGGAAGGTTGCTCACGTGCAACCGATTCCCAGAAAGGGTGACCGGTCGGCCCTTCGAACTACAGGCCTATCGCGATCACACCCTTGCTCTCCAAAGTGATGGAGCGGGTAATTAACACCCAGCTTTTAGGTACCTTGAGGAGCACCAACTTATTAGCGACCATTAATACGGTTTCCGTCATGGTCGCTCAGCTGGTGATCTTCTTTTGTACCTCACTCACTTCTGGGCAGAAGCCGTGGAGAGTAAGGGCGAGGCGCTCGCTGTAAGCCTCGACATCGTAAAGGCCTTCGAAAGGATCTGGTATAGTGGACTTCTTTCGAAGCTACCTTCATATGGGATCCCCGTGGGACTCTGCAAGTAGATCGCCAGCTTTCTGGATGGTCGAAGCATAAAAGTCGTCGTTAATGGCAGTATCTCCGAGACCAAGATCATTAACGCTGGCTTTCCTCAAGGCTCGGTGCTCTCCCCCACGCTTTTCATCCTGCATATCAATGATATGTTATCAATCGAGGACAACCATTGCTATGCGGATGATAGTACGGGAGGAGCGCGCTATATCGGCCGCTAGAATAAGCCACGGAGTGAATTGCAGGAAAGGCGATCTAAACTTGTGTCTGAATTCGAGACTTCTATGGGGCGGGTCTCCGAATGGGGTAGTCTGTACCTGATTAGGTTTAACCCCACTAAGACACAGGTGTACGCGTTCACCGCGAAGAAGGATTATTTTGTCATGGCGCCATAGTTCCAAGGAGTTCCGCTGCAGATCTTCGAGAGTCTCGAGATATTTGGAGCCAGGATCTCGAGCGGTGTCCAGTTTGGGAGTCACGTGGAAAATAAGGCTAAATTAGCCTCAAGGAAACTGGGTGTCCTTAACAGAGCTAGGTGGTATTTCACACCAAAGCAAAGACTATTGCTTTACAGCTTTTAAAGCACAAATCCGGCCTATCGTGGAGTACTGCTCGCGTCTCTGGGCTGGGGCACCCAAGTACCAATTGCTTCCACTTGACTCCTTACAGAGGCATGCTACTCGAATAATATACGATCCTAAGCTCTCCGACGGTTTGGAGCCGTTGGGCATGCGAAGAGACATTTGGTCTCTTTGCGTACTCTATCGGCTCTTCCACGGGGAGTGCTCTGAGGAACTGTTCGAGATGACACCGCCATCTGCGTTTTATCACCGGACTACCTGTTCTCGGAGGAAAGTTCATCCGTTCCACCTGGTAACGCCCACTGCCCGCACTGTACGTTTCCAGAGATCATTTTTACCACGTACGTGTTCACTCTGGAATGAACTTCCTCCCACGGTATTTCCTCAGCGCTATGACTTATCCTTCTTCAAACGAGGTTTAAAAAAAGTTTTTAAGTTTTAGGCAGCGGCTTAGCTATGCCCTTGGCATTACTGACGTCCATGGGCGACGGTAACCACTTACCATCAGGTGGGCTATTAACTCGTCTGCCCTAGAAGGCAATATAAAAAATCATATCACATCAATATCATTCAAATCCGTTATTGGCTTCTGAGTGAGTAGGTAGGTAATAAATATCTAAACTTCATAAGTCTTCGGATTTATAATAAGTAGATATTAGTATGTAAAAAATAATAATTGACGATGATATTATGCAATAAAACATGTACAGTCAGCTACATAAGTAGCTGAACCAATTCAAAACTTCAAAACGCCTGTACGCTTTTGTTATCGTACCAAATTTATTTTCTATTCACAAAAACAAAATAAAACGGATTTACTTTAGATCTAACAAGGAAAAAAATCTATTAAATTAAATGTGTATGGGCTCTTTGAAATTTTGAATTTGTTCAGCTACTTATGTGGCTGACTGTACCTAGTCCACCTCCTTTTTAACCCCCGATGGAAAAAGAGGAATGTTATAAGTTTAAGGTGTATATCTGTGTCTCTGTATGCCTTTCTGTGGCAGCGTTGCTCCGAAATGAATGGACCAATTTCGATGCTGTTTTTTTTACAACTAATTGCTGCTGCTGCATTGTTTCAATGTTAGGTACGCACAAGTTTCCATAACAAAAGTAGCATAACCGAGATAACATTGTTTCCTCATTGTGTTACTGTTGTAACAAGAATTCCTGATTCGTATTACATTTTCTCGTCTACATAAAATGTTGTATTGCACAGTATTTTTGTCTTTCTTTAGTATAGGATACGCGGTAACCTCACAATGCTCTGTAAGCGAAATTAAAAGTCTTTTAGACGGTTGTGATAGATTATCTGGCTTAAATGTGACTACCGTTGGAGGAACTATTGTAAATGACCATAACTGTGATGTATTGCTGCCGAAGCAAGTTTTTTTGGAAGAACCCCTTTTCCAATATATTTCCGCGGACTCGGTATTATTAGCAAAATTATATTTGAGTAATATCCTACAGTGTAGTGTACGTATAGTGACTAATATGTATTTTGTTATTTTTAGAAAAAGTTCTACACAATAATAATGGTTGATCCAGATGCGCCACCTCAGTTAGAGGGCGAATTCTTTTTACACATGTTAAAATCCAACATTCCTGTGAGTAGCCAATTTACTATAATTATAACGGTCGCTAAATTTATAAATAAATCAACATCAACAACAGCGAAAACATTCGAAAATACTTACCATGACGGAGTTATCATTACAAAACCTTATGATCTTTAGCTATTAATAATAATTATCATTAATACCCTGTATTATAAACTGCCCACAGTTGAGCACGGGCCTCTTGTACCTACTACTGAGCAGGTTTTAGGCCTTAGTCCACCACGCTCGCTTAGTGAGCAGACGTCGCATATCCTTGAAATTCTTAAGTAGAATTTTTAGACATGTACTATGTTGGTTTCCCCATGATCTTTTCCTTTACCCTTAAGCGATATGTAATTTATAAAACAATACACACGTAACATCAAAAAGTCAGGGGTATGTGCCTTGGGTTGTTAACCTACGGACTTTTTTTTTTTTATTGCATCGAATGACGAGACGAGCATGCCGTTCGCATGATGGTAAGCGTTACGACCACCCATAAACAGTAGCAACACCTTCCAGCACTTTGACTTACAAAGTACTGTATGGCATTCCATTGTGCTTGTCATCCTGAGACATAAGATGTTAAGTCTCATTATGTCCAGTAGTTACACTGGCTACAATGTCCTTCAAATCGAAACATAATAGTACATGCACACTACTGTTGCTTGGCGGTAGCAATAGACATTGCGGTGGTACCCACCGAGACGGCCTCTTACATATAAGAGACCTACCACCAATAACATATTCGTCTCTGCAGACCATTCCACTCGAACTAGGCTGTCATGTACCAACTTTTTGATTTTTCATGAACTTTAGCGAGTAAAAATTATATTTCAGTAACAGGAATGTGAATATTTTCAGGGTCTCGCTTTGAAGGCAAAAGAAAGCAGCAAGACAGTAGGAATTGATTACCGAGGTAATTTTTTTTATACTTGCAGTGTATTCAGTTTGGAAGTAGTCCATAAAACAATTAAGGCTCAGGTTAGTGACGTAGGAAATCAAACCTCACAAGTATGATTCTTCAAGGTACAAATACAAAGGTTTTAAACGACACGAACGACGAGAATTGTTTTTGTTAGTAGATGCAGTCATTAGCAAATAATGGCCAAGAGGCTGGCGTATAGTATTCCATGCACACCTGTGACCTTACAAGGTCCCATTGCTCGGACTGCAAGAGGCTCTTCCTAAGAGCCGACTCCTGGGCACTCCGCGACCTTCGATATAAGGAAAACAAAGAGAAATATGGTGGGGTTTTAATCGGTAAGACGATTGAGACCGTTGAGTCCGGCAGAAATCCGTAAATGGATTTACCCGTGTTAACAAAAGGTAGAGACAGGTATCAAAAACTGAAAATAACAGTAAGGTATACGGTATCCCTAAGGGTTATATACCAATAGGTAATTTTAATTATTAATTCAAAAAATTCAAAATTCTTTATTCGGATTATTAACAATATTGATCTTTGTTGACAAGGTTAACGAAAGCATCTACATTAGTGTACACTGTGTCGTAAATGCAAGCGCCCCCCTCCGTACGCAACTGGGCGCTCCAAATAAAGTCTTAGAAGTATAATAAAATAAGTACAAATTAAAAATAAAATAACCAAAATAACAGTTTGTGTGTGTGTGTGTGTGTATGTATGTATGTGTGTGTGTGTGTGTGTGCGTGTGTGTGTTTATGGTAAGATGTGTGTATGAGCATTTCCAATTAGCACCATAGCTTAAGAAGATTTTCCGTTTCTGTATAATTAAGACCAAGCAACCATTGAGTAACCGATAACTTACATGCACGATATGTGCAGGGATATATAGTGAGAATTTTATTAATTTTGTTATATAAGCGAGGAGCTAGAAAAAGGAACTGTTGAGAAGTAAGAACCGTTCTACATGGTAAAGTTTCACAGACAATATCAGTTCTTCTTTTTGCAGAAGTAGTTATGTACGGTAGTTGGGAGTGGATACGAAGAACTGAGTGTAAAATAAAAATTTGTCTAACTGTTAAAACTTTAGTAAGAGCATATAATACGTCAGTGGGAAAAAGCATAGGCTTTGATGTCATAACCTTTAGAACACCTCTTTGTGCTCTCTCAAGTGTCAACATTTTTGAAATACCCGTACCTCCCCAAGCTGTAATGCAGCTGTAATGAAAGTTCAGACTATGAATATCTATGGGATCATAATAAGCATAACTCTACATAGTAAAATAATTAAATAATTTAAACGACATGCTGTAAAATGTGTAGAATTAAATTATAATTTACTATTTCTAAAAACACTATTTGCTATAAAATCCTATCCGATTTGATTAGACTTTGATCATAGAATATATAATATTTCAGGATACAAGCCACCAGCGCCACCTCGCGGCACAGGCGTGCATCGTTACATCAGCTTGCTCTACGAACAGGCTGACGGCAACAATTTTCTTCCCACTGTGCCTGCCTCACGCAACCGTTTCACACTTGCCAAGTGGCTCGTTGGAAAGAACCTTTGCGGACCGGTCGCCGGCATTCAATTCAAATCTGAATTCTAGATGGCGCTACTAGTTTCACTTGCATTAAAAGTATTTTGATGTGATCACAGACAATAACGGCGCACGAAATGTCATGTTTATTATAGAAATATTCCCCTTATTTAACATTGGCATAATATAATATCACATATGCCATAAAAAAAAATTATACTATTATAGTTGTACCATATCAACCATTTTTAATAATGATATTATTATATGCGTTATAGTTATATACCTACTGTTTCTATGTTCGCACGAGCTTGTACAGCTACTGAAGAAGATCTTTTAGACCTTACCTACTGCATCACGGTAGCCTAATCACTATTGCGGGTTGGCAGACTTCAAATAGGGATCATAAAATTCTTACGCATAGAAATCTCAGTAAGGTAGGTGTCTCACATGGTAAACTCATGATTTTAGCTTCTACATTATAACGAGCGATAAACGCCGATTTTGTTGTATTAGATACAATATAACTTGGAAAAGTCAAAACCGCATTCCTTGGGACAGGGTTCGAAGCTGGGACCAAGCAATAAGCATTAGTTTGTAAACCTTAAATACGAAACAGAAGTACCCAGCATTGAATTTACTTCGCAAATCTCGTATACTTAGAAACAAAAGCGATATTTTATTTTTTCCAATCACTAAAATAATAAATATTAAGTACACGGAAAAAATAGTTCGGACGTTGCAATTTCGTGCAAAATGAGGAGTGCCATTTAAAAAATGCAATATTGCTACGAAAAAATTATATCATAACGTAGAATTTTATGCCAACCATTAATGATCCACCCGAGTTGTGTGCAAAGATTTTTTTATAATAATAGGCCAAAAATCAATGTAGTAGATACTGGGTAGATACCTACATGCGCATGGCCCCGTCGAGGGTCAACGGCGCGGCGTCACAGTTATGTCACGACTCACGAGGATTAACACTAAAAAAACACATAAAGCTTGTAGATTTATATTATTAAACTTAATTGTTTTATTTTATATTCCTGCACCATTGACCTTTTTTTGTAATGTATGCTAATATAAAGCTAAAGATTATATTTTTTTTACTTTAGAACTATTGTTCTTGTCCTGATAATATTACGCTAGAAGAACCGCAAGGCGAAGGTTTTAATATACCTTACCTAGCTACGTGATATAAACCTTAGTGCCTACATTTTCTTATACCGAAATGTACTCGGTGATAAAATTTAGGGGCGTTATTTTTTGTTACTAGTCAAAAGTAACAAATTGGAAACCAGTTTGCATGTTGTAACTGTAAAATACACCATTACTTAATTAAAACAAAGGCCATTCGTCTCGCTTGCCAAAACACATTTCTTTTGTTTCGTGCTAAGGCTTAAGTTGAAAAATAATGGTGGCACGAGCTGTGCGTAGGCTGCGCACGCGCACGCGACACTCTCCTCTCACCTCCCAACCCACGCTACCGACGCCTAATTTATATAAACAAATGATTTTCTCATCTCTAACTACTGGATTTTACTAGTGATTTATGTATGGCCGACGAATGATATAAAACCGCTTAAGGTTTTATATTTCCTTGGGTGGTGCTTTTGGCAAACATACTGTCAGTTGCAAAACGGTACAACTTAAATTATTGAGATTTAATGTTTAATATTTTTCGTATAATAATAGATTTGCCTAAGTAGTACACTCGTATTTAAAAGTTTCGTTAAATATAGATAACTAGGTGCTACTCACGGCTTCGCTCGCGTGAAATGCCTTTCCCGCTCCAAAACTCCCTAAAACACTGTAGCGATATATAGAGTAACGTGTACGACGCCAGCGTCATCTGTTTAAAAAAAACACTATTTTCACATGGGAGCAAATTACCGGGATTAAAAGTAGCATATATATTAATCCAGAATATAGTCTATCCGTGTGCCAAATTTCATCCAAATCCGTTCAGGCGTTTCTGCGTTTACCTTTAACAAACATCCAAACATTTCACAAACTTTCGCATTTATAGTAGTATCTGGGTGACCGAGCCTTGCTCGGGTGATTTTTTGATACTATACATGGTATTTATTACTTTAAAGTAGGTCCTAATAATATTTTCCATTTCAAGAAAATATTTACGTCTGATGTCAATTGAGTTGTAATGAGTCGTGAATAAAAAAAAATCCTATAGTTATCTTTAAGGTATCCCCATACCAAATTTTATTACAATCGGTTCAACGGTTTAGCATATCCCCCCTTCTAACCCCATAAGTTAGTGATTGATAAAAACAACTGAAAACCCCAATTTCATTTTTAGAGCTCATACTATCCAAATCCAAAATTTCATCCAAATCGGACTAGCCGTTTCCGAGAAACCAATTAAATATATATATATATAAAAGCTTGGGCGTTTAAATAAGAGAGTGATTAGTAAGAGTAATATAAGATTAATTGAATACAGGGTAAAAGTTACATATCACATTTAGTGGCTTCGGTTATGCCTTGTCTTTACGCAAAAGACTACAATTAAAATTCAATTTTCTTCAGGTCATATATACATTCCTAAATATAATAATATGAATACATAACGAAAATGCATAAAATGTCATCAAATTGGCTAGTCGAACTCATTCTGTTGTCCAATAAGAGTAGGAGTATGGTGTTATCTTTAAAATGAAATTTTCCGCCTTGCCACTATCTGGCATTCGACAATACCGCCTTAGGTCACCAAAATAATGTCCGCGTCACGTGATGAGACATTTCTCGGAATAAGCACCACATGACTCGGGTGGTCCCTGAGTTTTATAGTGGTACTTAATCTGTCAAAGTATTATAGCGGCTGTTGTTTTCGGACACTTACAATGTTCCACAACTTCGAATTTGTATGTACATATTCTTTAATCAGATTTTAAGCCTACAATTAATTAAACAACAATGTCAATCACGCATCTAAAGCCATGTATTTTATGTTTAGTCTAAAATTTTAAAGCACACCTATGTTTCATATTGTGCCTCCATAAATACAAAATACAAATATTTATGATTATATTTTTAGGTACTTTTGCAGCGATAATAAATACCTACGAATCAATGCGCAGTCATGTTTTTGTCATATTATAATTATTTCTTGTAAGCAAAATGCTAGGTGATTAGCAAAAAGAGAGATATTACAGACTAACGTACAAAGGTGTCAGAAATATTCAATATAAAAGTCGACTTAGCGGCAAAATAAAAATTTCAGCGAACTTCGCTCTGAGAAAAAGTATACTTAGCGTGGGTTCTATCGTTACCTTCGACGTTATTAGCATTACTCGGAATTTATTTATCAATTTAACAAAAGGTAGTCCCGCTATAGATAGGCACTGTATCGAAATAGAATGACTTTGGTGTTTATACGCATTATCAATTTCTATTTTCCTATCACAATATTGCATAAGTAAATTGATGCGACCAAAATAACAAAGGTATTTAAAAATAAAACAACAACTCATAGGTACAACAATAAAAACAAAATTAAACGCCATTCTAAGAATTATATTATGAGTATCACTTATTGTTGTTGTTAGCTCGATGATTAATTTCGGTTAACCGCAGCGGTTTATCCCTGTGCTATTAAGTTTCGTTTGCACAACCATTTTCAAAACTCGTCAACGTTAAAAATAATACCGTAACAAAATTATATATTAAATAACTAATTCTTTAATGGCGTATAAAAACGAGAGAAGTCTACGATTACATAATTACCCACTTATCACTTTTGGATTTAATTAAATCTTTTCTTTTGAAATGGTTAAATATTTTTTGGATTCTGTTGACGGCATGTCATTCTATGGTGCCGTCAATCGTATGATTCGAGGTTTCATCTCCTTATCAATCTAATTAACAAAACTGTTGAAAGGTAAAATGAAGCATTTTTTTAATATAAAACGCTTGAGATGTCACATCAAGTGCTCGAATGTCAGGAACAGAGCCGCAATTGAATTGTTTTTGGGGGACATATAATATTTAAAAAAATGGATATAATAATGACCTTTTCAATAATATAGTTATTGTTTATAATATCACCACTCTATTATTTGTAGAGACCCGACTTGAAAAATTTCATGGCCCTTAAACTTTAAGATTTTATTGTAAGATTAAAAACAAATGTAACATAAATTTTAAAATGAAAAGATTTTATTTGACGCTTTATGGATGTGAATCGTCAAATTATACCATACTACATTTTTCATAAGTATTGTTTGTCATAAGTTAGAATAACATTTCTACAAAATAAACCTATGGCGCTACATACTTTCAGAAAACGCACTTTTAGCTAGTGAAACAGATATCATAACCAGTTTTATAACTAATTTTATTGTATGCTGCAATATATACCAAATAAAACTCAACAACTGCCTTGGTGGCGTAGTTGTATTACGGTAAGACTGCAATGCTGAGGTTTGGGGCTCGATTCCCGGGTCGGGCAGTGATATTGAATTTTTTTCTAAGCAGTATCAGGTCGGAGTCTGGAATTTGTGCCCGATATGGCGATAGGCTCGCCCCCAATAGCATCATGGGACGGAATACGCATGGCAAAAAGTGGGTGCACTAGTTGCGCCTCTGTCTACTCTTCAAGGAATAAAAGGCGTGAGCATGCTAATGCGTAAAACTCAAAAAACAAACAAATATCAAGGGGGGCACGTCACACATCTTATTCCGTACCCTATAGTATATTTTTTCGACAGGAAGCTCGTCTATCGTAAATTAATCGACATGGCTATCCAGAAACACCAAATTACCAAACCGGTTTGGCGTGTGCGCGCGGTGCGGCTCTCGGTGCCAGCGACCCGGGCGGAAATACTTGCAACACGCCATCACGTATCAACTTGCGACGAATTTCTTATTCAAATTTAACCAATCAGGCAATGTTAAAGTTTCTCGCTCAGCATAGGCAGTTAATTAATCGAATATAGATAAAATTAAATAGCGAAGTAAACTGTTTAATGCTTGGTTATTGCTCAGTTAATGAGACAATTTTATGGCAAGTTATTAAATAAGATGAATGTAATTGTAGATTGGTATTTCATTTTATTGATACGAATTAATTAAAGAACTGAGAAAATGTTGTATGATATGACTATTTGACTAATTGCCGCGTGACACGCATAATTCTTAACTGTTAATCGTCATACTTAGAGAAAATCATATCGAATCTCATAAATATATACATGTAATTAAAATTTCGCGACCTGAGGTTGTATGTGAAAAGCCGAAAGCAAGCTTCCTTCCGGTCGCCCACACTCTGCCCACGCGTGACCATCGCCCACACCATATCATAATATCAATCAATTCCACCAAAGCAGTTTCTACGATGTATAACCTTTGTTTTACATTCATTTTCGAGGTACTGATTCAATATTTACGACAGAGTAAATGCCAGAGTGACTTATGGAGGCGTAATGTTTATAAAATTCATTACATTAATGTAGGTTAAGGGTCAGCAATGATTTTCTCACCGTAATTAACTCTATCTGCGAGTAATAAGTCACATTTAGAATGAGTTAATCTCTTCTTAGCCGATTTCGGCCACGGCGGCCAATCTCAACAGAGATCAGCCAGGTACGCAGGAGATATGTGTGTCACAAGTGTGTGCGCAATACAGTGCACTCGCTGTTCCTTCACTCTCATAGTCCGGTGAGACGGCAATCTGACATGACCGGAGAGATTAAGCGCAGGACCAACGGCTTTACGTGCTTTCCGAGGCACGGGGGTATCACACCGCCAACTTCCTGACTCCGAGCTGCGACTGAGTAATTTTTAAGATGAAAAAACCCTGTCACAATATTTTTGGCCCGAGCCGGGATTCGAACCCAGGACTTCAGCGTGCAAATCGTACTCGTAACGCGTACGCATTACAACTACGCCACCGAGGCCGTCAACGTAGAATGAATTACTATTACGACTATTTGTGCCACTAATTACATCAATATTTAGGTTTAATAAGTAGGTACTACTTTTATAGGTAGAAATAATTAATACTTGATTGGATACTAAGGTATTTTTACAACAAGCTACGCAAAACACGTCTCAATTTCTAATTGGTGTTGTCACTAAACCTTACAGACAACGGCTCTGATATCCAACAGTCCGAGCATCATAACTTGTTAAATAATCCTATGAAACTTAAAAAAATGAACATGATTACTTTCTCATAAAAACTTCATTGGAATGTTATTCTATTTCCATTCTTAGGCAATTAGAATAGTGATTTCGAGTGTAATTAAATAATATTTTCATATTGATTACAATATTGTCAAACTTTACAACATTTCATCATTGATGTGGGTTTTTTAACATCAATGCATCTCATACAATGTTTTATAACAACATGATAACATCGGCTGATATTGAGAATAAAACTTCGCCAGAAACAGCTTTCATTTTTCTTATCATAACTCGTAATGTACTTCTAATGGTAAACACAATTATAAATTGTCATCTATCGTAAGCACGATAAACTAAGCGGTCTTTACGAAATTATTGTTTATGATCTCGATATTCAAATAGTAAATACTATTATTAATAACTTTGCATTATCAGCACTGAAATATGAGGGCTTATTGAATATTATATTCTTTTATATTAATATAGTTTAGAGCTGCACGATTAGACGTATTCTAGGAAATTAAAATACAAAAACAAGTAGAATTCTAATAATAGGATTAATCTGGAAAGGGATCAAGATAAAATATAATAAACTTTAAAAATGGAAAATAAGATTCTATTGAAGTTTTATTTAGCTTATTTTAAGTCTAAGCAAATAAAAATCCTTGGTTTATTTGCTGAAAGTAACGGTAGCATAAGTGTCTATGCAGGCAACCAGACAACGGGCATTTTTTCATTATTTAAAGCTTTTATTTAACTTGTCTGTATGTAACTATGTTTGTTCGGGTGGAATCTTGCAAGTCAATTTTGAAGCAGTTACCCTCAACCGATTGTAATGAAATTTTGCATATACGTTCAGTTTTGGGTGACAATGCATTGTTAGCCAAGTGACGTCATTCTTAATCCAATATGGCGGACGGCCCAAGATGATGGACTAGTTATTTTTTGTGCACGTCCCTAATATGGGTAACAAATGAAAAGGTTTGCTGAGAAGAATACAAAAAATAAAATGACTTCTATCTAAATCCAATATGGCGGACGACCCAAGATATATCATATATTTATACCCTACGCATTTTATTATTTTAATAAAACCCTTTAACTTGCTTAATTTATGCCATTAAATAGACCCAAATAGGTTACGCAAAGTCGCATTAAGAGAGTTTCTAATGCAGTCATCGCCAAATACAGCTCGGCTGTTCTACTATAACTACGACTACGTCATGGTTAAATCTGAACGAAGGCTAACTGGAGGCGTTAACAGTGCCGAAGCAATTAAATTAATTAATTATTTCCTTTCAAATTCGCTTGAATAAATCATGTAAAGTTAAGCTTATGCTTTCAATATTTGGATGTATGAATGTCATAACCTAACTTGTACGAATTATTGATACGCGTATTTCGCCTCTTGTAGTAGATACCGAACTGTTTTAACGAATAGAGAGATGAGGGATTAGGGATGGGAGAAAACAAGAGGGAAAAAAGAATGTAACAATACAGATAGAAACCTTGCACAAGTAAGTAACATCTACATAGTTATAGTATTCCCAAGAAAGATAGTGTTTGTTTGATATGGTAAACACTATGGCATCATATTATAAAGAACTCGTTCAGCAATCTTGTTCATAATCCATTTACTTCTTAAGAATTGTAATAGAGATAAGAGTGGCAAAGGGCCACCATTGGTTTAGGCATTTTAATGCATTTGTAATGGCGCAGCCAGAATTCGTCGATAATCTTAAAACAGGAGACATAATTGGAGGGAAAATTCTAGCAATTCATTCATTCGTCTCAGTAGTGTAAGAGGTCTTCCGTCGAATAAAGTATTGAAATTCAATAAGCATATGTACGTGATCTATTACACACATAACACTAAATAATAGTGCTATATACTAAAAACATACGCTAGGTATAACAGCATCTTCTAAATCAGGACTAAAAGACATAATTGTCCTTCTATCAAGGTAACTATTATGTATAGCTTGTGGAGGCGTTGCAGTAAAAGCGCGCTTAGTAGGTACTGTCTTGCCTAATGAAAACGATGCTAATTGTTTAATGTCTGTTACAAGTGAAAGACAATAAGTAGCAGTGAGGACCACGTGTTATTGTGATAGTAGAATTGAAAATATTGCGAGAACACACAGGGTTAACTCAGTATAAAGCAATGGCCCCTATATGGGCAAAAGTCATGGCGCATATGAAAGCGATCACACCCTCTCACCAGAGTTACAGTTCTGGGTAAAATACCTAATCTGTTGGACATTACACGCTCCCGCTACCACCTAGACTGTACATGGCTGTGTATGCTGCTATTACCTATAATGAATGACATTTCTGTGAGCAACATTTGCGTTTAGTTCGACAGGAAAGGCCTTCAACTAATTACCTACTGGGAACCTAGGAACCTAGTAAATGTTTGTACAGAGATGACCGGCCTGTGATAGAATCTTTGTTTCGCAACGACTCTGTGCATACGAAAGTCAAACACACCAATTCCCATCCGAATTAAAATTTAGTTAGTAACGCAATGCGTTTGTGTGTCAGCGATCGAGTGTCTATTGACATTCTCCATTAGCGGCACTGGTGTTGTCAGGCTGCACGGTGGCCGATCGGCCATGACATGGAGCGTCGTGCGTACGCCACAAATTCGCCGTTCATTGATAAAAACTGCCGCCCACTCACGGCGCGGAGGCTCCATTCACCGGCGCCAGTGGTTGCGCAACGCGTATGCGTGGACCCTCCGCCCCTCGTGCCCTCACCGCCTCTCCGCTAAGACCTTCATTCGAATCGGTAACTGCCTTCCGCAATGGTTGTTACTGTTTGTCTAGAAATCCAAGTTCACGTGTTTGGCAGAGTTGCTTCAAGTTACGGCAATTGTTTGCGGCCACGCTACAATAACTTTACCAGTATCTATATATGTATTATATAGAAGCGACAGGTCACTCACTCATAACGAAATCTCAGAAACTACAAGTGCTAGGAGTCTCAAATTTTGCATGGGAGTTCCTTTTAGGACGTACGTTCTCACTAAGACGGGATTTTGCGAAATTCAACCCCTAATGGGGTAAAAAGGGGTGGCAAAGTTTGTATAGTTTGTACTGAACGGATTTCGATGAAGTTTGGTATGGAGATATTTCGAAACCCTGGGAAGATTTTAGGTTACTTTTTATCCCGGGACTTTATCCAGGAAAAACTCTCATGCGGGTGAAGCCGCGGGCAAAAGCTAGTATCTTTATAAGATTGAGTCTATAATTGTACTAGTACTTATGATTCGTTAAGTAGGAAGTTCTCATCATATTTTTCCCTCATAGATTATAATGTAATTACATGTTAATGGGTAGCAATGGTCAAGTTGGTATGTATTTATGAAATGTATGTAGTTATGCAATAAAGCTTATTCCAAGATTTCAGAAAACATAGAGGATATAAAGGCCTGGGATTAAGTATTTTCTTTGGAATCGTGTCATTCGTTTTAATAAAGTTTATTTTGTTTCCAATCTGTGAGCGGCTTGGGTATGACATACTCCCTAACTGTCCGTGCCTGCGGCGGCATCGTGTGCCGGGTCGGCCACTTCCCTGTAATATGGTTAAGGAAACCGATGGCTCGCACATGCCTCATACTCTTGAATGGGTGCTGCTTGTGTGGACTGGTCTGCCCTTTTCGCTTACTCTATCTAAGTTTTAGGGGTAGGTATATCTTGAAGAATTTCAGACCAAATTATTACACATTTCCTGAGAGGGTTGTGCACTCGTATGAGAATTTAAAATTTATTAGCTATTTTGCGAATATATAAATGAACTGCTCTAAACAAAATAAACAAATACTTAATTGTGTGTTTTTTCCTGTATCATGCGTTGTATTTTATACCTTGAACTGATTTAGACAAGAGCAACATTAGAGTTTTTTGCCCATTCTTCTCTGGTGAGAACTGCTTTGTGAACTGGTGGTAGATTTAATATTGACGGAATCTAAATAATGTATAACATTTTATAGGTTCGAATAAAGTAACTGCCTCGGTGGCATAGTTGTATTACGGTACGACTGAAATTGCGAGGTCTCGGGTTCGATCCCCGGGTCGGGCAAAGTGATATTGGGTATTTCTACTCAGTATCAGCCCGGAGTCTGGAATTTGTGCCCGATATGGCGATAGGCTCGCCCCCTATCACATCATGGGACGGAATACGCACGGCGAAAAGTGGGTGCACTAGTTGCACCTCTGGCTACCCCTTCGGGGATAACGGGCGCGAGTGCGTGTGTGTGTGTGTGTGAATAAATTATTTCATTTCATAACCAATATCGCAGTTTGTGAAATCTTTAATGGTGGTCAGTGATCACTGAGCTAATATTTTCAAACGATGCATTAAGAGAAAGGAAAGAATATCTTTTCTTCAATCAATCCGTTCGTTTGTCAATATATTAGAAATGGGGCCAGTAAAATATAATCCGATGTTAACGATGCTTTTACACAGCGAACATTAAGTACCGCCATAAAAGGGCGAAAGGAATCTCAATTGAGATTATCGGTTTACACAGCACAGGTAATATAATATCACTCCACGCAAGTAGGAGTCGGTTCGCTATCACATTAAAGTCCCAAAGAGTTATGCGAGTGTAGTATTAATTGATGTTAAATTTATACAAATTTACAGGCTCCATAAATATACAGGGTCATTTTGACATTGCGTTAATAAATGAAATCACATACTTATCTCGTCAAAAATAACGCTTTCCATTACGTTATTTTAACCATAGACGTAAAATAAAAAAGTGTAAGTTTCGAACAAAATAAATATCAATAAAAAGTAACTTTAAGTTTACACACCCTAATGCCACTACTACTGCTCTGAGATAATTCGTCGCAGCGGCAACATTATACTTTAATTCAGAAATACACTTTCGCACACCCCATATTCGCACTAAACTACGAAATCATCAAAAAATTTGAAAACTACAACCGGGATTTTTGGCAATAATATTCGTTATTCATGGATGATTTTTGGTAAGATGTTAAAAGAGGTAAAGACGAATATGTGGTTTCATTTAGTAATGCAATGTAAAAATGACCCTGTATAACCCCGTCTTATTGCTGTACTTATTAGGGAAGCTCTGCCGGGCGCCGCTATATCACACGTAAATAAATGTACAGAGGACGGCTTAGTTTACAGCAATAGGTAGTTTCGATGGAATGTTGATGTGAGTAAAGTTAATTTTCTCTTATGGTTTCAAAGTTTAAATTATTCAAGGTTTAAAGAAATCTAGGTCTAAATAAGATTTGTATATTTTTGTTTGTTATTGTGATAATTAATGTTTTATAATTTTAAACGTTCAATTTTATGATTAGTTGTAAATTTTATTTTGTTTTCTGTGCTACTGTTTGCCTAACTCACGATACCTCACACTATCGGTACCCCAAGATACAGGCATGGCCTAGTTTGAGGACCTCTGTCAATTTTTGTAAAGGTTAATTCAGATATGCCAATTGTTCTTTATGTACTTAATGCCTGTTTTGTACTTATCTCTGTGTATTTGTTGCAATAAAGATACTGTTTTATTTATTATTATTATTTATAAAAATTTTAAGTCAAAGAAATAGTGCAAGTATTATATTAAATGAAGATATGATGTGACGTGTCTGTAACATGATGAGGTTACTCTGCATCTATAAATTTCATGATGAATCATTCGAAATGCCTAAACACATGGTCTCGCATAACAACTTCTAAGAAAACTCGTTAAATATAACAATAATTATATTAAAGCCGACTGCGGTTCGTTAACTAGCAAGATTGACTTATCTAATTCAATGGAATTTGTGTTCGTTTCCTTAATATTGAATTATCATGATAAAATGGCATGCCATTTCATCTTTTTTGTTTTAAAAATACTGTTTGTCGAGCTATGTACCGTCGTACTTTGTGGCCCAAGAGTTAAATTGTTACACGCCTAATGATTTGTTGTAACAGGTGGTAAGCTAAAATTTTGATCGACTTAGTGTACAATTTAAAATTTTAGCCCTGGCATACTGAAAGTGATTTAATAATAAGAGTTGATACATTTACTACTATATCTGTACTGTGACTCTACTATGCCTATACCTAAAATTTGTGTGATAATTTCATTTTTAACGAGCTTTTGCTCGCAGCTCCGCCCGCGTGCATGAGTTTCCCGGTATAAAAGTCCCGCTTTATATTTTCCCGGGAAAAAAGTAGCCGTGTTAATCCAGGACATAATCTACCCGTGTGCCTAATTTCATCGAAATCCGTTCAGTAGTTTTTGCGTGAAAGAGTAACAAACATCCATACATCCAGACATCCATACTTACAAACTTTCGCGTTTATAATATTAGTAGGATTTGCAGCATTTAATTTACTATTTTTCTTGTATTAGCAAATCATATTTGACGCCTCCTTGGTAGACCAACTGACAGAAGATAGGATCTATGGACTGGAAGGACTTGGGTTCGAATCCCAGCTCGTGTATTTGAAGTGCTTTTCTAACACATAGTAATGGAATAACGTCAGCAAGGACGATTTTATTGGCAGACAGTGTTACAGGAGAATCGCTTGCGTTATTTCCTCTTAACAACAAGAAAAATGAAATCCAATATAATGATGTATATAAAATACCACCACAACCATACCAGCCCTATATTATATTGCAGGGCTGGTATGGTGGCATATATACTGCTCACTGCTGAACACAGGCCTCATCTACAACTGAGAAGGTTTAGGCCTTAGTCCACCACGCTGCCCTAGTGCGGGTTGGCAGACTTCGCATACCTTCGAAATTCTTATAGAGAACTTCTCAGGTATGCAATTTTCCTCACGATGTTTTCCTTCACCGTTAAAGCGAGCGATAATTCACAAAGAATACACACATCACTTTTTGTAAAATTCAGAGGTGCGTTTGCTTTTGGGTTTTGAACCTGCGGATATTCGTCACGGCAGTCCGTTCCACTCCCAACTAGGCTATCGCCACTTAAAAACACAACTAGTACAAAACAGATGAAAAACATCCCCTTATGTATATCTATAAAAATTTCGTGTCACAGCTCTTTGTTACCATACTCCTCCAAAACGGCTTATCCGATTTTGATGAAATTTTATATTCACACTTGATAAGTTTGAGAATAGGTTGTTCGTGTCACAGTGTTTGTTACCATACTCCTCCGAAACGGCTTAACCGATTTTGATGAAATTTTATATTCACACTTGGTACGTTTGAGAAAAGGTTGTTATTTATTTTCCCCCTAAGTGATAAGGGTGGCCAACCCTTTAGTTTTTTTTTTTTTCGGACACAATTTTTTCTTTCTTTTTTTTATGATGTGGCATTAAAAAATACATACAACCCTAAATATTCTACTTTCTTCCATCGCCCCCTATTTTTTAAAAGCAAGATTAGTAATTTAATAACTTTTAACCCCGGTCGGTAACTGATCAGTTATTCATTTGTTTCTACTAAAATAATCTCTAAAAATAATTTATATGGCAAAACAACGTTTGCCGGGTCAGCTAGTTAAACTATAATAATTACATACCGGACACGTGCAACCACACCAGTATTTCAAGCATCAAAGTGAACAGCATCTAGTCTACTCACCGAGAGCATCGCATACTTACATCAAGTTATCGTCCAATGTACTTACCTAAATGCAGGTTAACGCACCTAAACCAGTCCGTAATTAAGAATAAATTTAAATTAATTAAAGAGCATTAAAACTTTCCTCAGCCACTGATACACTTTTAATAAAAGAGACGCGGTTAAGTGGATACACCAGTACTAAGTACTCCACACCCATATATCATTTTGGTGCGTGGCTTGTCACTGAGAAATGCGTTGAGGAACGTAATCCAGAAAATGCAATAGATTAAGTGAAATTAACATATTACAAGAGGATTACAGCATAATTTCCTCGTGTAATGAATAATGGAGGTAAGATAAATGTTATTAGGGTGTAAAGAGTGATAAGCAGTATTGATGTGTTTAGGTATTATTAAATTTCTTAAATGCAAAGAATCCTAAGTATGTATAGACTATTCTATAAAGTAAAAAAGTGTGTTGTTTTGTTTGAATACGCCAACGGCTGAATCTATTCTGATTCTTTCACTAATAAGCAGGTACATTATCACTGTTTATGTAGCTACGTATGGTAGGTACGTATATATACATATCCTACCTGGGGTAGGATATTAACGAGGGCAGAACCACTGGTAAAAACTAGTCATTAGTTATTTAGCTTTGAACGGAGGAGTAGGTACATCGCATTGCAAATAACGTGAATGTTACTTTATTAGGCCCCGCGCAAACGATGATAGCCTGTAGCACCAGACACGACATAAAATAATGGCAACTAACTTAATTACTAATTTAATTTACCTTTTTGTATTACAATGAAATTAATTAAGAAGTAATAGCAATTTAATTGAAGCAACTGTCAACTAATCAACTATAGATTAGTAGCGATTGGTGGAAGCAATAATAATCAGTTTCACAGTATCTACATTGATAATTTCTGCGCGACGTTCAATTGTATGAAAATAAAACATTGACAGATCGTTGCAACGTTTTTCGTCTTATGTCTGATGCAACAAGTTGACAGCGTCATGGCGTAAGTTTTTATTTTTGTTTGATAAAAAAGGAAATCTTTAAAAATATGTATTATATTAATATATAATAATGTAATGACACTCAATCAGTATAAAGAACCTTCGCAAGTTTATTAGCTTTCAAGTCAACGACTCATCTAGCCTCAATTACTCATCTGACACATGATTTATGAGAACACGGTGTCGCATCCAAGTGTCAAGACGAACTCGCAAGAGTAGTGAAGCTCACTCGGGTCAAGGCATTTATTTTGTTGATTATCTTTCAATAAAGTGATTGTCGTCGAGGTCTCTGCTCAGGGTTAAACATCAACGTCGTAAAGGCGGGTCAAATTATAGCCAAAAGTGATCGTTAATGCACTTTTAACCTCCCATTTTTACTTCACGAGTTGAACAGGAAACATTTATCTAATATTTACAACCAAAATTGCCGATTATGTATGCAAATTACATTGAATGAACAAAATCTGGTTTTAAGGTATCGGGGCATAAACGATACTGACCGTATTAAGCATTATCAAGGCAGGAAGTGAGAGGCAGTTGATGGTGCAAATGAAAGACAATATGGCTGTGTTGGCAAATAATGTGTTTTGTTTTGTTAGGCGCGTGCGGCAGGCGGGGGCGTTTGGCATGAATGGAGCCGAGTGATTCACTGCGATCCATTCATACGAAACGAGCGCCGCGTGCGCATCATAACGCCTCGATTCAATGCCACTTGCGTCTGCTTGCAAGCCTTCCATTGATGTGAAAAATAACATCTTATGGTAATGAACCCGCTCATCTACGCCACCAAACACCTGTTAACATACATTTATTACGACCCTATTCTGAATAATCTGCGTATATTTTCCTAAACTAAATTATTTATTTTACAATGTTAATAGCTTAGAGGCAGTGGTTGTTTTTATGCCTGTTCAACAGCCTTGCTAGCCTTCGAAGATTATTCAGTTCTAGACACAATCATGATTTGATTCATATTTAAGTTCATTACACCTATTACATAAAGTACTTTACAAATAGGTAAGGTATAGAGTAAGTTAAAGAGTATTCGGGATGCCATAGGCATTAGAATTATTGCGATTGTAAAACGATTTTATCTGTAAGTAATTTCGCTTTAAGTAGAATTTTGTTATTAGATGCAATTTTAGTTCGAATGCAGTATAAATAACAAGTGCTAATTGTTCGGTGTGTCGTAACATGTGAACGGCCTCTTCAACGCGGTCAATCCATAGCTTTTATAGCCGTACAGTTGGTTTGACTTGCAGGCAAAGGTTATGAGATTTTAACCCATAGATTTGCTGATAGCATTTAACCGGACGGGTAATTGTTTGGTGAACGGGCTATTAATTTTGTATAATGGCTTGAAGTCCACATTAAAATTACCTAACGAAAATTATGGCCGCGGATCATCTCGGTGCGAGATGCTATTGAAATCTTTTAAACGCTCGACACAAAGCTTCGTAAATTATAGGTTTATTTCGTTTAATAACTGGACTCATTCGCGCTGTTTATTTAAATACAGTCATTTATCAAGGGAATTTATAAACGAATACGTGTTGCCATTATGTTTATTTCGCCATTGATACTCATATGGTATGTTTACAACGAACACGTGGATAAATCTATCGCAATTGACTCCATATACGTTTCAAAGTAACGTTGCGACAAATGGTAATCGTATCAGGTAAGTAAAACAACAACCGCCGATTTATTTACAACTAAACATTTGCATGGAAAAACAATCACACTTCGAAAATACTCAGCCGACGGCCTAACAAGGATTGTCGTATATTAAGAGCAAGTTAGATAAGCGATAGATTAACAATAAATACTTTAACAAGCCCCTCCAATATGTTTACAGTTTAAGTATTTAACAGATAAGGGTCCCCAGTCGCCAGGCCGCTTGCCCGCCTGGATCTTTCGCAATGTAAACAAGATCTGATTAGATCTGTCCGTGGATAATCTAGCTTTATTTATTAACACCTGTTGGCAGACCAATCCAATATTCATATATCATTACGGCAAATATCCGTACAGCGCTCCTAAAATGTGCGTACTACAGAAAGTTACACCAAGTTGCGACTTGCTAGAGACACACTTACTGTTGCGTTTTATGGAAATTTTCACTGTATAACATTTTACAAGTAAAGCTTAAGTTAGTTCACAGTGTATTTAATACATGGTTTGTAAACTGTACTTATTGTATAAGAGCTAAAGTATGGTGTCGGGTTGCTGAGAGATTTTTAATATTGCTTATTCTGTACATTCACTCTTAGTTTTAACATGTTCCGAGACGGCAGTGAAAAGTTCAGTTACTATAATTTTCTGAAATATGAATTTCTACATAGAATAGTTATTAACTCGGTACGAAGAAACACATATCATTGACGTAGTACTTATTTAGGTTTGTTGTTTATTATTTTGGTACATTCAGAAGAAGGTACGTTGTTATCGAGTAGCCGTCTCAGACATTAGCGTTTGAAGGACCAATTTATGAAAATATTTTTAATTCCTAAGTGATTTGGAAGCAATACAATATTTGCTTTAAATTTGGCCCATTCAACATTCCATGATTTTATTATTTCTAAAGGCGAAATAAAACACAAAAACAACATAAAATACAAGTCATTCAATGAACTTTCTCAAACAATTAACATATCGAGATGAAATCGGAAGACAAACAACACAAAAGCCATAATTATAAAGTCATCGATTAACGGATGTATCTTTTGTAACGCGTGCATTATGTTATTAAGGTACGGGTCACATTCGATTTGTGAATGTCCAGAAACTGTAAGTTTGAAGGTTGCTTGTAACATTATCTGATGAAATAAATATTAAGACAAAATTTGGAATCATAACGGCCTAAATACTTTTGTATTTAACATCCTTGGCCGGATTGATATTTATTTTCATTCACAGTGGACAAGGCAAGCACCGCTATAAACGTTGTTTTGCTTTAGTGTCTCAGCTCCATTCTGTTCCTTCTGCGGTGCTTATTTAAAATTGCCAACTTGGGTTAAATTGGTTTTACCCGTATCGTACATCTGTGGTATAAAGCGAGCAGCTCCATAAAGAAGTCCATAGCTGTCATGAGAGATAGTTATCGGCTAACTAGCTGTTGCAAGTTCACAGCATGTCGCGTTAAACTGTGCCATCGAATGGAATCTCTATTTCCGTAACACGCCCAAGATTTCTATTAATATTAATTTATGGACTTTGCAGTTATTCTTAAGTTAATATTGCTTTTTGAGAAAAATATGAAAAAAGTAGATATTATACATTTATATTAACCTACTTTGTTTTTCAATGCAATATTCAATAACTTGCTTCCATTAATTTACATTGAAAGGTATTCATTTCTGTTACATATAACCGAATAATAATATTAAAAGTTTATTACAAGGTAGTCGCAACAATCCATTACAAAATATATTCGTAATACCACATATTACATCGATCAAATAAGAGAAAGCCTGTGAAAACTTGAAGCGGTTATGCAATACTATGATTTCAAACTTATGAACGAAATGTTTACCTGTAAGGCTCTTAACACACGGCTCTGTGCAACGCGTTTTCGCTCGGTGATGCGAATTGCGATGCAATGCAATACATATTATGGTAGTTTGGTTGATAACATACGTCATACAATATTTATATTAATTCGACCGCGTACTGCCGCGCTATGCGATTCACGGCTTCGCGTCGTGTGCTAATCCACTTACTTTAGTTGCATGAATCGTTTTAAAGCAGCTTTTGCCTACGCCCACCAGCTACATTTGTGAATGGATCACGGTCTTTGGTCTGTGATGGTAAGAATTACGTGGTGTTGTCAGCTGACAAGCTCCTTCAAATTTCTCGGGATTTCTAAGATAATATGTTATTCTTAGATCTAAATTAGATGGGTCTCTTACGACTTTCGTTGTATGCCAAAGTTATATTTATGAAGATACGTATTGATTTTTTTGTTTATTTGTTTATTTAACACTTTGTACAAAGGTATAGTACAGGCGCACTTAAAGGCTAAGGGCATTTTCTCTCAGTCGACCTTAAGGTGGTGCATAGAGACGGAGGCAGGTGTATATTATTTTTAATAGTGAAAAGAAATAATAAAAATGAAAATAATATATAATGATAATTTAAGACTTGGGTACTCTTTAACATCCCAAATTTTAGAAATGGTTACAACTTAACTAGCAACACTGTCGTCTCAATATAATATGCTGAGGTTGCGCTCAACATCGCTTGCAACAACATTCGCCTACGTATATACGATTGGAGGTCGCCAACTTTCATTCATAGGTACGATGAAGCGTCTAGTTCATTTGCAATTTTAAAATAATAATAAAGACGACTTTTCGGAGTTGTGTCACCGCTTCACTCAATAGTTTGGAACTTACCATACCAGCCCTGTATTATATACTGCCCACTGCTGAGCACAGGCCTCCTCTACAACGGAGAGGGTTAAGGCCTTAGTCCACCACGCTGGCCCAGTGCGGGTTGGCAGACTTCACATACCTTCGAAATTCAGAGAACTTCTCAGGTATGCAGGTTTCCTCACGATGTTTTCCTTCACCGTTAAAGCGATAATTCACAAAGAATACATACATAACTTTTTAGAAAATTCATAGGTGTGTGCCCTTGGGTTTTGAACCTGCGGACATTTGTCTCGGCAGTCCGTTCCACTCCCAACTAGGCTATTGCCGCTACTAAGCTATCGCCGGATTGGAACTTGCCATTCTATATTTAGAACTTACTAAAATATTGCTTGTGTTTGTATAGTTTGTGACAATCGTTGAGTATATATATAGCTTCATTGTGTTTCGTTTTCTGCACATACTTACAAACCCTACCCTTATGAAGTATGTATGTAGGTACGTACGACAGCAGAAATTAAGAATGTGCTAATATGAAATGCGTATCTTCTCGGATACTTGAAAACTGTTTAAAATCACTTTAGGTATTCGTACGTGCCTATTAATCACATTTAGAATTTCTTTGGTAAGAATAACGATTGAAATTAGAAAATTAAATAAATTTCTTGCTCCAAAATTGCTTAACGGTTATAAAATATAAATTTATTATAAACTAACATTGAAACGAGCGTCTATTAAACGTTTTAAATCATCCAAACCGACAACTTTAGCTCAACTATGGCGTCCAAAATATTCCCGTCGTTCATTGACACGTGCCAAACCAGTTTCGGGCGAGTTTTTCTGAATGGTCGCTTCCTTTGTAAGAGTAAACATATTCAAATGTTGCGATTAATTCATAGCTAGATAGTGGCTTGCTTTTATGAATGGAGCTCGTAATGCATCTGTGTGAGTGGTGTTAGCCTTGTAGAATGCACGTAACACATGCGCGCAGATTTGCATACTTGCCTGGGCGAGCCACGTGCTGCCTTCGTTTCGAGCACAGTTATTCTTCAATATTCGAGAAGTTAATTTTAAATGTAAATGTTATTTGAAAGTCAATAGCTTATAATGCTCTCAGGAAATGAGATCTAACAATGACTGCATTAAATTCTTGATATTTACTGCGTTAACCGCACGGTACATTCAATGCATTGATTGATTATGCCAGTAGATCATTTAATATCAGCATTCTGTTTAATCAAAGAGATATTAACCTTCATCATTACTACACAAATATGGCAACGAAAACATCTGATGTGAATGTAACTGTTTATCGAATTTATGTCTTCTCAGAGAAAATTGGATATCGTCTACTAAAAATAAAAATGACTGAGCGCGAAAGTCCTCTTGCAGTTCATTAAAGTCCATAACTCATTAAGGGCATATAGTCGAGCGCACATTGTGTTCACGAGCACACAAAAGGATAAAGGTTTGCTTGGCCACAAACGCATCTTGTTAGTATGATTTATTAAAGCGACTTCACGCAGATTTTAATAGTCAATACACAATAAATACAACGCTTTATCTGCTTACGTAATGCTGAGTTATTTTTATCTAGAAACCATTCCACAATAGGTAAACAATGAGTGGCGTCCTTCCCGATTTGTAATTGTATGACATCGTGTATGGTGTAGAAACTCGGCGATATTTTGTATTTAATGCTGAGTTTAGACTTGCAAGTGCTCTCAGCAATATGTTGCGCAATAACTTTCAGATGCGTTTACACTAGCGGCAATATTTCTTTAGCAAAACGCTTTTGCAAATGATCCACCAACTTAACTTGCGCAAGTTTTTGCAGTACTGTTTACATTACTCGAGGAATATTTATTGCTTGCCATGTTCTTTTTTCATAATTATGAATGACAAGGCACGTAGTCCTTTTGCCTAGATTTTATGAATCTAATAAAATGCTGTTTCGATGATGTTTGTAAACAAAATAATCGCCTTAAAATTACCAATACGAAACAGAATTTTGAATTTAAAAGTACAACGTGGCATTTTACTGCGCTCGTCATCCTGAGTCATAAAATTTTAAGTCTTATAACACCCGTTAATTACGTTGGCTACAATGTCCTTATAACAGGAACACAATAGTGCTACTGCATGGCGGCAAAAATAGACATTAATCAAAGTATATCGGTAATACTACAAACTTATAACTTGGGAGCATGGTGTTTGATCTTAGTAAAATAAATAATACTACCAACTTATAGCTTGGCGGTATAGTCTTTGAGACCTTAGCTGCTTCAGAATGGATCAAATAAAAAAAACGTTATCTACTAGCTCAGCAAGTTGAAACTTTTATCTGCACGCAGAATAAACTGCAAGTTCTCGCGCAAGTTGCACAAATGGTGTTTACACATGCGACTTGCCAGAAGTCCTGCAAGCTTTACAATGTTGCAGAAGTCAGCTTGCCGTGACTGTTTACACGGTAAAAATAGCTTGCGCAACATAAATTCTGCAAGTTTTCTTGCTAATGTAAGCCCCGCTTAAGGATACATATTGAACAGTAGTAGTAAGGGATTCACCGATACTGGAGCAGGTTCGACGGCCGGTTCGCGGCGCTCCGGCGGCTGGTCGCCGACGTTTTCGATTGCTCCAGATTCGGCCCGCGGCGCCCGCGAATTAATCCGCGGATTACTTTAATACCTACCGCGAATTAATTTGATACCTACCGCGGATTAATTTGATACCTACCGCGGATTAATTTGATACCTACCGCGGATTAACTTGATACCTACCGCGGATTAACTTGATACCTACCGCGGATTAATTTGATATCGACCGCGGATTATTTTGATAACACCCGCGAATAAAATTTATATCGTCCGCGGAATCCATTTCATATCACCCGCGAGGTAGGTATGAACCACGAATTTGTTCATGGTCTACGGTTCCCTTAAGCTTGTAAATTTTCCCTGTTCGTTGTGCTTTTAACTTTCTACTTTCTATCGGCGATCCTTTTTTTATTTGAAGGATGCAAAGGTCTTTGTCGCGTATTTCTATTAACTCGTGTTTCTACGCAAAAGCCGTTTAAAATTACTTAATAGTTACCCTTTACGCATTACGAGCATTGTTTATGATAGATAAAGCAACATTTTCCCTGTTTCGTTGTGTTATTGACTTTCTACTTTCTATCGGCGACCCTTTTTTATTTGAAGGATGCAAAGGTCTTTGTCTCGTATTTCTATTAACTCGTGTTTCTACTTAAAAGCCGTTTAAAATTACTTAATAGTCGCCCTTTACGCATTACGGGCATTGTTTATTATAGATAAAGCAATCGTTACAATACACCATACCTTTCTCAAATTCTAGGTAAAACCCTTTGGGTCTTCTCATTGTCATAATAATTACGGTTCCCATTATTCACATTACCTGATATTACGTATTCAACGGAACATTTAAGGTAAAAGTCGAAACATGTTGGATCTTGTCTGCAAGGAAACAATACTCCCTCTCCATATAAAAGACCGACTCAAAATCACATGGTATCGTATTCCACTCTGTGCTCTGCTCGAAGTGTGATCTCCAGTTGTTTGTAACAGTGAAGTGATAGTAAAATTGTGAAATAGTTAAATAGTGAAAGTGTTATAAAAATGAATGTAAGTACCTTTATATACTTTGATCTAAAAGTGTTGTAACCAGATGTTTCATTAATTGTTTATGCCATGTGTTGTCCACCAGGTTAATACATTTTAGCTATCTTTGATGTCTTATTAATTTATCATTATTACTAATGTGTACATGTATACTTCGCATACCTATAAGTATTTATCATACAGTACTTACTTAACCGATAGTTAAAACAGTTTTATTTTATTTTGTTACAGTTTTCTGAAAATACTTTCAAAAATTATTATTATGCTGAAGAAATCGACGAACCTAGTGATGAAGAAGGTACACTCGCCTTTAAAGTAAAAAAAGCGATAGCAGCCAATAAAAGATCGGTAGAAAGCAACAACATTGATGAGTTCTTTGAAAAACCCAAAAAAAAGAAGACAACTACAAAAAAGTCATCCAGTGTTGGTCGATCGACGAGCGGTGGTATTTCATACATCCGATCAAACAGCGATGACAGTAGTTCTGCATCACATCTCATAAAAGTTGAGGTGTATGATGTGAATAAAATAAAAAACATCGCACCGACGGAACATTGGAAACACGCTGATGTGCGAGTTAAATATTACGCGGAACACGACAGTGATAAGAACTTGCAAAGTATCAAGGACACTATATACAATATCACTAAACAGTTGGCTAGTAAGGACGATTGTGTGAAATATTTTATAGATACCGACAAGTGATAAAAGTGCCAGTGCGTTACAATGTTTTATAACTGTCAAACTATTATTTTAATAACTATACTTAAGTATCTATCTGTTTTATTTTAATTTACATTGTATTGTATTTAAACTTTGTACTCTTTTAAGTTACATACTTAATAGATTAATTTGTTTTTGATGTTAGAACTCCTGTGTTATTGCTAAGTATTAATGTAAATAGTTATAAGTCTTTTTAGTGTCTTTTCATGCTCATGCTTACGATTGTAAAGTTATTGGGAACAATCATAAATTGTTTGGAAGAATTATAACTATTGTATGGGGTTATTAATCTTCAATAAAGAAACATCATTCATTCATTTTCATATTTCATTTATTCACCTCAAAACATGATTTAAATAAACCATTTAAAAACACATCATTGCATATTGTATTATCACTAAATAATACTTGAAAATCTTTGAGACTCTTACCATAGTATTTATAATACAGATACATTAAACAGTACTCTCCACAAACTATAGTAAAGTCATTTTGAATTCGACTTGTATTGTAATTCCACATTCTAGAATTTCTCGCTAAAAACATTCGGTGGTATCCTTGAGGTGGTCGACCGTATGAATCAAAGTACTGTCCAAAACCATTCTTATCTATGTGTATGGCGACCCAGTGAGAACCTGGTTTGTTATCGGGGTCTAAGTTGCTAACTACGTATGTAGGAGTTACCACATATATTGGCAGACGATTGGCTGCATATACATTATATTCAATACATGGATCAATTTTCTTTAAGTAGTTCTGTATTTCTATTGTATTCATTTTTATTCACCGTATTGCTGCAGAATCTTATCAGGTCGAATGATAAAATGGTAATGTCATATATAAGGTTAACAAGACACTATTATGGCACTTATCAGGCAAGTTGACTCTTGGTGTGGGGTTGCAAGGATTATAGTATACAAAGAACTTAAAGTTTTGTAAATTCATTTTATTGGTAACTTAAATCTAACAAACAGATCTCTATTAAAATTATTCACGCTTAATCTAATCTTAAATAGTTAATTTTGTGTTCTTAACTACTATAATCTACTGAAATATTGCGGTTTTTATCTATTTCAATAACATTATCAAACTCCGCATAAACAACGCAATTAATAGTTTGTGATAAAGCTGTTTCAAAACGCACTTCTAATCTCACACTACCATGCCTTACAAGATTCCAATGACTTGCAGAGTTTGCTGATAAATCAGGTGTCAAATCAAACGCTAACATACAATACCCTTCAGCGTATTGTTCTCGGGATATCCCATTACCTTCATTGAGAAAGTGTATACCTGTTCCCGAAAACAATGTATGATATACTGAAGTAAAAATTTTGTTCTCAAATGAGGGTTGTAAAGCCTTTGATGGTATTTGTTGGCCGTCTATATATAAACTAAATGTATTAATGTCATAATTTTGAAAGTTAAATGGGTTCTTGGTGAGGTTTCCATTGAAAGCAGCGTTATTTACAAATCCCACTATACACCTTTTAGGTAATTGCCCTAAGAAAATGTTATCTAGAGTTTTTCCTTGAACACCTGATGGTATTGTTAAAACTTTAACTTCAGCTCGAGTAATGGGGTATTTAGCTGTGGTAGAAGCTAAGACCTTTTGATGAGCAAGTAAAACACTGGGATTGATTCGTGCTCTACGAATAATCAAAGATGCATCCGTAATAGATACCTTTAATTTAAGGTCACCTGTAGAGGCCATGAGATTGAAATTTTCCCTAGAACGAACTAACTTAACACATATATCAACACCATTGATTAAAAATTTTTCTTGATTAAATAAATCACCATGTAAGTGACCAATCATTTCCATTTCTTTACTTTCACTGGCTAATTCTTGCCTCTTAGTAAATCCTTTATTAGTATCATCGGCGGAATCCATTTTTCCAGCTGTATCTTCATACCATAAACCACAGGTGAGGTGAGACTTTTTTGCTGCAGGAGCATAGTTCAATAAGTTTTCTATATACGCACGATAAGCATATGTGTTATTGGGTGGTGATACAAGTTTTTGATTTAAGTAGACATCAAGTTGGCTGAAAAGTGTGTGCAACCAATTATTCACCGGAGCAACGACTGTAGATGCGGTTAGTTTGGTGTTATCTTGATTTACTATTTTCGCTTTCAAGTGAAGTAACGTATGAGATAAATCTATGTAGTCATCTCCTGCTCCAGGAATTTGAAATTCTATAGGACCATCATCGGCAAGAGACGAAATTGGTTTATAATGGATCCAAATTCCACTTTCAATGCTAGTTTGAGTTGATGGCAATGCAAACAAATCCAATTCGGACTTAATACATTCACAGGAATGACTGTGTAAAAAAGACATTGTGATTAATTGTTAGAAAATATATCTTTGATTTGTTTTGGAGTAATTTTTGATTTTTTTAGAGCTTTCACTTTCGCGGTCAACGACGGACTGACTCCGGGTAGACGTTTTCGTTTTGTTATATATCCAGATCCAGACATATTGATTTTATCTATTTTTTCATCGGCCTTGCGTTTCAAGTTGGAACCAACTTCTTTAAGACGTGCTTTTATTGAATCTTCCATTGGTCGCGCACTAACCATATCTGTCAATAGGCCAACACCAGCACTCAATGCCTCTTTACCAACAGCTCGAACACCACTAGATAGTAATGGTAAAACTGACCGAAACAATCCCCCAAGAAAACTACCAATTCCATGTCCTTTTTGATAAGGCGCCCCTTTGTATACCACCCCTATACCTGAACCAGCCTGATGAGAATAATAGCGTTGATAGGGACATATCATGTTGGAGCGTTCAAAATGCATTATAATTTTTTAAAATGTAGTTTAACACACACCGTTCCAAACTGAAATGGTATCTTTTGTCCGGTGCTTGACCTTATATCTATTTCGATGGTATCGAATTCTCTTCGCATTACCGATAAGTAATGTGGAGGTGAAAATACATGCATTTTATTGGCACCATAGATGTATTTTGAAGGATCTAATGGTATTACTCTCAGAAGAGGTGTCATTACATCACCTACAATTTGAGGTTCAACTATATCACAGTAAACGAATAGTTGAGATGGTAACCCTAAATGTAAATTAGCTGGACATTTAGCTAAATTCTTTTCAACAAGGTTTCTGTTTGGTTCAAATCCCAACTGTAAGCCTAGTTTAGGAGATAATGTTACAGATTTTATTGATTCGTCTAACACAGAAACAGAAACAAATTTAGATATATTATCGTAGCGGAATTTGATTTTTTCTCTTATATTATTTAATGCTGACAAAATATGGTTAATATTATCATAGTTTGTGGCAGGTATGTGAGTCTTATAATAAACTGTAGATAGTTTGTCTTCATTGGGCATTTTCATGATTTTTGTTATGTAAATAACATTCTCATGATCTTGAACAGTAAACATGGTGCATGGATATTGGAATTCAACGATTCCTACACACCATTCTCCTTCCAATATTATGGGTTTGGGTAATTTTGTTGAAAAAATTGATGTTTTGTTCTCAGGAAAATATTCCATTGAACTATTGCTAAGTAAAGTTAAATAAAAATCTTTAATCATATTTTTTTTAAACTGGAAGCTAAAATCCAACTATTAAATTTGTTTGGATAACCTTTCCACTTAACTAACACTTGTTGTCTGCTGCCAGAATAACGAGAGCGAATTATTTTATCAATCTTGTGTTCAATGGTGGGGTCATAAATGACCTTTTGTAATTCTCGTTCATAAAACGTTCCTACTATCTCCTCACCATCTAAATCTTTTATAGTATAAACGGGCCACGGAGTACGTTCTATTATAGAAGAAATCACAAATATTTCATCGCTCCAATTAGATTCATAACCTTTTTGGAATACATGTTTATATTTAGTTATTCTGACATGGTCACCGACATGAAACATAGGTAGTATAGTTTTTGATGATTTTTCAGATTTTTCATATAAATTACTCCAAACTGTCATTATATTATTAGAATTAACGTCTGAAGGACACATTTTAATACTAGAATGGAAACTATGATTGTAAGAGTGTATCAAATTCTGCAAAATATCAATATATTTATGTGTATTCTTGTGTGTAAAATAGCGCCACATCTTCATTTTTAGCGTTCTTTGAAATCTTTCTACAATGCTTGCTTTGATGTCTGGATTATTTGTCGTATAGTAATTTATGTTTTTTGTTTTAAAGTATCTTTGAACATCTTTCGATACAAATTCAGTGCCTTTATCAGATTGAATGTGAGTGGGTGTAGTATTAGCTTCATTAAATATACTGTCGAAACACTTTTTTACGGTTTCTGAATTTTTCTTTTTCAAGGGTCTAGCATATGCATATTTGCTAAAAACATCAATAACACAAAGAATGTAGTTGAAACCTTTATTAGCTTTAGAATAAGTCCGCATGTCGCTTAAGTCAGCTTGCCAAAGTTCATTGAGATTAGAGAGAACGTATTTGTTCCGAGCGAATTTTCTATGTACTGGTTTGTGGAGTGTATACGTAGATTGGGATTGCAACCAGTTTTTAACTTCTTCCTTTTTCATTTTACCTTTCATAGCTTTTGATAATTTGTCGATATTGCTATATCCAGCTGGGTGTGATACATCATAATAAATTTGATCTATTTCTAATAAGGGGTCCATTTTTCCCAATCAATCTTTTTCTTAATTTTATTTGCGTGTTTATCTTCGCTCGTTGGCGTCAAATATACCTCTGTGTTTTGTGGCGGTTGTTCTTCGATGGCTTTTTGAAGTCGAGCTATGTACTCACGTCTTTTTGGATTGCCAATATATGTTAAAGGTACTTTTAAATCGTTTAACGCTTTAGCAAATTTTTCCCAACCAGGTGGGTCGTTGTTTTTTAATGGTCGCAGTGTATCGCTTACTAAATCGATAATGTTACTGTTAGGAATCACTTCATTATCTACAATCACTGTGCCAGCATCATTCCAATAAATTTTGTTTTTATTTAGTGACACCGAATTCAATAACAACTCACCTTTTTTTACATATGTTTTTGGTATTAAATTTAAAATTTGTTTTGTTGAGTAGGAAGGTTTTTTTTCGAGTGTAAAACTTTCTTGTTGCTTCTCTTCATCACTCAGTGTCTGACTGACAACTACATCTTTATTCTTGATATCATTATTTATATTAAAAAATTTCCAGCTTTCAGATGTGGGTTTAATGTTATCGTCATTTGAAGTTATTATAGGGAGTTCAATGGGACGACGATCTTCTTCCATAAAGTGAAGATATCTTTGTAAAATTTGTAAGTATAATTTACACTTTTTTCGATCATCCATATTACTGTCGAGTATTTTTTCCATTTCACTATCTAAACGAGAGGTAGGATTTTCATTTCTTTTTTGATTTAACTTATCTATCAAGCTTGGATCAACTAACAGCATTTTTTTGGCGTGTTCCATTTTTAAACTAGTCCACTTATCAATCCACTCAAAATAGAACCCAATATAATCGGAAGAAATGCACCACCTTTTTGAACTATAATATTCTTTCTTATTTTATTTGTACTTTTACGTACCAATTTTCGTAGTAGATTTTTGTACTTTTTTAGTTTACTCTTTGATTTTTCTTCAAGTTTTATATTTCCTTGTAAAACGTTATGAATACATTCACATATAAAATTAATTTCGTTTTCGTTACAGACTTTTAAAAGAGCTTGTTGATGTTTTGGTTTAAGTTTATAAAGAGCATTTAATAAGTGTTCATGCGTCTTTAAGCGTCGATCCATCATTTGTAAATGACGGGTATTGGTTGGTTCTTGACATATTTAAACTCTTTTGTGGGAATGTACACTGTAGAATGACCATCAGATGGAAATATCTTTGATTTAATTCGACACATGTCAAAAGTGTCTTGTTTTAGATCTATCATCAAATAGCCATGTGCTTCTTTTGTAGCATCTCTGTAAGCATCTTCTATGAATTTGCTATTTTCTGGTGATACTTGCCGTGCTAAGTAACGTATTTGAGTTTTATCACGTGGGTTTTTAAAATAAATTATGTAGTTTGAATTCAAAGAAATGTCTCTTTGTCCTTTACCTTGATGAAATAAATTTTGAGTAATGTAAAATACACTCAAGTTCCTATGATGACTACCTTTGGTAAATATGTCAACAATGCGACCATCAGATTCCCTCATGAGATCATCGATAATAATAAGGTTAGCTTCCTTTCCATCAAACATATGCAAATCTGGTATACCCTGATAATAGTTTACATTTGGTAAATTATATAAAGGCTGCATTTCATCAAAACACCAAGTAATTTGATGAAAATTTGTGTTGCACACCTCATTAATATGTTTAATAAAGTTTGTTACAAAATTAGACTTTCCACATCCACTTGGACCTGCAACTATGGCAGTAAAAGGATGATAAAAATGAAACATTTTTAAATACACGTGTGAACTCTAAAAGCGTTTCGGAATGAATAAAACCAGAAGTTACGATTGAATGTATTATATTTGATTTTGTTTTACATACAAAGATTACATATACAAATACTTTGAAAAATGATCACATACAGTTCATAGCTGTTTTGAAAAATATTACAGTAAGAAAATTATTATAAAATAAAGTTAAATCAGGTATAACAAATAAGTAACTACATACATTAAAATTTACATCTAATTTTTCATGATATTATACAAAACAGTTGTCATAGTAAAACAATAAAAAAAAAAAAGATAGTACATAATAAAGACAGAACTTTAAGTTATTAAAAACCACAATTAAAACACACACACACATTAACATACATATTTTCGTTGTACAGAAATCGTTGATAAAATCAAATGTCCTTTATTTTATAATGACCCCATGCAAGAGTATCTGTTGAATTTTCTATTAAATAACGTTTTGTGTCATTGTGTGATAAAGATATTTTATTAATTTTTTGTGTATATATAGCATGTTTAATTGATTTAAATCTTATCATTTCGCTGTATTGCGTTTTCTTTTCATATAAACATGATTTATAATCGGTAAGACAAAATTTTTTTGTTACACTTTTGTTAATCCCTTTTGCTTTACATATACATTTATTCTGCACATCCATTGCATACATTTTAGAGCGAAGACCTACAAACTCTTTAAGAATTTTACCGTTATTTTCGTCTTTAAAAAAACCTAACCGTTTTTTATTCAATAATGGTAAACCATATTGATTATTTGGTGGATAGTCGGACGTATCAAAGTAGTTGACTAAATCAAGTTTTATATCAGCATAATAATTTTGCGTAAATATTTGATATATTAAGCTATCGGTATCAGTATATAGTAACTTAATATTATCTTGATATTTTATTTTCATATAATCGTAATGGAAATCGTATAGTAATGTTTTAGATATATCTAAAATACAAAAACCGAGGTAAATTGGTTTATTATATAAAACGTTAGTTTTATTTAATTGTATTGCAACTAAGCTCTCTGAGAATATAGATAAACTATGGAATTCTGGTCTTGCTATCAAAGATTGAGCACCTTGAGTTTTGCCACGATTTAACCAATGATTAATTAATTTGACATTAACTCGTTTTCTTACATTTTCCATTGTTTTACCAAAAACAGAATTATTCATAAGTTTAAAAAAATCTTTCTCAAAATCTGAAGTGGCTAATGAACGCATATGAGTATTCAAGTCTATGTAACTTTTCAACCACGCGGATTGTTCAAATTTTAAAATTCTATGTACTTTAACCAATCGGAGACCATTTTTTAAACATTGCTTAAGGTTTCTATAATGAATGACGTAATTTTTTTTATTTTTTAAATTTGGGATCAGTTTCCTGTCTTTGCTGTTTCCTAAACATACGTTTTCTGGACAAAATGGAAAATCTGAATGAAAATCATGTAAATTTTTTGAATATTCTAAATCTACTTCCAATATTAAACCATGTTTGGCATCATCGGCTATATTAAAATCTGTATTTATATCGACCCATTCAAATTTGGCTGTTGGGAGACATTGGGACATAGCCCAACCATAAAGGTTATTTGCGTCTAAGTACATAAAAAATGAAGATGGTTTATCTGAATCGTATTCCGACATAAACATGTTATTTGCCACTGCATGTCTATTGCTGCATTGTGATATACCCCCCCGAATATTATTCGCTATAAACGTAACCTTGTCGATATCTGTTAAAAGTTCCAAATTTATTTTTGTAAAATTTAACATAGCATCCCAACTTAAACCAGGTGCTGTATAATAGTGGGCAGGATCTAAACCGTATGTTTTAAGACAGACATCCCTAAAGTTTTCAAATATATCTGCTAACAACAATACATCTGTTTTTAAATACAGGTCTGAATATTCACCCATGTTTTTACAATTAAAATGATTCCACACGTCTTGAGCATGATGGTATTCACTTTCTGTAATGTGACTATCATTTAAAGAACTATAAAATTGATCGCGAGTGGGAAGAGAAGTTATTTTTAAAGAATCAAATGTCGTCATGTATTCGTATGGATAAACACCTTTTCTTATTAAACGTTTAAAATCTTCTTCACATGGATATTTTAATTTGAGTTCACGAAATTGTTCAAGTAATAAGTTCTGAGCTAATTTGTTAAGGCTACTTGACATAAATTTAAAAGAATCAAGAAATCGTAATTTTATAACTCTGTTATTGATTTGTAAAACTTTAGAAAAAGAAATATATTTTTCCTTGTTCTCAGGAATAAGTTCAATGTCACCTTTCTCGAAATCAAGACCATGCACTATGAAATGAGCGTCATAATTACTTAAATTATGTAAAAACACTGGCACAAAATTAGGAGCTTTGTATTTCTGAGAGCATACTCTGTGAGCTACACCTCCATATGCACCAGTATGCCAATTATATGATATTGTTCTATCCACGTTTAATTTAGTAGCACAAATGTAACAAGACTCACTTTGATTGATATTTATTTTATTTTCTTCAGTTAACGGTAATGGTGATTTGACAAAAGAATTCTTTTTACAAATATTTTCTAAATCTGCGTAAATGAATTGCATAAATTTTAGCGCACAATCTTGCCCTGTATAAGACCTATATACTGAAAGATTATCATCATAAGAACATTTAACATAATACCCAAAACTATACGTTTCATGTTTTTGGATATTAACAGTTGATGATTGATTTGGATTGTTAGAACAACTCTCTATTGGTTTTAAAAATGCTTCAAAGTCAGCATACACAACGAATGGAACTCTTAATTTACGTTCATAGTTGTTAAATGAAATTTGGTTTGATGGTATTAATTCATTAAACCAGTTTCTTTTTCTATCGTTTTCCGATGGTAAATTTGTACACACATTGAAACAGTCATTTTCTTGGTGTCGTTTTAAATTATCTAATGACGTGAAATTTAATAAACACCCATCACAAATATGAACTGCATGTTCAGAAGTCGATAACTGTTTAGATAATAATCTCGAGAGGTTTTTAATATAACAGAAATGACCTTTGGAACCTTGAGATATATACAATAAGTTTAAGTGAGTAATTTTACGGTATTTCGTAAAGTGTAATGGACCCACAACTTTATTTGATTTGCTTATTGAATCATATTGTAATCCAAAAACATTAATACTTATACTATTTAATTTTTCAAACTTATGGATGTCATTAATTTTTATAGGAAACGATAGGTTATCAAATTTTAGTTTGTTTTTGTGTATTATATAAGATGATACCCTATTGGAACTATGAGTAGCTGGAAATAATCCTGACAAAACTGCCCAACGAAAGCATTCATGATCGTTATTTTGAACATTGATTACAGCTTTCTTATGTTTTATATCTAACGGTAGGTCTATGTATGAAGATCCACGCAATGGGTTAAATTTGTTGACATTCATATCCAAGTGATTTATTTTAACTAAACTCCATCCACTACCTTTTTTTTGGAAATTGGTCATTTTGTTTGTTATTTCGGTAATTATAGATGAGAAAATAATATCTTTGTCATCACCTTGACAAACAAGATAGTTTGAAATTTGAAAATCAAAAATATTGTGTAGATTTTTTGTTTCTTGTGTGAAATCCGCATTGAGAATAAAATTAACTTTTACAACAGAATATTCTAAGATCGATCGTTCTAGTAATGTATAAATTATTTTTTTAATATTTTGTAAAAAAAATTCAGGTGATTCAAGCTGTGTATCAGAAACTAAACTAGATTTCACTCGATATGTAATAATTCTATTACCGAAAGCACTATCAATGAATTGAACATTAGGTAGATTATTATCTCGTCTAATTAAATTATTTTTATGTTTATTGCTCTTATAGTGACTGGTCATATATTTTTTTGATACATATATGTGACACTCAGGACATTCAATTTTATCATTATGCTGTTCTGTACTTACATTTAAAATGTTATCCAGCGACGATGTAGATGTCGAAGGAGCTTCAAGACGAATATTTTTTCTTCTCTTTAATGGATCCTCTTCAAACAATTCAGTTGGCGCTAATCTTTTCCTGCTGCCTTCTCCATTCTGCATAGATCTGATGGATAAGAAAACTGTTAAAAAAATGTTATCTCACGAAATAAATATGGTATGTTTCTATTATTTAAATAGATACTAACATTATTTGTTATTTACACTGCAAACAATATGCTTTCATTGATAATACACCATCAATATCATCCTCATCGGAATGAATTTGTTTTGAGATTTTATGTCCACTACATGGTGTATAATAAGGAGAAATATCAGGATCTCCCAACATTGATTCTGGCAAAACATTTAATATATACCAAAACCGTATGAAACGATGATATTTATGTAAAATTATCTTTTTATCGAAACTCGCAATCTCACTCTGAGATAAACTAGAAATATCAAGTGAGTGGTACATTTTGGTTGCACTTCAATGTTAAAAATATAAACGGAAGAAACAAGTTGAATGATTGTGCAAGATGTTCGAACCATTATAAATACTTTAAGTGTATCCCCTCTTCATGGATTCCCAAAACATGTTGCAACTAGTCTTAACATAATAAAAAATGTTTTACTCACGTTTCGACTTGTCTTTGTTCCATTTTATCACAGAGCTCGTACAGTACTTTGTCGTATTGCGATGACATCAGATCCATTGATTCGATGTTTTCGAGAAGTGCGACGAGTTCCATGTTGTATAAATCACAGCTTGTATCCATGGTAAGAAATGTCTCAGTATATTTTAAGTTATTTCAACGCTTATATACTACCCAAAACAATGTAATTACATTCTAAGCTATCCACTTTTTTCCAAACAATTTATGAATGTTCCCAATAACTTTACAATCGTAAGCATGAGCATGAAAAAACACTAAAAAGACTTATAACTATTTACAATAATACTTAGCAATAACACAATTCACAAAGAGTTCTAGAATCGAAAACAAATTAATCTATTAAGTATGTAACTTAAAAGAGTACAAAGTTTAAATACAATACAATGTAAGTTAAATTTAAACAGGTAGATTCTTAAGTACAGTTATTACAATAATAGTTTCTTATTTCAATAATAGTAGTACAAAGCATATGATTAAAGTTATGATATTAAAACATTGACACGCACTGGCACTTTTGTTCATTTGTCTGTGTCTATAAAATATTTCACACAATCGTCCTTACTAGCCAACTGTTTAGTTATATTGTATATAGTGTCCTTAACACTTTGCAAGTTCTTATCACTGTCGGTTTCCGCGTAATATTTGACTCGCACATCAGCGTGTTTCCAATGTTCCGTCGGTGCGATGTTTTTTATTTTATTCACTTCATACACCTCAATTTTTATGAGATGTGATGCAGAACTGTTGTCATCGCTGTTTGATCGGATGTATGAAACACCCCCGCTCGTCGATCGACCAACACTGGATGACTTTCTTGTTGTTGTCTTCTTCTTTTTTGGTTTTTCGAAGAACTCATCAATGCTGTTGCATTCGATCGGTCTTTTATTTGATATTATCGCTTTTTTGACTTTAAAGGCGAGTGTACCTTCTTCATCACTAGGTTCGTCGATTTCTTCAGCATAATAGTAGTTTTTGAAAGTATTTTCAGAAAACTGTAACAAAATGAAATGAAACTGTTTTAATTATCGGTTAAGTAAGTACTGTATGATAAATACTTATAGGTATGCGAAGTATACATGTACACATTAGTAACAATGATAAATTAATAAGACATCAAAGATAGCTAAAATGTATTAACCTGGTGGACAACACATGGCATAAACAATTAATGAAACATCTGGTTACAACACTTTTAGATCAAAGTATATAAAGGTACTTACATTCATTTTTATAACACTTTCACTATTTAACTATTTCACAATTTTACTATCACTTCACTGTTACACACAACTGGAGATCACACTTCGAGCAGAGCACAGAGTGGAATACGATACCATGTGATTTTGAGTCGGTCTTTTATATGGAGAGGGAGTATTGTTTCCTTGCAAACAAGATCCAACATGTTTCGACTTTCACCTTAAATGTTCCGTTGAATACGTAATATCAGGTAATGTGAATAATGGGAACCGTAATTATTATGACAATGAGAAGACCCAAAGGGTTTTACCTAGAATTTGAGAAAGGTATGGTGTATTGTAACGATTGCTTTATCTATAATAAACAATGCCCGTAATGCGTAAAGGGCGACTATTAAGTAATTTTAAACGGCTTTTAAGTAGAAACACGAGTTAATAGAAATACGAGACAAAGACCCTTGCATCCTTCAAATAAAAAAGGGTCGCCGATAGAAAGTAGAAAGTCAATAACACAACGAAACAGGGAAAATGTTGCTTTATCTATCATAAACAATGCTCGTAATGCGTAAAGGGTAACTATTAAGTAATTTTAAACGGCTTTTGCGTAGAAACACGAGTTAATAGAAATACGCGACAAAGACCTTTGCATCCTTCAAATAAAAAAAAGGATCGCCGATAGAAAGTAGAAAGTTAAAAGCACAACGAACAGGGAAAAGGTACAAGCTTAAGGGAACCGTAGACCATGAACAAATTCGTGGTTCATACCTACCTCGCGGGTGATATGAAACGGATTCCGCGGACGATATAATTTTTATTCGCGGGTGTTATCAAAGTAATCCGCGGTCGATATCAAATTAATCCGCGGTAGGTATCAAGTTAATCCGCGGTAGGTATCAAATTAATCCGCGGTAGGTATCAAATTAATCCGCGGTAGGTATCAAATTAATTCGCGGTAGGTATTAAAGTAATTCGCGGGCTCCGCGGGCCGAATCTGGAGCAATCGAAAACGTCGGCCATTAGCCGCCGGAGCGCCGCGGACCGGCCGTCGAACCTGCTCCAGTATCGGTGAATCCCTTACTACTAACAGTTGTCTATGAATTCTTTTAGAGTGAAACAAATAACGCGTATCCATAATATGTGTATTCTACATATTTGCATGATTTAGACACTTTATTCAAAGATTAGGATAGGTACTAACATTTGGACGCCAGTAGTGCCCAGCATGATACTAATTCTAGAATCTGATACAAGACAATTAATTCAACAAATGTGCGGAACAATCCATTAAAACCAACTTTGCGGGCTAACATTTTGACATACATCAACGGTTTTCTTGTTTACGAAACTCAACACTTAACCTGGCCCAATATACCCAATATGACAGGTATGCACAATTTGAAAAATTAAATTCAATTAAGGTAGGTACACTTAAATTCTCTTTGTATCGCGTGTTGCATAACGATTCAAATGTTTGTCAAAGGTAATAAATAAACATAAAGGCCATAGTTGGATCAAACAATACGTGCCTACGCAGAGGCCAATAAAAGCGATCGCGTGCTCAAGGGCTCGGATGAGCGCGGCACGAGTCATTTCCGGCGCTAAGCGTCTTGTGCGCCGTACGTTGTTGCAATAGAAGAACCACTGCTAATAAATAATCGTCACTTTCATAAACACTGACTCATCAGCAGGCGCGTATTCAGTTGTAAGAGTCGGTAATTATTCATTTTAGTTCAATTTTTCCATAGAAATATAATTAACAGTTAAATAAACTCCTAAATACACATTTTTCTAAAGATAGATCGTAATATAATGGGTCGGAGAAAAATTCTTTTCGCGTATAGTATGTATAAACTTGTAATAAAATCTCTTTGGCCGTACTATTTGTATCTGACTGGTTTTGGGGCCTTTAAAAAAGTTACATTAAAAAAAAAATTGTTAAATGTTGTTGTCAGCAATTTTTAACCCCCGACAGAAAAAGAGGGGAGTTATAAGTTTAGTGTGCATATCTGTGTACCTGTATGTCTGTCTGTGGCATCGTAGCTCTCAAAAGAATTTGACGCGTTTTTTTTTTTGTTTGAAAGCTGATGTGATCGAGATGGTTCTTAGCTATAATTGATGAAGATCTGTTCAAGCGTTTGACGATTATCAGCTGATTTCCAACTTTCAAAATTCCAATTGATTTTAATTTTGGTGTACTGTGACTTCGGCAATATTTTTAAGACATTTTAACCTTAAGCTGATGCTGCAGCATCAAGTAGTCTGCGGGATACCCAACACTTTAGCAACTTATAGCAGATATAGCGTGTGTGGGCTCGTAATAATGGTTTCAACGAGTAGGTGATAGATAGTTAATTATCAAGGACCCACGATGGAGAATATAGTAATTTAAAAAGCTTGAAATAAAAATTAAATAAAAATTTAAATAAACCCCGACACCAAAAGCCTCTAAAAAGTAAAATAACAAAAGTGTCTTTGCCGTTTAAGTACCTAGTAATATTTTGACCCACGTGTCGTCGCGTCGGGGAACCGCGAAAGAAGTATTTTCATCTCCCTGGGCTGAAGTTCGGTCCCCCAATATATGTGCGGTCCAAAATACTGCTAGATACTTAACGACAAACGAAGACTTATTTTTTTTACTTTAGTGAGATTCTTTATGTCGGGGTTATTAAAATTTTATTTTATCAACCAATTTTGATGCTGATTTCACAGAAGATTTAATTTTTACATATCAAATAATCTACAAAATCTAACATAGAAAACTATTTAACATGTTTTCTATTGGATGAAAAAATAAATCTATCATGTCCTTAAATACCTTTCTTGCTTTGTATGATAGTTCACACAAACAGATGAGGTTGCGGTGTCGTGATGGCGGTTTTTATTGATATAATACTTGCGCAATTTTTGTGCTCATCTCGGATTACACAAATATGAGTGCTAATTAGAAAACGCTAGGCACCTACTTTTTTAAGTTTACGCAAACACAGACCAAGTCAACATTTGTTGACCTCTTTATGTAACATGAACAGATAAAGCAGTCTGCCTTTTTGAGACGACTGGGCGATTTATTGGTGTTAATTAAATGAAGTTTGGAGTTTTCGACGGAAAGTTACTTAAGTTAGTACTAAGTAACGGCAATAAGTTTTATTTAAGTTAATTGGGTAGAGTCGATACAACTAGACCTCTTGGTTTTAAGCCGTCATCTAAGCAAATCCAAACAAAAATAATATTTTAGCACAAATCTGAGAACTTATATTAGGAAGTTTATGGTAAATACTCCTCACTGCTCTTGAACAATCACAAAACCACAGACCGTATCTTCAGATGCGATTCTAAAATTTGAGGAGTGAAGTGATTTTTGTAGCACCAGTTTTTCATTTAATACAACATTAAACCTATCATTTCACATCGATTTTCATTATGCTTCTTTACCACTCTCCGTGCGCCGAAGGAACAAGGGGAAAACTATTTATAGGTTGACTCTTACATAAAAAATGATTACTAATAGAATTCATTCAAAGAACCAATCCAACATATGCCTCATATTGATTATGGTACCAAATCACAGTGACTTGTCTGTCTCATCTAATTATGCGAGCGAGTCCGTTGCGCCTATTGTGTGCCGGTTGTCACTGTTGTATCATTATGCATAAAGACATGCGCTAGTGGTCAGTACACTACACACCCCACATGTCGATATAATATTATGTAGATAGATAAACACGGGCGCGCCATGTCGCGCCGGCGCCAACCTCGAAAGCCATTCCGAACCATCCCAATTTTTCCGTTTCCATATCATTAGAGGTCCGAATGCGATGTAAAATTTATTCAACAGGTTTTTATTACGTATTTATGCAAACTACGGGCAGCCAGTGAACTGAACCTAATCGCACTGTCCAATCGTAATTGATTTCGATATCGACTGTGTGCCCGACGAATAAAAATGTCCATTTCCAATTTAATTACCTGTATCGAATTTTACTTAATTATTTCAAAGATGATAATTTAAAATGTTGTAATTTTTATTATATTTAGATAATAGCCCATTTGACTGAAGGTTATTTTATTGGAATCATAATCTCAACTTATTGATGAATCTTTAAAACGAAATCTTTTATACTTATTACTTAACGGTATGAAGCTATAATTCTGGGTACAAACGTTAAGTGTTTACAGGCGAATCCATCGTAAATTGTAAGTAATATAAGAGATATAAAAAACTATGTACCTACTGAAAAATAGGTGGTGTGATGTAGGGAAATACTTAAAGCCAATAAAGACACATGGTGTTTAACCTTGAATATTCTTCTATTGCATAAAAACTAATACAGAGTAAACTCGTGCGCACATACTGCAGCGTGCATTGCAGTATCTGCTGATTTAACAGAAAATAAAATGCCGCTTTAAACTGAATTCAATTTTCTTAATCAGTATCAGCTCGGAGTCTGTAATTTGTGCCCGATTTGGCGATAGGCTCGCCCCCTATCACATCATGGTATGGAATACGCACGACGAAAAGTGGGTGCAATAGTTGCGCCTGTGCCTGCCCGTCCGGGAATAAAAATCGTTAAACATTTAAAAAGTAACATAGCAATGGAGCGGAAACGTGAAGAGACTTTCTTCTCTTCTCTTCGCTACTTTCCGTCTGACATTAATACAAAGGAGTGAATTATAATCTTATTGCTAACTTACTGTATATAATTACAATAGGCACGGGGCATGGAGCAGTGAATTTCCTTTTCCCTTGTCCTTCCTCCTTATTCTCTAGAGCGTTTCCGCGTTACCATACTCTATCTACTGCTTCTGATAGAACATATCTATCTTCCTCTACGCACTGCTGTATAGCTGCACTGCCGTACATATGAATACTTACTGACGTGATACAGCCTTTTGTCATATGATATCTTGTGGATGCTATCCAGTTAAGACTTGCTATAATGGGGTAGTTGACTACTTCTTTTTTATACAATTATCGAAAATCAATGCCATCCAAAATCGAATAAAAAAAGAATTTTGAAAATTGGCGCAATAATAAGTAAGTTATTATTTGCTCACAAGAATATTTCAAATATGAATAACTGCTTTATTTTCAACCAATTTTGATGCTGATTTCACAGAAGACTTTCTTTTTTTTTATTTTCTGTTACATATAAAATAATGTACAAAATAGAACGTAGGAAACTGCCCTATTGTCATTCCTTCCAACCCCATATAATTATCATCGATCCTAATTTGTCTACTCTACCTAATTGATCACTATTACAAAGTAAACTCCCATCGTTACATAAATAAAAATGAAAATCTTAAATTATAAATAAACTTATACTGGCAAACTTTCACCCGTCCAAAACGGTAGCCACACATCGAAAATTAAAAAGATCACCAAATATGTAAATATCCGAATTATATTTTCAATACGTAAATCCAATTTGTATCGGATACTAGGAAGAGTGGGGAAGCGCATCTTGTAGGCGGGTAACGGGACCCGCGGCGCCGGTCGTTCGTTACCGCGTCATCCGACCGGTACGATACCGCGAGGCACACCATTGTCCCCTGACATCCGGCATTGATATTACGACACCTGAAGATAATTTTGCCATTAATTGTACTGTTTCTGTACCTGGCATGCCCTATTCAGGATTCATCTTTTTGTTATGATGGGTTTGAAGCTTTTAATGTGCTGTTCATAAAGCTCCAAGTATGTGTATCCAATTTGAGTACAGTTTGTAGAAACAATACTACTATATTGTGCCTGTAGTTCAAGCACCCTTACTTTACGTTTGGGGATAGGCCACCATGCTGTCCCAACTCAGATTGGAATCTAGATTCAAAGATAAGTTAAAGATTTTCAGATAAAAGGACAATGTGATCTTAGTTACAATGTTTGGATTACAAGACGCTACGTATACCTTTGGTTAACAACTACTACAATTTTGCAGCAACTGACAATACGGGTTAACGTCCTCTTTAAGGTATAGTAGAATACGAAATATTTGTCGCTCTATCGTTGATTCGGTCCTCTGTTGAGTAGTTTCGGAGGTATGCAGTAACAAATTTTAATAGAAAAACAGACAAATAGACCGAAAAGAATTATAAACATCGCTGATTTGTATTCCATTGAGTAATGGGATACAAATCAGCGAAGAAGAGTTTCTTTAGTCATCCCGTTTCTTTTTAACCGACTAGTCCGACTTCCAAAAAGAGGAGGTTATTTATCACATTTCTTTGAATGTACAGACACACCTGGCTCTACTGCTTTATTAAATTATAGATATTTTGCCCCCTTTATAACTTGATTATATAATACACAACATGTTTGTACGCTGTTTGTTGAAAAAAACACAATGATACGGAATTGATTAATTATATTTTACGAAGCGACGATAGCCTAGTTGAGAATGGAACGGACTGCCGAAACAAATGTCCGCACGTTCAAAATCCAAAGGCACCTCTGACTTTTTTAAAGTTATGTGTGTATTCTTTGAGAATTATTGCTCGCTTTAACGGTGAAGGAAAATATCATGAGAAAACCTGCATACCTTAGCAGTTCCCTATAAGAATTTCCAAGATATATAAAGTCCTCCCACCCGCACTAGGCCAGCGTGGTGGACTAAGGCCTAAACCCTCTCAGTTGTAGAGGAGGCCCGTGCTCAGCAGTGGGCAGTATAAAATACAGGGCTAGTATAGTATGGTATTTTAAATGCCATATATAGAGGTGAAGTTTAAAAATATAAAGATAAAATCTATATTTACTTGTTATTGCATGAGTCCATACCTTTATACTCCAGTATCGCCTGAAGTTTTAATTATATCTCTGTATTTCAAAAGCTTTGTTTTCTCTTTCGAAGGTTTTATTTCATAGAACGTACGACGCAGGTAAAGGCTTTTAAAATTTTATAATCTGAAATAATCTTTGATATGTGTTTCCGACAATGACAAGCCGCTACTGTATTTCAAATTATAATATTATGATGCAATAAGATGAAATCAATCCGTATGCAAGAGGATTTATGGATCAGTCCTATTGTTAACTATAAAGTGGAAAAGAGTAACTAACGAAAGTAAATCTCAACCAGGCATCCATTAATCAGTTTAGAACGTTTATCGGTTTTCTTAACCTTAATCCGGTTGTAAACCGGTAAACGCTTATCGAAATGTTGTTAATCTAAACCGAAAATTAACTATCTCAGGTTAACCTCTCATGCAGGGACGGTCCCATGCAGCTATCTTAGTGCAACAAGATACCCCGGGGTCGTCTCGTATGCGCCGAAGAAGGCCACCGCGGGTTTTGGTTGGTATGCCGGTGTAGGGTGTACATAGTGTTAGGGACTCGGTCCAATGCTCGTTCGGATGATGCTATACTCCCGAGTGTCGGCATTGGGCCGTAAGACTGTGTGAAACCAATATAATCGTTCCACTCACCCCCCCCCCCCCCTCCCAGTGGTGGTAGCGATAACGCGTTTTTACCCCGCGAAAAAAAAAGGTTAACCTCTCATAAGGGTATCTTTTGCGCTGCGTAGAGTCAACTCTTGACGTGTAATATAATATTAATTTGCTTGAATTTATGATTGAATGTGGTAGAGCAATGTTGTAGCACGTTTTGTATATAATATAAATGTACCGGGTTCTATGTTCAATGGCACATAAGTATTTACATACTGATATCTCACAGTAAAATTGCAGTAAATTCGCAGCTTTCTTGCTGCGTTCCATAGTTTCAATAAGACTTTAAAACTTAATTTAATACATGCATGCATTACTTGTCCATACAAGCCAAAAATCGAATTAGAAATATCATGGAATATATTTAGTAATCTCAATCAAAAGAGCACATGGAAAATACAAAAAATGTCGTGTGTATACAAACTCCTACCGCCTTATTCCAAAACGAAGTTTAACTTTAGTACCGTGTTTAGTACCAGGTTTAAACTATGTATTAAAATAAACGTTATTACAAAACAAAGTTTTTCGCTAGTCCGAGGATTATCTGTGGTACTAAAGTTAAACCTCCCTGAGCCCTAGTTTAACTCCAGTACTAACCTCGAAACGTTGAATATCAAGTCGAAATTATGTTTTAAGATAATCAAATATCAACAAAAATATAAAAATGGACATAAATTCCATTGATTTAATGGATTTGGAAGTGTTGGAAACAAACCAGCGGTTTAATAGACCCCGTAGTCGCGTGAATCATTTTTAATTAAGTGATGAAGATTTTCGCTATAAATGTAGTTTCACTATTATTATGTAATGTTATTACACTGTTTATTAATAATACGATTGATTTGGACTAACCTTTACTTCAAAAGTCAAATTTTCACCCCTTTTTTTCTTTGATTGCTCCATTTTCAACTGGAATAACTATCGTATACGTTACGTACATGTTTTCACAACAAAAACTACTGCACTTGTGACGCTGTTGCCGTACCTAAATAATTATAATTAAAGAACAACGTTTCTTTATGTTGTTTGAACTGCTATTCAAAAGAATCATAAATAAACCGAAATGTAAACATTTCAATAATATCCAAATACGCGCACCGCACACTTCATTCCGTTGTACGCTAGCTAAATAAACAAGTCGACAGTAACACAAAATTCACGCCATTTGAAATTATTCAGATTTAAAATATATTTAAATGACAAGATATTATATATTATAATATTTAGCATCATCACCATCGTCAAAATCACATTTTATTAAACATTATGGCTTTCTCTTCACACAAACTTATGTTAAAAGGAACGGTGCATCAATCGCCGAGTGAATGAAACTGTAATTTTTTGCTTATAATCTGTGGATACTAATTGAACCAGGGACTATCTTCGGTACTAGATAATCCTCGGCTAGTCTTGGATTTGTAATAAGAATGAATTTTAGTCTGAGAACTAACTTTAATACCGTAACAAACCAAGACTTTTTAGTCTTGGTTTAAACCCAGTACTAAGCTATCTTTTTGTAATAAGACGGAAAGTGAATAATATCCAGTCTCATCCCAATTATTGTTAATTGGTTTTATATAATTATAAATATTTGCATGCCTAAAGCAGGCAGAGTATAGCTTGAACTATGCACCACTGTTAAATCTGGTACCACCTGTATTCTATGCAAATAAATGTTTGTTTCTTTGTTAAAAATGAGGAAATCATTTTGTATATCGCTGCGGCGTATGAAGTACGTAGTTCTCGGTAGGACTACACCTTTACCCGCCAAGCCTTTGATATATGGCCGGCGCCCACATCGATCCGCAGCGTATTGGTACAACGTCTGCATACTAACCATAATGGCTGATTATGAATATAGGTCACCAAAGATTCATTGACTGCGCACTTTTATTTGGCCATTGTGGACGGGTTTGAATGTAAATATTTCATAAGAATAATGAGTATGTAATTATTTTGGCTCCTCTCCTCTGATATATTATGCATTTATAATTTTAACAAATTAAATGGTAAGAAACTATCAATTGTTATATTTGTAAAGATTTTTAAATAGAAATTTTCCGTCTTCATATTTTGTACATTTTATTTCATAAGTAATGTCAAGATAAATATAAATATAGCAAAGTGTTAATGTCCTTTAGATCACAATGTATACTGATTTACCATAGCGTGTGATTTTTCACCACCTTGCGAATGATGAGCTTGCATTTGAACTTACTGCTATATAAAGCAAGGCTCTTCAAATATTTGCTACGTTTTAATAAATATTTACACACTCGCAACAGGCCTCGCAGATAAAATGTCAAATCGTGCGCACAATTACAGAGATTCCGAATGTTTTAATGCCATTATATTCTTATGTAAATAATTGTACGAAAATTTGCCTGGTTTATAGTTGCGATACAAATGTTGGCATAATCGTATAATGAATGGGGCGTTACGTAAACAAAGAGTTGGGCGGACCTGCCACCGGACACCACCTTACAGCCCCTCCCCTCTCCGGTATACATACCCCTCCCTCGCCCCAGCCCGGGCGCCATCTGCGCATGGGCAGATTTTCGCAATCAACACGAAATGAACAGCACAAAGGCCGTATACGCGATTGCTGGTGGTATGTTGTGCAACAAGCGAGATTTTTATAATCCCCTCTCTAAGCGTCTTTTTATTATTTTGAAAGACCATATAATAATATCTTAGTCACCATTTTGATCACAATGTCAAAAGCAATGCAAAAAAAACCATTCCTTAAAATAACAAAATATTGCTAAAATGAATTAATAAATACAACTTCAATTAAAAATACCACTCAAACACCAATTACCGCGATATTATTACAGCTAATTCCTTGAAAATGCAGCAATAAACCAGGCGTCCGACTGACCCGACCCGCGGGCAAAGGCGGTCGGAGGAAATTGAAGGAGCAAACATTAATGATTTTCTTTCATTTACTTTTCACATTAACAGAAAACATTCGTTCAAAAGTCGACGCTAACTCGTCGACCACATATGGTGGCGATTCGCCGCCACCTACTAATTGAGGGCGACATTAGACAAATATATCGCCTTTTATGGTCGCGGTCGGTATTAACTATACTGATTGGTAAACAGTATAAAGGATCGTAAGACTGAGATGAATCAGCTCTCGATCGGGCCGTGATTAGAGACGATTAGCATGCGCCGGGCTCAGGCTCCGCTTCTACAACGACCACGTGGGAGGTGGGAGGGTCCCGCTATTGTCTTACAACGCGTTATAGCATTATAATAGCACTGCTATTGCACACTATTTATGTAAATCTCTTTGAGAATTCAATTTGTCTATTGTAATGTATTCATGAACGGATATTAGTGGTACAATGTGATCCTCGTCTACAACCTGTCAACCGGACGGGACGTGTTCTCGCCTCGTTTAATATGTTCCAGAATTAAGCGCCTTTAAGAAAACCAGTACTTTATTTGCGCCAAACATTTGCGCCAGATACTACGTCATGTTGGTTGAAGGTACGATATGATAATACGCACCCACATAGGTAATGCTACACAACGCACCTAGGACAACTTCCTACCGACGCGACTACTTGAAATAAAATGCGGTTATATATTTGGCAACCTTATTTCTGAGTTAATTGTTCAAACTTATCTACAAACCGAAATAAATATTTTTACGTATAAAAATCACACGAAAACACAGGTCGTGTTTTGGATATCACAATCTACAAGAAAGTTTTGGCCCCATAACACCAAAACTCTAAACAAATATTTGCGGATCTCGTAAACATATCCCCATTCACATCCGAAAAATATTTATCGAACCCCCTGCCACTCTATTTACATCTATCACATCACGCATTGTGCAACGGGGACTATCAAAACATAACAATAACATAGGAAGCATAAGATTAATACGAGGATAAGTAGGCTCTAAAATTGATTTTCAAAACAATGTACAAATCAAATCGCGCAATTCGTCAATACGTTATTTATCGAAAGGTAATTTGATTAATGTAGAACGCGGTTAAAGTTCCACTCGTAATACAGTTCGGGTCAAGGTTCATCGTGGCTTCCATTTGTCGGACATTCCCGATCGGCGCTAACAGGTATCCAGCTTTATTGTTATCCTGTCAGTGTAATATATGGTCAGTGCGAACCGATAGCATCTCGGATGCAGCTTCACAGAGTATCAGCATTTAAATGATAACCGCCATATGCCGAGGAAGCTCTGTGAGTTATTATGGGCGCGCGGCGTCCCGCGGCCCGCAGCGAGCGTCACGCGTGCCCACCATTGGCGAGCGTTTTATTGGTGTCGGCGCCACCGACAACTTTCACGTCTCGCACACAATAACACTCAAATTGGAAACCAAAATCATTTTTATAACTCACAGTATCCACGTAACAATCGAACGCTCGCAAACGCCTATTACCAATATGTGAAATGTCATAAATTCCGTCAGCGAACAAGCACTTAACGCGGGAGCGATACTCGGAGTTATTCGGGTTGTTTGCTCGTTACTTGGAGTATGTACTTCTAACGAAGGCACCCGAAACGTTCCCACAGTCGTCGATCACCGGTGAAAAAACCGAGTGTCTACGAATTAACACGTCCGCGCGTTGTGTGTATAAAAACACTCGGTGGCCCCGCGAGAGCCCTCGTGGTGACGAAGAGCTGACGCGGCTCGCGGCCGGCGACGAGCGGCCCGCGCTCCGCCTGACACGGAGTACGGACGCCACTACACCGCCCAACATACTCATACCAGGCCTTTAATTTACGTTAATTTCACATACCGGCGTATTCTCGAGAGCCCTCAAGCAACTTACCAGTGACATACGTTAATCTTGCACAAATGAATTAACTAAGAGTTAACGCATCCAATATTATTGGAAATGCAGCATAAAGCGTTGAAATGTTTCCAGTGTCGCAACATCGTTAGTAGTGACAGTTTGCTCCGTCACTAATGCCCTAAACAAACACAGCCAGCATGTGAAACTCAGCCCAGTTCAGATTGGATACAGTCGTTAATGTGCAGCGTAAACCATGCTTAATCTTTCACTTTGTACCGCTTAGAAAGAAATTAACAAAGAAATGCTACGTAAACAATGACCATGGAAGACATATTAGCGGTTTCCTTTGCCGATTGCGGGAACAAACCCATCGGAAAAGTGATGTCAGTAAATTTAAGCTTTCGATTTGTGTAAGTATATCATTTGAATGTATTATTCCGTTTTAAGTTTTAATGTATAATTTAGTGCAACACAAATAAGACCCAACATCGCTTAAATCAGAAGATCCATAAAGGAATATGTTATTGCCGTAGAAAATACAGATAAGAGCACGCATAGATAGCAAAACACACATTTGCAAATGTCAGCAACACCATATATAATGGAATTATCTTAAGAAATTGATATATGCATGCATAATGCTAATACTCCATTTATGTCGGTAAATTTATCATACTATTATCTGACTAGTATACGTTAAAAAGACACAAAAATAATGAAACAGATTTTACTCTACATTTAAGTAAACCCTTCTATTAACATGAGAAAACTATAATATAATAAAAAAGCAAATCGCGATCTCTAGCAAAGCCTCATGATGGCTTAAATGCAAATTTATGTACGATAGATTATCCGCTTCCGCACTTGCAATACAATAAAACCGTTCAGAAGCAATAATTCCAACATCTTCAAATATAATTTGAATTCAACCTCGCGCTGATCTCAATTCCTACGGGCGAATGTCCGTTTCTAGGCGCAATCAACATAAAGCAATAATAAGTCGGTTGTGCGCGACATTCAAAGTCGAGCAGGGCCAGAAGGCGGGTATAAATCAGCATTTGCCGGTAGATGGACGTTTTAATTATTGATTTATTGTTGTCTGTACGGTGCGAGGCGCGGGCGCCGGTTAATTGGTCTTGGCGAGCGTTCGCGTGACACTGTCTCTATACTGGAATTATTGAGACAAAATCGACCAATATTGAGCGCACGACCGTGTATACCTTCGTTACCTTTATCTGCTCACGGCGCGAAATATTATTAGACCGCGCTCTTTACTATTTCACCACACGACTTTGGCGAACATACAATAAAATGACGCTTTTATGAAACCTTACTACGATGTGTTACTTCATACTTGTAATTGTAATCGTTTTTTTAGAGTACGTTTAAAAGAATATATTTATTACCTATTACAGATTTATTAGATAAACAGGTGTACATCATAAATCAATAGCATAGTTTTTCACGTTTGCCACGACGTTTTTATGTGGTTAGTAGACAAACAAGCCGATATAGCAATGTCGGTTATTCATGTGTCCAAGGCAAGGATGTTTGCTTGTTAAATCATTCACTTCCGAAGGTGACGGCCGTTATGTTATTAGCTTCTCTCTGTCTAAACAGAAACTCGTTCCAGTGATCGTTTCGCAGTGTCCACAGTGAACTTTACTGTGCAGTGTGCGGTGGATGCGAGCGCGGGTGCGGCCGCCTCACTGAACCGTGGCAGTACTGCACCGCGCCGGTACGAGAGCAAATATGCGCGTGAGACACTCATCAAACGTAGGGATTGTGCGCATCTGCAAGATAAACTATCTCATAATGATTCCTTATGTTTACACGAATTTTAGACATTGAAATTAAACTATTATAACGGCTTTTATCGTCCGCCCCGTGACCACAAAGTGCTGCAAAGCCTTCGAAACGTCGGGAGAAAAATTAAAAAAAAAAAAAAAAAACCGCGATAAAATCCGTTATAATAGTTTAATTTCAATAAACTATATCGTTATGTAGAGCAATCTTGATAGATCACATTAAGCTACAGTTTTATCAGTTAAATTCTATCAGATAACCTAGCTGGAGTGCTTTAAAAATATATGTTAGTAATCCAAGAAAAAAAAATACATTAATTAATTTAATATAGTTTAATGTTCGTTTTGGAAAAAGTAGAGCAATAGAAAGTGCTTCAATCTAAATAAACTAATTTGTTTCTATAAATGTCCATGCAGTCATCCTCATACTCAATTAATAATTATTTATGACAACTGTCACATCCACAGTTTGAACCGTATCTAACATATACGTAACCAGCCTCCACACCTTATATTTAACGCTAAAATTCATTAATGTACGCTTCCACGTATATCTTTTAGTGGAGTACAATGCCCATGCGCAACGCTTGTAGAAGAGACGAGCACGCACTTGGCCCGCGTTTCAATATTTTAGTAGCGACACAAAACAAACAGAACTCCTTTGTTGAAGGTTAGACGTGTGTGAAGAGAATTTCCGTGTCACTCACGGTCTCGCTTGGTTACACATTAGCGCGGAGTTTACGTACGGACAAACATTTTTTGTTCTCCTATGATCATTAGCTTGACAATTTTAGCCGGCCGCCAACTCTGAAGTTGCTTAACAGTGACTTTTCTTTTGGTCACATTCGACGTGTTTTACAATGTTTTTGGTTGAACCTTTAAATTGAGCGATTTCCTAACGATTATAATAAAACAATGACGTATAAAGTTACAGGTATAGCCTAAAATAAATGGAATTTTTAAAAAAGAATACTTCAACCGACCTCATTATGTAAAATACCAATCATAATAATTCCATAAATTTCTGTCCAACGACCCAATCAAGAGTATATTTATAATACCAAAGTGACCTTTTATTTCCAAATCGATAATAGTAAGGATAACGCGAAAAACGGCCTCAAGTGTCACCATATCGGCTTAATGCCTGATTGTGGGGTCCTAAGTTTGTAGCAATTTTATGTTCCCCCGATAACAATATCTATAGGTTATAAAGTTGATAATAGTCACCAGTGCAATAAAGAAACTTGAACGTAAACAGCCAATAAATAAACAAGAAATTATGTTTCCACAAAGTTATTATCACATTTTGTGTACAACAAGGCTATCAAGATAAAAGTCTGTCAAGGTAATAATATAATGCACTAGGAGAGAAAGCTCGCCGTGCTTTGGTTTTTATCAATGAAAAATGGTCTCTGTAATGTTCAACTTTGTAATTACTATGCCACGTGATATCCATGTTCTCACGTCATATTATATAATTAGGAATCATTTTTAAAGTAGCTATATAATACCATATTTCACCATAATAATGATGAAAAATACACAGATTTTCGATAGAAATTATTATCAACTTTATGATATAGGTCGTAAATACTTACATAATACATATTTATGTTTGCTAAAATGTCAACAGGGAATTGTGGCTACTAGTACCCAATTTATAATATTAACAAGTTCGCAAAGATAAAGAGTTCTTGAAACTTTATTCTTATCTCAACACCATAAATAATTGATATTTTAATGTCACAAATGATCTGTATGTAACTATGACCCACTTGGGCGAGAAAAAGGCTTCTTCGCAAAATATTTTTATGTAAAAATAAGCCTTATCCCTTCTGAATAGATGCTATATCGTTTTATCATATTTTTAACACGTAATCCATTTTACATTTGAATTGAAACGGAAACGTGTTTTTCAAGCAAGTGCTGTGCCTATCCCATAAGTTATCGTATGTAATAAAATTAAATGTAGCACATTTCTCTTTTTCATGTAATCTTCATAATTTATACACAGTTTTTGTTTGCGACGTGTATCGGCGCCTGGAGGTACGTGTAGATTTTAACTACAACTCACTGGATGCAATTTACTCACCTTGTATTGCTTTCGTACACTACCTGGATAACAGTTTTATTTCCATCAATGTTACATTTAGCTGTGAAAATCTAAAAGATGTTTGAAAATTATAAGCATTAAAAATAGGAAGTTATTTCATGGCAAATATACTGATAACACGAATATCATTATTATTTTTACTGTAATATAATCGTGTTTGAATAAAAAATGTTTGGTTTTAATTTCACAGCTGTGGCGGAAACGGCTTTCCATTTCTATTATGAAGTCCAATTATGTTTACAAAACAACATAGAGGAATCTGTTCGCTACCGTTTGGCTATCAAATATCAATAAAATCAATATGCGCAGCCAATCAATTATTAAAATTTGATTTATGTGATCAGAATAATATGTAAATTAATTTGTATCAATAAATATACAATCCTAACATCATCTGTTTACTAATTACATTAAAATAATCAATCGTAGTCTATTTGAAGTCTTTTTAATAATTAAACTCTATATTTTAGTAAAGCACTAATTATTTTGGGTCTGCCTACGCGCAAATTGAATCGCGGACAGTTGCGTTGCGCCATCAAATATCGTTTAGTCAGAGTTATTAGGATACCAGATTTAAATGTCACATAGTGAAGGACTGTTGGCCTGCTACCAAAATAATAAATTTTGATACATTTTACTGAGTGTTTTATTCATAAATTAATAAATTAATTACTGTTCGTTTCTACTTTAAGCAAATTGATATTACTAATGGTGTTTATTTGTATAGTAGATGTCTCAAAGCGAGAGTTTAAATGTTACCATCACTTTTCTATGGTTGTCGTCACGCTAAAAAGAAAAACTAGTATTGTTAAAGTTATTATAACATTGTTTCGTTTTCAAAAAACACTGCATAAGAAAACGTCAGCTGATATCTAAGGAAGTCATGCAGTATATTGCCGTGTAAAAAGTAACTTCGAGTGCTGTGTGGTTTACGTAGCTAATGTAATGCCAAAATATCAAATCGTAACTATGTACCATTTAAAGGAATAAATAACAGTTATCCGCGAATTAGACTCTATAAATATAGAGCTGAATATAAATAAACATCAATTAAGGAATCTTATTTCATCCCTTATTTTGCACGTACAGTCAGCAGCATAAGTAGCTGAACGAAATCAAAATTTCAAATCGCCTATATACGCGTTAAGTTAACCTGAAACATTTTTTTCCTTCGTTTGAAGTAAAGTAAATCTCTTTGAAAGATAAAATAAAGATTAAAGAATAAGAACACAAAAGGCAATTTGAAATTTTGAATTTGTTCAGCTACTTATGCTGCTGACTGTACAAAAGAATTTCATACACTGTACTGAGAATATTTGACCGTTTAAAAAAGGCACGTCTAATATGTAAAGCTACGCTCTCACACATGATAAGTGTCGAAAGGAATGTTATTGTGTGTCCAGTTTTATTTATTTACCCAACAATGGGCCGATTCAGCGGTTTCTGGGGCGGCTAACTATGTTTGTATAAGTGGTCCACTAACAAGATTTCCGGTGTTATATTCTCCCTTTATGGTTAAATGAGTAAACGTGGAGGCGAGATCGCCGCGTTACTGGGAACTTTGTGCCACATACTTAACGACACGTGGTCATTATCTCTACCTTTACTGTGCTGCATTAATAACGTATCTACATTATTGTCCGATTAAGCATGCCATGTTAGGAGATTTCATATCTAATTATTTTGATTGTACCTCTAAACTTTACCAAAAAATATTGCAAATACGTAATTTCCACCATCGCCAAAAGACGACCATCCCATTGTTATACGTCAAGAATAGTATTCAATGCTCAAATTAATAGCCGCTATCAACCCCACTAACCTTACGCACAGCAATCTATTATTCAATCTCATACGAACAGACAAATGAGCAAACAATTTGTACAGAAATCATCGCCGAGTTTTCAATACGCAAAATCCATCAACAGTTAATGCTGGTATGTGTGTGATTTATGTAGTTAAGGGCGCGTCTGAGGCTCGCAGCTTATACCCGGAGGGTTGCCAGTGAAAGGCAATAGTGCGCCTCCCGCGGCGGTCGGCCGGTACTCCAACTAACACAATTTATAGTCAGATCTGCCATCATACCGAACATTAAAGCTTATTCTTTTAGCACGTTATCTGCGTGCAGTCATAATAAAAGTATATTATAATCATTATAATGTTTTATTGCTTTGTATGTAGGAACGTTTCAATGTAAAGGTAATGGGGTTTTGATGTATTTTGGTGTTTGGTAACCCGTTAAAAGTTACGGTTTGCAAACTATGAAAACCCTACTCAAGAGCGAAATAAAACTAAGATAATGAGGTGGCAATATGTAGTCTCCAAGACCTTTTTTTTGTTTTCACAGAGAAAGTGACTTATTACCGCCCAGCCTTCAACGAGCCCTCCTTCAAGGAGGGCGTCTGTGCGGTTATGTTGGGTTCACCGTGCCTTACGACGCGACGTTAAGCCGCCCGGAAAGATGGAACCATCGGCCGACCGCCGGGCCGAGTCCCTAACCTATGTACAACGTACGGCATACCAATCGAAACTCCGCGGTGGCCATCTTCGGCGCATTAGGGACGGCTGCGGGCTTCCTCCGACGGAAGTGTCTAAGTTGTCGCCCGCAACCGCCCCTGCGCGAGAGTCTCCAAGACATGCAGTTAAAATCCTACTATAATAATATTATAAATGTGAAAGTTTGTAAGTATGGATGTATGGATGTCTGGATGTATGGATGTTTGTTACTCGTTCACTCAAAAAAGACTGAACGGATTTCGATGGCACACGGGTATATTATGTCCTGGATTAACACATAGGCTACTTTTTATCCCGGGAAAATATAGAGCGGGACTTTTATCCCGGTAAACTCATTCACGCGGGTGGAGCCGCGGGCAAAAGCTCGTGTATAATAATATTTTTTAACATAAGTACATGGTATTGCGTATTTATACAATTTAATACTTAAAAGTATACCAATTTTATAACGAGGTATTAGTATGTTCATTTCTATAAAAGGATAACCTCTACCTCCAATAAGAAGCTAAACTATTCATGAGTAAGATATGAAATATTATTTTTCGATACTTTTGTTCTAGAAAAGCATTTTACAGTGGTGAAGCTTCCAGTAGTTATTACTAAGTAAATTCATTATAAAAACTAAATTTTGTTTAGAATAATGTGGCCTATCCAAGGTAATGCCGCGGTTCCAGCCACCACTCGCATTGCTTAGGTGGCACGCACCAATAATGCAATAAATACACGCTTATCGCAAATCAGCTCGTCTCTTGCGGCGATTTATTCATGAGCATCTCGCATATGCTTAACTCTACTTACATTTATCATCTACCCGTGGCTCAGTCAATTAAGCCGGATCATCAATGATTCCAATTAAATTCATATTATACTTATGTATTTGGTTAGTTGATTATCGTGAATTTACAGCTTGAGTTTACTGAAGGTTTGAGAAAGTATCTAGGGGTACTTAAATTTAATCTGGCAGTTACCATTATACCAATAGCTACTGTATTCAAAGTGATTTCATTATTTTGTTATAATGTCCTACTATTGCAACTTAATTATAATAATCGTTGATCATTTGGACACTTTAACATTTCCTTTTCGTGACCAATTCTCTCATTATGCCGGGCACGTCGCATTAACTATAGTTTGTAAAACCCGGCATGGTATTGAACGTTCAAGATACAGCCATTAAAATAGATTTGATGAATTCACATCAAACATTAACGTTCGTGCGCTCACACCGCCTCTTGGTCACGTCTATGTAAAAACCTAATCCTTATTTAATCAGCGAATACTGGATGTCCCCATCTGTACTTTGTAATATGCCGCCGACAAGGCCCCGCTTTTAACTTGCTAAACGTCTTATACGTTCATCACAACATTATCCTTTCGACACGGTAGCACTAATTGGATAAAACATCAGAACAAAAAAAGTCTAAGAAACAAACACTTTAATAATACGGACGTTCGTAATTTCGAGGCGCAAAGGGAATTCCATTTAACATGTGAATTGGATGTGTCGGGTCGGCGCGAGAGCTGTCATTAGAGGGCGGGCGATGTGCGGAGCCCGCAGTCCGGACGCGCCTCGGACAGCTGAGCGCAAGCAGAGCGGCGCGCGCGCATCCTTCACACTAGAGGTACTAGTCACTACTCACTAGAGAGCCGGACGCGGCGACGTCAACGCACACTGATTGATGGGCGGCACGGCTCAGCCACGGATCGAAACGTTGTTAGTGTTTAACTAACAGTTATGATTCAAAACAAAATTTCATCTTGATTGATAGACTAATGATATAAAGCAAACACGATGTTACGTCAGTAGGTGTGTAACCGTCTGTCGCCCCGGGGTGACTTATTTTCATTACGCCAGATTCATTATGTAACAGATCATAAGAGCCAATATATCAATAGTTGGCTTTCCCGCTGTGAATTTGTTGATAAAGCCAGTTTTCAAATAATTCAAGGAGGAGGTGTCACTTAAACTTATTGATATTGCAAAATCATAAGAATAAGTGTCGACTGCCGATAGAAGAACTTACGAGTGTATTATCTCTTATTATTACTATACTCATTTCCTAGTTATATATTACCATATTATTAAAATTATTTACTAGTATTTTGCACTGCAAGAGATAATTCAACTATAATATTATGATAAAAGTTAACGATTATTTCCGGCCGCGCTGACCCATGCGGGGCCGTGCGTCGCAGAGCGCCGCTCCGTGGCCGCTCTTCTATGGTCCATCACGTACATTTTAATATTATAAGCTATTAGGCGCCTCGTCGGACCTCTATTACTGTGTCCATATCATAATACGGAATTGTCTGTTGAACGCTTAGATTTTGTACTTTTTACTTTCATTAAAACAAAAAGGCAGGATCGTCGGCGCCGGCCATTGTTCTCCGCGGCCATTCGTCGCACTTCATGCTATTCACATTCAAATTAAATGCCTTGTGTACAAAATTAATTTGTCTTTTGTCTTAGGTCGGGCGCGGGCTTGCACCAGCGCAGCTGACATGTCGCGGCGCAGCAGGGCGCTCGCTGTACCATACACCAACAGAGACCTAAAGCTAACCCAGGATTAACGCTTTTGACGCTTTTATTTTCTGTCCTGTGTAGGGTCCAGTCTTGTACTCTATCTAGCTCTTATGTAAGAGCTAAGTTAAGGTTAATAACCATACTACAACTGATATATATTTTATATTTATAAGCCATGATAAGGCTACATCGGCCAGGGTGGTACAGTTGTCCTAAATAACATGTGTGTCAAACTCATGCCTATACTTTTAAAATTACCTAAGGCCCCACAAAATCTCGGCAAAAATTCTATAGCTTTCCTTAGAGGTTTACAACGAATTCATAAACTCACTGGCATTGTGGGTGTTCAAAGGTGGTAGTAATTACTTACCATCAGGTAACAAAATCTGCCGCTACGACAAAATGTGTACTGTAACTGACCAAAGTAATTATAACTAAGAGGTAAACAAGTTTTTTTTATCGTAAAATAAAATTATTTCTTAACCAATTCCTAACCTGATAAGACCAGCTGTAGTCAGGAGTCAGAACAGGGTCACGAATATTTTCTCATATCATTTGAAGATTGACGACGCGTCGTTATGTCATCGGTTAATTTAATATTTATTTGTCATCGTAACACTCTCTCGACACCGTAGTATTTTTATTATGTCCCAAAACTGATACTGCAATACTTTTTCATTCTTCGAGGGACATAATAAAGTGTAATTTCATACTAAATTGTCAGAGATTGAGAGCTTACACCGATGTAAACAACGAAGAATGCGCAGCTGTCAAACAAACAAGGAAAAATATATTTGGAAAGACAACCGTGACGAAAACATCGCACTCGACCTCTAATAACGTACCTTCAGTTCGAGTAATTAAAAACTGAGACGCAGATGTATAACAAGCCTTAGAGCAATGAGTCACGAAAGTTTTGACTAATCTATTATTAGACTATACCTTATTAATGGCCGTAATGTCCTTGGATTATCATTGATGCATGGGTAATTAGTGTGCTCACAAGAAAAGATTTACATCTGCCATCTACAAGGCCAAAGTATTATATTTTTGTAGCTCAATGGCTTTTAAATTCTTTAATCCCAGTGACCGCAACCCAGAGGACAAACGATTTCAATCTTAATATTACGCCACGAAGTTCGCAAACAACCATGACTCTACGTCCCTAAATAATATTGTGATAATATCAAGCGAGTGGATCTCGCATAATATTAAACAATGTTTATGGTAAACAAGAGGCGACAACCAACGATCTGCTGAGCCTTTGCGCTCTTAATTAATATTCAGTGACTAAGCAAAATATTGAGACGCTTAGGAATAATAGTAAATTACGTGTCTGACCACAGGAACCATTAATTTGAGCCAATTGTTTGGAGACTGATTGAATGAATTAGTTTTTTAATCATTAACAATAATCCTCAATTACTATAGTATGTTGTAATCTACTTCCAAGTGTATATTATTTCGGGTCTCATGTGTAATATCGATTATCTTGTGTGTATCTATATACGTTCTGGCATGAGTGGCGAATTCGCGGGTAATTAAATTTTGACGCATGCGCGCTGCCACTGGCTCGAGATCGTCCGATACAGTCGACGCGTGTAATTGTTGAGCTGACGACGGGACCGATAAGTGCCGAATGAATAAATATTCTCTTCACAATCAACGGTTTATGAATAAAATTCCTGTGTTTTAACAAATTTTTACAGGTCGAAACTTTAATCTTCTTACATACTTGTTGTAGCTTTCACGTAATGAATTCATTCCTCGGAGTAATGATGCCTCATAATGATGACGAAACAACAAACGTGTGAAACGCTCTAACAGTCAGTAAAATGTAGAGTTGGTCAAGACTAAAGTTATTTCTTGGAATGTCGAGCGAAACACTAAAGGACTCGTGTCGACTTTACCTGGCCATCGAACGGCACTCAAAACCTGTCTCGATCAATCCACCTCTTGTTGCTCGTGTTAAATAAAAACCTCTCTTAAAATACCAACCGAATGAGCTCGCTGACACTTGTCATTCCGGCCCTCAATCCTTTATATTTGTCTTTGAAATGTGATGACAGTGGTACAAATTACGTGTACAAATCTGTGTGTCGTTCATAACGCGGTATCTGACGCGCGTGATGGATGTGCTCGCGACGCACCGCACCGCCTCCCCTGCCCCCCGCTCCGTCCCGCCGGCACACCGTCTCATCACCCCGGAGCCGCGCTCGGATTAACGCGTTATAATTAATACCGACAGCCTCTCGTATGGGAATCGATGTCGCTCGACGCTCTACCACGTCACACAAAGCTACGTTTTATAAAACGTTCCCCATCTAAACATCTACTTTTGTTTTTGTTATAAGCTTTACACATACCGCGACCTTTTGACGCGTTTGAAAACTAGTAAATACATTTTAAAGATAGCAAGTGAATCGTAAAGTTGTTGCGGTAAATAGAGGCTCGTTGGGCGGACGCGCGCCGCGGACGCGTGCTATTGTTGCGAGCAATTTACCGCCGCTTCAATCGTTGAAATATTTCGTGCAACGGGCATGTCCAATTGCTAACGAGCCGAGTGCGACGCGCAAATGAATAAGCACCTCATGCATAGACTAAGTGATTGCAGTCGTATGTTACTGACACATGTTCGGAACGACTTAACGCTTTGTTAATACAAAATAACTTTACAGCGTAAACATTCGACCATTGTGCGTCTGACAAAACATACAGACTCAATAGAGATTAATACACTCTCTTTATTCATACGTTTACGACAAGACATAAATGTTTATAAGTTGTAATTTGTTTCGCCTGACAATAACTCGTAGTTAATTATGCGTGATAAATCATTTGATACCTAATTGCACGTCTAACACTGACTGATCTCGAAGGTGAATGCTGCCCAAGAGTTAGAATTAGCTGCACTTTGCCCGTCTAATAGATCAGAACACGTGTGTGCGGCTTTCATTGTGAGCCTTAACAAGAATCTACTTTAATATGTAAACGTCATACGTTTGATGTGGGCTGATAAAACGATTATAATTTTCTAGTGAAATAATTAGAAACGTATATCTAGATGTAACTATAGGAATCTTATTTGTAGTTTAATTAGACGTTTACCAAAATCGTTTATATGGTTTTCTATGCCAAAAGTATTATCAAAAAACCAGAGTAAATTTTATTTTTTTTGTTAAATACAAATATTTTGTATCCTATTCAACTGATTAAAATATTTTTAATAGTAAAACAAGACCTCTCACACTAACACTTCCATAATGTAGAGTTAAAAAAATATGCAATATGCATGTCTTCCTACCAGTATCATATCAGTATACGGCATTTTTATACCACTTGTATTTCTTAAAAACATACCATAATACGCCTAATAAGTATACATACATAAAATTCTGTAATTAAACATCTATCTTCGCCTGCGATATTGATCACATAAGTCAATATTTCAAGGTAATTAAAGGCAAATCAATCTTGTATACTTGATATGAAGAAGTGTGAAAATCTTTATTAATAATATAAAATTATTTATTGTCATAGAATAATAACGCCAAGAATGATAGTTTCATATAAAAAAACTGTCAAGTGTGAAGCATAAAACTCATTGATGTAGGCGTAGGCCACACGTATTGACGTTCTGCCACACGCACACAAGGGTGCAAATAATGTTGCTAGTGGTATCGGATGTTCCCCAAAACCTTAAGTCATTATTTAATTAGGATTATTTATGGAATTATTATTATTGTTCACAGTAAGGGATTACTTTATCCTTAATTATAATGATAAAAATCTGAAATAAAAAATAATAAAATAAATCCCTTAGAATGACCAAAACAGTACCAAATTAAAAACAAATTACGTTGATGACGTGAATTAAACGGTTGAATGCGGTATTTACCTTTGCCTCCATTCTAGTTTTATGATGATGATATGAATGAATGCCTTTATTTATGTCAATAATATCAAATGTATCTGGTTCTATTTTATTACGGTTTTTTTTGCGAATCATAGTAAAAAAGGCAGCATCACCATTCACCATTCAACCGTATAATTAACGTCATTTGAAGCTTAGTGTTTACGTCTGCTGAAAAAAAGAAAAAAAAAATTAAAATGATAAATGATAACTTCATAATTTCTAAAAAATAAAAGATACAGGTGTCCTTATTTTAGAACTATTTTCATTTAAAATAATAATATAAGCTTGTTAAAATTTGAAATGTCAATTAAAATCAACTCAACCGAAAAATATTGTTTTCATAACACTGGCAACACAATTCCAAAGCATGCAAAGGTACCAATTAAATAAGTTAATTTTAGAAATATATTAATTTTAGAATATGAACAACAACATTTGGGGTATCAATTTTCTTTTTTTTGGCAACATTTTGATATAATGGGGTCTATAAAATTTTTGAATTATTGTTTTTGCTTTAACTATTATTTTATGTCAAAATATTAGATTAATCGTAATAATTGCATGTGAAATGTTATGTTACAATGTTTCTTAAAATTATCCGAGATACTGTGGCATCAGTTTATTGCACAAACCATCATTTTAAAATAAAATATCGAGAGCTGATAGCGCTACGATTCGGCCTTGAGCACTGACGCGGGATGTTTGGTTACTAGGCTAATTTAGCCTAGTTTTACTTGCCTCACTAAGCGTGTATGTTCACGGTTTCTATGTGTTATTATTCTAAGTTTATTGTATTACTTTAAATGTTATAGTTTATATATTGTATTTAAGTATAATAATATATTAGATAAGTCTATTAATTTTAAATTGTTATGTATACACCCCCTTCTTCACTTCATATATCTCTTACAATCAGTGTAGGTTGTCTGGAAGAGATCGCTTTTTAGCGATAAGACCGCCTATTGTCGCACGATTCAGTTCTAAATCTTTTTTTTTTTTTTTTTTTTTTTTTTTTTTATTGCATTTAATGACGAGACGAGCATGCCGTTCGCCTGATGGTAAGCGATACGACCACCCATAAACAGTACAACACCATCCAGCACCTTGACTAACAAAGTACTGTGTGGCATTCCACTGCGCTCGTCACCCTGAGACATAAGATGTTAAGTCTCATTATGTCCAGTAGTTATACTGGCTACAATGTCCTTCAAACCGAAACACAACAGTGCATGCACACTGTTGCTTGGCGGTAGAAATAGACATTGCGGTGGTACCCACCCAGACGGCCTCTTACATAATGAGAGACCTACCACCAGTAAATAATCTATTTGTTATTTATTTAATTTTTGTATAATGTGGTGTGCAATAAAGTGTTTTCATTCATTCATTCATTCTTTCCTAGGTTGAATTTCAATATAACTAGGCGGGTAGTGGACGTATTCACAATTGAAGATGTTTCCCATACGAGTTCCTATTTCTATTTGCCCAGAGGCGCGCGATGTACGCCACTCATTCGTTCAGCATATGCTTTGTTTAATATTAACCCGAGACAATTATCTTCACAAGCAATCTACGTCTCTACATTCTAATGTAGGTAATCATGAAATATACGCTTAATTCTTTTAGTCTTTTTTAACAGAAAGCAATTACTTAAAAAAAATCGCTAAATGAAAGTTTGAAGTTGTGTGCAATGTTATAAGTTTATAACGAATGAAACAAGCTTTTATTTATTTATGAGTGATTATATTTTGATATATTATGAATGTTATAAGTAATGATATTTACTACCTCCGCAAAATATTAAAACGTAGTACTTAATAAGGATTTGAAATAGGGTAACATCGCCTGAAGTAATTTGTGAGCAACGTCTGGCATTATAATTTAAAATATTCAACGACCGCAATATTAATATTAGTTTTTAGGCATCTTCATTTAAATGTCATGGGGAGATTGTGATAAAGTGTTCAGTATTTAAAAGTACATTTTACTACAAACCACCGACTCCCAATTAAGTCAAAATTAGGTGTAAACAGTACAGACTATCTCATACATAATATTATTTAAAGCTTTTATTACATCCTGGCCATCTATTTCTTAATTTAAAAAGGTTTGGATACACAGTTAGTAATTGTGCTGCTGGGCGTCTGTTCACACTGAGCTAACGGGCTGGCCTCTGACTCTTCTTATACGCCGTCTGCCCTGCAAGATCCCATTACACTTGTCTATTTTATTGTCTATAAAGCCTTAAGTGTCGGTGATCTCTCAACGACGCGTCGCCTGATACTTATTACATAATACTTTACTGTAAAAAAGGTAAAATTACCCAATTTCACGTCGATACTATCTAAAATGACTATTTTAAACGTAGCACTGTAATAAATTTAAACCCGAAACTTACAATAGAATGGTTCATTTACGACATCGCAGCCCATTGAAGGGACGACAGTAAAATAATATATATAGCTCTCTGTTGACAAAACATATATTTGTAACAAAGACGTGTAAAATTTCTCAAACGTCGGATTTAGGTATACATCGCGATCGCCAGTGTCAGTGTTTCAGACGAGCGTTTAGCTTTTGGTGGGAACACGTGCGTGTAACCGTATCGTTTACAAAAGATTAAGAGGTGGTAATTTGACGTTGATTTAGGGAGAGCGTTGATGCTTTCATCGCTCGGATTGTCTTACTCCGCATCGAGAGAAACGCTTTGTCTACTTCACGTGACTGTCCGTAAGAGCCTTTATAACGTTATAATCCATCGTGTGTGACGTGAATAAATCCTTGGGAAGTAACCTATTACTTTTAAGTTATTAAACTGGCTCTTCACAAATGTTTCTGTGTTTATTGAGTAGGGAAACGGAAAATTGGGGTACTTTTTTAACTTACCGCATGCCGGCTTCTCGTGCTACTCTCAAGTGTTGTCAATATCATTTGAGTGACATCAAATTACTACGATGGTTTAAAATTGCACATGTTAACATCTGCAATTTTAACCACTCTTACCATCAGGTGAACTGTACGCTCGTTTGCCCCCTATATCATGAAAAAAAGCCTCGGTGTACCTTTACTCTTGACAATTAGTTTATTCGCGTTCCACAATCGAGGATATTATGGATAGATAGCATTAGTCATTTAATTTTATAGCATAGCTTATAAAATTTCAAAAATACCAATTGCCCTAGACTTTAAAAGAATGATAGTGTAGCAGTTTTAAAAGAAAAGAATGGCGATGATTAGAAAAGGTTACTTTTGTATTTCGACAATTTTCTATGAGATTTCATTAGTATTAATGGTAATGTATCTTTTCGTAATTGTGGACCGTTAGCTAATACAATAGAGGTCGCGCGTGCGGCGCGGGCGCACGGCGCGGTGCGGCTGGTGCAGCTGCGCGGTAGCGGGCGCGGCGCGGGCGCTGATGTCATCGGCTCAGCTTAAATGTTATTTTCCATCGCTCGGAGTCGCGTGGGTGCGGCAAACAATTTCTGCAGTTATCACAATAAGTACACGCTGTATAAAATTTTAGGTATAGAACTATATTTATTTTAGTTTTCCGTGTAAATAAGGAATATTTTTTTCTATCTTCATTATCTTCTATACGAGATTAAAATGACCAACAGGATATTTTCTTTATTTCGCAGATAAAGTGCAATCACCACTACCGCCCATTGTCAGGGCAGAGTAGGAGGTTATATTGGGTTTGCCAGTCTTACGACCCAGTCTTGAGCTCCCCGGATAGATTTTAGACATAGGGCGACTGCTGAACCAAATGCCTCATACTTTATACAAATAATAAACCAACATACCAAACGGCATACCCTACCTGCTAGTGCTTACGATAAGGAGGGCTCCGAGTCCCCTTGAAAATAAGTGCCCAGATAGCAAATGCAACCATCTGATCGGAGCGAGATGACGCTTAGTAGCCCGTCTAACGTTTGGGCATACTCACGCCTTTTATCCCCGGAGGGGTAGGCAGAGGCGCAACTTTTCGCCGTGCGTATTCCGTCCCATGATGTGATAAGGGGCAAGCCTATCGCCCTATCGGGCACAAATTCCAGACTCCGAGTTGATACTGATTAGAAAAATCCAATATCACTTTGCCCGACCTGGGGATCGAACCCGAGACCTCAGCATTGCAGTCGTACCGTAATACAACTACGCCACCGAGGCAGATACAACAACGCCACCGAGGCAGACATTTAGGATTTCCGAAAATAATAATTTTACTCAATGCTATCAATTTTTTCACGTTCTACAATATGTATTAACTCAAACCAAAGTGATTTATTACAACAATGTATGTAATTAAAGACAATGAGTACTAAATATTATAAAAAATGCCACCTATTAAAATTTTAATCTATTTCTTATACGCAATATTTGTACTCAGTGTCCTCCCAGCCTAACTTAAAGTTATGAATGAAATAACGTTTTGCAAGAGCGGATGTTGCGAGGCTGCTCGTGTCGAATTAGGTTTAGAACCTTATGGAGACTTGATGAATGAACGGCCGCCCGCCGCCGCCCCGCTGCGCGCCTCACCCGCCCCGCACTCGATGTTCCAAATCAACATTTACCTTGATAAAGGTGAATTGCGCCTTAACTTATGCATAATATTAAAGTAGGTAAACTAGGTTTATATGCCAAAATGTAATCTTACCAACAGGTATATTGCATGTTAATTTTAAAACCAGGCACCTGCAGTTTTGCTTTATCTTGAATTTTGTTTCATAGAGTTAAATATACCGTATTGAGTTTTTTACATTTTCAATATCCTATAAAATATGCGACCGCTGCCCAAAGGCAATCCATATTCGTGAGGATTTAGAATATAATTAATCACAAAATCTTATGCAGGATGGTGGGTTGTCGGGAAAGACATCGACCTCCTAGATGTTAGTGTAGTGATATATGTAGTCCATTCCTACGGTCTGGTGGTAGGTTTCTCATATGTGAGAGTCTATCTGGGTGGGTACCACCGCAATGTCTATTTCTACTGCCAATCAACAGTATGCATGCACCGTTGTGTTTCGGTTTGAAGGACATTGTAGCCAGTGTAACTACTGGACATAATGAGACTTAACATCATATGTCTCAGGATGACGAGCGCAGTGGAATGCCACACAGTACTTTCAATAGTCTTTAACAGCTCTGTCATCTCATTGAGCTCCGTGGTGAAGGACCTTGGGTTATATATTGATTCCACCCTTAATTGGCGTACCCACGTGACTCAAGTGTGTCAGAGAGTTACCGGCACCCTGCGCGCTCTTTATCGCCTTAAGAACTTTCTTCCAAACCGGACTAAAGTGATGCTTGGCAAACCTTAGTCCTTCCGATAATCGTCTATGGTGATGTGTGCTATCTTGACCTGAATGCAGATCTTCTCAACAAACTCAACCGTCTTCTTAATAACTGCATTCGATTCATTTTTAATCTCCGTAAATACGACCACGTATCATCATATTCGATGTTTACTTTAAAGGCTTCCCATACGTCGGCGTCGAAGCCTACGTACGCTTATTACACTTTTTTCAATCCTTAAGTCCCCTACACCACCTTCTTATTTATTGCCACACTTCCAATATCTCCACTCCAACCTTTGATAAATTATAAACCTAGATAGAGTGACGCGCTGCAATGAAACTAAAACAAACAGGCCAACTTTTCTTAAGCTAGTATGCGTGACAGCTTTGTCATACGCTATCGCTGCATCATTCTGCGTATCCTTGTGTGCGCGCATAATGATACCAGTTATTACATGGTTTTTATTAAAATGGGGAGAAAATTATATCCATGAAAAACAACAACAAATAATTCACTCGTCCTCATTTAGTGGACAATTGTTGGCCTCTTTTTTTTTCGACGCGTTTGAAACTTTCAGTGTCTATCTAGGTATATAATTAATCAAAGACTCCAACCATGAGCGAAATCTTCGCTCTAGTAATAATCTTCTACTTTTGTGTCCTTCTCATAACTCTGGCCTTGTCCATTCGTCTTTTCCTGTTCAATCTGTACTTCTTTGGAATGTGCTCCCTCTAGGAATCAGGATGTCTACGAGTCGTTACGTGTTTAAAGTTAAAGTTAAAGATCTAGTTTCGGGTGAATTAGTGGAATCATCGTGAATTTCTAGTTTACGTCTTGGATGTTATCTATGAATTTGTAACTTTTTTTTTTTTTTTTATAGCATAGAATGACGAGACGAGCATGCCGTTCGCCTGATGGTAAGCGATACGACCACCCATAAACAGTAGCAACACCATCCAGCAACTTGTCTTACAAAGTACTGTGTGGCATTCCACTGCGCTCGTCATCCTGAGACATAAGATGTTAAGTCTCATTATGTCCAGTAGTTATACTGGCTACAATGTCCTTCAAACCGAAACACAACAGTGCATGCACTGTTGCTTGGCGGTAGAAATAGACAACCCAGACGGCCTCTTAAACTACTATAACTAACTATGTATATATTTATTGTAGACACGTTTATATATTGTATATGTATGGTATATATATATATATTAATTTTGCATTATACTTATCGTAGTATGAATCAATATTTATAAGTTTATATAATTTCGAAATAATCACATCTCGCCCCCTATCACATCATGGGACGGAATACGCTTGGCGAAAAGTGGGTGCACTAGTTGCGCCTCTGCCTACCCTTTCGGGGATAAAAGGCGTGAGCATGCGTATTATTTCGAAATAACTACCTCTGATGCACCTACCTTGTTAATCTCTGCACCACCCTAAGGTTGACTGGGAGAGAATGCCTACGGCATTAAATCCTCCTTTATACATTTGTATATGAAGTGCTTAAATAAATAAATACTTTGTAACTCAGGGTGTTGGATGGTGTTGCTACTGTTTATGGGTGGTCGTATCGCTTACCATCAGGCGAACGACATGCTAGTCTCGTCATTCAATGCAAAAATAAAAAAAGCGTGGTTTGTTTTTGCAGTAAGTAGAAATTAAGACTTCAAAATATAGCTACACGACCAGCCTGGTAAATAAATTACTATGAGTCTACATAATATATTATATACTCTGTCATTTCTGGGCACGGTTCTCCTAATACAGGTTGGCAGACTATCTATATATACCTACCTTTGTAATTTTGGAAATCTCAAATACTTTTTCTAAAGATATTTTCATCGTAAAACTTAAATAAAGTGACAATTAACAATAAATACTACTGTTACTTCAGAAATTTGTAATTAAAATTTCTATTACTTTCATGACATTAAAAACAATTTCAAAAACTATTGAATGTACCCTCCAATAAACGAGGAACATTTCCTAATATTTTAATGAAACTAAGTTCAGAAAACAGAATAATCTATAAGATCTTTATTGAATAAGTAGTATTCAACATTCATATTTCATTGTAATGTAAATAGTGGACGATAGCCTAGTTGGGAATGGAACGGTCTGCCGAGACAATGTCCGGCGGTTCAAAACCCAAGGCACACACCTCTGACTTTTCGAAGTTATGTGTGTATTGTTTATCAATTATCGTTCGCTTTAACGGTGAAGGAAAACATCGTGAGGAAACCTACATACCTGAGAATTCTCGATAAGAATTTCGAGGGTATGTGAAGTCTGCCAATCCGCACTAGGCCAGCGTGGTGGACTAAGGCCTAACCCCTCTCAGTTGTAGAGGAGGCCCGTGCTCAGCAGTGGGCAATATTTAATACAGGGCTGGTATTATTATTATTATTATTATATTTCATTGCATTCAATCTCTTTTGAATCGCCACTCCTCTGATTTCAAAGTTTTCATGTCTAAATTGAAATAAATGCAGATTATTAATAAATGCCAGGCGGAGATGTCTAGACCAGATTATTTGTTTCAAAAATAAAGTACAGGTATTTTTACGGGAATTTAATCTTCCTACTCATTGATGTAAAAAAACCCAAAACCCTTCCTACTCAGTGAGATACAAGTACCTATTTTATTTCTGTATCATAAGTACCTAGACGATCTATCAATTGCTTATTTCTATAAATGTATTTTGTGTAGGTTTCTTATATTTTTACTATCGTAACTATTCTACTTGTATATTTTTTGAGAATTTAGATTATTTTTAAAACTTCAAGTTTTGTAGCAAAATAGATTTACCATATAATTTTTTTTTTTAATAATTATATCTATCCATGTTAAATGCTCTAAGATGGAAGCACTATTTTCATTGATGTATTAAAAAACCCTAATACATCAATAACTACTTTGTTTAAAATATCGCGATGAATTTCTTTGACATTATAAATGTCATTTAACCCGTTAGGTGACGCAGATCGGTTAGTATTAATTTAAAGTTTTATCTATCGATCTATATTTACTATCCATATTAAGCTGCGCATAAATAATTATTCAAGTTTGTATTTAAAATTCAATTTTGATTTAAAAACACAGATGTGATATCATTCAGCTTTGATATTGAGTTTTTGAATCTGGTACAAGTAATAAAAAATCTTATACTATATTATAAATGCGAAAGTTTGGAATTTGGATGAATGTTTGTTCCTCAATCACGCCAGAACGGCTGAACGGATCTAGATGAAATTTGGAACAGAGATAGATTATAGTCTGGAATAAAAAATAGACTTCTTTTTATCCAGGGATAGTACATGGACTTTTATCATCAAAAAGTATTTCACTTTTTCATGAGGGCAAAGCCTCGAGCAACAGCTACTAATTTAAAATTAATCTTTTGAGATCGAGACGCCCGTATTAAAAGTCCATGTTTGATATCATTTCGGATTTTGTATGGTAGAGGCAATGCTTTGAAATTTTTCCATTATTCTTTATAAAGTTCTCGGTATATTCTTCAATAATTAAACATAGCATAGTAAAGGATTGCAAAAAAAAATGTTGGCTCCGTAATTGTCTTGTGCGACTAGTCCTTATAGTTTGAGAGGGAGCCTTTCAACGGCGTAATGACAGTTAGTAATTATATTTAATTAGAATAATTGTTATCATAGTAACTACCATGTCATTGACCCATAAACGACTGATTATGTCCAGTATAACTACTGATGATGTTGCTACTGTTTATGGGTGGTCGTATCGCTTACCATTAGGCGAACGGCATGCTCGTCTCGTCATTCATTCCATAAAAAAAATAGTCACATTCCCTCAAGTACGTCCGCACACCATAATATCATAATTATAAAGGTAATAGAGGCAATAGATACGTCTGGACATAATTAATATGAATTGCATGTGTTAACGCACTCATTTACACAGTTTTATGGGTAGCGTATGAACGTAATCACAGTAATAAATATTGTGAGCAATAATTGATTACGCTGAGATATTATTTCGCTGCGTGGAAATTATTTTCATGTAAGCTTAGGGTTAATTTAACCGCTTAGATAACGTAATCATTAAATTAATTATGAATGCTTAATTTAGCATTTTCCTTAAGTTTAAAGCTATATTAAATAATAGTATGTAAACAGTTATAATATCATCATATATACCTATACAATCTCGTTGATCGCAATTATCATGTCACAAATAATTGCTTATTATACGCCGCAAAGAAATATTAAAAATCAAATAGTTATTAAAATGGTGTTGCCTCATGGAAAAACTTCATATTACTAGAATATTTTTAGGTTTTCTATGAAGGTAAACAATATTCCGAATAGAGGGGGCGAATGCCGTGACGCAGATGTATTGCTTGCGCGGTACGACTACGCTCTGTGATCCGGGTTCTAATCCCGGTTCGGACTGTGATATTGGGTTTTTCTGCTTTATAAAAGCCTGGAATTGGGAATTTCTCGCCCTCTGTCCCATCATGGGACGAAACACATATTGCGAAAAGTGGATGCCCTGTTTTTTTTTAAAGTAAAGTACTATGTGGCATTCCACTGCGCTCGTCATCCTGAGACATAAGATGTTAAGTATCATTATGTCCAGTAGTTACACTGGCTACAATGTTCTTCAAACCGAAACACAACAGTGCATGCACACTGCTGCTTGGCGGTAGAAATAGACATTGCGGTGGTACCCACCCAGACGGACTCTTACATATGAGAGACCTACCATCAGTTTTTGAACCTCTGCCTTCCCCTTCCGTGATAAAGGTGTGATGTGTGTAAGGTGGTGACTGTCACTTGCCAGTTGATAGCAAAAAGATTTAAATATTAGTGATTCTACGTCATAATGATATGACCCGTAATGATTGCCGTTGTTTTCCACCATTAGACTAATCTTATCTTACTTGTTACTATTACTATATTTTACTATTACAGCGAAAGTTTGTAAACATTTTTGGGTGTTGGTTTGTTGTTTAGAAGTAAATGCAGAAACAACTGAACGGATATGGATAAAATTTGTCAGACGGGTAGACTATGTCCTGGATTAACTCATAGGCAGTAGCCTACACTCATAGGCAGTAGCCTATGAGTTAAGCATATAAAAAGTATTTTATCCCGGTAATTTGCTCTCATGGGAAATAATGGAATGTTTTAATGTGACTTTTTAACTAGATGGCGCTAGCGTCGCGTAGTGTTTTAGGGACTTTTATAGCGGGAAAGTATAATCACGCGGGCGAAGCCGCGAGAAACACTTAGTTCTTCATATATATGAAATACTATCACAAATTACTGAAGTGAAATAATTTACGAGATAGCCAAATGATGTTTGTTTTATTGTTTAATCTACGGAATCATACGAGCATACTCTAGCATGCTCTTGGTCATTTCGGATTACAATCCATTTTAGTGTCATCATGTCAGAAATTACCTCTCTTTGTTTTGGACGCGTTTCTCTTACGCCCGGTAATATATCATTAATCGGAAACTCATATATCGATATAAACAGGTTATGTATTGTTCGTAAATCCACAACATACATAATATACTCGAACAAAAACACGACCTGCTTTTATTGCTCCGGAAACGTAAAATATCGATCCTTTAGCATTTTGTACGTCGCAAAAATATTAAACCGATTGTCCTTTTGATCGTTATTGTGTATCAAGTTCGATGAAGTCAGAAACGAGAGAATTACGTACTAAACGTCAGAATTGGTCTTCGAAAACATTTGAAATAAGGGTAATCATAATATAGTGTTATGTGCTAGGTATGTATAAAGTATATAAACTACACTTACAAAACCTTTTATTCACGGCTCCGCTCGCGTAAATGTTCTTTTCCGGCAAACAATGTAGCCTAAACTACCTGCGATAAAATTCGTCAAAATCGATTCTCCTATTGCTCAAATTCACCAAACTAACAAACAAATAGATCTCTTTAGGCCCCGTTTTTGTCAACTGTAGTTATCTTTTTGTCAAGGTTTATTTAGAATTGTGAACAGCACTAGCAATAGTAATGTGATTTCAACGCTATATTTAAAGGAGAGTAAAAATATAAAATATTTACTAATAAAAGGGTTAACAAGGGTTAAGGTCAGAAAGGTTACAATACATAGACTCTGCTGCATCATGTTTGATATAACAAGGAGATAGGAAATTAATACATAGGATATATGTAAATGTTATAAAACAAGTCTTATATCCTCGTCAAAGCACAGCTAGAATAGATAAGCAGGAATTTTTGTATATAATATAAACATCAATTAATATCAATAGACTCTACTGCTGGAATTGTGCTTCTTTTAAAAACCTTTACAAAGGTTGTCTCGGATCCATAATTATACGAATACAAGGAATAAAAAATTTAAATTCGTTACTAAAAATTATATACAAAATTACAAACCTATACACCTTAAGTAACTAGTTAGTAATGTCATAAATGTGACTATGGTTAGGCTAAATCTTAATACATAATAATAAAGTAAATTTGACAGGTGCACATGGGGATACTGTATGTTTTTAATAAATAAAGCAATTAACGCCTTATGCAATAATTTCCCGGTGTAAAAGTGTTGTGTGTTTAAATGTCATTGAAGATTGACGCGCGTCAGTGGTCGAGTGAAATGTCGCAAGAGAATGCGCACTACATATCCCCCGTCCCCTCCCCCGGCGTCGCATCAGTCCCCTCGCTCGCCCCGCCGCTCGCCAGCTTAACATAAAACTTCAATTTGCATAATGCATACGGAATATGTAAACTTATCTTTGACACGCCCTTGCGAGTGACACGGGCTGAGGTGCGCCTGGATAACATTATTCTCGCTGCGACGATATCCAAGTCTAAATAGATCGCATTTGCAAAGCCGCATGTTGTTCGCAATTTAATGGGTACTATATGTGCCGATCGGTGTTGTCGTATAATGTCGAAAACAACATTTGCTCTTTTATTCATTGTTGTAGTAACATTTTATATTACTTTTTGTATATAATATCCGCGTTTATATTCAGTACCAGATAGTTCGAAATAACTTAACGTTTGTTTTATAATTGTCGGTAGGTTAGAGTCACGTACACACGAACCAGAAAATGACTCAAGCAGAGCAGGTGACCACACTCATTTCGAGACGTTTTTGGTAAGAACTTATGAAGTTGGATATAATAAAACGTGACATGACGGCAAATATTATCGACGTAAAATCGTTAAAGAGCGGCCATCCGTTCCTTATTAGCCTAACACGCGCCACGAGCCCTATTTCGAATGCAAATAAAATTACAAGGCTACCATAAAAAGTGTTTATTAAGACTTTATTTGCGTTTAAAAATTCGTAAAGTCTTATTCAGCACGAATCGGGCCCACTCATTCGAGGTTCGAAGTTTTAAAATGATAAAATTACTGCTGAGTCGAGTTCAAAAATGAGACGTAAATGGGTATATCTGTAAAAATGTATAATCGGAGCGACATATCTTCTTTCATGACAGAATCCGATCATTGTTGAATAAAATGTGAGATGAGGGCATACATGCCCTAGAAGGTGCGCTGTGCCGCGCGCCGTGCCGCAAGAGCTCCAATTCCGGCCAGGTTGGTAATCGATTCTTCTTTTATAGTGGTTTGATAGGTGCGATATTTCACATAGTGGTGTCCCCGGCACGCATCGCCTCACCGCGCCGCACCACGGGCCACGTCCCCGCGACTCCGCGACACCGACCGGTGCCGCGCGTGCGTATGACACACTCATATTCGCGAAATCTTTCGAGAACATTTAATTTGATCATACCGATACAAATCACGGCCTACGCTTCAGCATTTACATATGATTATTAGCCCACGGACAAATTAAGAAATAAAGATCTTATGTTGTATTTTTTCTGTTTCCCGTTTAATATACTTGTTCATAAGCGCCTTGTACACATTATTTATTTTTAGGCCGCGTAAATCTTTTTACTAGCTATAAAAGATGAATCTTGAAATTTAATATGTTTAGTTGACTCTACATAAGTCTCCTTGTCGACATGAGGCAACATTAGACGAAAATGAGATGAACTAACAACCGAAAGTATCAATTACAACGACTTGAGTGGCCATGCAGTATAAAGGGAAATATTCTTCGGAACTATAAAGAGCATTCGTTTATTCGATTGTTGTCTATTACAGATAAAACGGTGTAATGGACGTCGGCGGCCGTAATTTGTGGAGACTCAATTGAAAGGTCACTCGCGGCTAAAACACATATTCATATCCGTAATCCGAGCATCCTCTCTCCGAGACTTTCCAATTAAGCAATTTAGATACGAGGCCCGGTTCTAACACGACGTTACACGAATGTAAAACAACGGCTATCGGAATGATAATTCAGTGATGTAAATAACAATAAACTTATCAGAGAAGCCAGCAACGCTATGGGTTTTGACAATAAAAAGCGTCGTGGAGTGCGGCGAGCGAGCGCGACCCGCCGCGAGCTCGGTATTAGGACGAATTTATGATCGCTCTCAGCGTTGTCTCTTCTTGCATCACACCGGTCCACTATCGACGCTCTCGTCTATCTCCACAATACGCCTCAGCCATCTTTCCGGCCGTTCAATGCAATGAGGCGACACTTAAATTGCTTGTTACTTAGTACTAAACCTTTCAACTTCAGGCAATTTATTTAACTCAAAATTTATAGTCGCCAAGAATTTCTTAAACACAATTTATTTATGCATAAATAATTACACGCAGTTACGATAACATTAATCTTATGAGACCGTTGGAGGACAGCAAAGTGACCTCGTTGAAGTCTTTTGTTGGGACGACGTAACTCCTATAAGTTTTTGTATATACATTTTAGTATACAGCTATTTAATGTAACTAAACAAATAAGTGAAATGAATCATGCATAAGATATCGATATTGACAAAATTAACATTAGGCGTTAATTATGTTCAATTGTTTATTAACGTTCGGTTTGCTCAGCATAATCTATTGCCATTTAAATAACAGATGAAACAATAATGGCACAGCAAGAGAACACAGTGGACCGGTCTTGGTGCACGTTATTTCGAACCTGTTTGTGTTGCTCTAATTAACAATACACAAATCGTAGGTTGTATGCAAATGAGGCGGGAGTGAGGCCGCGCGGCCGCGGAGCCGAGCAGCCGCGGGACCACAGACGCTACACTGGAATTCCAACCCCAATAAGAAGAAAAACATTATCTTTTATTGAGAGAGGTCAATTTTGACTGTTATATGAAGTCGTGTGTTTTTTTAATTTTCGTTATGGAAATTTGAGTTTTGATGTTTTTATTGTGTACACACTTGCTTATTTCGTTATTAAATATTATTGATGTGAAATCGATATCGCACCTTTTTTACTTCATTAATGGAAAGTTCAATGTTCTTACAAAATTATTTTGTTACAAAACATATTTTTGTTAACGTGTAACTTAATTAATAATTGTTTTAGTACATGCCATAATCATTAATTCAAAAATGTTTTATGTTACATCACAAGAATTCAAGATTTAATACACGTCTGTTGATCAAAACGTAAAATGCAGTGTGTACGAGACCTTATCGTAAAATTGAATTAAAAAAGAGAGATAATAAAAGAGGATCGCGTCGTAATTCTGGCGCGCGCGACAACACAGCACTTTTATTTGGAGGGCGCGCGTGTGGCGGCCGCGGCCGCGCGCGGGACGCGGGGGACGCCTAATCTTGCGAGCTTTACTGCGATCCGCTTTCAACCGTTTGATTCGTCCCTAAATAAAAAAAGTGCAGCAGTTAAAGACTGTTTCGATATTTAACATATTTAGTGCCTCTAGGTAATACAAAATTAAAAACTATATTTTGGTGTTATGATGATTTTCAGCTAAGAAGAACGCATAATGCCGCGCTATAGCTGCTATCCTCAACCGCCTATCTCCGCTCATAATTTTTATATTACCTTATTTTAAATATTAGCTTAAAAGCAAAAAAGTAAGCTGGTTCCCAAGACAAGAAATATGTGACATTTCAACATTTTCATCAAATTATACTCGTATTATTGATGACTTTATTTTATCTGTTGAATAAATACATTCGTGAACTGACAATTTAAATTTTATTGCTATCGGAATAAATGTATACCCAGTCACATCCGTATCTTTGTAAGAAATAGTTTGTAAAACTAGTGGAGAGAAATGTGGCAATAAAATGTGTTCACATTGATTTCTGCGGTTTTGCAGGTGGCTACAATGATAGGACACGCTCGCCTCTCATTTTCTGATGGTGCTACCTAGCGCAATAAATTTTTTTTTTAAATGTTTTTACTATAAATAGGGAGTTGCCAAGGAGGAATTTGTATAAATTTGTTTCAGTTTTTTTTATGGCATTAAATGACGAGACAAGAATGCCGTTCGCCTGATGGTAAGCGATACGACCACCCATAAACAGTAGCAATACCATCCAGCACCTTGACTTACAAAGTACTGTGTGGCATTCCACTGCACTCGTCATCCTGAGACATAAGATGTTAAGTCTCATTATGTCCAGTAGTTACACTGGCTACAATGTTTTTCAAACCGAAACACAACAGTGCATGCACACTGCTGCTTGGCGGTAGAAATAGACATTTTTTTTTGTAGGCGATCCTGCTGTCAACACCGGGGGAAACCTGCGAATGGGATACTGGAGTCCCCCGGCTTGACGACTGCAGGGGCCTGGATGGGACGTGGGAGAGGAATATGGAAGGAAAGGTGGGGGGCGGGAGGAAGGTTCGCAGGATGGGCGGAAGAGAGAGTGCCAGGAAATGTTCGCGGGCCCTTTTAGGCTTCAATGTGTTTTACAACCAAGAGGTATACACACTGACTGTGTGCCTCGGCCCGCTACTAATGTCCCCCCGCGCATGGGCGTGCATTGGGTGTGAAGACCCAGCGCACAAGAATTGCGTCGGGGGCGTAAAAATAGACATTATTGGTACCCACCCAGACCGACTCTTACATATGAGTGACCTACCACCAGTATTTATACCACTACCGATATTTCCATCCCGGTATAGATAATTTCATCCTAGATGACGTGCGCTACCAATTTTTTTGCTGGGATTTCGCAGGTTTAAAGGACTTAGATTATTCATCGTAGTATGCGAGTGAACTCATAGATATTTAGTGTGTATTTACATAACTAAAACATAACCGGAAGTTGCCTAGCTTCTTGCAAGTGATTAGGAAAGCTAGTAGCGCATCGTCGCGTATGACATTATCTAGACCCATCGGCCTATTGTGGAAAAAATAGATCGCTGAAATTGACCAATCAGAATAAAGTTTTATCGCAACGCTTCTACTAATTTCAATTGGATTATTTTCGAGATCGATCTGCAATTGTGGATTGACGTTCATTAATTTCGTCAGGTATTGAAATATTTGAATAAATGTGAGACGTAAGCGGAACGCACCGTACATTATGGAGCGCGGTTCTCGGGGACAATCTTCTTTTATTTATATCCGCTGGTCTCTGTAACACCTCGCCTCGCCCTTCTAAAGCTCTGTTGGCTGCTTACACGTTGCTCACTATACAGTACCGGTTCTATGTTAACAGAATTACTGCAAACAAAACGCACTGATTCTATCTAATTTGCTGCTAATGCTTAGTTATAGCTAATGGAATTCAAGCTTTATCTTGTGGGTATAAGACTATAAGAATTGTATGACGCATTTTTTTAAATATTGATGGTGTATGTATAAAAAATATAATAGTAATTATATATAAATAAATGGCTTAAAAAAATTCTATGCTGCACAATATATATTTATGCTTTAATTTAAACTTATTTTAAGAAAATGTTTAATGATTGAAAAAAATATACAAAGAATAAAGTAGGCTTTTGTTAAAAATACAATAAACAGCTAAGATCCGTATTAAAATCAAATTACAGGTCATTGCTGTTATTTAAGAATCCTATAACTCGAAAAACAAATCGTCGATAATAATTTGAATTTTATTTAATGCTGTATTAAAAATAATACAAAAGAGTCGAAGTGAGAAGACCACCAAAGGTCGGGTGAGCAATATTTTTATTTTCATCGAGCGTAACATTGGAAGCGCATTTTTCCGGGTACATACGAGACGACTGTCCGAACTGACTTGTAATTTCAAGTGTTTACTCAGTGTGCGCACAGCGGGGCTCCGCACAACAATACCCATATCCTTTTCACATAAAATATATGAAAAGTCCGGCTACCAGCGAGCCACGGATCGGCAGCCCGATATAGTGGCATTGTACTGGCCACCAGCCTCCCGAGAAGTTTTTATTAGGGATCAAATTGATTGGTCCGCCGATAATATCGTTGTAACACGCATTGTGCTCGATGCCTGTTGGCCACGCGGCCTGCTGCAGCGCGGATGCTCCCACTTTAACACATCAGCTTCCGTTGCCACCGATTATGTATGCGGCTCTACTTCTCACACCTTTTAAGAGATGTAATTTAAAGATTCCGAGACATATGGCTGTGTAATTTATATGCACATTTTAATTTGAGGCAGACATCACCAGGAGATGAGAAAAAATTTACGACTGCATCTATTACACGATATGTATGCGCACATATGTGCCTGCAGGTCATCATAGTATAGAGCTTCGATAACAACATTATTGAAAAGAAATTGTTTTATGGTACATCATCACCAAAGCTAATGTCTTTTTCATCAGTGGTGAGATATCACCAAAATTGAATTGGAGTTACAATGAAAATTTATTGAATGATTGCAGTAAATGAACCGCGGCCAGCTCAGGCAGGACGTGCCTCGCGATCGAGAAACACAAAACCACGAAGATAAAAATATATTACAAAATGAGGCCCACTTTGTGTTTTGAAATTACAATCAAATAAATTACTTTTTATTGCTCAATCTTGTTGGGTTTTATTAAGGTATCGGCGCTGAATTTGAGAGAATAAAACATGGCGGGTTTACGCGAGAGACAAGATGTTTCCGTGCGCCTTGTAGCTGGCAGATAAACGGAGGTGCTTTACATGGCCCTCGAGTTTTGGAGATAAGCCATCACGTCGTGTTCATGTCGACATGCGGACAATGAGGTAACACACGCTCACTTTCTCTTCACACTGTCAACTTTAACCACAATTCAAAACGCACCATGCACTCTCCTCATCCGCTTTAAGAATTATTCATGTCCATCGCAAAACATACAAATATTATTAAAGTAACAAAAAAGGAAATTCATATACGAATTTCGAGAGCTGCTTTATGCCAGGCACGTACCTACATTTAGGTAAACGCAATGTTGCAAAAAACCTGCTTCATATTCCAACATATTATTCTTAAAGTACCTACTTATAAAAACTTTTGTAGATACTTGTACGGACAATATTATCTAATAAACTCATTGTGATTATAATCAAAAAGTTGCTTTATCAGTCTGTCTGTCCGTTTTGTTTACGAGTTTAAGCCGCTGCACCATTTTGATATGCTGGGAACCTGAACCTCTGCATGAATAAGCTTAAAAAAATGCTTGTGTAAATAGCTGAAACTTTTCTTGGTTAAAGCGCCACCTGCCGACATACTAAGACTTTACTCCTCTCATAAGCCGCAGGGTATCCGGCGGATCCAACTTTGCACCATTCATATACTGTGATGTCATGAGGCGACTAAGGTACTTACAATAATCTTTACTCATACTATCTACACTTTTAGAATAGTAGTATCCTGAAACTAGCTGGAAATCAGGTCTAACAATACCAGCCCTGTATTATTCACTGTACTATACTCCTCTACTAGTGAGAGGGTTTAGGCGTTAGTCCGCCACTCTGTTATATTGTGTTGCGGCAGACTTCACATACCTTCGAATTCTTATTTAGAAAGTTAAGGTATGTAGGTTTCCTCACGATGTATTCGTTCGCTATTAGAATGATATTGATAAACAATACACACATAACTTCGAAAAGCCAGAGGTTAGGTTTCAATCTGTGGACCTTCGACCCAGCAGTCCATTCCCAACTAGGCTATCGTGCACAGTACAGTTTACTGAAATAAATAACGTAAGAGTACCAGTCAATCAAATTTTGCATAACATTAATCACATTAAGTACCTCTTTATCTAATGCATTTATTTAATATTGCTGTGCGTTATCAAAACATATATTTCACGGTGAATACGAGAACATGCAACTGTCGAAAGATACAAATCAATACAAATCGAAATGCTAAGACATAAGAGTATATCGTGTTGATTAATGCTGATTGCTAAAGTGCGTCGACGCATGTATAAGTAATGTTGGTGCCCACCGCGACGTTTCCTTCTCAACCGGTCGTAGAACAATGTGCCCAAACGTTTACTTATTCACTATTCAACGTGGAATCGCCCCCTTCACGCCGTGGACATTTTCGAGCTGACAAATGAAATAGGTGCAAAATATATATCAATACAGCTGACATTTGTGCATGTATAGTAAAACATTACATTTCAAAGAAAGACCCTGGAGCTGGATTACCGAATTTAAAAATGTTTATTTCTATATAAATTAGAGTGGTAGCGCTGCAGGCATGTAAATGTGAGAAATCCCGGCGCACCTCGCATGTCTCTTGCCCAAGGAAAGCTATTTATCATCGTCACGTAGCGCCCGGCGACTTGTAATTGTGCGCCATATTGTTACCTTGAGTTATGGGCCCTGTGTGCAAATGTGGCCTCTTCCGCTTAACCTGCGCTTGAACTTACAGGATTTATTATAATAAGCATATCTACGTTCAACATCACAAACTACCATATTTGAATTAACAAATATAAACACAAATTACACAGCACACCCTTTACTCACAAAAATATTCGATCGAGTGTATAGATTTAATTCCCTACGGAACAACACCACTATATTTTATTGGAAGCATACCCCACGCAGTGCCACTAGACAAAAATCGCATTGCCTTCCTATATATTTCCCTTGTCATTGTCCGAGGGACAATACGGTAAAGGATTGTAGAAAAGTGAGCATAAAACAACGCACGCGCACGGAGTAGCGCCGATCGGGCGGGACATCTTATTGCTGCAGTGTGGAAATAGATAGTAACGCACATTCCCTGCGCATTAACAATAAATGTATGATAGTCATGTGTTTTCGCATAATAAAACACAAAATTGATAATAACTTAATTAATAAAATTAAATAAGCAAGTCATTTTATACAATTCAGAGGGTTTGTTATTGAAAGTGGCCGTACTAAACATTATTATCATGGTGAAGGCTTTGTGACAGGGTACGCGCGCGCACATCATCTGGTCGCAAGTGGCGAGTGCTCGCGAGGCGATCGCACGATTTGTCGTTATTTGCGCATGCGGTGCTGTGTGGCGGCACGGTGCGGCGCGGTGCGGCGGCAAGCAGCCGAGGACGCGCCGACTTATGACGGCTCTTATCCGCCATCGCGGGAGCCACTCCGCGCCTCTTGACATCCCTCTCTAGATCGTCGCCTACCTTCTGCCACTGAGTATTTCTCACAGAAACAATGAGCTTTAAAGGTTTATTATGACAACAATTCCGCGCTAAAGATTTTCCTTTAGGACTTTTTATTTCCACCGCTATTTTAAATTATACAGCTTTAGCAAAAGAGACTATCACAATGAGCTATTAAGTTATAGCATGAAATACTTTAAACAATCAAGAAACTCTTACATATTGCTTTATACAAAAACGTATTAATTATGGTGCTAATTATTATAGTACAAAATTAGGGATGCCAAGGAAAACACATGGTGAGATTATGCAATCAGTTACTTTACAAACGTGAAAAACTTGTTTCCAGTATCTAATATATGTAATGTTTACGACGCTTCTTTGAACTAACACTCAAACGGTTATTTTAATTATGTAATATTAGTTATGTAAATAATAACACAATTTAAGATAAAAAAAAATCCCGTATCGTGTTGTCGGAGCCGCTAGCCGCCCGGAGCACATCTGAACACAGCGCACACAACGTATAATAAGCGTCCAGCGACTATATCTCGCTGGAAGATCACACCCGAAATCAATTTTAAACAAACTCTAGCCATCACCTACAATTATCCACGTATCGAACAATACCTACACACTAAATATCGCTCTAATGTTAAAGGTCGTGAGGATCCATTGATAATGTACGGTTCTTTTCGATCCGTACGAGATACAATCGCGATGATTTGTTGATCGTATACAAACTTTAATATTGAAATTAACATTCATTTATGATTTTTATCTAACCGCTCGATGTTGTAAAATATCTTTGAATTTATTTCAATATGAAATGAGGAGATATTTTTACAAGTTGTATCTAAACGTAAATCAAGTTGTGATGTAAAGAGAGTGAGCGAGTAAATCGTACAAAAGCAGGTGATGTATCTGTGCCGACATCGGGCGAGAACTCACAGGGCTCGGGGCGTTGCAAAAAGCTATGCTGTTTTCGTTTTCACAGAAACAGTGAATTATGCCCTTGTTAATATTTATTTAAAGAGAAGAGGAAACCCATAGAGGTGACTGTTGGGCCTGGGTGGTCCAAAGAGCGCGGACCGCACCTCTACAATTCGCGCGCATCTCAAATAAGGCGCACGCGTTAACACAGGCCGATACTTAAAATGCAAATTGAAGGTCGCACCCTAAGTAATAAAATTCTTGGGCTTCATACACACAAAGAAGAACCAAAAGATTACATTTACAAGAATTGCATAATGAATAATAGTTTGAGATTCATTGATTGTTTTATGTTTATATGTTTACTTATCCGTATATTTAATTCTTGTAATTATTTAATTTGCTATCTCTGTAAGCAAAATATTGAATACGACTAGTTTTCCTAATATAACGTCATGATAAATTTGATCGAGAGTTATGTTGATATAAAGCCAAATAAAGACTTCAGGATTGATTAATTTCATAATAAAGATCTTGTTACCACATTGTAGAGAACACTTTTATAACACAAAAAATAAAGGTAATTGATTTATCGGCAATGTCCCACACGGCAGCTAGGGGCCGCACGTCGCGTATGGTAAAATTTAAATTGATGACCATGTAAAGTTTATTAGTGGAAGCATAAAGCGTTAAGTAAATCAAAGTGTGTGCTCGTATATCGTATGACGCCTCACGAACTACAAAGCGATTATGCTTCTTCACACTGTACTAAAATAACTGCTAGTATCTACTTTACGCTCAGACGTGCTTACATTTACCCATATGTTGTATATTTATATAGACTAGACGAAATGTGTAATCTGTCCTATCATTTTCAATTTAGTAGGTTAATTATATTTATTTATTTATTTATTTATTTAAGCACTTCATATACAAATGTATAAAGGCGGACTTAATGCCGTAGGCATTCTCTCCCAGTCAACCTTAGGGTGGTGCAGAGATTAACAAGGTAGGTGCATTAGAGGTAGTTTATTAGAAATAATATAAACTTATAAATACACATACATAAATATTGAATCATATTATGATAAGTATAATGCATACACATAATCATTAATAATAAATACGGACAACCATAAAATACATAGTAAATATATATATATATATAGTGTAAAATATTAACGAATCAAGGTGGTGATTCTTCCTCTTCATTCAGCAGTAACCGTCGTACCTTCACTTTGAAGGCAAACCGAGTGGTAGACGTTCTGATTTCGAGCGGGAGCGAATTCCATAAGTGTATAGATTGGATAGCGAAAGAAGAGTGGGTAAAGTCAGAGCTGTGAGGGGGACACTTGAGCAGAAGATTGCTGGATGAGCGTAAGTTCCTATCGTGGCTATCGCAAAGGTATTGGAAATTAGAAGATAAGTAAGTCGGAGGGGTAGGGGAGGTAAGCAAAGAGTACAGAGTGGTAAGTGCACGTAAAGAACGCCGCTGTCGTAAAGGTAGCCATTTTAATTGTTGTCGATAGTCAGAAATGTGATCATATTTTCGAAGATTAAATACGAATCGAATGCAGTTATTAAGAAGACGGTCAAGTTTGTTGAGTTGGTCTGCATTCAGATCAAAATAGCATACATCACCATAGTCGATTATAGGAAGGATTAAGGCTTGCACAAGCATAGTCTTGGTCTTAGGCGGGAGGAAGTTCTTTAGACGGCAAAGAGCGCGAAGAGTACCGGTGACTCTCTGACAAACAGAGGTTACCTGCGGCCTCCAGCTCAGGGTGGAGTCGATGTGCAGACCAAGATCTCTAACACTAGTGCTCCAAGGAATGTGAGTGCCGTTAAATATAACAGATGGAATGATCGAGTTATCCAACCTGCTAATCATCCTTGAACTGCCTATAATTATGGCCTGACATTTCGCGGGATTTACAGATAAGCCGAAATTGTCGGACCATAATTTAATTTGAGTTAAGTCCCTGTTCACCCTGTTCACGGCTGCGGATACACAATCTATTCCATCCTGAGAATAAATTTGCAAGTCATCGGCATACAGATGGTACGCACATTGAAAGTCTTGAGTAAGGAGGTTAATAAAAATGGAAAACAATAATGGGGAGAGTATGCCGCCTTGAGGGACTCCAGAGTCGATATCGCACCAACTAGACGAGGAATCGCCGAGTCGCACCAACTGTTGGCGTCCCTGAAGATAAGACGAGAACCAATCCAGTGCCGCAGGAGAGATCAAAAGGTGGGAGAGGATGGCTAGAAGAATGTCGTGACTGACCGTACTAAAGGCGTTCGAGAAATCAACCAAAGCCAAAACCGTGACTTTGGTGTCTTCCATGCCCGCCCTAATATCGCCAGTCACTTTGAGTAGCGCGGTAGTAGTGCTGTGACCAGGCCTGAAACCAGATTGCAGCGGGCACAACAGGTTGTTTAGGTGCACAAAATTAGACAGCTGCTTATGGGCACAGGCCTCGAGCACTTTGGAGAGGAAAGGAAGGATGGATATAGGACGGAAATGATTCACGAGAGAAGGGTTAGGGATTTTGGGAAGAGGGATTACAATAGCTTTCCGCCATAGAGACGGGAATATACCAGAGCTAAAGGAGCTATTAATGATATGAGAAATAGCTGGAAGAAGGTGGTCTAGGATAGGGATTATCATACGACGACTGATGCTATCGCAACCAGTCGCATTAGATTTAATGGAAAAAATAACCTTTTTGATCTCACCCAGCGACACTGGAGAAAACTGAAAAGGCTTGATGTTAGGTCTGGGGAGACCAGCTAGAAAACCTATGGTACGACGCATGATTTGGCGATCAATTAGGTTAGAGGAAGAGAAATGACGATTAATATCATCCAAATCAATAGTCACTCCACAGGAATCTAGGCTTTTATTTTTGCCAATACCTAGAGTCCCAAGGAACGTCCAGATACTGGCCGGGGTAGATAAAGATATAGCGCTGAGAATATGACGGCGTTTAGCGTTACGCACCATCTGGTTACACCGATTCCTTGCAATCTTGAAGAGGCACCAGTTCTCCTCCGAACGGTCCCTTTTGTACTTACGGAAAGCCCGATCCCTTCGTCTCATTGCCATCCGAATCCCTTGAGTCATCCATGGTGTAGGGGGACGCTTTAATTTGACTTTTGTTATAGGTGCATGAATGTCGTAGAGAGCAGTAACAGACTGATTGAATATCTCAACTTTTTCATTTATTGTGGTGGCTGTAAATAAATGATCCAAATTACAGTTGGCAGCATCTTTGTTCAGCTTCTCTGCATCAATGCGACCAAAACTACGCAAATGCAACACCTTGGAGGGGAATTTGGGGGTTTTAAGGGCGTAGGACATGTATATGAGATCGTGGTGAGAGAAGCCAGGAGCCGGAAGTTGACCGTGTGAGGAAACAAGGGAAGGAACAGAGGTGAGGATAATATCAAGCCAAGTGTCATGTCCATCCAAATTATGGTGGGTAGCTTGCAGTGGTAGGACATGCAGTTTGACAGAATCAAGGATGGTGAGGAGTTTACGGGACCGAGACGAGTGGGTGGCAAGGAGATCAGTATTTAAATCACCCATGATGATGTGATGAGCATATTCTGATCCTATAGATTCCAGAACTGTTTCCAGACTGGAGAAGTAGTCAAGAGATGGGGGACAGTAAATAACACCAAGTAAGGTTTTCACTCCCTTGACCCAAACCTCAAGGAAAAGAAATTCTGCATGAGCAGAACAAAAAGCAGGGGAAGAGGTTACAATTTTATAATTCAAGTCGCTGCGTAGATAGATAGCGACCCCTCCCCCTCGCCTATCTACCCGATCATTCCTAATAAGAATAAAGCCAGGAAGGGGGTACAGGGTTGAAGGTAGATGAGGTTTGAGCCAGCTCTCAGAAATCAGAACGGCATGAACGTCCGTACCAGAGAAAGTTTCTGTCAAATCACAGTAGTGACTTGGCACGCTTTGCGAATTAATGTGACACACATTGAAGCAGTGACCAGTAGGTGGGCTAAATGTTTGGCGTACCAAGTCACGAAGGTCGTCAGTTACAGAGTGAAAACTTTCGTCGCCGGATGAAGCTGTGGATACATTAGCTGAGTGAAAAGAATCAGATTCGGAAGACATATTTAAAGTGTTACAAGTACTAAGAATATATAAATATAATATATAATATAATAAATACCTATATAAAATAAATATATGTATAACTAATGCAAATGAGGCAAGCGTACCGGTACAGTGAAACGCAACAGCCTCTGCACCACCCGCCAGCCGACCTACACATATTATATAAAAAGAAAAAAAATATAAGTGAAACTGAAGTATTTAACTATATGTAATTACATTTATAACTTGTTTTTCTTGCCTATGTTGCGCTGATGGAAATGTATGTGAGATGTCAATCATACCTTATACCTAGATACATATTACAACCTTTATAATCACAAGTGAGAACAGTTATTTGGGAAGACTGTGGTGTAAAATTCACAGTATTGAAAAGGCCATTAAATAAAATATAACATAAGTATACCTTAATAACACATTAAAATTCAAACACGCAAAAACTAGTAACTACTAGACATTTTTCCAATTTCAATAGTTACGATTTCATGGTATCACGTGTCAACTTTATTGCCGTATACTTCTTGAACCATTCCGAGAAAGTAAATTACTCGGCGAGATCGTAAAGTTAATGTCTCGTACAGAAATCCGGTATCTCGACTAGTCACTGTCAATTTTTATGATGCACTCACTTAATATCGCGAACTGAGACATTTTCAATTGAACCCTTACATAAAATTATTTTCATAGCTAGTTCCATGTTACGCCATTTTATTTATTATACCATGGTGAGCTTATGATACGAATAAATGCAAAACGAATATCGAAATGAGATTGGAGCATAACTCTACTGAACATATCTAAAGGGACTAAAAAGCTAAATAAGCTGAACTAAAACTTTTTTTTTTATAGCATTGAATGACGAGACGAGCATGCCGTTCGCCTGATGGTAAGCGATACGACCACCCATAAACAGTAGCAACACCATCCAGCACCTTGACTTACAAAGTACTGTGTGGCATTCCACTGCGCTCGTCATCCTGAGACATAAGATGTTAAGTCTCATTAAGTCCAGTAGTTATACTGGCTACAATGTCCTTCAAACCGAAACACAACAGTGCATGCACACTGCTGCTTGGCGGTAGAAATAGACATTATTGGTACCCACCCAGACGGACTCTTACATATGAGAGACCTACCACCAGTATATTATTATTTGTCGTATTTTGAATCATGTAACCATCTATTTGGTGTTATATTTAATATCAATAAATTTTAGATGAAGAATTTTTGAAAATAATTGTGCCACAAGTTATATACAAAAAGATTAGGCAGAGGAGAAACTATGAATGATACAATAATATGCGTGACATTTATTTGTGATGTTTATCGTAAATATCATTAGTAAGTATGATGGGTTAATATAAAATTTACTGAAACAAAGATTATGTTTCTATAGATTTATTGTAAACAACTTTTTGATGGCCGCTCTGCTCGCGCAATGTATTTTTCCAGAAATACAGACCTACAGTGTTTCTTTCTGGTGCGAAAAACGTAGATGCTAGTCAGACAGCCTGGACATGGTCTATTTGTGTGCCGAACTGCATCCAAATCCTCCAAATGTCTAAACATACGAATGTTTACGTTAACTTCCACATTCATGATATTAAGAATTGACATTGTACACCAAAATTCACAAAAAAAAATATGCCTAAAGTTTCCGTAATTTATTTTCCTAGGATATCGCGATTACATTTATGACACCATTGCTATATTTTCTAGAACAATATTACATCAGATAAAAGGTATTTATGAAAGGCAATGAGCTTATTCCAAAATCTTATTTAGGTATATATTATTAAATTAAATTACATTTCAACTAAATATTTACGAGAGTAGTAATTTTTCAAGCTGGACAGGCCCCCGAGCGAGCCGCGTTGAGCCCTACTTTAGCCTCGGTTTTAGTCGCCACTTACCAGCTTAAACGTAGCCTTTTTAATATAACTAGTTACATATTTATTCTAGTAACTTGTAAATAATACAATTACTCTGTCATCTTTTGTTTATGGTGTTCAAAACTACAAAATATTACATTTTTAATAGATTTTCTTGCATATTTTAACTCACATTATGGGAGGTAACTTTAACTGTGGATGTTGTAGCGAATACTAATCTCTGTCCAAATTTGATTATGTAGAGCTATATACTTCAACATAGTAAAAAAATAGTTAGAAAGACTATAAAATTCCGACACTCATACTCGAAAAAGTTCTAGAGCCATGCTGTAGACAGAATGGAACACCACTGTCTCAAGAAAAACTAACGTTTAGTGACAGCTTGCTGTTTCGATTCGAATGGTGAGTGAGATTTTGAAAACCCAAATAGCTTCCGTCCCTCTCTAATCCTATTGTTTAAGGCCCGCAGATCATCCATGATTCTTCTGTTTTGTAGGTTTATAGGATATGACACAATTACTCGTTTGCTGGCCAGTAAAATGTGCTTACCAAAAAATATCCGTTTGTGAACTAGGAAGGTATGTAAACAATAGCTCGCCGCCTTGTTTCACACCACAATAATGCACCTATGATTACCGCAAGGCGTTACACACACTGAAAGGTACATTTATTCCAACGTGCTGTCAAATTGACGAATGTGTGCGACCTGCCCTCAGCCTGCGGGAACTTCACTGCAAAATTTTGTACAATACTCATTCCACACATTCACCTTTGTAATTTGTAGGTAGAAATCGCTTTATGTTTTATATATTTCTATTCATCTCTATCCGCTGTTACTTTAACAGTAATAACCGTTCCAGTAAATATCTCGCCATTAATTAGACCTTTGAAACTCTAAGCATAATTCTTATAGATAGCTTAGGGACCTAGGGCAAAAACCATAACTCAAGTAACGAGACCACTTCATGAACTTCACCTTGCAAACATTACGTAGAGACAGTTACGATCAATCGCTGAGCTATTAATTATAATATATAACGCTCCTGCTTCATTTACATAATCATTACAGTTTTGATTTATTTTTGTAACTGCATTTGAATACATTTTTCTTTAAGAAGTTCTTGTGAAAAAAATACTGAGAGTTGCTGAATTTATTGAAGCAACTGTTAGTGCAATAGCAGTGTAGTGTTTCTCAGCAAAAACTTGACGGCACGTTGCCTAAGTGACGCTTTATTGCAACAATAGAATGTTAAAATAAAAAAAGGTTAAATTCAATCCATTTTTGGACAACCAGTTTTCGGTACTAATAGTAATTTATGCATGCACCTAATTCATGATTAAAAGTTTACTTACTTCTTGTTTTGTACAAAAAACATTTTACTGTCAGTAATAAACCCCACAACATTGATGATTTTCATGGTCATTCTTAATTAAAACGTATATCTAGTGTTAGCATAATTACCCACAATTATGAACGCTAAATGCTTGCATTAAGAGGGTATTTAGCAATAAATATAGTAATATTGGCTGTGTCCATGTTTCACTTAGTAAATACGCGCGTACGCCGCTCACGTTGATGAATGTCTCCGGGAGCAACGCGCAGTTTACCCGGGGGCTCGAGAGAAATAATTAAAACTACTTAACATTCAAACAGAAAGTACGCGGCAGCCAGTTTGCGGCTCATTTAGCTGGCCGGTCCGGCGACCGGTGACGACCATTACTCTCTTGCCCGATTGATATATTCCCTCTGGACATGCGAGCCGCAACACGTCACTCCGCGGCCGATGCTCCTCGCTTGCGCATCCGCTTGATACTCTTCACGTCTACTATTCAGCATAAATTAGCTAGCTGGTTTAGTGGTGTAAATAGTCCCGTGAAGTCCTGGATTTAAAACCTAGATCAAGCTAACCTTTGGTTCAGTTCTACGCTTTAAAGAAACAAAATTCCTGGATTGCGTCTAAAGTCTACGTAGAAATCTTGATCTCTATTAAAGGAAATTAAATTCTTCAAATGTAGGTGTACGAGTAACATATTATTTCACGGAGACAGGCGGAACAGTGTTGTGTTCTCTTTATAATGAGTACCTTAAGCCAGTAAATAGAATATAGCGTAATAAATATTGCATCCTCTAACACCGGCCACGACTATATAAATCGGACACTTTTTTTATTGCGCTGCGTCTACTCCAATTGATATTAGCTCGTAATTGCTGATAAATAACCGGTAATAAAGTTGATAAGTAAACTTGCTAATAATCTATGAACAGCCGAATGTTGTGGTACACCATAAAGTTAAAATGGCCACTAGTAATTTAATTACAACAAGTGTGTTGGCATTTATTTCATGTCATGGAGATGTTAATAAAACCGTTGAAACTTTAGTTGAGTATCGAAAATGGAGAGGGTCTGTCTTTAGCTACTTGATTTATATTCAGGAAATATAAATAAGCAAAACTTATTTAATTTGTTTAGATACCAGCTATTTATACAAAAAAAAATGATTTCTTTTTTTCGTAAGTACTTACACGAAATACTTTTATACATAAACAGATCAAATCTATAGGAAACATTAAACGATCAACCAAATAAGTCGACGTCAGATTAAACATGAGGACAAAGGGAAAGAAATAAAAGTTTTACCTTTTACAAGCAATTTGAGGTTATTTATCAAGCGTTGCGCAGTGCGCGCCCGGCTGGATTTGGTGCAGCCTCTATACACGGGAGCCATTATAAGTATCAATTTCATATCATAGATCATAAACGCATTTATTGTTTGTTCGGGGACCGGAGGCTGGGTTGCGGGGGGTCCTGTCGAGTGAGCCACTCTATTCATTGTTAACTTTTATTGTCATGCGTAGGTCACAATTTTCATAGACCTCACCAAACACCACCGAACATAAATATCACACAGAATAATGTTTCGGATCCATAAGTATTTATGTGAACAGTAGGAATGTATCTAAATCACGTACATGGAAGTCGAACTGGCCTAATCTTTATTTTATTATAATCGTAAATTTCAATTTGATTTTAATAACTTATTTACTTTTGTTGTGTCACCCGTATTTGGAAATTAATCTTGATAATCTTATAAAAGTGCCTGGAAATGCCGTACCTTCAAATGAACATTAATTATATGGATAATTTAATTTTAATTTCAATATATTCCATAAAATGTTATAACACGCGTAAAATGATGTAAAAATATATTCTGAAGAGCTAAAAAAAATTTTTTCTGTGTCATGAACATAGTCCTCTCAATATGTTTCCATTCCTTTCACAATCAATGCTCACATCAGAGTAAATAAAACTTCATTAGAGAAGGTTCTAGGCGGTTCACCTGAATCAATTGTTTCACTAGTATTTTCCTTTCCACCACTAACTACTTACGAAACGACGCACTCAGGCGAGTAATAAAATGTTAATAAAGTGCGTAAATCAAGATAACGTCAATAGTTAAGAGAGTTCGACACAACGAAATAGTCTCAGCCTCTCAGGCGAAGTGAAGAAATTACCTCACGTATGCACCGAACATAACTTCCTGTGGCTTTCGTCTAAACACCACTCCTCTTGTTCACACTTAAACAAGGAAGATGTTTATATATTTTAAAAAAGTATAAATGAAATTATTCAATACGAGCTTTTGCCCGCGGCTCCGCCCGCGTGAATGAGTTTTCCCGGGATAAAAGTCCCGCTTTATATTTACCCGGGATAAAAAGTAGCATATGTGTTAATCCAGGACATAATCTACTTGTGTTCCAAATTTCATCGAAATCCGTTCAGAAGTTTATGCGTGAAAGAGTAACAAACATCCATACTTACAAACTTTCGCGTTTATAATATTAGTAGGATTATATGATGAAAATAAATTAATTTTTTAGCGCCACGTCGAAAACATGCAAGTAGATTACCTAATGTTAAGTTACAATCGTTACAGCTTATGAACCCTTATTGGGCGTAAATCTAGATAACTTATTGATACACTGCAAATTTAAGGACGCAATGGGAATGACAAGGGAAAACACGATATTATGGGCATTCGGTAATCTCATAAGCATGACATGCTAAGGCAAAGTGTTAAGTTGCACGTTAGTGGTCTACGAGATAGTTATGCCACCTCGGTTGAGCCAGCCATAACTAGCTACACCCCTGCTCTGCCACATAGATAAACAGTAGCAACACCATCCACGACTAAGAATTATAATGCACTGCGTGGCACTGAACTGATCAGGACAACGAGCTCCTTCACTAACTATAATATCTATGAAATAAATACACAAAAGTTCGTATCCAATGTTGCAGCAGAAACTGACAATGTATAGAAAGTACGTGTATAATGTACCTAAACGGCCTACCACATACGAAAAACCATCTAAAAAATTAATGGATTCTAAAAAAAGGATTTACGTCTGTATACAAATTATTACAAATCCAACGACATTTGAAAAATAATTACATAAATGTTTATGTGAAAAAATATCAATTTAACTCTTTGACTCATAGAATACCATAATGAAACAGATAAAATACAGGGCTTACAACAATAGTTCTAATATCAAAGTAAGCTATTTTGTACAAGACCAACATTGTAACATCAACATAAATATGAGGAATAAATAAAGTTATTATTAGATTTGCACGGAGAGTGCCACACACGAACAATTTGAGTCGGTATTAAAAACATCATTTATGTAACCGACTCGGGACGTGGCGCCTAACGCCTCTCCGAGACGCTTGAGTGCGTCTAATGCGATTCGATGCGGGACTTTACTATCGAATATTATCCAATTTCATAAACCTCACCTCTGGATAGGTCCTAATTGTATATATTTCTTGGATACGGCCTACCTTCCTTGAATCAGCCTATTTTAGAGCTAAATGCTTTCCCTAATGAGGAATGTTTGTGAATCGTAAAATAGTTAAGGAGTTATGCTTATTACAAGATAATTGTCTTTTAATTATTTGTTTTGTTGAGGGTGTCTAAAAAAAGGAGAGGTATCTAATTGAAAAGGAAATTTAGAGCGTTAGATAAATCAGATGAAAATACTACTGGAATAATAGTAGCAATTAATGAAAACCTCTCATGATTCGGCAGAGCAGTTGAAACGCAGATTCAAGCTAAGTTAAATGTGAACAATCTATGCATAGTCGAAAAGAGTCTTTTCTGAGTTTCATGTCGGCCCGATGTGGCATGTCGGCCCGAATGCAGTTTTTTCATTTTTTATATAATACTTTTAATGCAATGCAATGCAATCAGCCCTGTATTACATATTGCCCACTGCTGAACACGGGCCTCCTCTACTACTGAGAGGGGTTAGGCTTGAGTCCACCACGCTGGCCTAGTGCGGGTTGGCAGATTTTACAAACCCTCGAAATTCTTATGGTGAATTCTCAGGTATGTAGGTTTCCTCACGATGTTTTTCTTCACCGTTAAAGCGAACGATAATTGATAAACAATACACACGTAACTTCGAAAAGTCAGACGTGTGTGCCTTGGGTTTTGAACCTGCGGACATTGTCTCGGCAGACCGTTCCATTCCCAACTAGGCTATCGTTCCCTCAATACTTTTTTTTATTGCTTCGTGCATGTTATTTCTAAATCCTAATAATAGATGAAGAGAAGATAAATGCAAAATCTAGATAAATTCTATGTAAGGAATGTGGTTTGACTAATCGAAAAATCATGTATTTGGGTATTAGTGAAATATATGTTACTCCTAATGGAGAAGGAAATATTTAATTTTATAAACCTAACACTTAACAAAACAAGAAGTGTGCATATTATTAGATCATCAAAGATATTCTAATCTTATTAAATAGATTTAACATACGTATTTGTTGAAGTATGCCATCATGCACGCAGCACGACAGAAATATACCAGATATGTGATTCTACGCAGACATGTGACCCTAAGGAAAAGTATTAGAAATTGAACACTTATGTAACAGAAAGTAAAACAGGTTATTTAATGTCGCATATAATATCACTTCTTCATCTTTTAATGTATTTAAATTAATCGGATTAGGGTTAGTTATGAAAAAAATCCGTGATTTGCATTTATCCTTCGTACTTACGGTTGCAATTCGGTTCTCAATGAGCCGCATACGACATAGCACAGTATCATTAGCATACAATGACCATTAAACCACTACTTCATCTGGTTTGACTCAGCATTCACTATCTTTCAGTCCAATAAGACAGTCAGAGGCCTAAATTTCTTAACTTTTAAAGCCAAACTAACTAAAAATAAAAAGCTTTCGCAATCAAGTTGCATGGTGGATTACATAATATTTCAAATGTCTTATGAATCATGATAATGCGTAAAAAAAACTTTGCATAAATTAACAGATACGAATATAATTTGTCAATGTGAAAATACTTTCAAATGGTCAACTTTGCTTTTTTTAAAGAGTACTTTGTAACGACATTTTTGAATCTGTCTTAAAACACAAACTTCAAAACTGCGAATTTCAAAGGCAAAATATAATGTAAACGCAAACGATATGAAAACATCGTGTAATTGGAGCCTATCTTCGCATAAATTGCTACTATAAAAATACACAACAGCAAGAACAGAATTACCAGTTTTTTATTATCATGCTTTCCAAAGCCTAGAGCGTTTAAGTAGGTATTATCTGATAAATTATTTATTTAGATAAAACACATGTGTGTAATATAAGAAAATACGGCTGTAAAAGTCCGAGACAATCAAAATGTTGAGCATCAATAAAAATTTGATCATCGATATAGTTTCAAATGTAATCTTTTAAATTTTAAAACACGCTTATCTTTTTATTTAAGCACTTATATCAATGTGCCCATTAAATCACTCATGAATTTAAAACATTTTATTGTCATTTCGAAGTGAAAACAATATAAATGTATTTTATGTCAACATTGATTTATATTTTATAGGTGAGATGTGATTTATTATGGCCCGATTTAATACAATCTTGGAAGTCTTGCGCCAGATAGTTGTCATCGTGAGCATCGGCCGCGCCGTCTCGTGAAATAAGAGCTATCTTTTATTGTAAATTATTTAAATTTTAATGCACTTTCTTTGCTCTTTGTTTATCAAATTGTGGTGACATCTTCTGTATATTTCAGTATTTAAACACATTCAATTCCTTTAACATGATAAAATCAACTTGTCGGACAAATATATAATCTACAATCTTCATTCAGATCAATTGCTTTTCACCGCTACAGCAAAATGAATGAAAAAATTATAAACGTATTATAAACCTAAGGAGTTGTTTAAAAATAAAAGAGCGCTGATATGATCTCGTTGTGACACGACAACATCCCGAGTGTTTTATTAATTACACAAACCGGCAAAACAGCTAATCAGTTTAATGTAATGAGCTAGAAGATGACTGCTACGTAATACGCTCCAAGTTCTAGTTCTGTGTATAATATATATAATACATATAATTACTTATTTATAATAAGTATTTAAGGCTAACATGTACTTATTACGGTATTATAGGTGACAGTAGAACGTATCACAAGCAAATTTATAGTCTGATTAAGATAAAAAAAAATACTGTGATTTATTATTAACGTCTAAATATTGTATCTCTGCTCGTTTATGCCACGTATTTATAACACGTCTTAATTTAGCCGCGTATTCACTTATTGGTCTCTAATAAGCCGAAACATATTTTGCTACAACAATACTACCTACCTATTTTAGATTCTTAATAAATGATTAAATTAGCGTTGAATTTGTTTTTTTATAGTTTTTATAAAAGGTCACGGCTAAAGTAATTAAGCCAATGAAATTAATGAAGACAATCAGTAAATTTTGCTGTTATTAATGTAAATTTCTTGTTATACGGCAAATATTTTCTTCGCGTTAATAAATATACAAGATCTAGGAAGAGATATCAAAGTAGACGTCTGTATCAAAGTGAATAAAATACTTAGAGCATAAAAAACATATAAAACACGGTATTTTAAATGTCAAAAATATTATTTATTTAATAATACGTAATATTTATTACTTCATGCTCTCGTTATTTAACTATCGGTTATGGTTTCAAAATCAGTCCTACTTATCCAACTACGTATACCTTAGGGCCGTTCAAGTATTACGTGAGCAGAATTTTTGTATTTCTAGCCACCCCACCCCCCTCACCCTCCTATGCTTACGTAAGCATAGGTATAATATTTACAAAATCTGTTCAAATTTCTTTATTATTATTTATTTATAAAAAATGAATTATAAATATTGCTGACGTAATCACTGTTGAGACCCCCCGTCCACCATGTCATCGAAAATAAGCAAAGCATGAACCCTCCTACCCCTCTTTGGTGCTTACGTAGTACTTGAGCGGCCTCTAACCGAGACATTGTTAGGTAAACCATACCATATAAAGATTTACTCATCAAACAGTTTCGAGGACATTTTCATCTTCATTTAAAATATCTAGATTAAGTGCAGGTAAGGTTGGCGTAAGTTTTAAATTATGTTTTATAGTCTGATATTCAGTCTTATAATCTGATTATAATCTTACATTTTTAGTGTTCATTTCCATTCTATAAGTTTATTTATTGCAAACCATTATAAAGCTTATGTTATAAACGTTATTCATACAGAAAAATAAAATTCATCGTTAGAAATTCTCAACTAAAATAACAATCCGAAACTATTCATAGAGATTTACATCCTCCATAACACAATGAGTGGAATGGATGTATTTACATTTACTGCCTGTATTCACTCATATCCACCGGCTTAAATCTAAGGTCACATAAGCTTCTAAACATTTGAAGGGTAAATGCAGACACATTTCGTTGTTCAACTCATATCACATAAAAGATTACCTTTATTTGAAGTCTGTACGCCGACATTCCTATCTGAGTTTCTCCTAAGATATGGGTGTCCATTCGGTGAGCTGGCGTTTCAATTATTTGACGTATACGCGAATTAGTTGTTATCAGATGTAATAAAATGCAAGCATGTCCGGGCGGGCCGGCTAGCGCGATGGAGCGTGATATCGCGCGATGCCGCACCGCCAGATCGCCGCGCGCCCGCCGCGCCACCGCCGCCGACGCTGGGTGGCCGCTACTTGTCTTACGATAAACTTTATCTTTACAATCGATCCCTCCGATAAAAATAAAAACACCGATGCCTTTAGATGTCGAATGCTTGACGCGCTGCGGACCAATAACATTTTGAATTTTATCTGAGTAGCTACTAGCCATCTATTAGCATCTCCATAGGACCTTATTCGTTTTGTTACCGTTTTATCTACTATAATTATATATTATATATGGTAATTATACACATAGATTTCTAATTATTACTATGGCATACTTACTTACACTTCATAAATGAAAAGTCTATAAACAATTATTGTTCTAATGGTAATTACATTTGTTAATATTTAATAAACATATACAAATATTATTACCCTTAAGTCCATATATTTATTTTTATTGGTTATTTATTGTAAGCGCACATGACGATAGTTCACACACACACTGGTGGTAGGTCTCTCATATGTAAGAGCCCGTCTGGGTGGGTACCACCGCAATGTCTATTTCTACCGCCAAGCAGCAGTGTGCATGCACTGTTGTGTTTCGGTTTGAAGGACATTATAGCCAGTGTAACTACAGGACATAGTGAGACTTAACATCTTATGTCTCAGGATGACGAGCGCAGTGAAATGCTTCACAGTACTCTGTAACTCAAAGTGCTGGATGGTGTTGCTACTGTTTATGGGTGGTCGTATCGCTTACCATCAGGCGAACGGCATGCTCGTCTCGTCATTCAATGCAATAAAAAAAAAGACACACTCAGACCTTTTATCCTCAGCCTTTAAATCCAAACTCCCAGCTCTCATACTGAGCATATGAAACCAATATAATTTTACCTGACTCGGGATTTGAACCCGAGAAATCGGAGTAGTAGTCGTACCGCGCTCTCAATATAACTGCGCCATCGAGGCAAACTAACTTTACTAGAGAGTAGAGACATTAAATTTGACCTATACAGTTCACCTGTCAGTTGCGAAATTCGGTCTTTTTACCCGACTACGGTGAAGCCAGGAAGGGTAAGGATTTTAGCACCCTATGTATGTATGTATCCTTTTTATGTTCCACTCTAGCGTCCCTCTTATTGAACCGATTTTGACAAATGAGGTATCTATCGATGCGTATTTATTGTGCGATGGTTATAGGCTATGTATTTTTCCAATATTTTTATTTTTCATTTACACCTAAAAGAAGGACGGCATTTGCAGTTTGCCTGAATTTCAAATGCATGCATCAATGTGATCATAAACGATTCATAGAACAATTAAAGGAGTGTATATTCTTATCAACAGATTTTCCCTTAGCAACATATATATTTTTAATAATCGTTAAAAATAGACTACAATCCTTAAACCTCGAAGATGATAACACATAACATTACCATCGTGTGAAACATCATCGAGGCAAACATTTGCCTCTATTTAAAACACTCTTATTTCGTGACTGTGTAAAATTCAATATTTACCGCACATAATCACTTGGAAGCACTCAATGTCATTTGCTCAAAGTATTTCAATGTCGTGATCTGCGAAGGGCTACGTATAATGGCGCATTGTGAATGAGTGGTGGCGGGTGACACGGCTCACGTCGGCTCGCGGCTGCGTGTGCGCACGGGTCAACGGTTGCGCTGCGCATGCGCCACGCAAATGTCAAGGTTCGCATGTCGCAGCATCAGTTACCTCACTGACGCACTGCCATATGGATGCTCTTAAACCGATGCCGATCTGTTTGATACCAATATTGATAAACGACCTCTATATATTTCAAATCTGAGCAAACTATACTTCGATATATTTGCTAAGTAACATCGTATGTATTTATTTTCCAAAGTTTGGTTTAACGACTATTAAATATGTAGGAAAATATAGACTCTATTAATATTAATGACACAACGGTACCTTTCAGTTCTGAATTCAGAAACCGTATTAAATAGCCAAAATCCTTTACACTCAAAGAGTAATCTTGTAACTTTCAGTTCAAAGCGTATAACGTGCATATTAAACTGTAACATAATTTAAGAACTTGGCCGTGAGCTCGTTTAAGTCTTTCGTATCTACGGGCGAAACTAACGGTTAGGATAACGTACCAGTTTTATCTGGCACGTATTTTTATGCCACGAGATCTAGGCCTTAAGACCTCTATTGTTAACATAAGAAAATTAAATGTCAATAGCCAACAACCGAAGTGAATAGTATATTCATAGACACGTAGCATTGTTCGCAATTTGCGCAGCGGCCTCTCGTACCCGAGTTACTCAATGGGTTCGACAAGAATGAATGAAGCAATCTCAGCGGCAGTAAACGTTATTTATATCGCTTCTCTTCCATAAACGACGCGGCCATTCAGCCAGTCGTTAAGGGGCAGCCGCGGCTTCTGTTCAACAATTAGGCAAAGCGCGCACAAAGCACGGAACGGTAACGTCCTTATCGCGGCTCAGTAGTCGGCAATCGCGGCACAATCTCACGAAAACTCCATTCCAAGCTGCACCTGTCATAAACGCGCGTTCAACGACCCCACGTAAGTTTCAATTAGCCACAAAATGGTACATTTTAACAATGTTTAGATAAGTAAACAAACGTGATCCCCGGGCTATTTGGTTATGGCGGGCTCTCATCAATAACGCTTCGGAGGCGATAATATCGCGGACGCGTGTCTTGAGTAGAGGAACCTCCAACACCGTTATTAACCTCGCGATACTCATCGCGACCGAGAGATCATTAGGTGATACGGTTTATATTAAATTACTCGGTCGTGCGTTGATAAACTATCCCCGGTATTCTGTTACCCGAAATGAGATAAACGCAGCCGGAGGTATTAACAGTTTAAGCATTACTTTTAACAATCTAACAAGTGAATCTATATAGGTAGATAACATCACATCTTCTTGAAATAGTTTCTTAGCAGTACTGAACTAAGAGGCCGAGTAGCAAATGCGCTAGCACGGACTAGCAGCGCTATATATAGTACATGCGCGTGGCTTGAGTATTATACAGAATTAATATTAAAGTCTATAGCTGTGTGTTGCGATTCAAATCACACCCCCTACTTTGGAATCAGTTGTCATTTATGTGCAACGTCTGCACAAATTCTTTATGGTTGCTAAATGTAATGGTACTAAGCACTGTACTGTTTTACAATAGAAATTGTGTAAACAAATGCAACACGTGTTTACGCATTATAAGCTGCAACGTTGCATGTTGGCATCGCCAGTAACATAGCAGACGATATTGCAACAGAATAATTTAGTAAACCACAGTGAGTACTTAAACTTTACGAATACAACATGATCACGATTTACACTCTGAAATATTTTCTGTTAATATTTGCGCAACTGAAATTTCTCATAACACTATCATTGATGAGATCAGAATGCGCTAATTTACATAATTAAATGGCATTACATTTGTCTATTATGATAGTTCTACGTTATAGTTTCACCTAACTAAAGTGGTACAATTCAATATGATCAGTATCTACTTAAGCTTTGTGTCTGTGAATAAAAAACTGTTCTAAAAAAATTATCATTTAATCTTTTACAAACTTAGTTCACAACATAATATGTTATTAAATTACATTACCATTTAGTACAAATATAGATTGTATTATTACTATATACCTTAACGATAAAAAGGCTAAAAGACTTCAAAGATAGTAAGTTATATGTGGTAAGTAAATTATTGTTATCTTCAAGAAAGTATTTGTGTGAGACGATATATGTATGCCATTGGTAAATATATTATGTGTTCGTTTGTATGTCTTCCCGTATAATTATGAATGTTAACGAGAAACCTGAAGCCGTTGGACAGCGCTTCGTCTTCACAAATGTATGCAAACTGTAAGTGCCTGCGTTAATCACTTGGAAGACGTTAAGTTTCAATGCATTATCATAGCTTAAGTCAAAGACTAAGTGAAAACATCAGGCGCCTTTCTCCGTTGCTAATTTCTTGTTTCATTTCGCATGCCGCTGATGTTTGTTATATGAACCGAGTTTATTTTTCACGCAAATGAACAGTTTATCTGCTAATACGAGCATTAAACCGGCAGAATGCGGTCGGGGCCGGCCGCCTGGACTTGATGCACGCTATTTAGTAATTCAACATTGTAATGAACCTCTTTAACTCTGTATAAACCAGATTTTTAAACAGCATCATCAAATTAAACGAACTGTGCACAGCCCGCAGTGACATTAAAATAATATACAATCGGGCTGTCTTGCTCACTAGTTAAAAACTCTATCGATATATTATTTACGCTGACATTAACTAAGATACATTGTAAATGTTACGCAGCTACGTAGAAACTCTTATGAATAATGGACACCTATACAAAGTCAATTTGTAGTGCGGCATCTTCAATATAGATGGACCATTAAATCAAATACAGTTACACTGACATTTATTGCTTTTGCGTATTAAAATTCATGTAATCACTATCGAGACATAAAAATTAAACGACATTAAAATTACTTCCATTAAGGTCTCATTAATTTCCTAATCTACGCTCTGGGGCACGTACTATCGAATAGGTATTTGATTTACAATTAGCCGAGCAGGCGGCATGGAGCCGGAACAAAAGAAGAAAAATGTTTAGCCGCCAAAAAAAGCAAAGGAGATAATTTACTCCTCTCACAATGCTTCTAATTAAGATCATTCGTGAGCCCAATGAAGCTAAGGACTATGTACTCAGCGCACAAACTGGACGTTATAAATAACTCAAATCGTAACTCATGCGCAGGCTGCACGGAAAGAGGAAAACGCATATCCGAGTCACTACATTTTCAACTCTATTTTAACTTTATTAAAGTAGTAAGTGCCGACACACAAGAGTCGATAATCAAAATACGAGGTGAGTTTTAAAGGTATTGTTACAAAAACCAAATAAACAAAAACACGCTACACTTATTTGTTCCCCCGGGGTAAGCAGCGATAGCTAAATAATGTGGTAAAAGTTGTTAAGAGCATTAGCTTATTATTTATCTACAGTAGAGACGCATGTTTTTATTGTGCGAGTTTTGTATTGGCAATAAATATAATATTATATTATTTTGTTACCAAAGCGCAAAGTTTGCTGGATTAACATAATGATTACACTTGTAATTAATTTGTAAGATGTAATCCTTTAATAATATCCGTTTTTATGGTCCTTTGCATTAATGTTTAAAAACAGCATGCGAATCCAATCAATTTATTTGATCCCATGAGAATGTAATGTTGTACTAATTATATACAGATTACACAAGTATTTGCCACAATCTGAGACTTAAGTTGTCATTTTTTGTTTCTAACCAGGCTCAATGCATTATTGAGATTCCGACGCATATAGTTTCATATTACAACATTACTGAATTCACGAATAATGTCGAGGAATATAATAAACCAATTATATAATAAAAAATTGAACATGTGCTTGTAAATAACTTTGGCAATGCTGATGATTTATTTTCCGTTATTATTATAATGCTGCTTTATTCTTGATTTAAAAAGTATTTAGTATTCAAAAAGCGGAACCCCTTCCCTAACTATTCCATTATGTCAACCAAAAAAACAACTTTTTAATATATTCTCATATGTAAATGAGTCACAATGACACGAAGAAATAAACTAGTTGTAGCAGGACGCACATTCCTTCTCAAACTGTCAACAGAATCAATAGAGTACAATAAAATTGCTCCTTTCAATGCAACGTAGTTAGGTCTAAATGAGGTTTGAGTAATGCGTCGCGCACACGAAACCCTTGCGTGGTGAGACACATTATAGCTCCGACTAACGCCTCACTGATTTCACCACAATCAACCGGGCGCGCCTTTTTAGATATTCTTCCTATTACACTAATGACGTTTTACGTAATTATGCACTTGAAATTTTGAACTCGTTTTCCCGTCAATAGTATTAAATATCACCGTTAGTACGATTAGCTTAATACAATACTATAGACGATACTGATAGACATAAAGTAATGACACAATGTATAAATTAACAACTCCATTTATCAAACATCGTATATTGTAGCACTGGTGGTAGGTCTCTCATTATGTAAGAGGCCGTCTGGGTGGGTACCACCGCAATGTCTATTTCTACCGCCAAGCAACAGTGTGCATGCACTGTTGTGTTTCGGTTTGAAGGACATTGTAGCCAGTATAACTACTGGACATAATGAGACTTAACATCTTATGTCTCAGGGTGACGAGCGCAGTGGAATGCCACACAGTACTTTGTTAGTCAAGGTGCTGGATGGTGTTGCTACTGTTTATGGGTGGTCGTATCGCTTACCATCAGGCGAACGGCATGCTCGTCTCGTCATTAAATGCAATAAAAAAAATAAAAAAAAAAAAAAAAAATTGTTATAGACTAATTATAGAAACGGACATAAAATTTGTAATCATAAGTTTTAAACAATAAATTGTGTAGTCATCCGTTATGATGCCGACAAAGGGAGATGCAACGACCGGTACGTCAATTTATAATGCGATTAACAGAAAGAATGGCGAGCGGACTGATTGCGCGGATCCTTATGCGCTTCACCAAAATCCCATATAATGACGGTTGCCTCCTTAATCGTCAAAAGAGCATGACCGCGGCACTGTTATATATAGCCGTTCATTTGTTTCGCTGCATCCGTTACCGGCCAGTAGATCGAAATGTCTCAATTAATATTTAGCCTTAAGATAGGTTGTAATGAGGGTTTTAATGTAAGAGCGCGTAAGCCGAGTGGGTCCGCTGAAAGTGATTAATATGATGAAGTGTGCGCATCCATCGGCAGTGGCGAGCGCTGCCGGCTGCAGCCGAGATCGGACCACCGCGGCACCATTCGGACTCACCGGAGCGCACCGACGTCTGTATTAAGAATAACATTAATTGCTCCAAGTCTTTTCATGAGATTTCACGTGAGAAGGGATTATCATTTGCTTGTTTGATTAATCCGAGTCAGCGATATGCTGTGAGAAATGCAGGCGGCAATCGATTTCTGATGCCCGCCCGTGAGAAGTGTTTGCGTTATAGTTTTAATTCTCGTTTTATATTTCCATACAGATAAGGCTTGAGTGTGCATCTAAAATTAATACATTTTTGATACATACATACAATCTACATAAAGGTATTTTTTTTTAATAAAGATGATATTGGGATACTTGTTGATATTTATGAAAACGTTTTGAATAAAGTCAACTATAATAAACATTCAAAATTATATTGTCATAAAAAGGCAACACCATTCTAAGTTGACCGCGCCTCTATGAGCATTCACGAAATTGGGATGTAATAACATAGAGCATGTTTCCGTTTACGGCAACGAGACTAAATAAACACACAATAACTGGTGGAAGTCATAGAGTCAAAAAAGATATTATCGAGCCGATTTACAGCCGATCGAATACGGTTACGAGCGTTAGCTTTTCTCACTTTACTAATTTAGACGTTACCAAAGTAGCGTAGCGTTAAATAGAGGATCAGCGGTTACACAGTAAATACGGTCAGTTTATATGGGCGGTAAACAGCGCGACGTGAACTGTACACAAGGTGATTTTTTATTTGTATAGTTGCCAGTTCTGGCTCAAATACCCGTGAGAAGAGGCGCGCCTCCCAGAACGGACGCGGGGCGCGGGACCGAGCGTCCGGCACAGACACCGCCGAGACGTAATCTTGACTGACACCACCATCACAACAAATATACCAATCATCAAATCATTACGGATTAACTAATGAAAGCTGAATATGTCGATTTATCTGCTATCAGAGCACCGACTTTGCGTAACTTATCGGTACTCATGATTGGCTTATGGCAGTTATCATTCAAAAATTGTTTGAACGCAATAAAGTCAGATTTTACACATATCGTAATCTATATTTATTTCAAAGGTCAGAATATTCTTACCACATATTATTAAGATTTCGTTCAGTTAGAACGTCGCGTTGTGACGTGTGGCCAGCCGTTGACACCATTAATTAAAGATTACCTGAAAATCTGTGGAGTGAGAAATTTCCAATATCATTAGAATATAAATTGTATCAGACAGGGCACCGGCGTCGAGGGCCCGCGTACCTTTCATTGTGCGTATAACAAGATCAGTATCGACTTAATGACAATATATTGGTAATAAAATTAGATAGTCCATACCGTCATCTGAGCGAACATCACCATGGCCCGGATGCTCCGACTCTCATATTTATTGCGAACTAACTAGAAACATTATCCAATGACGGGTACAACCTGCTCTGGATAGGCGACTACAGCGCGGTTATAAACGTTTATCGAAACGAGACCTTATTCCTGGAAGTGATGTTTTAAAATGATCCTGCATCATGGCATATAGAAAGCGCGCTTAACTTTACGACAGTAGGTCATAAGAAAGCTAACTTATGGTATAAATATTATGACACTTTTATCTCTTAGCGAGGTTGAAAAGTAAATACGGGGCGGTATAAGGAGGCAGCGGAAGATGCGATTTGCACATGTAACGTCCTCGGTAATATCCCCGCACCCAGCTTTATTTATTGCCATTTGATTACAGATTATCGGATCGAATTATAGTATAAAGCACATGGATCGTAATTTAATGCCTAGGATTAATTTTACAACGAAAGATACACTTGTGGTACGTGTGCTTATTGAATAACGTACAAACTGCAAGATTAAAGGGAAGCAGCACTTGCTATTTATAATTTGTGCGTTTTCCATGATAAATACGAGTTATCTGAAGCTATTTAGATACAACTGTTCTCAATGTGGACTTACATCTGTAAACAATTCTGATTAATTCATTGAATGCATGAGTAATGTATTTACTGGTTAAACATATAAATCAATGTACTTATATACTAGATTCTCTATTGATAAAATTCGTGTATATCTCCAGAAATCGGGCATTGACGTCATTTAAAAATTAAGTATTAAAATTTCCAGCTAAGATAGTTGCAGTGATTAAATTCGTATAATTTTTTTTTTAATAGCGCTTGTTTTTGCTTGGTTTTGGTATTGGATGATATTTATTTATTTATTTATTTAGGACCATCAACAGAGATTACAATAAACAAATTACATTAATTTATATCCTGTTATGGTTACATTATCATTGTATCTCTAATAACAGATGGACACAACATGAGTTATACAATCATAATATTTTAGTAAAGTGTTAAAAGTGAAACAAAATTAATAATCGTGACAAGGTCTAAAATAAGAAACAAAATAACAAAGTTTATAATTTGAAGAATTAAAATAATTAAAAAAAAACAAAACAACAATATAACAGACATTATAGTTATAAATTATTTCAGAATTATCATAATATTAAATTATTTTATTAAGGTGTTTAGAGAATGTGCGAGAACTATTAGTTATTAAGTCCAAGTCTACCAATTGATACTACATATAAGCATATTAAATAAAAAGAAGACTTTTTTTACCGTTGAATGACGAGACGTGCATTGCGCTCGCCTGATGGTAAGGTAATATACGAACGCCCATAAACGGTAGCAATAGCATACAGAACTTTGAATTTCAAAGCACTGCGTGGCCTTAAGTGCGCTCGTCAACCTGAGACATAAGGTTTTAAGGTGCTCCAACCAACAAAACGGCGTGCTATCCGTATTTTTAGAAGCTATCTATTCGAAAACTATAATGCATATAGAAAAAATAATTAAACGTCATATTTCCACAATATGTTATCTTTACTTTCGCAGTTATTTTTTTTTATAATATGTATATTGTGCCATTAATCTATACTAATATACATAATGAGACTTAACATCTTATGTCTCAGGGTGACGAGCGCAGTGGAATGCCACACAGTACTTTGTTAGTCAAGGTGCTGGATGGTGTTGCTACTGTTTATGGGTGGTCGTATCGCTTACCATCAGGCGAACGGCATGCTCGTCTCGTCATTAAATGCAATAAAAAAAAAAAAAAAAAAAAAAAAATAATATTATAAAGTTAAAGAGTTTATTTGTTTGTTTGTTTGTTTGTTTGGTTGAAGGCGCTAATCTCAGGAACTACTGAACCGATTTTGAAAATTCTTTCAATAATGGGAAGCTACATTACTCCTGAGTGCCTGAGTGCTATAGGCTACTTTTATTCCGGAAAAATACTTTTATCCCGGAAAAACCGTTTCACGTGGGCGGAGCCGCGAGCATCACCTAGTTTCATAATAAAAATGCCACTAAACTTTACGATTAAAGTACACATGCTTTCAATTTCCTACCAAAACTTTTAGATAAGGAATGTTTGTTAATTTAAAATTTTCAAACCTAGAATTGTTTTTTTTTAAATAAATCATTCATAAATCTTTGCATATTCCCGCCGTAACTCGTGCGCCGAAAATGTATGGAACGAATACTCAAGGCCGTTTGGTCGGGGGAGCCTTAAATCTTTAAATGCTCAGTAATTACGCTGGCTACAATGTTTTTCAAACCGGAACACAACAGTACATGCACAGTGTTTCTTACATGTAGATACCAACATGCTGACCATCAGGCATATTATGCATATGGCCAGCAGACGCTACGTCGACCGGACGGTAAATCACCCAAATACGTTAGTTCGCAAAGCGTCAATTTACACGCCAATATAAAAAAATATAATATTGAAAACCCGAAAAATACAAAAAAAGCCTACCTCGGTGGCGCAGTTGTATTAAGGTACAACTGCAGTGCTGGGGTCTCAGGTTTGATCCCCGGGTCGGGCAAAGTGATATTGGGTACTTAATATCAGCCTGGAGTCTGGAATTTGTGTCCGATATGGCTTGCCCCTTATCACATCATGGGACGGAAAACACACGGCGAAAAGTGGGCGAACTAGATGCACCTCTGCCTACCCCTTAGGGGATAAAAGGCGTGCGTGTGTGTATGTGTGTGTAAAACCCGTTAAGTGCAAAATCACATAGAATAAAATACGACATAAATCATCTTTGATGTTTGAATGTCGTACACGAAAAATGCATTATATCTTCCAAACTAAGACATTATTATGCACATTCTGGATTCGCTTCCCGAGCGGCGAAAGATTCAGTAGCAGAGTACAACGTTAATTAGAGATTACGTAAACAACGACTGTACCTAACCAAGTGATAAGTTGCAACAATATTAGAACTTTGAACGCATTGTTAATAAGACTAACATTACGCTAGAATTCACCATGTTATTTAATTTTAGAATTTCTAATAGATGACAAAATTACAAAAATAAACATACAATATATAAATTCCGTGCGATATATCAAGGTTACTTAATAAAGGAGTGAAATATAAAAACACATTACTTTATAAGTGTTCTGTCGATTCCGCAGCAGCATTGTGAGTACTATACCGAGTCTGAGAGCCAACACGCGATCACACCGATAGCGATCTTCAAGATTAACGGCCCAACGTGTGACATCGCCTTAATTACTCACACAATAACGCTTATCGATCGATTTTCCTTCTGCATTTCGCTACGTCCACACTCGTATGTTATTACGCGAATTGTCGTATAGATTTTGTGGACACCTGTCACATGCAATGTTTGTTAAGTAAAATAAGTTTTCCTTACACTTAATTATCTATGGACATTGATATAAAATACCATTACAATTTTCAAATATTTCTATCTTATGTATCGAAGTAATGTCTAAAATAAATACTACATTTTATAGAGCGGCCTAACTGGAGCTTTTTGAACTATTCGAACTGAACGGTAAGATTTTGAATATACACCTTTAATGCAATGAAAATGCTCTTATAATATACATTATTATCATACACTCTGCCAAACAGCGATCAAGGCAACACGACGACAATACTGTCAAACCAAATGTTCCCGAAACATCGAATAAAATGATCATAATTTAATCTTAGACGATTCAGAAAGAGCGTCACAATCGTGTTTGAGTATTACACATCCCATCTTACTAATGGAGTAAGTGTTAACATAGTTAGAACATTTGTAAGTATTCTCTTAACTGACGACGCCACTAATGTAGACTACCGCTGTAAGTTAATTATCTACATTTATAAATGCATCGTGGTTATTTTCAATGTAGTTATTTTATAAACAAAATTTATACTATGACATATATCGGACCAAATATGAATAGAATAAAAATTAAGTCATGTGGAAAACATGAAAAAAAATTAGATGATTAAATATTTATTTTTTAATGAAAGGATAAAAATATCTTGTCATACTTACAAATACCTACTTATATTAACAGGTCGTAAATGTTTCCTTGTTTGTTGTATTTTATAAATGTTTCCTGGAAATATCAAATCATCCGGTGATCAGATATTTTGAATGAAACAGATTGTATTATATCCAGGTCAATAAAAGTATGAAACCTTGCTATATGAAGGTCAAGGAATATTTCCGATCAATAGAAACAGCTTTCTTCGTTCTAAATGGAATTAATTGAACATCTGTAAAATCAATTAACGAATTCTCATCGCTGTAAAAGCAGTTTTTCAATTGAAGCAAATTAAGGTTACTCGAGTTATCTCGAGCTCGTAAGTAACTTTCTTTGAACGTTCTGGTAATTGTAAACAACTAAATTGTGTTTTAAACGTGTCTTTATTTATCTCGGGGTCTTAAATATCTTTCATGTCTTATTTGAGAAAGCCAGTAAACATGTTTTTTGATGTATTAACTTCATGAAACGTGTACATAATTAAATCGAATGATGGTTGTGGGTAACGTTATAGTAAATACATCTTCTTCTTTGTCGGTATCACTCTTGACAGAGTGGTCGTGGTCATTACTTCAGGTGTTGGTGGCAGGCTTCACAACACGCCGCCACTCTTCTCTGATGGCCGCCTTCCTCGTGCATATAAGTAATGATGATGAGCCATTTACTGCTTTCATCTGGTCAGTCCACCTCATAGGCGCTCTTCCTCGTGGCCTGGTACCCTCAAACTTTCGTTGGGCCACTAATCGCTCAATAGTCACCTCCCCTCGAAAAGTAAATACATACTACACCAAAATACATTACTTGTACTTTTATTAGTCACAAGGTGTTGCTCGGGGCTCCGCCCGATTGAATAGCCTTTCCCGCTACAAATGATCCTTAATCACTGTGACGATCCATAGTGCAGTAAGGCACTAGCACCGCCATGTTTAAAAAAAAATAAAAAATGAAAAAATTGCTACGGGAGTAAATTACTGAGATAAGAACTTCAATACAGAACATGATAAATCCGTGCGCCAAATTTCATCCAAATCCGTATTGCGGTTTCTTCGTTTACTTCTAACAAACATACGGATTTATAATATTAGGAAGATTTTTAAATATTTTGTTATGATTTTATGAAAAAACATTTACACAGATTTTGTATACATCAATAAAGATATGGGTAGTAGCAACGACTCTGATTTATCAAATAGGTAACATAGTTTAAAACCTATGTATTTAAAACAATATCACATAGGCGTAGACTCAAAACACTTGTTAGACTCAAACAAAACAATCTCAGCGCATAGACATAACATTCTCCATGCAGCAACGTAAACCTTTCAGCGCTAGATGTGAATAACCTTACTAAAATAGATGTTTACTAAGATTCTTTTATTAAGGAGATTAAAACAATAACTGATAAGATGCTGATATGTTTGTATAAAAATAAGTGCGCATCAACATTGACGTACATAAGCGAGTCTCATATTGCATAGCACCGTTATTTGCACACGTCACACGTGACGTCATCACGACTAACACTCTCATACGTAACCAGACAAAGTAAACACGGAAACGCCTACATTCTACGGAATATTGGGTATCAAATATAGCAGCACACGTCACCGTGATAACATTCGTGTCCGTGCGTTAATTTACTTTCGTCATCACAGATATAATCGTATCTCGCATAAGAATTACATAAATGCTGTTACAAGAGTGTTAATTTTACAACTACAGGTTTAAAGATATTATCTGCTTAGACAAATGTATATTCCTTTTGATAAATCTACGAAACTATGAATATAAATAGGTGCACGAAATGCAAATGATCCTCTCATTATACGATCGACTTTCGAATACGAGATGTATAAAGCCGTGATAAACAAATGTGCTCAAACGTATTAATGAATGAGGATACAATACCGATGGACGCGATAACTTTGTGTGTGCGTGTTCTGGTATACTAGGTTACGTGCGTGCTGCGTACCCGGCGCTAGGCACAGCCAGCTTCCTTGGATAAGAATTAATTTCAACCCGACGCACTTTAAAATACATATTATTTACACCCCAACTTTAGGACATTATTTTAATATTAGACTTCTGCTCGTGGCTCCGCCCGCGTGAAAAAGTTTTTTCGGGATAAAAAGTAGCCTATAGATTTCTATTAGTGAAAGAATTTTCAAAATCGGTCCAGTAGTTTTTGAGTTTATCCATTACAAACAAACAAACAAATCTTTCCTCTTTATATCATTAATATAGATTAGTATAGAAAAGCAGCCACATCATCATCATCATCAGCCACATGACGCCCACTGCTGAACATAGGCCTCCCCTTAACATTTCCAGACGGATCTGTCAAAAGCGGCCCGCATCCAGCGTGTTCCTGCTACCTTTATCAAGCAGCCACATGATACGTAATATTTGTATGTATAAATAAACCATGTACACCATCTTCACTTTTATTACTGCATCGATACAGAAGATATCATATATTTCGGCATTAACGAGCACTGGAATATTAATCTCTAAACAAGTGCTACTTAAAGAAAATTCCTCGAGCTATCAATTTCAGCCGAAAATCTTCAACCATTCATTCTAATTATCGAGACGGTATCGACGAAACGATCGAACGTTATCATTAACATTTATAAAGGCATCGGGTAAGTTTAATTCATCAATATGTCTAGGTTGCGTCACTGTATTACGCTATACAAGAATACTTATCGTATTATCATCTGATGTCCTCGGTTTTGTTTTGTCATTGTTCTAATGTTACAGAGCAAAACGTGTTTTATTATGTTTGGGTATCTAAGTTTCTGCTCCAAAGGAATACAGGGTCATTTTGATATTGTGTTAATAAATGAAAGTACTTGCTTGTCTTCTTGAAAATACCACTTTGTGATATTTAATTCTAACCATATATGTATAATAAAAAAGTGTAAGTTTCGAACAAAATAAATAAAAAAGTAGTCAATTTAATTTTACACGCCCCAACGCCACTACTACTACTCTAAAGTGGCAACATCTCACTTTCAGTCAGAAATACACTTACGCAAACACCATGTTTGCACTAAACTACGAAATGATAAAAAAAAAACGAATATATACAACCGGAATTTTTGGAGAAAATATTCGTTATTCATGGATGGTTTTCGGCACGATGTTAGCAGAGGTAAAAACGAAGATGTGGTTTCATTTGGTAGCACAATGTAGAAATTAACCTGTATAAACAGGAACTGTAAAATGTATACGACTTTTTTTCTATTCAGTAGATAATAAATTGCAATGGGGACCCCACATTCAGAAAATTTCGAGTAAATTGAGTTCTGCCATCTTCGCTATTAGAAAGATCAGACATTTAACTGACGTGGCTACGGCAAGGTTAGTATATTTTGCTTACTTCCACAGCATTATGTCATATTGCATTCTTCTGTGGGGTTCTGCCGCAGATCTGCAGACCATTTTTGTCTTACAGAAACGAGCGATTCGTGCTATTTACAACCTTCGATCTCGTGATTCCCTTAGGGAACTGTTTAAGGAGGCTAATATACTGACTTTGCCGGCCGAATACATTTTCCGGAATATTATGTATGTCCGCAAAAACCTTAGTACTTTTATTAAAAACAGTGACTTGCACTGTCGGAACACTAGAAATAAGAATAAACTAGTTGTTCCAAATTTTAGGCTCTGTAAAACAAGTAAATCATACTTAGCGAATAGCATTAAATTTTACAATAAACTTCCCTCCGAAGTAGCCGATTTGCCCGGACACCAGTTCAAGTGTTATGTTAGGCGCGAGTTAATGTCTAGAGCGTATTATAATGTAGCGGATTACCTCGATGATAAGACGGTTTGGAGAAGTGGTCCTGCACACCATGGCCAACCCTGTTAACACTTACTAGTGATTGACTGCATAAAGTGTCTCATCTGTATCTATCTTTAATATTGACATTACAATAATTTTAACTTTTAAATCTACTGTGACTATTAGGTATATAACCTAATTACTACAATTATAAATATTCCCTCATTCATATAATTTAAATTTAGGGAAGACGACCGACCGATCATTTTGTTGCGCTTGCCTTTATAAGTTTCATTTTATTAAGAAAGTAGGAAGAGCAATACAACAAAAATAATTTTGTAAATGTAGGCGAATGCACATTGTACACCGTTATTTTATTATTTTTTTGTGTTATGTCCAGTTTTACGTATTTGTACATGCCTGTCCAGGTATTCCCTAAATCCCTTCATTTGGATTTTATCTTATTTCAACGGTGATGTGCGTGCATTAGCTTATATAACTAATCTGACTTTGTACACAGCACAAAAGAATTGAAAAAAAAAAGAGAAAGAAACAATGAACAATTGATGACAAAAAAAGTAAGCCCGGAGTTTCTTTCTGCCTTTCTTCTTCGGGTCGTCATCGCTTAGGTAGCTAGTGAAAGGCTGGTAGGTTAGCTAGGCTAGGACCTGTAGTGTCCTCACCGGTGAGGATCGCGACGCGTACCTCCCATTATTTTAATAAAATGATGTCCTTTTTATATCCCCTTTCCTGCCAGCCCGAGCTGTTTATTTGTTTTTGTTTATTTCTTATCATAGATTTACTCCCAATAAAAATGTCGGTAGTTATATAAGTGACCATTGGTATTTATAATAATTATTAATATAATCAATTTAATGTATCTTGACTTATCATAAGTGCAACTATGTTCGCCTACGTGATGAATAAAGTATTTTATTTTATTTTTATTTTATCTATATCATGTAAGTGGGTATCTAAATTTGTCTCTCTTGCTCCGTGTACTGGTATTAAAAAGCTAAAAGATAGCATACTCTAAAACCAAATCAGTTAAGAACGAAGACACAGCAACAACATACAAAATATGTTTAATAGCCGGGACTGTGTAATAACTAAACGCACCACATTATCCCAACTATTTTATGTTTATTTTATTCGAAACAAAATTCTGTTAAAACGTTACACTTGTAAAAAGTTTAACCGTTGAATAAATGAGATTCGTTTATATACCGAGCCGTTTGTACTGCGTCTCACGGAGTACGGCCTCGTCTGCTGTAAAAGAATGTGACATCTGTAGTCGTATTTAAGTTTTATCTGGTTCATTAATCTGATAGGGAGCGCGTGCTGATGTAGATTAATGGGGTGGCGCGCGGCCGATACCATCGCAGGATAGCATTTATTCCGGGAGTGATGCTGATCTTAGGAGTAGAGGTGAATCGCTCGCCACACGCGACTCACACCCATGCAAACAAGATACCTCAGTCCTCATTACTATTTTTACATTTCATACATCAAAGTTGAGTGTCATGTAGTGTATTTCATGGAAACGAGATAGTCAAGATTGTAATGCTTTATACAATCTGGTGTCATTTTAGCCAACTCCAAAAAAGGAGGTCTAAAACTTCTGCAGTATGTTTTCTTGAGAATTAGAGATCTGGATGATCACCGAGTTTGATTGAAGAAAACTGAGATAATGGTGATCATATTATGTGATATCAAACCTAAGTGTCGAGCTGAACGTTAATAGTCAAACTACAATTAACGATAGACTTATAAGAAATAGCGACAACAACTCTCTAGAAACATACGCTAAACGAAAGAGATGGTTCAAAATATGTTTTACCTATATATCGTGTTTTGTCATAATTTTAATAGTGCGTATGCATATATCTAGGTTTACAGTAACGATTGATAGTCCCCATCTACGTGAGCCATATAAACAAGCTATAAGTTAAGTTCTATGAGCATCTCAAGAGTTGCTAGTCGAGCGAGTTTGTGATATTGTCATAAATATTTATCACTAGCATTTGCTTTGGATCCGTACGAGTGAATCCTTGAAGATATAGCAGATGCTTTATATTTTATGATAGGCGCCAGATGTACTTTCATTTGACTCATAAAGAGGTTACATAGCAGTCTTTAATGCTTCAGTCGATGAAGCGTCCCGAAATCAAAGACACATTTCCTTGTTCCGTTCACGACAAGAATCCAACACATTTATGAAACCACCATTAATTATCCAAATAATCGATCGAAGTCGTTAGGTGATTTATCTAGCGTCGATAAGATTTTAATGAAGTACTTTGATTGGGCGCGCATGGACAGCGGTGACGCGGTTATCGTGTGCGATAGCGTGCGCACCATTGCCTTCCTATACCTATCCGTATTAAGTTATTAAATTAAAAATATTTTTTATACGCAACAAACAATAATAAGCTCTATCACTCTGCACTCTAAATGCATTTCACGTCGTCGTGGGTAATTAACAAGGTGGATCATTCAGATTAGAAATTGGTAGATATCGGCACGTCGTTCATTGTGGAAACTACTCACGATACTACAGCGTGATAAGATAAATTGAGTTGAAAACTTTTTATTGATAATGTCGAGACGGCGGGTGGCGGGTGCCAGCTTTCATCACTGCAGGAACTTTTCTTTACTTTAACAACTTCCTATTAAATTGAGTTGATTTCTAGCGATCCGTAAAGTTACAGTTAAACCACTGAGGTAATATAATTACAGAAACTGACACCATTGATATGTAAAAAAGGTTTTTTTTACATCATTGACTTACACTGGTAAATAGTTAGTCTTACTTCACTTTTACTCTCTGTTTTATATATACACGACACCTATGTACTAGTCATCTTTTTACTTATTGAAAGGTATCATATAATTGGGTACGGAATCCTCAGCTTGCGATTCAACTCACCTATCCTCTTCACTGTTTATTTTTCTCATAATTTATGTACGTCCAACAAGGGCATCCAACAGCGACAAACATCGACAACGTCACTAAACTATTAAATTAATGCTAGTAGTAAAACTTTGATCGTAACTGAATTGTAAAACAAAGTACGATTGTAAATAAAACTTATGGATACAATAACACGCCTAGTTTGCACAATCAAACTGTTCTTTTAGTCCGATGTTTTTCGCCTTGATAACCATTGCCCAAGAGTAGTGCATCTTTATGATTATAGAAAAGCGATATTGTATACATATTAATGTAAATCCTAATAAGAAACCTGTAAAATGTAAATTGAATAATAGTTAGTACTTAATTTTGCTTCACCGCCTCGGTGGCTTAGGTTCATTACGATTCGACTGCAAATCAGAGGTCTTGAGTTCAAATCCCGAGTCGGCCATATTGATACTGGGTTTTTCTGCTCAGTGTCAGCGCGAAGTCTTGAATTTGTGACCGATATGGCGATGGGCTTGCACTCTATCACATCATGAGATGAAACACAAATGGTGAAAAGTGGGTGCCCTAGTTGCACCTCTGCCTACCCCTTCGGGGATAAAGGCATTTGTTTGTTTATTTTGTTTAATATTTAGAAAGAACTAGGTATCTCCTTTCATTTTAGATAGTTGATGTCGTAGAAAAGTTAAATCATTATACACACGTACATTCCTTATAAATCCACACACGATCAACCTGTTCCTTTATTAAGGTAAAACAAATCCAACTAAAGTCGCGTGAATAATAATCAAGTATCAAACAACACCAATGTTAGATCTCGGGATTAATTAACGAAAAGTTACGTTAGTATAACATGTACGAACTAATGATCAAGAATAGGTTCATTTGCATTAAACAGACGCCTGTCCTTAATTACTGAGAAAATTACAAATTAAACAAAAAATAATTGGACAGCATAAACGAAGATTACACAATAACAGAAATTCTGTTCTGTGCGTTGTTGGAACTTGGGAATAAATCTTTGTACATAAAAATAATTTGTTGGTTTTAATTATAATGTATTTAGTTTCGCCTCAATGGTCTAATGGCAACGATTAGATTGTGGCAACAATGATCTGGGATTTGCAGGTCAGGCCAATCAAATTTATGGGTGGCGTATTTTTAGAAATGGCTACAGGTAAAAAGAGTGCTAAACTATTTTACCCATTATAATGTAGCTCCACAATGATAAAAATAAATGCCTGCGCTGCAAAATAGACAATAATATGCACCAAAAAACAGCTACAATTTTTTTTTGTTGTAAGTCGGCATGCAACTGAGAAAAATTTACAATCAAAGTTATTTACTGAATCTTCAGTGTAGATTCTTATCGAACGAAATTCCTAAGCCCCAAGTCTTACCAATTTACCACTAGGTACAATTACTACTAAGTACTTATTATATTGATCGGAACATAAAAGATTAATAACAATATTTCAAATGAGTCGTAACTCTATTGTGATAAAATCAAGAAAATCGCAGAATAGTTATGAGAAAATGTAATAAGAACCTCTTGAAACAAAACATTAATCCCGCGGCTACAGTTCGTGGTAAACAGACAAGCTATAGGATCGATACAAATGGCTTATAACACACTAAATTTATTCCAACCACTTCAGCTTACTTAAATCTAAACTGGATGTTTATAAATAGAGCAGGCAGTAAAACTGATATTGTAATAAATACGCTACTTTACGATATCGTGCTCATGCAATTTTTTAGCGCTACAACGATATTGGAATGTTTGTAAAACAGATCGCCAACCTGAGTATTTTACACCGGTGAAAACTGTGGCGATATTTTATTTACGCAACATAATATCAATGTTACGTCTAGCATAACAAAACAACAAATCCGAAACTAATGATATAATACCGTAAACAACACATAATTTATTACTGGATAAAAGAGTAAATTGATATCCAAAACTATATAAGTGAGAGAAACGCTATAAATCACTGTATCTAGTCGCTAAGTCAGATTTAAGTCTGCTTTCCATTGAGGAGTATAGTTTCGAAGCTATAAATTAATCATGTAGGCTGTCGCTAAAATATTGCTTTCGTGTGATGTATACTCGGGTGGTGGTGGCGTGGTATCGGCGATAGAACATGGTCTTGCAGGCGCGAGTACAATAAAACCACGTGAAGCGATGCCCCACGCCGCTCGCCATCATTTCCTGGCGACAAAATCAACTGATACCATCAAACCTTCGTGTCCTGCGCGACGCTTAGATATAAATCAACCGTAAAGAATAGTCTCTCAATACAAACCCTTCGGTTCATTAAATAAGCTATCAACACCACAGCCGACATTTAATGAACACGAAACCCCAATAAAGCACAGGAAAATAATAATAGCACACAACTAAAACCACTTTACAGACACATCTCATTTGAATAAAGTAAATTACGAACTTCCATTCCGCTTCAATTCTAAAAAGTTACCTGCAATTAATTAAACGAGCATTTCTTAATTATCTATTAAAATAATAGTACTCGGTTTAATTGGAAACTTTTATACGGACACGCAAAATAATTAAGTGATCAATTAACCGTACACGGCGATGTATATCCAGCGGCACTCTTATCCACCGCATCTACAACATTGTTTATACAAAGATTATGCAACGCTTTCGGTAATTTATCGTCACTTTGAGCTGTCTCGTGGAGACAATCCGTACACATTTATTAAACCAGCCTGAAGGAAACTTATAATTAAAACATACTCACAGCCTTACCGAGCCGAAATAACATATTGTCATTTATAATTAATGCTTTATTTCAATTTGAATAAATTAATTGTTGAAATTAATATAACCTATCATTTTATATGATAGGTTATAAGCTTATATTTAGTTGTTTTGTGGCTCATTTGCACATATATGAAGAAGAAAATTTTACGAGTGATATGATTAGGCATATATTAACATTCTACGTCTTAATTATGTAGCGATATAATTCCTTTACATATAAACCGCAACTGCCGTTCTATGGTGTATAAGAAAATAAAGTTGTTTTAAGACTACGATATCCTCTTCCTTACTGAGATTGAGCTATAATACAATGTATACTAAAACGCATTTTCCAAATTCACGCATACTTTTGAGCATGAACATTATAATTATAAGTATAGGTACTGTACAAGTATACAACCTTACGATAAACATATTATTATAATAATGGGCTTAAATTTCTTCTAAGTCACTGACACGTGAATAAAGACATCAGTGGTCAGAAGGGCGTGCCACCCATGTTCTTTATAAAAATTGCTGAAATTACTAATGTACATCGTCTGAGTTATCGAGGCTATTAATATAATAGTTGACCATCAGATGGTGGCGACGATCCGTGTCTCTTAATAGGCTAATGCTTGTAGCTATTTGGGCCCAGTTTTTTTTTCCTCGAAGTATTGATCACGTGAACTTTCTGTCTATATTAATCAACAAGTTTTCCGTAGACACTATAAATATCTTTGACTTATAGACGTTTTTTAAGTCTAAACACCTTCATCCTCTCATTTTCATTGTGGGTGGCTTCGAAGGCAATATTTATTATACTTGCGTACTTTATTTTTGAACAAGTTCTATAACTATTCTAAGAAAAAATCTATCTCTGTACATAAAATAATAAAATGATGGATTTACTGTGTCTGTACCTACATTAAATATCTTAGGGAAAATTTACCTGGAAGACGCGAGAAATAGGTAACAGAAAGTAAAACAACAACATTTGAAAGTTTTCATCTATTTATCTGTTTATTTTCTCAAATATTCATTAGCGCATTAAACCAAAACCGATCGTCGGATTCAAAATCGATTAACTGAAAAATATTAAGCTTTATATAGTTTTTGTAACATATAGGGTTAGTCGGGGATAGTCGACACATTCGGGAGTCGGGCCATACAGTTCGTGTGTGTTTTATGTAACCGAGGTGTGTATCGGCAGAGGTAAGATTTAAATCCTCGTAGACGAAGTTGAAGGCACAGCTAGTACAAAAATATATACTATTACATTTAAGAAATATTCACTTTTTTTTTATTGCCTTAGTAGGCGAACGAGCATGCGATCCGCCTGATGGTAAGCAGATCCGCCGCCCATAGACTAAAGCAATGCCAGAGGCACAGCCAAGCCGTTGCCTACCGAACTAACTTCACTATTCTTTTTAAAAAATATAAAATAATAATACACACATAAATATTATTTGTTTAGTAAAAAAATACGAGCAACATAATTATGTATATGTAGAGCATAGCAGGTTATTTTAGTTTAAATTATAGGCATACGATAATTCATTCGATGATTAAACATTGCCTTAAATCGATTCAAGAGTACCTAATAACAAGTTACATATCGTAAAATGGTCATAAATAATGACCATAACATCACAAGCTATGGCGCAAAAGCCAGTACTTACATTTTAATAGCAGAAAAAACATTTGTATGTATCCGCGAACTAATTATCTCCATAATAGAGTTGTTTATCGATACCACTCGATTACCCACATCAATATTGATTGCTTTGAGATATTTTCACATGAAAAGGTATAAGTAGTAAGGGATAAGTAAATATTAATACAGTTAAACTGCATGTGATTCAACATTATAATTTTTGGAATTACCCATCATACGTAGTTTACTTTTATTGCATTAGGGGAACGTCTGATTAGATGCTTTGGTGTTTGCATTTACAATTGAAACACGGACTGATGCTTTAGAGAAAAAGTTAAGTTCTTTGAAATAACACCATAAACAATAAAAATGTTGACACATTTAAGTAATTTATAATATTGAGCGGTAAAACTAATAGAGACGCAGAGAATCATTTTTTTTTATTGCCTTAGTAGACAAACGAACAAGCGGACCGCCTGATGGAAAGCAGCACTCCCCGCCCATGGACTAAAGCAATGCCGTTGCCTACCAGGAGGTCAGCACTCCTATTAAACCGCTCGGGAAGCACCAATGCAGGGAGTTCATTCCAAAGTTTGCACGTGCGTGGCAGAAAATACCATTAAAAACGCACCGTGCTACTACGGACGGATTCAACGTAGTACGGATGAACTGCACTGCGATGGCGAGTGGTACGATGGTAAAAAGGTGAGGCGGGTACCATATAAAACAGTTCCTTAGAGCACTCCCCATGGAAGAGGCTGTAGAATACCCAGAGAGATTCAATGTCTCTCCGCATACCCAGCGCCTCAACTCTGTCCGTGAGATTGGGATCATCGACGATGCGAAGTGCCCGTCGTTGTAAGGAGTCACTTGACTCCTTACAACGACGGGCAACGGCGAACCCCCCAAACACTTGCTTAACTCACTTGAGTTAAGCAAGTGTTTGGGGGGCCCTGCCCAGAGGTGTGAGCAGTACTCCAAGTGCGGTCGGACTTGCGCTTTATAAAGCGGCAGTCTGTGGCTATACGTGAAGTACCGCTTTGCTCTGTGTTCTGGATTCCCAACTTTTTGCTGGCCAATTTGGCTTTGTCTTTGCCGTCACTCGAAATTTCGACGTCGAGGATCCCAATGCTATTCGACATTTGAAGAGTAACTCCTTGGAACTGTGGCGCCATAACGAATGGGTCCTTCTTAGTAGTGAACGCGCAAACTTGTGTCAGATATATTTAGCTCGACGAACTAAGAAATATATTTTAATAGTTTTTGTCGTTTGGCTGTTTATGTTAAAAGCTCTACCTACTAGTAACTAGTAGTAGTAGTAGTAGTACTAGATAAATAGGACACAACAAAAACATCTGCCTCAATTTTTAGTTTTCTAATCTGAAGTATTATAGTCAGATATATTAACTAATCGACTGGAAGGGAGCGACTACTATGTAGCTGTACTATATTCTGAACGAATAAAACAGATGCTAAAACCTTTCCTACCTGCGAATGTCAAAGACAAAATTTTACGAGTTACACCTGATACAAATTACTTAAGGCGTAAAGACACACAAACTTCCAACTAACTTACAACTTCTTCCAAATTTTAGGTTCGGACCACGTCAAAAACTTACGCTCTTCAAATAATCTTCTTCTTCAATGTCCCCCCCACCGCTCTGATTTTGTCCATTCTTCTTTCCCGGTTCAATCGATCCTATTATGGAATTCGCTCCCTCCTGAAATTAGGAAGGCTACGAACCGTTGCGCATTTAAAATGAAAGTTCGCGAGCTGTTTCTTCGAAAGGTATCTGAAACTCCACACTAGCATCTTCCTTCTCTAATTTCTCTTGCAAAGCATAAATATGTATATGTATGTATTTATATATAATATTATTGCATATATATTATTGTATTATTTATTATGTTTTATATAATTTAGATTGTAAATATTTCACGTATTCAAAGTTTATTCATATTTAATAATCATATTTTTTGTTATTTCTTATAATATATAATTATATCTACGTATTTTTATATACACCTGCTTCTTCTCATCTCTACATCACCCAAAGGTAGACTGGTAGATAATGCCTAAGGCATTAAGTCCGCCTATGTACATGATTGTATATAAAGTTAAAGTTATATATACACACACTTAACATTATCAATTTCACCTGAAGAAAGCTCGAAATGTCTATAATGTACTATTTGGCGAAAGAGTGTACGAAATGGCGTCGGTGGTGCTATATTTGGTACAGAGTAAACCCTTAGAAAGGATTATATACCTACACAGACAACTTTTTTAATATTACCACTAGCAGAGATGAACGCAGGCAAAATCGCGCGCAAAACCTTGTTTCAGCGATACACGCCTACTAGAAATATTACCTGTATATTATTTGAATCTAAACTAAATCGAAACTAGAAAATATTCCTTACAAAAGTGTTATAAGTATGTGTAATCACGCTTCTAAATGTGAACGATAGCCTAGTTAGGAATGGAAGGGTCTGCCGACACTATGTCCGCAGGTTCAAAACCCAAGGCACACACCTCTGACTTTTCGAAGTTACGTGTGCATTGTTCATCACTAATCGTTCACTTTAACGGTGAAGGAAAACATTGTGAGGAAACCTACATACCTGAGAATTCTTCATAAGAATTTCGAGGGTATGTGAAGTCTGCCAACCCGCACTAAGCCAGCGTGGTGGACTAAGGCCTAACCCCTCTCAGTAGTAGAGGAGGCCCGTACTCAGCAGTTGGCAGTATATACTTTAGTGCTGATTGCAATCACGCTTCTAGTTGTGAATGTGGAACGGTTTACTTATCGTCCAATCAATGATCAAATTATGTAAAAAAGAAATCGTACTTAGTAAACACAAAGACTTGTTAAATTATTTTTTTTAAATTAAAATAGAAATAGGTATTTTACATTTCAGTTTGCATTTTAAATAAAACTACTTATTTTAAATGTGCCACAGCTCAGATTATATTATAGTATACCTATTCTTATTATTCAAAATTGAATTCGTAACTTACTTATTTCAAAAGTGAAATTAAGTCTGCCTCGGTGGCGTAGTTGTATTACGGTACGACTGCTGTGCTGAGGTCTCGGGTTCGATCCCCGGGTCGGGCAAAATAGTTTTGGAGTTTACTACTCAGTATCAGCCCGGAGTCGGGAATTTGTGCCCGATATGGCAAATGGCAATAGGCTCGCCTCCTATCTGTCTACCCCTTCGGGGATAAAAGGCGTGAGTGGGTGTGTAAAATATAGATATCAAGTAATATTTATATAATTACGTAAATATTTTTCTTAACTTCTTAAAGAACAAGCACACTCAAGTGAATTAGTTTACTTTCTGATCGAGTACATGAGGTTGAATACGTGGACTAAGAACAAGCCACGTGTTTAAAATATCCACATTGTTATGTAAAACAGAAAATGTATTAAAATAATTCGGTGGGTTCGTTAGTGCATCGCAAGTCACAACAGTGTAATATTGTGCTGAGTTTTGAGTAAAGCAGCGCGAACGATGCGGCTGCGCAGCGAGTCAAGCGAGCGGCAAGCTCTTACGTCTTGCCAGCCCGCCGCGCCGCGCCGCGCTGCCTGTCTCGCGGCGACACTAAATGCATATAAACTTAGTATAAACTGAAAATCGATGCCGATTTGATTTTGCGGCCTTCATTAGGGATCCGGTTCTACATTTCAATAAAGCCTTCGAGCCTTAATGATTCCACGGTAACAACGCTTTTATACTGGTTAATGCCGTATTTAGGAAGCGGGCCTTTTGAACTTGTATCGACATTTAGCTTATACCAGTTTTATTCTGTTCCCTTTGCTTGGTGTCATTAATAATGCATAATTAAGTTTTATATGCTGTTTATAAGCGACTGTATTTATGACTTGGATAACTTTCAAGATAGCTCCAATGCGATGGAGGTGTAAGTTGTTTTATAACCGTCGAGTTTTAATATTATAATCTGTGGCTAATTTAATTTTTGTTATTCTGAATTATGATAAAACATTTAACCGTATTTGAGAAAGATAATATATCTGCTGTCAGGTAGCCTTTGCAAATAATGTATATTTTTAATTATAATCTATCCACATCGTCATTAGAATAGGAGAATAGCTTACACGGTTGCCGGACGAGAAGAGATAGCGCCTATCCAGCCAATTAATATGCCTAATGCTAACATCATTATTACTAGGCACGGTGAACTTAACATACTATATCCATTTACATTTTGATTTGTGTAGAGCTAGGCCGCGATTAATCGGCGAGCGGCGTGCGCCGGCGCCGCTGATTTATAAGGAACGCGCGCGGAGCTGCGCCTGCGCACTGCACACGACACGCTACGGTATACATACTTCACTCCCTTACTGCATCAAACAATAATAAACAAAATGGTCTCCAATTAAATTATCACCAATAACGTTCAGTAGGCGAAGCTATTGGGTAAAATAGACATTTCATTCTTACGTTTCAAACAAATTCGCCACCTAGTTGCTATTCTAGAAGTCTGTCTATAATAAAGATCTTCTTATTTGTACTAAACACTTTCATATTATGCAAACAACCAAGTTCATACGAAAATGATGAGACATAACTATTGCATTCTACGGAGGAATTCAAACGACGCGACGTAAAAGTTTTAGAGGCACATAGAGGTACTCATAAAACAAGCTTTTTAACTTAATTGTCGGGACGTAGTTTACTCAATTATAAGTAATGAGATTTTACTAAAAGGCGACGGCATTAATGGATCAATTTTAATTTACTACGCGCTGCACGATAAAAAGATCTTTAAATAAGCCTAGATGGCTCGTAAAATGCACTTTCCCAAGTTAAACTAAAGTGCTAAATCTTGCTTATTAAGTTATCTCTAAGTAAATAACCCTAATAAACCGTGCATGGATTGAGATCGCCTCTTTCCCTACAATTTTCTACACAACAAGTACTATTTCGTTACACGTATGCACGTAATAAATTTTTTTGCTCAACTAACACACTATATGGGATAATGTACGGAAGTGTGTACTTAATATCCCCATAACTACATTGTATTGTGTGATATTATCAATTATTTTAGTTGCCTAATTGACATAGGCTGTTAGAGTACTGAGTATGTGGAATAGTCTAGGCTCCCTGTTCGATTCCTAGATCGGTCAATTAAAATATGTACAAATATCGAGATATGTCCTAATTGGGATTTCGTGCTTGTTATGACAATAAGCTCACATATGGTCCTATGACATCACAGAGTGAAAATGAAGCTCAGATAATCGTGGGTAGACTACTTGGATTTGCTTTCGGGAAACAGATGCGTGTTAATAAATTACAAAAGTATAATATACAAAATTCTTTCTTATAGTAATTAATTTTGTTAATTTAATCATTATTATTTAATATTAGTTATAGCGTTATCTAGATATTAAAACAAAATTATAAATTCCATACATTTTCAGTTACACTGATGACCAATTAATTTACTATATCAGTTAAAAGATAATGAGAAAATTAGGATACCACATATGAAGACCAATGAATGTTGTTAGGACATACCAAGACATCTGCGGGATTATGCATATTGTACATAAAATTACACAAACTATCGTAAATACTTTAGAATATATAAAAATTATCATGAGCTGAAAATATTCGGTATCAAAAAATGTTATTACAATCTATAACTATATCAAACTGCATCACTCTATTGGGAGTGACCTTTTTATAGATCTCTAACAATGAACACCAAAAGTAGACGGCGTGAGGCGTGAATTTATGATTTATATTACAGAATGGGCCCTTTAATGGTTTGACAGATATATAACTGGAGTAGCCCAATCACCATATTTGCAATTACAGCCTTGGCTTATAGTACGCCGTAAAACGTTTTATAGTACAGTTAATTAAGGTAGCATGCTTCTTATGATAATTATTTGGCTCCCTATTTAATATAACCTTAGACCTGTGTTACATAACTTCCCACTGCACCCTGGTAGCGCAATCTTTCGAAGTTAATATGTACCTAAGACCGAGACTATTTTAAGTGGATTCTATTTAGTTTAAAGACTGTCTCGATGACGTACTTGTATTACGGTGCGACTGCAATGCTGAGCTCTCGGGTTCGATACCCGGCTCAGCCAAAGTGATATTGGGTTTTTCTATTCAGCATCAGCCCGTAGTCTGGAATTTGTGCCCAATATGGCGATAGGCTCGCCCCCTCTCACATTATGGATGGAACGGAATATGCACGGCGAAAAGTGGGTGCACTAGTTGCGCCTCTGCCTACCCCTTTGAACATAAAAGGCGTATGTATGTACAGTCTAAACTTTGGCTAGCAAAAAACCGTCTATGGGATGGTAAGCGAATGTCACCGCTCATTAGACACCGCGCAGACTATGTCAGCTTGTTGAGACTACACAGCAGCTATGAAACTTACAGTTGCTGAAAGATCTTCGTGACGCCTTAATGTCCACAATGCTAGAGGAATCGTGGATGTATTATGTATGTTAAAAGAGATACTTTTTAGCTTCTGGTAAGCCCACTGCATGAAACCTAATTAATTTTACCCTCTCAAGTTATTATAGACTTTGAGAAAGCGTTCAAATAAAGTTATTCTTGTCGACGGAAAGACGGTCGATGTAAAACAGTTTGGGAATGGACTCGTTGTATTTCCTATAATTGTGACCCTAGAAAACTTAAAAATCTTGCAGAGTAAATTTCATATTAAATCAAATGAACATTTGGCTTTATTATTAATATACCAACAGCCACTTTATCCCATCCCAATTAATTTAATAAAAAACTTCGCAGCGTCATAAATGTTTATGTACCTAAATAAATAATGCCCTTTGAAACGACGAGTTCACCTTACTTCACCCACTTGTTACAGCTTCAAAATAACATCAACAACATCTATTTTAAAAATTCTTTTCTTTGTACTGTATATTTCCACTAGCTAAGTACAATAAATAAAAACTTATAAATGTATTCATTGATATCGTTAACATGTTCTGCAATTTGCCGTCCCTTTGTGGGTTGGCAGTCTGTCAATTTATATTCCGAAGACTGATGACAAATTCATTTAGCTGTTTGTAACACTATTTTTCCACTGATTTCATGACCTTTAGCTTCGATATTAAATGCATGATAATGGTTCTATAAAGTACTTGTTGAAACAACACCGTAAACCAAACAAAAATATGTGCAACACTAAAACAATACAAACTATAGGAAACGTCGATGAGAGTATTTGCGATATCTGTCTGTTTTATGCGGGGCATTTGTTGGAAGCAACATTAAATCAAATATCAGATGATCAGAGGCAGGTAAACGGTAGCAGTTATTTAGCGGGCAGTGCGCCGGCAGCCACCGCACGCCGCCGCCGCCCACTCTTGTGATTTATCCGCGTGCGGCTTGTCGCGGACGGATTTACTGGCCTGTTGAAATATCAGCAGATCCGTGACGAAATGTGCCACAATTCCCTCGAATAATCTCTTAGATACGTCGGATAGACGGGTTGATTTGTCGCAGATATACACTGATACGGAACGGATATCTGATCGTGTTATACAACGTGTCTATTATATTATATTTTTTAGAAGATATACATTTGATGTTATGATTTATAAAATACCTCTATTCACTTTATCATAAATCATTTTAGTTAATTTTCTAGACATGTTACCAGTTCCTACTAGCCCATATGGAGTATCACCTTAACCATTCATCTATACATATATACATATAAATAAAATTGGAGTGTATGTTTGTAATATTGAAATACCCGTTTTTTACTACATGTATATGAATATATATACGGTACATACACCATAACATTTTTTTACTTTTTTTTCTGTCTGTCTGTCTGTCTGTTCCGGCTAATCTCTGAAATGGTTGGACCGATTTTGACGGGACTTTTATTGGCAGGTAGCTGATGTAATAAGGATTAACTTTGGCTACTTTTTATCCCGGGAAAATATAAAGCGGGACTTTTATCCCGGGAAAACTCTTTCACGCGGGCGGAGCCGCGGGCAACAGCTAGTCTATACTAAGATTATAAAGAAGAGGAAAGATTTGATTGTTTGTTTGTTTGTCATGGATAAACTGCAAAACTACTAGACCCATTTTAAAAATTCTTTCACTAATAGGAAGCTACACTACTCTTGAGTGCCATAGGCTACTTTTTATCCCGGAAAAACTTTATCACGCGGGCGGAGCCGCGAGTAGAAGTCTAGTATTTAATATTTTGAATAATTTCCAAATTATGGAATTGGATAATATTTTCTTTTCTTTTTAGAACAGCTCCTATAGCCTCATTCAATATTGTAATTATTACTATCTTCATATTTTATTTTTAGTTCAACTTATAAATAATTTCATTATCTGCATTACCTAGCCTTGATCCATAGCTTACAAATTATTACCGCTATTTTTATACAATTATTTCTAAGCTATGGATACATAATGCCAAAAAAAACTGCTATCATGTTACAATTTACATTATAATATCCTTTAACCATCAATAAAACTTATCAATGCAAATAGCAAAAAATCAAACCCATCAAATAATAATACCTAAATCTATACATCTTTGAAATGAGATCAATTGTTCAGGCAACATTCAGTGAGCTCGTAACAACTGTCAGTTAAGGTTGGTGTTGATGATATAGTGAGTGGTACAGTGCCTCCGACATTACCATACCCACCGGTTTATGAGCTCTTGTACTGTTTAGGCGCCCACTCAAGCACCATTTAAATTTATCATCTGCGTGGATTATTGCGTATTGGAACAACAACTGTGTTAGATATGCAAAGATATCCCCCATGGAACCTTGCGTCTCAGGCGAAAAATAAACGCGGATAACTTGCGGCCACATCGGTGCGCTTATCACGCGCCATCAAGATATTATTTATGGAAAAAATTCCTCCCATACGCCCATTTAGGTATGAATGTGACCATAGCCTTAGCAATCCTATGCAATTTATTTTTCTTTATCATACTCGAAATAGAGTTGCGCAAAATAGATACGGGTCATCCAAAAGGGTAAATAGTAGGCGACATGTATTTCTGTAAACAGTATGACACGAAATTTTATTCTGTCTTTGTATATCTAAGCGTATTATGGCGTCCTTTAAGTCAGAATCTTCGCTCCACAAAAGAATAAAGCATTCAATACCGTGCACGCAATCTCAAATCTCAAATAAGCTACATAACATCTTAAGCCATTATCTTCCAATAGTGTTGCGAGAGCGCTCGACTTATCTGGCAATTAAATCGACATTCGGAAGCCGATGTGGCTTTAATTCTGTACACGCAGCATCAAACGGTTTACAATGACTCGGATGCATGACAAATAACGTTTTGATTGGACACTCACCTGACAAATGCCGTGTCGGGCATATATCCATAGCACCACGGCGAAGTACAGATATTTGTTTCATGAAGCATTACATTCATTATTTACACTCACGGATTTGTACGTTTGAGACATCAACACGGCCGGGGGAAAATGGATCAATTCACCTCAAAGAGGTATTAATACTTCGCGTAATTAAAATGTACAAAGAAAAGAAATAAGAAATAAATAAAATGGGAACATCTTACACGAAAATAAAGTACAGAGGGCGATATTTATCTAGAAACGTACCAATGTTCTGAGTGATTGAAATTATAATATTTAAAGTACTCTCTTATAATTAACTACTATTATATACATAATTGAAATCTAAACAAACTCACCTGTCTCCTGATTTAGGATTTTATATTACTTGAAAGAATCGAAACCCTCTTCCAATTTTTTGTTTTAACAAAGTGAGAATTTTAACCTGGAAAATACTTTAGTTAGTAGTATGACGTTAAAATTGGTGACATTGAGCAAGTAATTTGTTTTAGATACCTATTTCATAATAAAATATTTTCAACGCCAAGTATGTTGCATAATTGTAGGGTTTTAAGATGATTGAATTTGTCAAATACGACAGTTACAATGAATGCTATCACTAAAATTACTTTCTAATAGCCAACCATCCAAAAATTTCCCATATATTTCCTAATTCTAACCGGCAACATATTCTCCATAATGATGCACCAAAGGAACTTAAAAGTACTTTCGAACGTAAACGTAAAGTTTATTAAAGAACATGCGGTATATCAACTCGGAATAATAAATTTTCTATTTCTCATTAAAATTATTATATCATCAAGGCGGTAATCCCGTATGATAATGGAGACCCTATTTAACAAAATGATACAGTCATCTGCATCGTTATTACGTTCCATAATGAACACTCATTGATGAACTTTCATATCGGATCACTGAGCCCTTGACATTTTAAGCCACTAGATATAACTTGTACATTATAGTGACATTAATGTATTAATTCACCCAAATTGATTTTGAATGCACTTATCATCACGCGTCGTATTGATATACAATTTACACAACATAGGACCTTTCATAACAGGATTCTACAAACTTAGGTATAATAGCTTGCAGTAACTAGTGTTGCCTTTTCTCATTTACATATTATGGTTTGAAGTATAACCTAAAAATAAGTCCCGAAATAATATTAAATTATTAAATATCCTCGATTTCAAACTATTTGAAGTACCTAGGTAATGCGAAATAGGGATTTAAGTGAAATCTGAATCTATGGTGTCGGGCTGAGTGACGCTTTAAAATATAGTAGGTAAACAAAAGCAGTCTAGTAATGCATGCTCTTTCTAAAAACTTGTAAGATATAATTATATCTTATATGCAAATTATATCCTCAATATTGATAAATAGACATGTAATTAAATAAGGTTCATAATTAAACTAACTAAACGCAAAGCTTGTACACTCGCATTACATATTTCCAATGTCGGAAATGTATGGAGTTAGGTTTGGACAAGCAAGCTGGATGTATCATTCAAATCGGGACTCAGTACCGGCTGCACCCGGCCGGCAGTACACGGGGACGGGGCGTGTACCGCTCAACCAACACTCGTAAATATTTATAACATCAACTCGGCGACAAAACGCTTTTCAACGACGCTAGCGCGGCCACCCGACGCGCGACTTATGGCGCGATCTTCTCGCCCTGACAACCCTCTATATTAGTCCATATAATACCGTCGTACATCTTTCAAACGCAGTTAGTCTATAGTTTCGTTCACGTGCAACATCACCCCTTTATTTAATTGCGTGTTTGTTACACAACAAACCAATTCAAAACAATTTTTACGACATATTCCGGGACAGCTAATTTTCATTCCATCTTTCGCGTAATAACTTAAAGAGTCATGCTGAGCGAATCACGATTACATGCCGTCTTCTCAAATACATAATGAGTATTTAGTTAAATTGTAGACCAATATAACTTTTACGGCCGTTTATAATGTGCCTTATTGCCGCCTTAGTATTGTTTTACCCATTCAAAATTCCCCATTAATTTAGTGTCATAAAGTTACAATCTATTTTGTTTGTCGTAAATTACTTTCCTAAATATCTTTATTACCAGACATATTTTACACACATAATGTTATTGATGTGCATTGCGTTATAAAACATTTCACACGGGTGTTATAATTGTCACTAAGAACAAAAATGTGGTTCTATAGCAGGCCGCTGTGTGCCAAAGAGGCGATGATGGCCCGAGAAGGGGATACGATTTCGCCGCTCCCACAACAAATCGTAAAGTCAAAGTTCAGCGCCTAATTGCGCGGCGTTATCGACAGATCCGACCGCTCCGCCAGAGAATATTTATCAATAACATATAATTAAAATTATTTAGGGGAGCCGAGCCGGCCGGCCGTCTCACCGCAGCGTCCCCGAGGCGAATTATTACACATTCGCCGCGAGAGGTCTGCGCCTGTCATTAGTCGGGACATTTTTATTCGTTTCTCTTTAATTTCCGTCAGAAGACATAAATGATGGCGCTAGTACCGCTGCAGCCCCGCAGCGAGAACGCATAGTGCGGACAATCAGTAGGCTCACTCGCACTGGTTACGCGTGCGTTTCACATTATAATAAATTCATATTGATTACTGTTAACGATCACGTCACTCATACTTTGTGAGTAGACATATTTCATTTGCATCATAGTTTTTGAATCATAAACTAAGAATATGAACTAGATAATGTAATTGTTGCTACTGATACGTAACATTCGATTTAAGTACGTACTGTTTTTTTTTATCAGCATCCACGGAATATAATTTATAGCAGTTCCTAGCTTTAAAAAGTCTTTTCTCACAGGTTTTATAGTAAGTTTTTAGGTATGTAGTTAGGTGAAGTAACAGCAGGCATGTAGTTTTACATTTACTAAAAAAAAATTACCTTTTTAAAAAATAACATCCCTAATAAAAAAGCTTTTTATAAACTTAAGTACAAACTGAGTAATAATAATCGACTCGTCGACAAGTCCGCTATGGCAATTCTTTACTGATAGATTACATCAATTAGCTGCAGTTCTTCAGCTCAGCATTTTACAATATTTACACTTAATGACATTATCTCAGCGGCTGCCGTCATAACGCTCCAAATATAAAGTCCTGGGCAGATAAACGTTCTCAAAAGCCATATACAATGGCGGTGTGCATTTACAGCTCCATTGTGCGCCACAACGATACGAGATAGTAATAAGGGGAATCTGATAATGCAGCACTAAGTGCCCTGGCGAGCTTCGCGCACCTACCTCCGCTTGATAAATTATACAAACACCAATCAGTTAATTATTTTATTCATGTCACTCAACCTCTTATCTAGTTTTATGTTTGACATAATTGATATGTTAAGTCGGTAGAACAATCGGAACGTCATCGTCATTTCGAGCAGATAGGACGCATCTCTCGCGGCACAAAAGAACCGCTCCACCATCACAAACTACTCGGCTGACACAAAGAACTATTTTAACATAATACGACTGAGCTCATTCTTTTCACATCTATTAGGATAAGCCAAAAGCCCGTCGATGTAATGGTAACAAGGATTTGGAGTGTAATCTCTTGTTAAAGGTTCGGATGACGAGCGACACGTGTGTAAGTATGACGTTTAAATAAAAGACAAAACATTGTGTACTTATGTATTTCTGAAATCGCGAATAACGGCGTAATGAAGTCAGCCGAACGACAAATCACATGTGACGATTAAGTAATGTAAGGGTCGTGTCCACGTCCAGTTGAGCACAATTAATAACTGGCGCACGCGCTGACGCCGTGTCGTAAACATTCCGCCTCGGATTTATTCGCCTCCATAAGAAGCGGCAATTAAGTCATTCCCTTTTAAAATGCCACAGCCGACCGACTTAACTTATCTGAAATGCATAGGATTGAATTATTAGTAGCAATTAACGACATCACAAAATATGTGTTATCAATATTTTAATACAGTAGCTTCTTATGCATTTAAATTTAATGTACGCGTGACTGAGTTCATTATAGAAATACTCAAAAAGCGACGCGATAGTGACCAAACTTCCATTGGGAAGCTCACCAGATGTGTTAACATCATTTTATTTTCTTTGGAAACTTTTCTTAAAGTTCGTTTTTATTTGTAATATTTCCAGACAGAGATTATTCTTTATTTGCAGTTCACAACTCTGCACAGGCATTTCAATCGCTACATAGCAATGAAGTGTATTTTTACTTTCTTTTCATAGTATTACACACCACCCAAGATAAATAATATTTTCGTATTTTCACATTAGTAATTACGCATTTCCCTTCATATTAAATCAAAATAGAATCAGCGAGAGCACTCTATTTTCTAATCTTCATAAATAGTTGAAAGCATATGACAGCTCCAATATGGGTATAATGCTGACGGATCTTATCGAACACTCGTATAGAATTACTTCTAAAGCAACGCCAGCCGCGGATAAGTGTTGGATTAATAATTTGTAAATATTAAATATTCATGAGCGTCGAGCGCACGGGTCAAACATTCATTTTTATAAGACGGGGAACTGTACCGGCATGGGCACTCATATTTATTAAGGAGATGCAGGTAATTATCATAACTGACTTAACGCAACAGCCTCCGCCTAATGGACGTAGGACAGAAATGTCGGTGGAGATCATATTTATTGTTATTAATGAAAATAATCAAATTGGAACATATTTACACTCTTTTCCGGCACTCATAATCCGACCACTATGATCTATTAAATTAATTTATTGTAATTGAACACGTGCATTATGAATTGATACGAAATTAAAAATGCAATTCGGTATAAATTTCTTTTGTGGACTGTCGATCTAACCTGCGGGCTTTCCAAACGCAATCTTCATTTAAATTTAAAATTACTTAATAAATTGTGTCCCCTTATTCCACCTCTTCATTATGAAATTAATATGAAGAATAGCTATCAATTTTTTAATTTTTGAAGAGTGGAGACGAATAATGGAGGGCTACTCCATTGCCGCAGCGTGACTGCGTGAGCGAACTTCATTTGTTTGGTAATCACTGTTATTTTGTAATAAGTAATTTAAATAAATGCAATTATGACCACAAATTAAAATCCCAACAATTTTAAACGAAGCAAAATAAAATGCATCCCATTTTATTTCATTACAGACATGACATTCGTTTAATATTTTAAAGCTAAGATTCACAATTAAGATGGCATTTCGACAATAAATTAAGTACATTTCACCACATAATAAAGTTTGAAATTATATGCTTTACATATATTTTGTATTCGTTTAAGTTTGTTATTAGGCTCATTAAAAGGCAGTAAAAATTGATGATATCAGTGTTCAAATACGTACTTAAATATAGGATCGTAACGTGAATAAATACTTAAACTGAGTTTTGTCGATGTATGTCCATATATTTCAACTTTGCATCGTTGACATTTTCTTAATGAGTAAATATGAATTTATTGTAAGGAAAACTTCTGGTACCTGTATACATGAGAGGTTTTTAAAATAACTTGAACGATAAACCAACCGTGTTAGGTGGCAGAGCTGTAGTTGTAGTTAGTGCTTGACTATAGCATGGATTTGCCAACTCCACTAGGATGTACATACCAACTTCTGAATACCAAGACTAAGTAGCATATTCACAAGGAAAGTGATGTTGCAAATATAAATAAAAAGTGCAGTTTGATCTTTTAAGTGCGAAGAGAGTAAATAGAGTATATTTATTTAATTCACCCTAAGATACTATATAAGTTTATCATACACCAGACGCATTGGTTTCAATCACCAGAGAACTATAAATTACCCCAGTCAAACCACAGTTCTATATTTAACTATAACTACAAATTAACCTAAAAGGTTTGTTTCTGTTAGAATCTTGACGTCGGCTAAACAGATATCGGCTATAGAAATCAATTATATTATTTTATGAGATATACGAACATGTGCTTTTTTCCGGTCAATCAATAAGTTGTGTAAAAGTTCATTGATAGTGCGCGGGCGGATGGCGCGTGCGGCGAGCTGTGCGTACGACGGAAGAGAGCGTGTGGGCTGCGCCCGCGCGGTAGCCGCCGCCGCGCGCCGGTAGCCGTGTCATTTACACCACAAATAAAACAATCCCATTCCGGATAATTGATATGTTAACCGGCAAATATGATAAACATCATGCCTTAGGTGATTTATGTTTTTTTTAAACTTATGCTAATTGTCATGAAATCTCCATGAGTTAGATAGCGAAAATGTATACTATAGGTACAAATAACTATTATGGAACGGTAACGCAGTAGCAGTAATGTGGACGTAATCCAAATTTCTTGAAGTAGATTTAAAATAAAACTATACAAGGTTCCTAATAACCATGTTCTTAAAACAAAACACAATATTACCTATAATAAAATGTTTCGTTTAAAACGATTCACGTGGCCATGATAAATACTTATAGACATATCAAAGGCTCCATAAAAGCGCTTTAAAAATATGATGTCTCGCGGTGTGGACATGACATGTCGCTAGATGATGCCGAACAAACGTACGTGAATGATGTACGGGGGAAAGCGGTCGATTGTGCGTCGGCCGTGCGCCTGCGCCGGCTGCGCGCATCTACGGCGCGAGCGGCGCCAGGGCCGCGCCACAGCCGCGCCCGAGCGGCGTTTCCAAGAGTTATGACCCTTGTAATGTATTGCAATGCCTCTATCACTCATGAATATTTATTTTAAAAATGTATATTTCAATATCGTCGCTGGGTTACATTTCAGAATCGATAATATATGCGTGATAAAATAAATTTTGTCCATGATATATCTGCGGATATGATATTGGGATTGGCGTATTGTTTCTTTCTATTAATTCTTACTCATTGAGAAACTATATAGGGATTTTAATTCTTATTCAAACGAGGCTATGACTAAAAACTTTAGTATTTATAATATATTGTCTCTCTAATCAACGAGTGATTAGAGAGAAGAAAAATTAATACTAAAACATGGATGTAATCTGCTAAAGTTTGTTATTAAATCGTTATTTTACGACCATGAAACCATTAAAACATATAAAAGCAGCATCACGAGATAAGATTTTCAACTAACCTACTCACTTTAAATTATATCAAAACTTCATATTCCAAAGCTCCATTAAGCTATTTAATATAAGACGTTACAAGGCACATATATTCTCTGCTCATAAACCGTCTTGTTTGCGCTCAATTAATTTAAATCTGACATAAAAATTCTTAAAGGCAATAAAAGCAAGAGTATGTGTAATTTTTCTAATCTGTATCAGGTGGAATTGAACCAAAAGCAGCGTCAGTCGACATCCCGCGGTTCATAAAATACATTCAGGGTACTCATTAAAAGTATATTTTATCGCGTTTTAAATATTTAGATACCAATCTGGTGAAAGTTATCTTAAATTTAGTTCATTACTGGCGCACAAGTGCTTACGGACTACGAGCGTAGCGTCGTGTCGTGAAATCAAATCCGACGCGTGCACGAGCGATGTTCCACCGTTAATGTTTAAACTATAACGCACTGCATCCATTTAATCTTTCACTAGTTTCTAATTATATTGTATAATTAATGTTATAGTTCTTTGCTTTAGATAACACACAAGTTAGAGTGGAGAAATAAAAGTAAAAATTAAGTATAATGTTGTTCAACATTAACTCTACATTAATCAACTAAATATACATTACATGTTTTTTTGGGTTTTGCAGTAAAAACATAAAATGACCATAGAAGTCCAAAATAATTGATAATAATTAACCCCACATACATGTATTACAATCTTTATACCATTAATTTTAATAACAAAAAAAATTGACGTGAGTTTATTTAATCTTACGCAACTCTAAAAGCATGAACATAAGTAAAAAAATCAAAGAATTTTCGATAAGTAACCATGTCTTGTGATCTTAATGAGATCGATACGTCTTCCTGCGTGCGTTATGAGATCAAACTCGGGGTCAGACAACCACTGAATTATTAATTTACAAGTATAGTCAATTAAACACAATTAGACCCTCTGCTTGTTTTCTACCAATCTTTACGAAGTATTTCCTATTTTGTTAATTGACATTGAAGACGTTGAATCATGTGGCGAAACGAATAAACGAATAAGACCTTGACTACATTAAATTAGAGTAAAAGCAAGCATAACATCAGGAAAATATGATTACAAACCGCTTTATTGATATCTATAACCTATTTCTTCACGATGTGGCGAGAGATCGTGAGGCGCATTACATCTGCTCCGAAAAACACTACATGACGACCACGACCACTCTGTCAAGAGTGTTACGACCAAGAAGAGAAGTTCTTCACTATTGACTCGATTGTTAACGTTTAACATCCATGATATATATTAAACATCAGATAAGCGTAATGTACAGCAACTATAATTCTTTTACAGCAATTACTATCATATAAGTGTACTGCACAATGTTAATGATAACACCAAACATGAGCGGCATCCATCAGCGGCCGCACCCGGCTTGTTACTAAGACAATGTTGTGTTGAACTGGTACTAATTGCAGATCTCGAGATGTTCACATAAATATAATCCGTTGTGAACGGCCCCGCTCATTTGTACCGGGGCCGACGGTTGTCATGTACCCGCATTAATATCGATGAATAAGAAATTCGTTATGGATGGCTTACAAGGCTGGTCATTACTGGTCCGATCAGCGGCTGCCTGCGCCGCGGATAGCTACCACACTGCTTGTCGTTTCGAGTTTTTATCTTCCTATGTTTATGTTACATGCATGGTAAATGTACTGGTTTTCGTTTCGAGTACTGATCGATCGTGTTCTTGGTGTTGAGTTTAAAAGCCCTTTACTGAAACGTTTAATAATGTAATTAAATGAAGATTGACTTGTTTTATTGCGGATTGATTTAAAAATTGAGTAAATACTTTTTAACATGTAACATTCAAATTAAAATATGACACACGCACTCACGCCCTTTATCCCCGAAGGGGTAGGCAGAGGTGCAACTAGTGCACCCACTTTTCGCCGAGCGTATTTCGTCCCATGATGTGTTAGGGGGCGAGCCTGTCGCCATATCGGGCACAATTCCAGACTCCGAGCTGATACTGAATAGAAAAACCCAATATCACTTTGCCCGATCCAGACATCGAACCCGAGACCTCAGCATTGCAGTCGTACCGTAATACAACTACACCACCGAGGCAGTCAAATATTCAATGAATATCTAAAGGTAGCAAAAACTGAACATAAACTATTGGTGTATTTTCAAATAAAATAACAGCAAATTATATAACAGCGATGAATTTGACGAAATCGAAGATGGTGTAGATATTTATTTACTTTTATAAAAAACGTTTATAGTATTTTCTTGTTTCATATAGTTAAATGAACATGCGTCTAAGTTAATGAAGTTCTTTCAAGAGGCTTCTTTTTACCTGTTACGCAAAAAACGACCGACCTCATTCCTAAAGTTAAATTCATTAATTATTTAGGTTTATAATTATCTTTTCCTTCTACCTTGTGCTATCCGAGGCGATGCAAAAGAATGTCTTAGATTTTCATCATCATAGTGCTATTCGTATTAAGTATACTTTTCAGTATAAGTAACTGCTTTTAGAACCTTGCACTCTATCTCATTTTAATTACAACGTAATATACATTAATAATTTTAAAAATATGATCTGTATAGAACATAATTCGTTGGACAACAGTAGTACAAAGCGTGCTATTGTATAAGGAATGGCAGTGCTCTACTGGGGATCCGTGGGGGGTCCGCGGGGGCGATCCATCACGAACCGCCGAAATGAAACTATAAGATTATATTCTGTAATCGATGAGCATTAAGTGAAATTAATTTTATTGGGTAATGGGTCGGATCGTGACGGTGTGCGCGCAAACGATCCGTATTAGTAGCGGCGGTGCTCGTGACCGCGCTTGCGCTCGAATAACTCCGCAATAACACATTAATATAAATATCGGTATAAGCAGTCAATTATCTACAATATCTTTAAGGAATATTACTGCATGAATTAAATTTTCGATAATTGTGATTTTGATATTAATTATAGAATAAAATTATGTGAATTAAAGTTCCCAATTACTGTGTGGCATTAGGTTTAGTTTCAGCCATTATATTTAAACTTTACCTGACTAAAATATTGTACACGTCATACCGCAATTCTAGTACCCCTAATTTTCGATTATGGATTATTTCTAAATCCATAATAAATAACATAGTTCAATTCTAATAGTTACCAGAGCTCTAAAATTTAAGCCATTATTTCCAAAGTAACGTCATTTTGTTAACGTACCAAGAATAATAATGGTGCTTCAATGGTAGTTGACGATTAGCCTACTTCACTTTTAGGCTCGGCCAACACGACTTTTGACCATAATAGAGCGAGCCAGTCTCCAATAATAAATAATAGACGCCGTTCCAAAGAAAACAATCGAATCTTTTAAGTTAGACAAGACGTACTTGTGGCAGAGTGCACAAAGCATATGGCGTGCTGGCCCATACGCCACCTCCTAGTAGGCAGCTCTTATCAAACTTAACAAATAAAAGAAAGAACAATGAAACGATGTATGGTCGTTATATGTAAGCGATCATTTTGGTAGCTCTTCCTTACACTGCACGACTCATTAGTTACGTAGTGTCGGAACCCAGTGACATAAATGATAATATACGGAATTTAAAGATATACTTGCCATATATAATTCCAATCTAGAGAAATAGCAAATATTCATATTGTAGAACATTTACGTTTTGAAACAGGCTGTCAGTGACATGGGAGGTTTAAAATAAAAGATCCTCCTCTTTATAATAATTATGATGATTGGTGACGTCGGTGCTTTCTAGCAATCATTCAACGATTAGTCATAACCGCCTGAAGGACTTTTCACAGTTGTTTTAAATGTTTTCGCAAGAAGGTATATGTGTATGGTAGTGGTCAAATATCGTGGTGTGTAAAGGGAAGCTGGACCCAAGACGCACGCCATAAAGTGAGCGGTGCGGGCGCGGGTGCGGGCGCGGGTGCGGGCGCGGGTGCGGGCGCGGGTGCGGGCGCGGCGCACGAGTGGCGCGTGTGTGGCCACCGTTACTGTCTCACAACAATACACCACTGATATAAAGAAAATATTATTTATTTAAACTCTTCTATAAAATTCAGCTGTCGTTATGTGCCGCCATATTGTAATGTAGGTTACTTCACAAAAGGCACAAGGCGTTTATCTACAGATATTGTAATTTATAACACTTGAAGTACCGCATAAGGAAAATAAAAGGAAAGTTCATTGCCACATGAGGCATCCGATGGCCATTTTATATCACATAACTCGTTCTCGATAGACGCTTTGGTGCAGCCTATAGATACCGCATCATGCCTCTATGAAATGAACATAGCAATAAGCATTTTGATATTTGTATCTTTTTAAAGCAGCAGAGCTCATCTTTTCCCGTCATCAATCAATGTAACAAACATAACAATTATAAAAAAAAACGTAATATGAAATGGCTATAAAATCAGGAGCACCTAACGGTAGAATCTCATTTAAATGTCTCATAAGCAATTAGACATGTTCACGCAGATAAATTACGAACCGGCAACAAACCGTTCCCGAAATAATTCGAAACTGGTTACCAGGATACTGGGAATGATACGATATGTCAACAAACAATAATTAAACTAAATTATTGACACGAACGGAGCACAACTCCAGTACGATTGGGAACGATATAAATCAGAGGTATATGCCGACACGATCGGTAGTGTTCTCAATTAATTAGCCACTTCAATGGACGCGGCCCGATCAACGATCACGAAACAATAATAAAACTTCACCTCACCAACTGAACGTTTAAATTAATAAGGATTTTTAATAGTACTTTATTTTAAATTTTAGTTTTTGTAGAAACTAAATATTGTTCGTATATTAAGGCCCGTTTTCACTCTTACCTATATTAGAGTGTTATTTTTGTGTTTATGTCGGCTTATAAATTTGTTACAAATAGCGTTATCAGCAAGCGGTGAAATCGGCCCTAAAACAATTAGATTTAAACCAGTAATTATACGTTGAAAAATCCATAAAGAAAATCCTTCCCTATTTTTAAGCACTTGTCAACACAAAAACTGGCACAAATAAAATAAATGTTGTAAAGCACAGATGTTAAGCCATAGCCGCGTGTTTTATTACGGCCATGATGTCACGTTTTGTGTATAACTGGCTTGACTAAGACTTTCCATTTTGACTAATTTTAATTATCAACCAGTGACCTAATCAGATTAATAGAAAAAACAACAGTGGGTGGACACCTCACAATGACTCATTCATTTTAGCTCGGAATTAATGATTCAATGCCAAATCAATATCAATTATACTATTTAAGTAATAATATACCTACACTCATAGTGTGTGTAATTACAAATATTGCAATGTAATTAAATTATGATCGGATATATCCGTAAAATAGTAATTGAAAACGAAAGAAGTAATAAATTTAACGTAATTAGTAGGTACTTACATACCTGAACTGACATCTTTTATGTGGACACTAGCTTTTAGTCGCGGCTCCGACCGCGTTAAAAGTTTTTCCAGGATAAAAGTCCCGCCTTATATTTTCCCGGGATTAAAAGTAGCTTATGTGTTAATCCAGGACAATGTTGACTGCCTCGGTGGTGTAGTTGTATTGCGTACGCGTTACGAGTACGATTTGCGTGCTGAGGTCCTGGGTTCGAATCCCGGGTCGAGCCAAAAAACATTGTGACTGGGTTTTTCCATCTTAAATATTGCTCAGTCGCAGCTCGGAGTCAGGAAGTTGGCGGTGTGATACCCCCGTGCCTCGGAAAGCACGTAAAGCCGTTGGTCCTGCGCCTGATCTCTCTCTGGTCATGTCGGATTGCCGTCTCACCGGACTATGAGAGTGAAGGAATAGCGAGTGCACCTGTGTATTGTGCACTGTAATATCTCCTGCGTACCTGGCTGATCTCCGTTGAAATTGACCGCCGTGGCCGAAACTGGCTAGGAGGATTATTATTACGTAATCCAGGACATGATCTACCCGTGCGCTAATTTTCATCGAAATCCGTTCAGTAGTTTTGGAGATGTGCAGTAACAAACAAACAGAAAAACACACAGACAGAAAAGAATTACAAAAATCGCTGAGTTTGTCTTCCATTACTCTTCTTTAGTCAGCCCTTTCTTTTTTATCACATTTCTTTAAATGTACAGACACTCCGGTTCTACTGCTTTATTATATGTATAGATATTGCCCACTCTACATTAAGTTCTATAAAACACCATTTATTGTAATTTTATACTCATATTGTGAAATAAAGAATATAATCTTGACTCTTATGTCGCGACGCTTTTACAATGTTGTATATTGCAGTTTATGAGCGTAGTGTAGGGAATGTTTTAGATCGCTTGACAACCAAACGTAACCGATTAGATATAAAAATCGAAACCTCGGATATATATAAAAACACTGCTGTAAATTTAAAAAAATATGTTGTAAGTACATTTTACAAACAGATTCGAACAATGCGTTAGATATTTTAAAAAAATTACACATTTCATACTCGAAGAAAGAAAACGAAGATCTCCGAAGTAAATAATTTAAACCGTAGCACTATATTTGTTATTTTAGTTTCAGTACACACTCGTAATTATTTCCTTGCAATGACCAATAACCAATTTAAAAGTTATGAAAGAATAAACGTGAAATTTTATCGGAAAATCAAAATGAACAACCAACAATAACAAACTATTGTAATAAAAAAAACCTGATTGTAATGTGTAAGACTTAATAATAATCTTACTCTATTTACACACGATAATAAACTCGTTGAATAAAAAATCGATTGCATTCAAGAATCGGTTATTTGGAGCAACCGATTTTTTGTTCTATTCCCTACACATAGCATTCCGTGAAGTGTCAATAAATTGTCATACCGGCCAGCAAGTTTGTCCGTCCTATAAGGAGTACTGATATCAACTTTGAAGCAAATCAATGCCAAAATAACTTAGTTTCTACCCCTTTTTCACCCCGTTAGGGGATGAATTTCAATAAAATACGGAATACATCTTCCATCAATTCTGTTAAAAAATTTATGCAAAATTTGAAGTAGATTGGACCAAGGAATCACGTTGTCCCATACAAAACTTTGCTCTTTTTCAGCCCATTACGGGTAGAATTTCGGAAAATCCTTTCTTTTCGGATGCCTACGTCATAAAAAGAACACACCCTCCAAGTTTCAGGTCTCTACGATCAGCGTTTTAGGCTGTGCGTTGATCCGTTAGTCATTCAGGACAAAGCATTTTATATGTATAGATAAAAAAAATGCTATTAGACAAGTGTATTTCGCTGTCAATGTAAGATTATATAGAGCGGACATTGGGAAAATTGTCATACAAAAATGTTGAGCCTGTTCGTCAGTTACTCAATCTACTGTGAAATAACAAAATACCTATGTAAAATTCATTAGAACATACTTTGACGTGGTCGTAATGCGTATATTAGCATATTTCCTTCCAAAAAAATTTGTTCTCTTTACAAAATTCATACCGAGACATCTTGTTACACGGAGATGTCAAACAGGACAGCGACTTATTACCAATTGGTAATAACTTTTGACCGAAAAATTTGGTCCTGATGTCCGGTCTATAACTATACTGTTTAATGTCTTTGCTGTCAATACTGTGTTATATTTGTTCGTGTTTTGTATTTTGCATCCTCAAACATAATTTATAGACGTGATATATCACAGAAATGAGAGAAACACCTGTATCTTTCTCTGAATAATTTATTGGAAAAGACGTATGCAAATTCAATCTCATAATAAAGCTATTCATTTTATGAGAAAATATTATTACCTTAAACCATTTTGAAATTTAAAACGACTATTAATAATTCACGTAAAAATATACCTATATTATAATTTTATATGCTACAAAAATGTTATATGCTCTTATGTCTTCCTTACGATACTATTCTGAAATGAGTGACACTTTTCATTAATATTTATGTTTGATTGAAAAATAAATGTTCTTAATTCAAATTTAGCTTCTTTGTACATTAATAAACAATAATAATTAAGTACAGTCACCCACAAAAGTAGCTGAACAAATTCAAAACTTCAAATCGCCCCTACACTTTTGTGATCTTACCAATTTTAATTTTCTCTTCCCAAAAATAAAATAAAAGGGATTTACTTTACTTCACACAAAGAAAAAAAAGAGTTTTAATTGAACTGAAAGCGTAAAGACGGTTTGAAATTTTTAATTTGTTTAGCTACTTTTGTGGCTGACTGTAAAATAAATAAAAAAATGAGCAAAATGTCTACATTTTGTTCTAACAAGCTTGTAGTTGAATCTATACCCATGTAGAGCCACCCTCAAGCCGCATTGGTCGGTCCCAATTTATTACTCGTAATCAAACCGTGTCACAGTAAAGTTGATTAAACGATCTCACTATCGGCATTAAGGATGAACACAGACACTTGTGCTGTACAAAGCTATACTTTTTCCATCTTCTCAATCCTTTTTCCATGTACGGCAACACCGGCGGCGCATTTCGAATAAACATCGTTATGGAAGCAAACCGATTATATTTCTGTGATCTATTTTGAGTCCACGCCATAAGCTGTTTTCTTTTTTATTAACTATAAACTACAAATGCAAATATTCAACTATCAATTCAAGGACCAGTAAATATGGTACCTCTTTTTATTTCACAACAATTTTACTTAAAAACACTACGTTTGCAATTGAATACTATCAACCGAAAAAAAACACAATTATCACCAACTCATTTTACTTGCATGTTTTTTTTTGCATCTCTAGCAGACTTTTTGTAAATAATAGTAACTAGTCGATATGTCCAATAAATGAAACCAAACTTAAATATTGTGTCATTTGCATATAGACTAAAATTATGTAAAGTGTAAATATTTGTGTATTTTTGGCCACATGTAAATACGATAAAGTTCATATAATAAAGCATTTAAATTATAAGTTACTTGATGTAACACTTTCGTCTCGGCAGACATTTAGAATAATGTCATCCGATAAATTATACACCGGAGATTAATTTATTTCTAGACCGGTTGCGTTGTATATCAGTGTCATATCACCGATCAACATTTGTCGCATACGTGTACATGCTATAATTATCCCCTCTAAATAACTTCGTAAACGCCACCAAGTACTTGCGACGACAAAGGTAAAATATTTTTTTAAACATAACCATCTCTGAAATGTGATTAGAGGAGAAGTTAACGTGCAATATTATTAAAATAGGTCTTCGATTTTTTATTTACGGGGTATAAAATACCAAGTACTATATGATTTGTAAAAACTAAATTTATTTAGAGGTCGGTTTCTTTCCGAGATAGTAACTTAGTACGAAAGATGATCTTTGAGTACATTTTGGGGAAAAATCCGTGTTATTATTCTTAATCCAAAGTATGGGTACTCCAGACATTTTATAGCCAGTACGGCCCTTAATTGTGAAATCGAAATTCAAGATATCTATAAACAACATGTTTCGGCTTGCAGCACCAGTTACAAATTTAGATTCTATAATTGATGCCTAGACAAAAATAACTCAAACAAAACCTAGTTAGATAATACAGTTGCTGGAAACCCGCTGAACGTAATAATTAAAATATAAAATGAGTTGTGTACGAAGATATTCCGTTAATTAAATAATACTTTTTAGGTCACTACTCTCTGCTTCCTTATATTTTCAAAGTCATCATGGTAGTCTTTTGAACATACTTACAATTCATTGAGAAAAATGTTCATACCAATGATTTACTAAATTGAACTCCTATAAAAAAAACCATTGTTATTGTAATACTTGTAACAGTGAATGTACACGTACATATCAAAACATGTAATAACAACATCTCGTAGCACCTGTAATATCAAACGCTTGTCGCGGCGGCATTAAATGTCACAGGACGATGGTATCGATAGCAACGGCCGCGCCGGCCCAGCCTCGTAAGTTGTCCGACAACTCCTCAACTGCGGCAGACTTGTAATTATTGCAAATTGCAACAAAACTTTCATAACTTCAACTGTCAAATAATGAATGAGAGATATTTCATACGTTTGTATATTGTCATATAATTACAAGTTGCTGTTGTCACTTTAATAGATTTTAATTGTCAGGCTCCCCGATCAGACATCGCTTACAAAACTAGTTGTGATCTAGGCTACTTCTCACACTGACTCGCAATTCCTGCACCGTGCCCGCTCTTATGAAACTCTATTAAAATGTACATGTTGTTTACTGTAAAATAATAAACGCACTATCAAGTTTATGCAAATCAGTGTTAGAGATTGGTCTAAAAATACATTCAAAGTTGGACACTATTGCTATACTTGCTTGCGTTGCTATTAGCTAATACTAAATGTGAAACGTGATATTAAGAACAGTTATGACTTCTTCTTGCTTTGTATCCTCAGTATTGAGGGTTGTGGCCTTCCTTCTGCATCACTTTCTCTCGAACGAGCTTCCTCCATCTGTTTATGTCTCCAGCGATGCGGAGGACGCTGCGAAATGTAAAGTCAAGAACGGTGCGGATCTGCCAACGTATTGGTCTGCGTCCACGAGGCTTTTCCCATCTAGAAGAACTTAAGAAAAAAGAAATTTGGTAGTAGAAGTAAATAGAAAATGTACTTCCTGCTTTTTAACCGACATAAAAAAAGGAGGTTATCAATTCGACGTGTATTTTTTTATGTTTTTGTTTGTTACTCCAAAATTGTAATCAATATATCGATAATATAAAATTATTTCTCGGTATTTAGAGGTTTTTTAAAGGCGATTTCATTTTTTAGATTTCAGGTTTACTTTGATACAACTTCAATTCTTAAAACTCGAGATATTTTTTAACTGTGTAGCAGTTATAGAAACTTGAAATAGATCCAATTTGATCATCCGGTTTTATCGTATGTATCAAAGCTACTGTACTTAAATACAGATCAAAAACTGCCGAGTTAGAACATCCATAAATGTAAATAAATGGAAATAGTAAGTTGTCTTCTAAAAAGGCTCAGTCACATGAAATACTATAGGATATGTTTATTAGAAAAAATAAGTTTTAGAAGTAATATTATATTACTAGTGGTTATATGTAATAAATTGAAAATACTTATGTATAAGACTTAAGCTTTTTGTCTAATCTTAGCATGGAGATGTGGTTTTACTGGACCTGATAAAAAGTACTGTTTAGTGCGTGACGTCGCTCATATTAGGTCTCTACCTATGAAATTGCCGTTTGGCATACAGAAAGTTAAAGTCATTTTATAATTATTTTTTTTATTTCACTCACTCACTCACACACTCACGCCTTATATCCCCGAAGGGGTAGGCAGAGGCGCAACTAGTGCACCCACTTTTCGCCGTTATTCCGTCCCATGATGTGATAGGGGGCGAGCCTATCGCCATATCGGGCACAAATTCCAGACTCCGGACTGATACTGAATAGAAAAACTCAATATCACTTTGCCCGACCCGGGGATCGAACCCGAGACCTCAGCGTTGTAGTCGTACCGTAATACTAAATCTAATAATATACGCCATCGAGGCAGTCTTTTTATTTCCATCAATCAAATTATGCACCCATGCTATCGATGCATCTGTGGCAGCGCATTGGTAATTTTTTCAATGCCCTTCTTGCAGAAGTCATGTGTACGGGAGCCAACAAACTCTTCAAAGGCATTTTGTACTGCATCTCGGGTAAGATTTAATAATTCCCTGCCAAGAAGTTGTCTAAATTTTAGAAAAGGTAGAAGTCTGCCGGCGCTAGATCTGGCGAGTACGGTGGATGACGCAAAACTTCCAACCTTAACACTTGTAGCTTAGAGACCGTCTGTTTTAGGGTTTATATGTGAGACAGAGTACAAAATTCCTTTGAAGAGTTTGTGGGCTCCCGTACACATGACTTCTTCAAGAAGGGGATTGAAAAATTACCTCTGCACTGGCAGAGATACATCGATAGCATGGGTGTATATTTTGATTGATAGAAATAAAAAATATTTGTATAAAAATTACTTACTTTCTGTATACTAAACGGTAAATTCATACCTAATATTTTGACTAACATTAGACAATATCCACATTTCACATAACTTACTCGGATATTGCCATGTTATAATCCGAGTCATAGTTTCCACAACAACAAGACCTTAACGAAGGCGACTTTCCGCATCGAGCCGTCCCGTTAATGCACACGAGTGGGGCTTGTTATGTGCATTGTGCGGCGTCGGCGGGCTGATGATACATTATTTTTATAACAATAAATCGTTGTAAGTAAGGCACCGCTCGCTACCCCGGTGGTCCTTTGCTACTTGCATCGACACGCTCGCTCATTGAACGTTTATTTAGCCGCTAGAATTTCAATTATAAATTCATTATACAAAAAGTACAAAATAGGATTGCATGTTTATTACTATTAATTGAAAATAAACGCTAGTAGCTGCGGTTTCTAAAAAAAGATGCAACAATGCCGTCGTCTAGATTTGTGTGTATGAATATATGTATAAACAAGTATATTATTTTGCAGTTCTCAGGTTAAAATGAAACCTTATAGACAAGCAATATAGCAACGAAGAAGTAGTAATATGGTTATGAAAATGGCGATGCGATTTCCGTTACAATTTGCCACATGTATTTGAAAGGGTATATTTTTGAGGAAACAAATTTAATTATTTTTTATGTCTAGATATTAAAAATCTATAAAGCAAGTATACAATGTATCAAAATAACCGTGTGAATTTCTTTATAACCAATGTAAAGAAAACATCACATAATAAAGGTTTAAAATATTTAAACGGGTAGTTAATCAAATCTAATCTCTAACTCGTTATTGAAGGTTTACAAGGAGGAATGAAGAATCTTATTTTTACAGCATCCCTATCATTACGCCGCGATAAGGGATAGATGGCTTCTAATACTTTATTTATTGCGTATCCAACGACCTGACGCGATCGATTAGTCGCATACATAAACTATAAGGATAAAACTATGAGGCGTAAATAGACCCAGCATTATTACGAAATAATGCTGGGTCAATACTGGTACAATTTATATTCGCTAATTTAATGTACGAACATAAGAATATAGAAAAATTTCCAAAAGTTTGCGATATCCATGGCTTAAATACTAGAAGTAAAAATAATCTAGTTAATCATAAAACAAGGCTCCAAAAAATCAGCAAATCTTTTAAGGGTTACTGTATACATTTTTATAACAAAGTTCCCACTGAAATTAAGTGTTTAAACATTGGTAAATTCCAAACAACTATTAAGCGAAAGTTATGTAATAAAGCTTATTACAAGATTTCAGAATACATAGAGGATAAAAAAGCCTGGGATTAAATTTTTTTCATATGATTTTCTTTGGAATCATGGCTTTCGTTTCAATAAAGTTTCTTTGTTTCCATCTGTGAGCGGCTTGGGTATGACATACTCCTTAACTGTCTGTGCCTGCGGCGGCGTCGTGTGCCGGGTCGGCCACTTCCCTGTAATATGGTTGAGGAGGCCGATGGCTGGCACATGCGTCATACTCGTGAACGAGTGCTGCTTGTGTGGACTGGTCTGCCCTTTTCGCTTACTATATCTAAGTATTAGGGTATCTTGAACTTAGATTAATAGCGACATCTTGAACATTTCAGATCAAATTATTACATGATTCCTGAGATAGTTATGCACTAGTGTTGGAATTTAAAAATTTATTACCTATTTTGCGAGTATATAAATGAACTGCTCTAAACAAAACTTAACAAATACTGAATTGTATTTTTTTTTCTCTACATAATGCATTGTATTTTATACCTTGAACTGATTTTGAAAAGAGCAACACTAGAGTTTCTTGCCCGTTCTTCTCTAGTGAGAACTGCTTTCCGAACTGGTGGTAGAGTTAATATTGACGGAATCTAAATAATGTATAACATTTTATGGGTTTGAATAAATTATTTCATTTCATTTCATTTCATTCCATTTCAAATAGTTATATAGTAGTTGTTTAATATAAGTAGTAATATTATGTTATAAATAATTATCATAAATTATTGGAAACCTAAATAGTTTCAATTGCTTCTTGTATCAATTCCCAATTCATTATTCCTTCTTGTGAACTTGTCTTCTGTCGCTAGTCCATTAAAGATATTTTTATACTACAATAAAAAAATAAGTAAGTATCTTTACGAGGTTAAATAAAAAATATATGGCCGTTTTCTCTTTTACTTTTTTTAATATAACTAATTTATTATGTGTATGTTACCTACGTAGTGTGTTATAAATATACACACATACACATTACACATACACTCAGGCCTTTTATCCCCAAAGAGGTAGACAGAGGCGCAACTAATGCACTCACTTTTCGTCTTTTCGTACCGAAATACAACTACGCCACCGAGGCAGTTACAAATATGTTACTTGATTATTTCATGCCGCTTAGTTTTTATTATTATATCACTACAGACTACTAGAACGGAATATCACATCCAGTTTTGCGTATAAATACTAGTTGTAATGGAATTTTGCAACTCATAGAGTGCGTGCTGCATAATCCATATCATATTTTTATAAGATTATTTTTACCCGTCTCCGGTGTAGCGAGGAAGGGAGCTATATTATAGCCAGAATTCAATTTAACTATCTTATAATTTCAGTTGGAGCGTATGAAATATTACACATTAAAAAATAATTTTAAAAAATGTATTTTCTTATAATACTCCTTAGAGGCATAACATAACTATGGCGAAGTACGACTCTACGTTTTCTCAAACTTCTTCTTAACACATCTACATTCAATTATTTTACTAAATCTACGCACATTATAATATATTAGATTATAGTTTATACAATACCAACAATTAGATGCAGTGATTTGTGCTTCCGTCTTAAAATAAACAAATACACGAATACTCAAAGAAAATTGGTGGAATCAATTATCTGTCTCTAATTAGATATTTTTACGACTCCATAACATATCCCAACTATTTGTTTAATTTTACACGCCCATAACAACAGAACTGAATACCCGCAGAGCCAGTTTGGAAGTAATTAGTGTGTATTTATTATAAAAATACACAATTTAGAAAGCTAATAACGACGTGTGTTCTCTTAATCAAATGTCGGATTTAGTGAGTTTTATTTTAATGATAGCGTTGGTTAACTTAAGCCGGCTTGATAAATCGATGTAGCGAGATATAGGATTGGGATTTATGAGAAAAATAGGCAATTTGGATGTGACTATATAGAGGTACTGCGCAGTTGCGCACGCGCACCATCGAACGGGAGCGCTATCGGCCGCCCATCGCATAGTGATTTATGACACACTATCTCGAAATACTTTAAAGTTTCCATTAAACGAGAAAAAAAGCAAATATCAAATTCATTGGCTCTCTCGAACCATTCGTAAGGCCGACTCATTGGCAAATATTGAGAGTGATTCTTTCACCGCATACCGCCTTAAATGTGTGTGAACGTTTGAATTTAAGAGTATCATCTGATTACTCCACCTGGGTATAGATTGAGAAATATTAGTTGAACACTAATTCCCGAAAGTAGTCACATACTTATTGCTTATTATATCAGCATCTTGCGCTTCCTCTACTTGTGCTAGAAACACTGAGCAACAAATTAAATCACTGATGCGTCTTTATTGTTGCCAGAGGTAATAAAGTCGATACCTGCGAGAAAGTAGTCAGGAAGAGTAGTACGGGCAAAAAACACTACTACCAATGAGACTACTGTGTTTGAAAAGCTCATAAACAAATGTAAAGCTTTTAGGGCGGTATTAATAAATCTATCTCACGTTTGAGTAAAATCTCAAGTAGACATTTAATGTATTGAACTATTCAATAAACGCAGCTAAGCTGTCATTTAAGAGCTTGTTCTCAGCTGAGGAAGCGCTGTTACACAAACAAAATGTAGCTGTCAAAATCCGTCACATATTGTAACTTAAGATATCATTTGAGCTGCTGCTAATGTGGGTTTATTAAATAGCGACAACCTTAAGATGCTGACCTTAACTTGACAGGGTCTCAGCTAATACCGCACATTAGAGCGAAACTGAGTTGCATCTATTAGGTCGAGGAAAAAGTTTCTTCGCATTTTATATGAAAACTCAAGACTTCTTTTTTTTGTTTATTTACATTTAATTACAGTATATATAAATGGACGATAGACTTGTTGGGAATGAAACGGTCTGCCTAGACAATATCCGGAGGTTCGAAACCCAAGGCACACACCTCTGACCTTTCGAAGTTACGTATGTATTTATCGATTATCTTTCGCTTTAACGGTGAAGGAAAACATCGTGAGGAAACCTACATACCTGAGAATTTTCCATAAGAATTTCGAGGGTATGTGAAGTCTGCCAACCCGTACTAGGCCAGCGTGGTGGACTAAGGCCTAACCCGTCTCAGTAGTAGAGGAGGCCCGTGCTCAGCAGTGGGCAGTATATGATATAATGCTGATTGCATTGCACAGTACATATGTATATGACCTTTTGTTTGATGACTTTCTGCCGTCTTGTAGGTAGTACCATGATCCCGTTGCTGTAGAAACTTTGGGACTTCTGATCAAAAAAACGTGACAAGTAGTTTGGGAAGTCCTCTCTTGATGTTAACCTAACACTGCCTAAATAATTCTAAAGAGACCGAAACAGGTGGAAATCTGAAAGTACAAGGTCAGGGCTATATGGTGGATGCATTAATACCTCCCAGCCAAACTCTCTTATTTTTTTCTGAGTGGCTAAAGATGTGTGCGGTCTAGTGTTATCGTGATGAAAGACCACACCCTTTCTATTGGTCAATTCCGGCCGCTTTCGAATCGATGGTTCTGTCCGACGGTAAAAGCTCATAATGAACAACGCCCTTCCAATCCCACCATACACACAGCATCACATTATTGCGATTTAACCCAGCTTTTGCCACATTCTGTGAAGCCTGACCGACCTTTGGCCACGACCATTTTCGTACGTTCTTATCTTACGTGTTCTACTTTTCACCACCAGTTATGAATCTCTTCAAAAACGGTTCAGTTTCATTACGTATCAATAAAGAATCGCAAATGAGTACACGGTTCATTAGGTTTCTTTCAGTGAGCTCGTGTGGCACCCAAATATCGAGCTTTTTGGTGTACCCACCTTTTTTAAATGGGTCAAAACTATTTTGTGGTCAATTTTCAATGATTCAGCTATGTTGTAACTACTGATATGTCGATCTTGCTTCTCTTTTTCAAAAATGGCGTCCACTTTATCCGTAACAGGGCGACCAGAGCGAGGTGCATCTTTGACATCAAAATTTTCGGATTGAAAATGCTTAAACCAACTTTTTGCTACTCTTACTGACACTGCATTGGGTCCATTTTCGCGGTTTGCCGTGCATTCTTTCCTTTTTTATAATACAAATTTAAAATGTATCGAATTTCTTCATTAAGTTCACTCATTTTGGCAGAAATAATAATAAATGAAAAGTAACTGAAAATTACATTTTACTAATTTGTTTATTTTTTGAAATGTTACCTTTTTAACATCCCAGGCAGCCAGATACAAATAGTATAGCCAAAGAGATTTTATTACAAGTTTATACATACTATATGCGAAAAGACTTTTTCCCCGACCTATTATTAATACGGCCCTTAGAGTGTAGAGTCTAGACGCTCCAAATATACTAATAGGTAATGGTAGGTGGTCAGTCTAAATGTTGACAACTAAAATGTGATGAATATTAAATAATGTTGTATAAGGAGGTTCTAAAACTAATAAATTAACAAAAAAAGATGGAGACAATTGAAGTCTTAACCTGATATAATAAAGGCACATAGTCAGCTCCACAGAGCATTATAATACTACGGGTCAGCTCAATATGATCTTTGTAGCTTTCAGCACTATTAAACAACAAATATTAAATTATGCAAAACGATTTCAAATTTCCGTACCCATATTTAGATACACGTTCAACTTAAATGATATTAAAGTGACACCTCAGCCTGTGTCAATCCATTTCGAAACTTTGTGAGTTATGGCGCAGTAAACTATGCAGGTTCAATTACTTTAGACTACTTTATTATGTTTTGTTCAACACAAAACGTATTTATTACGAATCAATTGTATTGTACGTAATTAAAATACCATAGCGTCATGAAAGTAAACAAAATATGAAGCCTCACACTTACGTAGCGTACTGGATGCTTATAAATCCAAAATATCTTCGAATTATAAACCGAAAGTCACCCAGGAAATATTTTGAAATGATAATTCATTAGGCGGTCATTGAGCGGGCACGCGCGGCCCGTCGCGCCGGACCCTAACGGGCCATTACTCGGGATGACGGCGCGCGTGCCACGTACACGCAACATTTGCCATAACTCGACCTGCCCTGCCCCCCTCCGCAGAGCATCTTACGGCCACGCGAGGGCGCCACTACAATCTCGTACCGGTCAAACTTAAATGGAAACGCTACGCTCGCCGTCGCCTTTAAATAGGAAACGACACGTTTATCCAATTAGAAATTCACCATATCTTTGTGATAGTTGAAGAGGAAATTTGAGCAATCAACTTGCAGAGCGCTTCGGCGTTCCTATCACAGTTTATTCAATTGAGCTCGTAATGAAGTTATGTGAGAAATGAACGGTATGGCTTAAATGCTCCACTTTCAAAGCCATCGCGTGATATATTGTCATGTCTTGCGTAATATTATAAATAATTCTAGTCGTAATAAGAGTATTGATATAGCAATATGGATATTATGTGTATAACAGCCGGCCAGCAGACTAGACAGTGGGTCATCTATAGTAAAGCATAAGCAAGAGATATCAACACAGGAGTACCTAGAACTATAGTAGAATTTCAGATTTCGATCAATTTAACCCTATTCTACCATACTATCGAAAAATCTATATGGACAGATGACTTGATGAAGGTCGCAGGAACACGCTGGATGCAGGCCGCTTTTGACAGGTCCGTCTGGAAATCTCTAGGAGAGGCGTACATTCAGCAGTGGACACCATATGGCTGATGTTGATGATAGAAAAATCTATCCACGTTGACACTCTATTACAAAATACTAAAACAGCGTTATGCATTCAGAAAGCTCTGTATAACTCGTGACTTTTCTTTTAAGCAAAAGCTAACTAAACAATATTCATGAGAACTAGATTTATTGGAAACTAGATAATATATCAAGTTTATATCTACCTTGATGGCTAGTCAAACAGTAAAAGGGCCTTAACTATAACCTTTGAGATGTAAAGATATGCAAAAATAGACACCGCTCGCAAAAGACTTATAGACCAGAAATAAGATAAGTATGACCTCAATACAGATTCCAGAACGAACTGACCAGTTTGAAATATAACTGGCATTCTAAATAACTGACAAAATTTACTAGGCGGATCGTACAAAGCATGGACCGAGAACAAGTTGTTATTACAAGGTGTTGAACTAGTTATTTGATTTATTATTGTAACCCATTAAATATGATCAATATTTTTCAGTTTATCATTGCTGCGCGCATATTAAATTAATTAAGTGACATACCTACGGTAATAAATATCCTGTCTTTATTTCACTGAACTGGTTTGGAATCAATTTATAATTAATACTTATGAGATACTATGCTGCATTTAGCGCAAACACATTTTTTTAAAATCTTATTTTATCATACAAACAACAGATTTATTTTAGCACCAAATTCTAAAAAAATATGCAATAATATGAACGATTGATATCAAACTCGTGCTAGAGATTCATAATTGGTTAAGCAGTTTGTTTGTAGTCTTGAACAAACTTGCAAAATGCAATTTAATTCGACTTAATTAATACTAATCCTGTGCCAAATCTCCATTACGAGGATTAGCTCTGATTGATTTTTCCGATTTAATCTAAAGTGAGGTAATTTAGTAAATCCATAGATATAGAATAGTAGATAGTTGTTTTATTGTAATCAGCCCTGTATTATATACTGCCCACTGCTGAGCACGGGCCTCCTCTACTACTGAGAGGGGTCAGGCCTTAGTCCACCACGCTGGCCCAGTGCGGGTTGGCAGACTTCACATACTCTCGAAATTCTTATGGAGAATTCTCAGGTATGTAGGTTTCCTCACGATGTTTTCCTTCACCGTTAAAGCGAACGATAATTGATAAACAATACACACGTAACTTCGAAAAGTCAGAGGTGTGTGCCTTGGGTTTTGAACCTGCGGACATTGCCTCGGCAGACTGTTCCATTCCCAACTAGGCTATCGTCCACGTCGTCGTTTTATTGGTGAAGATTATTTAATTAACACAGCGTGTTTAGTGTTCATCTACCACTGATTGAGTTACTATTTTTGCCTGTAAATATTCCTAAAGAATAAACAAAATTGTGTACATTATCTACATACAGTACCATGGAAGCATAAAAATCGGATTCAAAACTAAACATAAAATGCCAGATAACTAGTATCTCAACGTAATAAAATAAACGTTAGGAAGTCATATCAAATTTTAAAACGTGTCAAGGTTACTTTAACCCTATATAACGTTAATAGAAACAAGTGGCGTCGTAAATCTCTACCAAATTAGACACGTTTTATCATTACACTATCATTTACTTCCTCAATAAAGCTGTTCAGTACACACATTCTTCTGAAATCTGAATTACTGGGACTTAACATCTAATGTCGCAGAGTGACAAGCGCAGTGGAATAGTGTGTGTATTTGGTTTATAGGTATTTGTGTCGCTTACCTACCTTCAGGCGAGCGGCGTGCTCGTCATTAATAAAAATATACATACAATACATAGCATCACGCCTTTTTCCACTTTCAAGGGTAGACAGAGGTGTTTTATACCCACATTTCGCCAGCTATGTTAGGTCATTTAAATAATAATTAAAAATCTAAGGAGAAAATTAAGAGCAAATCTGGGCAATGTTTTAGTATGTGGTTAGTGGTTAGTAGCAGGCAGCAGGCGGCAGTTGGGTCGTGTGCCGGGCGCGTGGCCGCAGCGGCCCGACGCCGATTGATATACCGAGTTAGCTGACCTCACTCACCGCACTGACCTCATTCATAAACCATCATTAACAACTATATCTAAAGAGCAAGGGTCTGCTACCGCTAAATATAAATTTATTTTAAATCATCGCTTCTTTTATAGGATATTTGATGGTTTTGTATTTTGATTTTGTTTGAAACTGTAATCATTAATGAAAGGAGTTGATATAAAAATTGTATTATATATTTCTATAATCTAACTAATAAAATGCCCTCTTATTATCTTTGAACTACGCCAGAATAATATAGATAAATAGAATTTTGTCCCAATATAACAAAACCAGTAACTACAGCAGTATACAATAAACTGTAAAAAGACGATATTATAGTCTAAATTACGGCTAATAGCAAGAGAACATTGGAAACTATGTCGATCAGTTAACAAAAGTTAACTGAGTCTCGTTTCAACCGCAACACGGCTCGGCTGATAAGTTTCGTCATGCAATAACCACTCCAAATTAATATATCCTGGCTCGCGCCGTGATTCCTAATATTATATTTAGACGTGACATGCGCTCGTTTGTATCAATTGGTCCCGTCTGCCACACTGATATACGGCCGACGCTACTTTAGAACAATGATGGCACAAATTGCGCTATTACGCGCTTTAGCGCTGCCCCGCGACCCCGCGACCGCCCGACCCTGCCACTTCGCGCCACTCCTCACTCCATAATAGACGAATTAGCCTGCATTGATACGCATTCATGCGCAATCGACTAAACAATCACTGACATTACCAAAAAACTGTAAACAACTGTGAGTACATTGTAGTAAGCCGTCGCTCGCTTGTAACATCGAATCTGGATATTACCTGAACTGCGGCAACTATAAATGAGCTCACAAGTAAGTCCCGCGTGGGGGACAAGCGATTACGAAACTCATTAATAACTTCTTTTGCGGCACGGCTAACCCACACCGATACAAATCTGTCTAATGAGTGAATCCCATGAAAGGCTTTTAATTTTACATTTGGTGTGGCCACGTTCGATATCGGACGACTGTTATTAATACGAGCCGAAGCCGGTCGCAGGTCTCCGGCCGCCATGCCGCGTCGCCGCCGGTGGTGGCGCTCCCGACTAACACGATTATGTCCAACCTTACCAATGTATCGCGGACGCTCTTCTCGACTTATCTCAGGCTATTAATTACGCCAAGATATTCACGGGACAAGTTTTAATGCAACCGCTTCATTTGTTGTTGCGCTAAGAGTGCCATATCGAGAACGTTACGCTGCCGATAACTTTGTAGAGCTGTACGCGCCTGGGAGCCTTTAAGCGACTACACATCTGTTTCCTTTCGATGTGTAAAATATCGCATGTTATTTTATTTATATTTAGATTGGATAACTCGCTATGTTTTTTACTCGAAAGAGATTGCAATCTGGTGTTAAATCATTAAGTTTTGTAAGCAGCAACCGGCAGTGGCGGCGTGCTAGATGGCCGATGCAATTATAGTTTCTATTCATAAAAGAAAACTGAATCAGATCGGGCACAGCCCGGGGCGGCGCGTGGCTAATAACACCCCACCAATAATACTGACTGCTGCTAGAAATTGAACGGAACTAGTTTCATATTCTATTGAAATCATTATTTATTCTATTTTATTTATGGCGAATTGAAATACAGGTGTTCAGTACAGTAACGGAGCTCAGCTTCATATTTTAAATTCTTTGTCAGCAAGATCCACAATATGGAAGTTATGGTTTTTTACTTACCTTAGTAGAAAATATTATAAAACGTAAATTTTTTACAAGATACAAACCACCTTTATTATAATATTTTGTAATAACTAACCATACCATTTATTTTTTATTGTGTGTATCAAGAACAATTTATTCCATATCTGTTCCTGTAGCGGCCAATGTTACTTAAATATCTATGATTAAATCTGATATCTTCTTGACATTTTATTTAATTAAAAACCAATACCAATTGGTATTATTTGGTAAAATAAATTTGTAAAATGTATTGCAATATAAGGAATTCCTCATTTTGCCGAATATTTTTTTTTTGTACATATTGTTTACTCCGAAATCAAATGGTGGGTGTCGTATAAAACTACTTATCTCCTTATTAATATTATGGTGAATGTGATTTATGGCTATTCTCACTTTATGCATTATGTCGGTATATTATGTCGGACATTCTTGACCATTAAGATCCAGTGCTAATGCTCTTAGATAGAACAGACGTTTCATTTTGTGGTCACCGTATTATTTCGGATATAGCAAAGTACAATGAATCATCACATTACACTAAGAAAAGATCATTTCAGAAATATATTTCCAATAAATGATTATATTTGTGACGTACCTAACCATACTAAAAAACTTTATTTTTTTGTAATTATTCCGTCTATCAAAATATAGTATCGATGAATTTATTAAAAAAATCAATCTGGAAAACAGCTTTATGTTCAAGTTAGATGTCGCATTCGAATAAGACTAGGTTCGGGTTAAAAAGAGTTATTATAATAAAGTATTAAACTTTGTCAACACAAGGTTCTTCAAAAATTTAATGAGATATAAAGGACTATCTTACTAGTCTTATCTTACTTCTTATTAATATTATAAATGTGAAAGTTTGTGAAGATATTTGTATGTTTTTTATGATCACTCATACGCATTTACGCATTTTCATCAGAATTTTTAAATAATAACGCTAGCGTTTTAAGGACTTATTTAGCGGGAAAGGCTTTTCACGCGGACGAAACTGTGACCAACACCTAGTTTTATATAAAACTTAAATCTTTTACCTGCACGGTGAAATTGCATACCAAGACATATAGTAGTAAATAGCTCATTATTTTGTTTAAAGCCGGCTCGTAACATTTTCATATCCACAAACAATGAAACGGTTATCTCGAGTGAAATGATTTATCGTATTACGGCGAGGCTACATTTTAAACTGGGCAATAAACAAAAAGCTGGAACCGGCCAAAGTAGGTGACTTAATTATTCCGTCATTCTAAGGAATTAAAATCAAATTGAAACGAATTTATTGAGAATCGAGATTTGTGTATTATTTCCATTAATCAGTGATTGGTTTTAAATTATATGGAATGTTAACCGAGCACCTTATCAACGACCGATTCAATCAGTATTGGAATAAGGGAAATATAATTCATCGACACGTATCAAATACGAACGGGACAATTTTGTTCAATGGATCTATATACCTTATATTGAAATGTTTCAATAGTTTCTTAGTATATCTCTTCGTTTATATTCACAGAACGAACATCAACAACATTACTAGGCAACACAGTTACCCCTAATGCATAAAACCAAGCTTTCAACGCATTAAATCAGTGGCTGGCCAGGTGCGAGTTATCTCTGACCTTGACGACAGAAGATGGTGTAAGTAAAGACGAAATGAGGAATCTGTCGTGCGGTCACCACCGCGCCACCGTGTGGCAGCGACCATAACTCAACTAGATAACATTGCCCCATGAAAATGTTAACGACAAATAACACAGATAACGTAACGGCCACCTAAACGACCCTATCTACTATTCGATAATATTTAATAATTATTTACATATATTTATCAGATGGACAGAGCGCGTGCGCTGTCGTCGCGGCACGAGCGTCTCTTATAATTTATTACCATAGATTTTTGTACATAAACACTTAATACATCCATTAGCATTAAACACTTTAGTGAGTACATGAGATAAACGTTTGGAAAATATCTTTCAATTTAATATTAGTATAACCTCTTCTATTCTATGTGGCTACACAGATAAGGAAGGCGTCATAAAAATGAGTACTTACATTTCTACTTAACTAGAAGTAATTAATAACATTTACAACATAAAGTCACATTTATATCCTTCAGTGGGTATACACAATGAATGTATATGAATGTAGCATAGTAAGGCAAACATAAATACATAAAATGACCGTAGCACGTAATCTAAAACTCAACAGCTCAGTATTAAGTGTTAATATTATTTATTACTACTATTGATTTACTCTCAAAATATTTTTTTAATATCATTACTAATAATTCATAGAATTATAGTGAAGAAAGCTATCAAAATATTCTCAAGTGATCGGAGAATAACATGAGTGTTACAAGAAAAGCTGTTTAGAGCACTATAAAGATATATTTAGACGAGTGGTACGCGTCCAATTTTAACGCAAATGAAAAATATTTTTGTTACCTTTGTGTTACAGGTTTATTTTGATATTAAATACGTTTTATGGTAAATACGATAAACTTTCTACTTAAAGCTTTTTAATTATTATGATCAACAGCAACAGGTTGCCCATTACTGAACATAGACTTCCTCCCAATATTTCCCGACTGACCTATTAGCGGCCTGCATCCAGCGACTTTCTGCGACCTTTGTTAGGTCGTAAAATAATTATTATTATATGGAAGAAATTGAAAACGTTACAAGGATATCGAAGTTATATTGTTTGTAATTATCGAAGTTTTCCGGTTGCTTACATACAACCAGTATTTTTTGTGAGTCACTTATCTTTAGATCATACACTACGTCAGCGGCGTGGCGCGGCTTCTTGCCGCCCTAAGGGAACAAAAAAACTTAATTTCAAGATATAAATGTCACGCGAGCAAATTTTTGATTTGTAAAAGGTTTTATTTTACACATTTTGCAGCCCCACTAAAAGTGCTCCCCTAGATATTGCTGTTCTAGTCACTTTCACTTCATAAGTTAGGTTAAGATTAGAAAGTGCTTTCTTATTTTTTTAAATCAATCGGAGGAATTAAATTCTTCCCCAAACAAATTTCCAAAGGCCAAACTACAAGTATTGTTAATTGTAATTTATAGTTTTTGTAAAAAATATATCCGAAAATCGAAAATGTATTTGTCACAAGTCACGCCATCCACACATAATCGATCATTTTTAATCAAGATATCGATTCTTCATATTAATAACGTAACTTCATTAGTCACATTTTATACTTTCGCAGAATAAGGCTTATACTTAGTTATTTATACCTAGATGCGTGAAATTTATTTAACTTTCAAATTGGAAATGTTTATTTTAAAAATGTCTTCACTTCATTTTATTGTTGGAGATGCTTGCCTTTAAAAACTTTTTCATAATGACGATCACTAAATTGTGCATTGGAGCAATATAAAACCCAATATGCCGTTTATGATTAACCTTATCAAGACTGGACAGTTTTCACTTCATAATATTAAATTTGGACGTTTTAATATCCGTGCTTTCTAATTCGATTTTTATAGTGATTATTTTAAGTCGCCCTAAATTACATACTAAATTTATTTCTAGTTAAAAGTTGAATGAGTATTGCGCCCTGTTTTTCAGCTGACGGTTATCTTGCAGATTAATTTTATTGTGAAACAATTACGAAAACTGCAGCGTTCGCAGGCATTAAAATAAAACGAATACAATCTGGTTTCATTAAACCGCATAATTCGTTCCCTGTGGCAATTGTAAATTAACAACTTATTTATATGAAGCGGTGTCACAACACGGCGCGGGTCCGCCTGGACGGTGGACAGACTGCTCTATCAAGATGAATCGCTTGACAAGTGTAATAGTGGATTGTTTTGATGTATGCCGCCAGTTGCAGGCGCCAACCATGTGGAAATTATCATAATGTGCCTTTTAGATCTTGTTTGCTGTTATTATCAGCAATAAGATCATTGAAAAGTACCTTGCTGTGAATAATTATCGAGGGAAAGTGCTGCAACACCTATTTATACTAAGTTATTGTACTTAGAGTATAATGCTTATTTTGTATTCAATATGGAAACATTTTATTGAACACAATTTAATTCACAAAAAAAACAAATTCAGCCTATTTTAGTCACAATAAACCGAAAGCCAAACTCAAAAATTAATAAGAGCCCAAACAACATTGCATATTACAATAGCTACATAGGAATTTGTAAATTTTCTAAATATATTTCTATAAACGCAAAAGTACAATAACTATGCCAATTTAATAAATTATTGAAGGTGTCCATTCGACCAGCGGTACCGTAGACATAAAGACAAATTTTAATGAGAACTGTTTATTCAAATGGGTGACATAAAACAGATATTTCTAACCTTTTCCTTTAATATGAACTTCAGACCTGGGACATTTACGCAATATCTGTTTTATAGTGTTTATGTTATTGGACTATTCTCACGTTACGTCGCGTTTACCAACCATTACTTTGTATGCCTATGTGTCAATGATCTCTTATTGGGCATGTTCTGTATATACATTTATGTAACTGAGGAATACCGTTGTTCCTTTATATTACTATAGCTTTATTATTATACCTATTATTCAGATGGTTTTATTATTCAACGTTGCAACAAATTTAGATTTCCTTGTTGGCTTAATGCCTAAATGCTTTACGAATACGTCAACAGTACTTAACAAAACTAATCTTTTATCTTGTGTAAATAGATTATAATTTCTACTTTTTGCAGCTAATTCACTTGGCAGCTACACAGTATCAAAACATCCACAAATGACAATACATACATCAACTGGTATGCAGTCTGCACGTATTATAATAAACATTCTATGAAAACCATAAGAGCCATAGTCAAAATCTTAAACAAGATTTTTAAAGACTTTAATGACAATTAAAAACGATCGGTCATCAAAGTTTACTACTTAATTTAAAAAGCATTATAATTGAAACTTTCGTATTTGTTAATAGCATTAAATGCAGCATGCAAGTCGTATATAGTGTGACAACTATCGCAGCAGAATGCTTGCAACTTATCTACACAAATGCAAAACCCGTCCCGCCAAAGTACCACGAATGCGTCGACTCACTCACTATTCGCTCTTAACACACAAAATGCCACTTGAGTTGGCCAGGTTTATTCACTGAACGAGGAGAGTGCGACGCGAGTGCCAATGGTAACATCAGGTGAGGGCCCTAGTGGTGACCACTCAGCTCGCTCTCACTTAATGTCATAAATAACTTTGTCAATCTGCTAACTTAATAGTATAATTTATCCGTCGTAGGACAACATAACGAGCAATGCCGATAATAAACCAGAAAAGCCATGAGGTGATAATAGCTGTCCGTAAATAATGATTCCTGATTGCCGGTCCACACCTCAACGCGGGCTTGACGTCGTATACCGTTGCACTTACATATGTATCACATAGCATATGTTGGCATATCTATAGTTTGCAACAGTGCCTGACCTCAGGCTGACCATGTCTTGGACTCAGGAGAATGCAATCTGAGTCTAATTAACGCAAGCACTCGGACACGGTCTGCATCGAGGATGTAACGATTAGACCGGCTCTCCCATTAAGGAGAAACAATCACATCTCAAATACGGAATAGGAAAGATTAGTTTCCTTTCAGGCCCATATAAGACTTGTATATTTACGCGAGTCAAATGCTACGATGTTTTTGTTGTTTGGAGTCAAGTGGAAATGAAGTGTAAAATTTAGAATTATTTCTTCTGATAAAGAGGGCACAGAGTAATAAGTTAAGGAGTTAAAAAACAGTAATGCACATGATGGGGTATGACTGAATGCAGCGACTACGCCACGAAGCCAGCGGCGCAACTCTGTATCGGGCAGCAACAGTGGCTCAGTGCAGTGTAGGTACTCGCCATGCGCCACTGTGTCGATATGGAGCGCGATAGCCCCAGCTCCAAAGGCCGCACCATTTATTCATGGTGCAATAAATTCAAATTACCGGATTAACAATAGTACGGATAGCATCTCAGTACGCGATACCGATACGTACTGACGACATACTGAACCTACATTTCGCTATCCTGTTTATAAATATCTACTTTTGTTGGCTCAGCATCTCATTACAGACTAATTCTTAAACAAATTTTCTTGTGGTAATAAAATAGATACAAATCGTCACAAACCTAAGTTGAATCAAAATAACATGTAACACATAACCAAAAAAGATCCGTAAAATATGTAGATAGCAATTAAAAGATCAAGGAATACATTTTTGATTACGATCATAAGACTAAAAACAAGGCCTCGCAAATAACAAAGCCCCTCAACTTAACAACTCACTTTAAATCTAGCGAACGACGTAATAATCTAGATTCCTCTTATGACAGCACCGTAAATATATCGTACACAGCATCAATGTACACAGCTATATAAAATGTCCAGTGTGTAATTGAATCTAAATTTAATAAGAGCGATTTACACCCAACATTGTCCAATCAATAAACGTCGGTGCGTTCGCTTGTCTCGGACACATGAGTCTTGTAGAAATGCGCGAAGTGGACACGATATAGCGCAATGAAATCCAATACCGCGACGAATCGAATCCAGGCCTGTCGCGTTTGAAATTTCTGCAATATTTCGCCCTTTTCACGCAGATAGCCTGGCCCCGTGTCTAAACCGCCGGACATGAAACACAATATCGCCAAGTGAGCTCCATAATTTATACGCACAGCGAACATCCACCGCACTGCATATCATTTTAAATTACGTTTTTAAGAGTATCTTATCTTCATGGCTGATAATTAAGGTGTTAACTTTTAAACAGTACATATTATTAAGCATCATTAAGGATGGGTTGCGCAGGCTTAAGTCACAATTGTACAATATATTTAAATGTATGCATGCGATTATTAGTAGTTAGTCGGTCCGTGCGCTGCATCTGTGCGTAGAGGCATCGGTTGGATCGGAACGGGTTTATTGTGTTAAGTACTGTGTTTTAATTGGATTCGGCCATAAGCGGTTGATATGACACAAACAAACGGCGTTTAAACCGTAAATTCCGACAATTCCCATCGCCTTATCGCACAGATTGACAATTTACATTTTCTCTTTGAATAGAGTGTTATATAAAATTTCATAACCAAGCAATATTTAGCTCTCAATATGACTAATAGTCGTCTATAACTGTGACGTGTATTGTTTCCTTGCATTCTGTAATATATAACAAATTTTATGAAACAATATCGAATGATTCTCTAATTTATAACTATACACAATATTGAATTGGTTACATACCGAATATATGACTAATTATATATCTAGAGTAGTCAGTACATACTTGAAACTTTTTTAAGAGGACTGGAATTGAGAGTCTCCTATCTGATAAAATATATTTTTTACCAACTTAATTATTATTTCACCACATATTATTTATTTATTATATATTGATAAGTTATTAGCAAGGGACTATTGCGAATAAAAACCAAAGATTTTCCGCATAGTAAAGCCGCTAACATAAATATTTAGACAATTTAAAAGTGCAACTTTTTGTTGATACTTAAGACCAATAAATGAGCAAAAGTCCAATCACCTCCAATATCCATAATTATTGATTTATTATAAAAAAAGGATTCTATTATTCGTACCGGGTTTGTCCTTTATGAACAGCCGGATAAAAATAATAATTGATTGCAGTTGAGGCAATATAAACGGTAAAGTACCAATGACACTAGATAAAAAAACAGTTACTATGATTAAAACTCAACTTTACAAACATCAGCCACTTATATTGCCTTAAAACGCAGCGTTCAAACGCCAGTTTGTGGCACGCAGGTCTAAGCTAATCAATCTAGTAGACGCATGGCATTGTGTTACGACAAGCTAGCGACACTCCTGTCCGAGCTATCTATCAACAACGTCTGCGATACGACCATCTTTATGAATATACTGTGACAACTACTATCCGACCAGTTTCGCCGGTCTAAACGATATTATGACTAATTGTATATACCTGTTGTGTAAGCCCAGCTGATTTTAAGGGGTTATAATAAACCAACAAAATGTACATGATAATCAAAGTAAAAAAATAATATATTAAGTAATTTTATATTTTTTTCGGAGCGTAGTTATGCTGTATCACTTTGTCAGTATTTAACTGCTTATGCTTGCATATATAATAAACATTAATAAAACCTCAACCTAACGTTGTTTTAATAATAGCTAGAAACCATCTGTTATACGGATTTAAACCCCACCACAGCTAGTTGTATCGTATTGTAACAGTTGCACAATTAACTCATCTCTAAACAATGTTGCAAGACAAATAACGAGATGTTCGTTTACTAAAAATAATGGAACGGCTATAAAACTTGGCTTTCATCCAAACTTAAATAATAGAAACACGGCAGAATGCTTACCCCACTATTGTTATGTTTTAAAATATGTAACGCTGCGTATACAACTACTACACATATTATGTCTTAAAAATATTTCCCATCATTATCTTTTACTATTCCAATAAAAACTAATTCCTACGGCATAACTGTTATGAGTTAAATTATGAATTAATTTGCATAAATCGATGTAATCGCGACACTAGTGTATTTTATTAACTCTTACATCAACATTGTAAGTATTCAGACCACCTCATTAAATTATATAAATCTACGCACACGTTCCTGAAAAGGTCAAATATAAGATGCAAAGAAGAGAAAATATCAAACTTAGGAGCGATGTATTGCGGGAAATAGGAACCTATTTGATACTACATTTATGATTTAGTAATTAATTCTCATTTATGAAGTATATTTTAAATAAATACTTATAATTAGTTTGGAAAATGTATCGAATATATGAATAAGACCATACGTATACTTACAAACCTCTATAATGTTATACAATTATAAACATCTTATCAAGGATATGCTAACAACGATACTAATTTGTGGCTGGTTTCAGGGATCAAGTCCAGTACTCAAAGGTTAATGTGAGCGCAAGTACGTTTGCGTCGGACATGGAATATAGGCGTGATGGTAAAATATCCAGCCGGTGGTCGAGGCTGCGAGCGATTTATGCACCGGCCACGATAATGGCCGTATTAATGGAAATTGACACCGAGCCCGATCGGTCGAACGCTCAGCCGTTGGCCCGCTCGCGGGAGACCTCACCAGCGCCGCTTAAGGAAATATAATATTAACGCTGCAATCATGATATAATAATATCATCCTCACACGTTGAAGCGGCCTGTCTGTGCCTCCAACCCACTACTAAGTGACAATTATTAATTCGTCGATGGCATCGGCTTTCGATTACGGGTTACTAGTTATAATTTAATACCTATCGCCGTCATAACCTTATGATTTTAAAGCTTTCATTTAAATATATCTTCACGTATTATATTTCGATGAGTGTCGCACTCAAAGTGAAGTTATGTATTTTAAATAGTAATTAGAGACTATACCAGGTGTTTATTGTGTTATTGGAAGGTCGTATATGATATTAAAAATGAATAAAAAAGTATTTATGCTCTACTGGTAGAGTTGGTAATATTCAAAGCAATGTTATGTCGCTGACCTTACTAATTTGAGGCTGTTTTCCTACACGAGTGTACACTTGCTGTTATTTTCACTATGGGGAAGTTATTACACGCGATGTGAGTTATAGCACCATTTTCAGACGGATAGCCTGTCTGTCTCCTTTGCCATATTTATTGGTGCATAATGGCTTCTAATGCGGGGTTATTGAATCTGCCACCTGGATGCCTTTTATTTCCCGCGGGACCACATCGCGCGGAGTCTCCATCCGGGCTTGTGTGAGCATCGTGAATATTCATAACGACTCAAGCGATTCGTCGGCGCTTTAATTGATATCCGATGTGCATAAGATTCAGCTTGCACGCGTTGACAAATTGTAATTGCTCGTTAGGCCTCACCTCTTGATTGTTTCTTGATTATGAAAATAAAAGAACGAGGACGACTTTAGTGGAAACAAATAACTGACCCGATGCACCCGATGTGATTATCCAACATTTTATAATTACATTTCAATCACAGAGCTAAGAATATTTCAATCTGTTTATTTATAAATTATTTTAAATATCTGTTATGTGCCTATAACAGTATTTTACAATTGAACGCAGTTAAAATATCTTAAAATACACCAGTTATTCCTTGAAACATGATAGTACGAGGTTGCAGAATATAATATAACTGTAATATATCACTTGTTATATATCAATATGTACGTTGCGAATCGCGATGATGATATCAACAATGGAGGTGCGCTACAAATAAGAACGTACTCGAATTTATTCAGACCTTTCGTCGATAACAGTCAGTTTCCAGTGGTTCTTTTATTTGCAGCACACGACGGTCACAAGTGCAATTTATTGATACTGTGTTCGATAACCAGTAGACGCGGCGGACGAGGCGGCGCGGCCCACGCGGCGCGCGCCCAACACAATGATCACCGGCGCGCGCGCACCGCGCCTTCCAACATTTACAAGTAACGCGCCCTTCGGAAGGAAATAGCGAAGCTCGCGCGTGCTAAACAAACTCCATAAATAGTGGCGGTTATGGTGTCGTAAAAACAAAGTCAAGCTGTGCGATGTACACTGTGCGGACAGCGCAGCAGCCACCGCGCCGCACCATACCGCGCCCCTAATGAACGGGCGTCAGCGCGCACAGCCTGTCCATGCCGGACAAATTCATTTATTATTCATAAACTCACCACTGTTTTAATTTATAGTCCTAAATATTGTATTCTATTTTTTTCAACTGCTCTACGTTGCTATATTGTATTGAATGCCTCGACGGACGTCAGAATTATAGAGACATATCTTACTAGGTGTACACTGGCTGGCTCGGAACGTAGCTTACTTACCAAAACGAGCCAATATAATTATTTCAAAATACTAAATCCCCGTTTTTTAAACTGTAGTTATCTTTTTGTCAGGGTCTTATTAAGCTGGACGCGCTCGCAGCACCTGGAGCACTCGAAGCTCTGCGAGTGCGTCCAGCTTAATAACACCGATGATTACCCTAACTACAGTTGAAAAAATCCGGTCTTAATATTATATCCGTTATCCCGCTGGTTAGCTACCAGCTATTTCTATTCAGAATAAAAAAATTATGTAAATATTAACCAATATTAATTTTTTTTTTTTTTTTTTTTTTTTATTGCATTTAATGACGAGACGAGCATGCCGTTCGCCTGATGGTAAGCGATACGACCACCCATAAACAGTAGCAACACCATCCAGCACCTTGACTAACAAAGTACTGTGTGGCATTCCACTGCGCTCGTCACCCTGAGACATAAGATGTTAAGTCTCATTATGTCCAGTAGTTATACTGGCTACAATGTCCTTCAAACCGAAACACAACAGTGCATGCACACTGTTGCTTGGCGGTAGAAATAGACATTGTCAATCTTACATCTTATTCTCACATCTCCATATCTATACTAATATTATAAAGCTGAAGAGTTTGTTTGTTTGTTGGTTTGTTTGAACGCGCTGATCTCAGAACTACTGGACCGATTTTGAAAATTCTTTCACTAATAGGAAGCTACATTACTCCTGAGTTCTATAGGCTACTTTTTATCCCGGAAAACTTTTCCACGCGGGCGGAGCCGCGCGCAATGCTAGTCGCAAATATATTCAAAGAAGATGTGACTTAACGAATCCATTTACGATAACCAAACAAAAACTTATCTATAATCATGGGACGTAAAATTAGTGTGTAAACGTCATTAAACTGTGGGAAAGATAGAATTTACAAATTTTATCGTCACAGAGGAATAAAGGTCAATGTAATCGTTTATATCACGATAAAATGATTTTATATCATTGTATTAAATTCTCATAATGAGAGGCATATAAATTATACGTTTATATGTATTAAATGTAAGATTAAAATTGATAATTCGTAAAAACAAATAGTGAGGGGGCCATTTATAAGCGTTGTTACCTACCAAGCGTTCAGTTGAGTGTAGTCACCCACAGAGAAGGTAACACATTAGACAACACCTTTGAATACAATTTACATTAATGGGTTATTAAATACTTAGTTACTAAGCAAGGGCCTGGAGTAATATAATCGTCCACAGACATCGGTTTGAGAGCTACCCTAATATTATCAAAGGGCAATAGATTTTTTTATGACTTAGTAGATAATAATAATCTATAATCTGTCTGTCTGTCGCGTTTTCACGCCGAAACCACTGAACTGATTTAAATGAAATTTGGTACACAGATAGTCTAGAGTCTGAGAAAGGACATAGGCTACTTTTTATCCCGGGAAAATATAAAGCGGGACTTAAATCCCGGAAAAACTTATTCACACGGGCGGAGCCGCGAGCAGAAGCTAGTAAAATATATGATTCCGTGGCTTGCAGTAACTTCGTCAAAACGCACAGCGACATAGTTTAATGATATACATAAATAGTTTCCACTAATAACAGCTAAGTTACAAATTTAAAATACTATGCAAGAAATAACGATGACTTTAGGTACGCATTCCCAAAATACTGGTTCGTTCTGGTGTAATATGATAGCATCCCTAAATAAGTTATGGTGAATGGTGAGAGCGCGTCTTTTGGACCTCGGTTTCTCTTTGGGCGCAATTATAATGCACCCTGAGGCGGCGTGCGTTCATTATGCGCCTTAACCCATGACCATAGTAAAACCCAGCGTCTAGTACTGCAACAATATAACAATCCGTGTCCACAAAAAGCTATATTCGTGAGGATATTTTTACGTAGTACACACAAATACGTAATCGCAATCCAAATGGTTTGGTACCATTCATATTACATTGTAATAAAATAAGCCAAGCGTAGATTCCCTTTTCACCTTGCCTTGGTGAATAAAAACCCACTCAAAAACGACTTGTCAAAATTATCAACAGCATTACTCTTTGTGTTAGGTTTAAATTGAGTTATAATAAAAACGTTGTAGATATTTGATACAGATGTTTTTCGTTTTACTACGCCACGGCGCCTACTCGTAACTGTACCAGTCGACCTATGACTTCCACGCGCAATATCTTCTATATAAAACCAGTATCAACCCACAAACATAAACCAATTACGAAACCTTATATTATTCATCGAATTTAACGTTCTGGATCTTTCGTGAAATCGGTATGATTATTTATTTTTATGTTAAACTTATCGAAAAATTCTTCAAAGTAATATACTTAACTTTGTGTTTTTAAAGAGGCAGACTTTTAATGAATTCAATGTGAAAACTGACTCAAATTAGACACATTTACGTGTTATATGGTAGAGTGAAGAATATTAACGATATTTAATAAAACTGAATCACATCAACGGTGAGCAACCACGGGCATTCGTATTTGATAATCATTTAAAATATGTATTAGTTAAATTTAATCTCACCCATGAATGATTAAAGCGTCCCACTGATGGGTTGTTAGCCGACCGCGGTTATTGCACCATAAACTCCAATTTTTGACTAATTGAAAAAGGAAAATGTGGAATCCAGTCACAAATTACCGACACTATATCAAGTGTTAAACGGCACTTATCGACGCCGAAACGGCGAGAGATCATTGACGATGAAAAATACACAATTTGTGGCTATAAATCAATGTCATCGCTTCGCTTGTCTTACACTCGCGGCCGCGACCGCGAGCGCCCGCGTTCGGTAGCCCAGAGCCCTGCCCTGCATCTTTAACTCTATTATTTATTGCTTATCGTGTAATTTTTATAGGAGGAAGCACTTAATTACACGGTGGTTATACCATTAAACCGTGTCTGAGTAATTTTACTAAATTGCATCATCAAATATCAACCACTTTCACAAACAAACATTATGATAACGATTTTTAATAATATTTTAGCACTTTAATATCATTTTTGAATATAAATTACCCACGCATTAATTGAGCTGCCATATGGATATTATGTAGATGAAATAATCAGATTGCAAAAATAGCTAATAAATATCGAACCCTATATTGTTATAATGTCTATTGAATTGTACGGTACACAATTGCAATTGCTTACCAGGTGCCAACGGCCACGCGCTTTTTGCCATTCGTATTCAATACAAATGTTCTTACACGGAGCGCGATATATCGTAGTCGGATAATTTATCTTGCACTGAGAATCGAACCCCAACCTTGTGTTGCAATTGCTATACGCAATTTCCTGTTGTCTTGCATGACACTAAATTGCTCCTGCAAATGCGGAATGTACATTATTCTATTATTGTTTAGTCGCAACGGCGTCAACGTGTACCTTAATACCATCTGTAAGACAGATAACTCTAGTTTTAAAGAGAGATAACTTGTATAATTTATGGTTGAGTGTTAATAACAAATTTTATGCAATAGTATTTCCAGGATATCAGTATCGCTATATATTTACCTGGAATAAAAAGTAGCCTGTGTGCTATTACAGACTGTATTATCTATCCATGCCATCCATACCAAATTTCATCCAGATCCGTTTAGCGACTCTAGCGTGATCAATCAATAATAGTGAATAACAAACATCCATCCGATCTTTCGCATTTATAATATTAGTATAGATTGATCTATCTATGTATCTCCGAGGACAGATTCGTAACTAGCGCATAAACACCTAGAACACAATACTGGCTTTAACAGTGAACAATGGGGGCAGATTGTTCGTGTTAACGGTATTGCCAGTTATACCTACCTAAGCGATTACAAAAATAAACACCGTTAACAGTTAGTCATCAGTCTCCTTTATATGAAATGTTCTACATGAGATCTATACTATTTCAGAGAATGAACTGAAATTTGCTATTGATTTGCGAGACGCCTCCTTGGATTAGTGATAGCGTATATGTCTAAATAGAGAGGTCCTGATTTGATACCTATTGAACAGGGCAATCCTACCTGTGACACCCAGTCTGAAGCATATAATGTTACAAGAGCTGCACAAAGTTGCCAGACGGGAAAAATGTATGTAGGAACCCGCTGTCTATACTCTATAGCCAAATACTATAAGCTGCGGGTAGCCGCAGAGGTGAGCCGCTTGGTCTAGACCAAGGAGATAATATAGTTCTACTCCCTACATAGATATAATATTATAAACGCGAAAAAAATTTTTTTTTCTCCCTTCATGAAGCAATGATTCAATATATCTCTGCATAAAAATAAAATAGCTTATAAGCCATAGATTGACAAAGTATTTTTATTAATACATGGTTCTTGTGGGACTTATATTCCGATAATAGATTTGCACGTGGGCGCAGCCATAACATTTTTATTTATCAAGTAATACAACCCGTCTTTCAACGGTAACAAACACAATTAAACCATACTGCCATTTCGTGGTAACAACACTCAGAGTCGATGGATACCACCTACCTAGACTGTTGCCTACGAGAGACTTACCTTTTTTTTTTTTTTTTTTTTTTTTTCGCGGAGAAAGTGCGTTACCACTACCACCCGGCCTTCGTGGGGGGCGACCGAGCGGTTATGTTGGGTTTACCGTGCCTTACGACCCGGCGTTGAGCCGCCCGGAGAGATAGAAAACGTCGGGCGACCGCCGGGCCGAGTCCCTAACCTATGTACACCGCACGGCATACCAACTAAAACTCCGCGGTGGCCATCTTCGGCGCATTAGGGACGGCTGCGGGCTTCCTCTGACTAATGTCTAAGTTGTCGTCCACAACCGCCCCTGCGCGGTGCCGCCTGGTGCGGCCCGTCTCCTATTTTGGGGGGGGCTCATAAGCCCCCGCGCACCGAAGGACGCTCTCAGCGTCATCGGCAGCGTGAGGCCTACCTGCCACACTGCCGTCCATCACGGGGGTCACAACAATGTGCTAAAACTCACAAAACTAAGGACGGACAGCCCCCTGCCGCCCGCCCGTGACTCCCGGTGGCCCCTATTAGTCGCCTTTTACGACAGGCAGAGGATACCGTGGTGAAATTCTCCAAACGCCCCCAATCCACAGGGCGGAAGACGCCGGTCAGTCGTCCACCCGGCGCCTCCTACGTCTCGTCTGGCGGCGGGAGGGATCTCCGCGCCTCCGATCCCTCTCGGCACTCTCCTTCCGCGAGAGGACCACCTCACAAAAGTACGCCACCGCACGCCAGGACCTCCGGCTGTCGACCATGGAAGCGACCACGGCCGGCAGCGAGAGGTCTCCTCCGACGACTGCTCTGAGAGCGCTGCGCTCCTCATCCCAGGCTGGGCAAAACTCCAACGTATGCTGGGCCGTATCCATCGGACAGTTGTCACAGTGGTGACACACGGCCGACACCTCCTTCCCCACTACCCGCCACAAGTACTCACCGAAGCAGCCATGCCCGGCGAGCACCTGCGTCAGGCGAAACGTTGCCGCACCGTGGCGCCTGTCCAGCCATTCGGCAAAGACAGGACGCACTGCCGCGACGACCCTGAGCCCCGTTGACGGGGCCTCCAGCCTGAGACGCCACTCCTCCACGGCGGCTCGCCGTAGGGAGGCCCTCATGGCCTCCACCTCCTTCAGGGCACGAGAGACTTACCTGGCAATGATTAATCAACAAGTATAGATATGCCAGTCCGTTGGAAATTAAACGAAAAAAGTGTTTTGTGAGCACAATAGGGTATATTCCTATGTTTGATTTTATACATTATTTTAAATGTAACAGAAAATAATACGAAAAAGAAATTCTTCTGTGAAATGAGCATCAAAATCAATTCAAAAATAAAGCAGTTATTCAATTTTGAAATATTCTTGTGAGTGAAAGTGGGGCATGGCGAGGATATCGCGCTATCTCTTTCGCACGCAGGCAGCGTTATGGCCGATGGCGCTTGATGGCGTCACAACCTAGTATTGCTTTTATTTGACAGCTTCCCCTTCCACCAAATTTCAAAGCTTTATAACTTACTTACTATTACACCAATTTTGAAAATTATTTTTTCATTATATTTTGGATAGCATATATTTTTCATAATTGTAAAAAAAAAAGTAGTCAACTACCCTAATACACATTTTGAAAATTTCTGTTATATTTAAAACAAATCGAAGTCTCAGTCTTACAAACTTTGTGGTAAAAGTATTTGCAATTTTTTACCTTAAAAGTACTGAAACCCTTATTGCTCCCATAGGGGCGTAGAGTCTTTTGATCCGTATAAGCAACAGGATCGATTGACATCAAAAAAGATTTTAGCATAAATTGATTATTTTCTTACCGACCGTACATTTTATACAAAATCTGTGAAAACAAATCTTAATGTCTTAAATGATGGTGGACAGTCTCCTAAGAAAGTTTTGTTGTAGCTACAGCGGTTAAGGCTGCCATAACTGCACGGCCTCAAAAATCCACCCTGTATACACCATTTCACGTAGTAATAATTCTTAATTAATTAATATTGTATTCAGATATTCGAGTACGAAAAGGCCGCACAGCATAGTACAGCACCAACCATGTACGCACGTCACAGTAATTAATAGTTGGATTTGCGGGTATCCGCGTGAATAATCATAACCGCCAGTGTGGTTAATTACCCCATCTCGGATACACGTAATGAAACGACCACATTATTCGGTGTATGTCAAGTATGCGTTGCGGATAGGGGCACCATGATACTATATATCCGAGGATGTGTGGCAGGATTTTCTACGCTACGATCCGTCAGGGAAGAATATACCTATAGTAGGTAGATTTGTAACATTAACGTTTCGGACCACCAACACCTCAGTCCGCCCCGTAACCACGAAGTGCTGCAAAGCCTTCGAAACGTCGGGAGAAAAATAAAATAAAAAACCCCGATAAAATCCGTAATAGTTTAATTTCAATATATCAGTAATCAGTATAATACTAAACTTTATGAAGACTTAACATGTGGTAATAAGTGCAGTACAATACCACACAGTGCTTTAGAACTTAACGATTTAATTGACGTTGCATCTGTTTATTGACGGTAAGATAAATGACTTCTAACTCTACCATAGATATACCTATTGTGCCACTACAATACATTTATTCTATAACGATGAATTCCGGCTGATCATGCTCTCTGATGTTCGCAAACACATTTTCATATTATTAATATCCTAATCATTTAAAATAAATGGAAACCCGAGCGATACGTCTTCACCGATGTGATGTTTCTACTCGGATTAGTTATATTAATCTACTTAGTTAGCCGTAAAGCTATTTTAAGATACTACCAATACGGTACTCTAAGAAGACAATGACATATCTCTTACCATTGTTTTACATTTAACTAACTGCTTTTATGGAATTATTGATGTTAGAGCGCACCATCTAACGTGCTCGTCAAATTCTTCAAATTGTGTAAACTACGTAAATATTTCACCATTAAAATTCCGACAACCTACACTGAGTACGTATATAGAAGTTAATGACGAGTGACCAAAATGTGACAAGTGAAAAGAAAAACAATATATATTCCTAGGAACTTGCTAGAACATGTTGCCACTTTTGTTTGCGTTCTTTCTGTATACTATAGGTGAGATTTAAAGATAATATATTCAAAGGTACAAAAAACGAGTAAGCCTTTATTTTTTCAATCTACTTACTTGGTGTGGGTGGCGCACAAGATTCAATAATATGACCTTAAAAGTACATACAGCCGCGTGCTGGTCCAAAAACTAAACAACACGCAAGCGATCGGTGGTTAATCGAGCGGTGACGCTAGCCTGCGCGCGCGCCGATACCTTATAAGTCAATCTTCCTATTCGCCCCCGCAGTCGTATTATCAACAGACAAAACCACTAAACACACACACATATACATTGATTTTCCGACATCATGACTGAAAACAACGATAAAGTATTTATTTCGTTAACTTTCTTGTTTCTTAAACATTACATAATTAAACGGCGGGAACTTAGAAGTGTCATGAGGTGCTCTTGTTTTAATTCATTATTTTGGTGATATTTAGTGTTATATTGGATAATTACGGTGGTATATTATCCAATATAGTTCTATTAAAGAGCTCAAATGAAGTGAATTGAAATAATTGTGCTAATCAAGTGTTTTTTTTGTAGCCACTGCTTTACTTCGACATAGTATACAGATAATAAAATAGTCAAACCAAACTTGACATTGGCAAAATGTGAACACAAATGCCATTATAAAAAAAAAAAAAAGCATAACTTCAATAATATTTACTCCTTAAAACATAAAGTTTCAACAGTGAACGCAGCCAAAGTTTCAAACATTTAGGGTCTGTTTCACAGGTTTCAAGTATTTTTTTTAAAATATCTTATTAAACAGCTAATGTAGGTAGTACTCATTTTATTACCATTTATTTGGGAGCATAGATTGTAGTGTGACTTTTGTATTTGGTCGGTTGATACATTTATGCCATGAGTACCATTTATCAGCAAGCAATGAAATCGGCTCTAGGTATGTGGCCTAATATAACTACTACCTTTAAGTCCTTATGAATAAATAATAGAGCCATAAGTAGTCACCGTTCCGAGGACAACCCCAGTTTAATATTAGCGACGGCCGTGAAATGTCGTTCTATATTTGTCCCAATCATTTCCCCCTATATATTAATCAGTCCTTTATTATGTAAATAGGATGTTATGAAACGGTACCGACGTCATCGTGTTAGGGCGAATGCGCCGACAAATAATATAACCCATGAAAAATGCGTCACTAACGTGGTCTGCAAAGGTCTCTCACAGAAACATTATGTAACAACGAATATAACCCAACTAAAAATAACTTAGTTAATTTGACTGCTGCATGACTTGTTTAAGATGTCATAATATGGCTAATGTACAGTCAGCAGCATAAGTAGCTGAACAAATATCAAATTTCAAATTGCCTATGTTCTTTTGTGTTCTTACAAATCTTTTTTTCTCTTCACATAAATGAAATAAAAGCGATTTACTTTACTTCAAATGAAGAAAAAAATGTTTCGATTGACGATGTTTCGATGTATTTTGATTTTGTTCAGATACTTATGCTGCTGACTGTACATTGTATGTGTACAATGTACATTATTATTTCCGTTTCTGTTCCAAAAGTATTGTAAACGCCCGCAATTACATTTAATGTCGTCTTGTAATAATATTTGAAAGGTTAATAGGATATTCATTAAAAATATTTTTTAGATTTAATGAAATGTTGAATCTGATGTCATGTGGTTTTTTTCATCAACATAACATTTGGTCTGTACTTATGTTGACTAGGTGTTGTTCGCGGCTTCGCCAGTGTGAAAATTCTCGGTACAAAAGCTCCTAAATAACTGTAGCCATTGATACCGCCATCTTTACAACACCAGTGCTATCTATTTAAGAAATAAGATGTAAAAATTCACTTTTTTCCCACAGGAGCAAATTATTGGAATAAAAAGTAGTCTATAGGTATGTTAATCCAGGACTTGGTCTACCAGACTTATGGGCCACATTTCATAATATTTGTTATATTTAATCATGATGATCCAATTGAATTGGCTTAGATGAACTGGAGATGAAATTTAATTTAACCCTGATTACAAACCTCAGTGAAATTTTCTCAGTTATTAGAGGCATGGGTCGGAAAAGCTGGCAGCTTCGAATACGTGAAAGGCCTTTTCCAGAATGAACGTACATGATATTAATCCAGACTTAGTCGTAACATCCAAAAATCGGTACTAATTTTCGTAAATTTATAAGTATAAGAAGTATGATTAAGCTTCCCTCTATAGTTGTTGCTTTTAAATAATTATGACTATTAAAAAGAACGTTATAGTCTTCAAAATATTGAAAATGAAATCAAACAATATTTACACAATCCAATTATTGACAATTAAATCCTCTGAATTAAATAAATGAAGAACCCTCTTTATTATTTGCAAAATAAATGAACGAAATACATTCGTAGCTTTATATTACAAGCTTATCACATAGAGCCTTCAAGATATGAACAAGCTGCACGCTCATTTCTGGGTTACCAAACACGTAAGTACTTCGTCTTGGTATGAGAATACATAGAAACAATAACTACTAGAGTACGCTATACTACTGGGTTAAATTTCTCGCCTTAATTAATTGTTACAAAACCGATAATTTCTCTACATACATATTATACAATTTTCTAACTCGAGGGTAATCTAAATCAAACAAATATATGAGGTGTGATCGAGATTAATATAAGCTCTTATGGTGATTCGATGTCCTGCAGAGATAGTAGGCAGGTGAGCCGCCGGCCCACGGGTCTCGCCCACGCGGTGCACTTTGACATTTGCCAGCTTAGAGGGGGGTGGAGCAACAGGTGGTTACCATGGCAACGCACAAACGTTTCATGACCTTTTCAAGTTTCGGGGAATTGTGTATCTGTATCGACATAATATTTTTGCTTAGTTCAATTATTTTTTCTTTATCTATGCTAATATTATAAAGAGGAAAGATTTGTATTTTTATATTTTTGTACGTTTGTAACAAATAAACTCAAAAACTACTCGACCGATTTCAAAAATTCTTTCACCATTAGTATGCTACAGTATCTCTGAGTAACATAGGCTACTTTATATTCCGGAAAAGTACAAACCGGGACTTTTATCCCGGATTTTTATTTCTCGCGAGTGGAGCTGTCACGGCCACACCACGGAACCGAATTCGATGAAATTTGTTAGTGAGATAGTTTAAAGCCCTGAGAACGATCGTCTGATCCCGGGAAAAAATAAACCAGGTTAAAAATCCTGGAAAACATTCTCTTGCGGCTGGAACCAAAAACAAATAAGTATGGAGATTTCAAATTATGGAGACATTTTGAGAGCCATAGGTTACTTTTTATCTCGGAAATACATAGCCCGGGACTTTTATCTCGGAAAATATTTCTTGGGGGTGGAATCGCAATCAAATAAGTATGAAGATAGTTAGAGATCTAGAGGAGGACATAGACTAGTTTTAACCCGGAAAAACATAAACCAGAATTTTTATCCCGGATTTTCTTTCTCGCGAGTGAAACCTCGAGCAAATAAGTATGGAGATAGTTTGAGACCCAGGTACAACATGGGCTATTGTTTATACCGGTAAATATAAAGTGGGAGTTTTATCCCGGAAAATCGTTAAGATCCAGGGAAGGACAGGCTACTTTTCAACTTTTTATTTTTGAGGATATATCCTTACATCACTACTTATTATAAAACAAATATATATCGCATGTGTTTGTCTCTTGAACGCGATAAACTCAAACACTACCGAACGGATTTATATACGTTTTTCACCAATGGACGTAGTGATTCAAGAGGAAGGTTTATGTGTATAATTCATAAATATTTTGTATCACAGAAAAATAAATGTAGGCATATAATATTATGCTTTGCTACCTGTGCGAAGCCAGCCCCCCTACTCTTTATGACAGTGTTAAGTCATAACGCGGCCGTGTCATGTTAATATTGGGTAATTAGCGTTAAATGGTATTCTGTATGCCAATTTCCATAGTAATAAACGCGATGATTTACGTTACGCGCGGTGAAAATAACGTGTGTCATAGAGAATAAGGGGGCTGGGCGGGCCGCTAGTTGCATATAATTTTCATGAATACTGGTTAAACTTATGTTTTTATTTGGTTATAATATACTGAAAGTTAGGTATTATATTTTAAAAACATAAAGGCTAGGAGGATTACATTATGTAAAAACATAAAGTGTAATAACTAATATGTATTTGGTCCGAAAGTTATTTAATTACGTTTTATAAAGTTGTAGATCTATTCATTTGTATCATTGACTAGTCAATGTTTGCCATAACACTTATTATGTAAAATTATGTTGTGCTGACTCTGCACTAGAATAGGAAGATATACTCCATCGGTTTAGGTATTTAACTAAATGTAAACAAGAAACGACATATGATTCCCAGGTAGTCAATATTTTCTTACGAAAGTATTTACGAAGACTGTTGTGTCAATGAAACTACGGTGTACAACAAACACATAAATCATTAAATGCACTTTAGAAACAAAACAAATAACTAACAACTAATCATCAGAAACAAAGCAAAAAATATGATAAAGTAACAAATTTCTACAATTCGGAAGTGTATCGATAATAATTGGTGTCTAGTTAACCGTTAAAATTGAATGGCGGCCAGTTTTAATGACGTGCTACGTGACAGTCGAACTCTTAAATTTTGTAGGGTTATCTATTACGATCTATTGGAAAAATATTTAGCGTGCCTGTCGTATTAGCTCTTTTACAGTTGACAGGTTGAGATCTTTTATAAAAGTATTGTAACTTATGATAATTAATCGTGTTTGCGATTATTAATGAATAAATATAACTTTATAATAACCAAAAAAAAAACGAGAATAACAGTGCTAAGTGTTGTGTAAGTTATGAAGACGTTTATTTTGGAATTAAGTATTATGTAAATAGAAATGGACAGTTAAAATACCTTTTTAATGGTTTGTTTACATTTAGTTAAATGCCCAAACCGATGGAGTATAGCTGGTAAATTATTATGACATGAGCGTAGACTTAAAGGTACGCAAAATACGTAGGAATGCTGCCAATAGCTATCTCCTAATAGGTGTAATTGCACGCTCATAGTCGCTACAGGTGTCAGTGGTGTTAGCACGTGGGTTCCACAGCATGCTGTAACAATTTCGCTGATCCGTCTTATTACGGGTACCGCGTGATTTGTTTTTTGGTTTTGTTTTTCAACAAACTCAAAAATCTTCAAAAATCTGTATTTTTGTTTATCTATACTAATATTATAAAGAGGAAAGATTTGTATGTAAGTATGATTGTACTGAACGGATTTCGATGAAATTTAGCACACGGATAGATCATGTCCTGGATTAACACATAGGCTACTTTTTATCCCGGAAAAACTTTTTCACGCGGGTGAATAGCGAGCAGACGTCTAGTTTAAGTATAAAAGTAAGTATCATCACATAATTTAAATAGTTCTGGTATTTCAAGAAAAGTTATAATACTATTGAATGAAAATTTTTCAACATGAGTATACATAACACTTTAAAATAACATATGAAGCAAATACACTAGGTACAATTACGTAGGTAAAACTACGAGCACGTATTTATTTTTAGATGTAACCAATGATTTATCCGACCTACGTAACGTCCAAACTATTTGGACCGGTCCACCGACGTCACGGGAGCGCGCGTGCCATCAAGCTAATTGTAGCATAACCAAATCGGTGTCCGGGATCCGTCACCCGGCGCGGCAGCACTGGCTGCCGTTAGCGTACGAAAGCGGAGCATGAGTCAGCGCACGGAGAAAGTGCCGAGCGGCAGGAGCATCGTGCCAGGCCGCGGCGGCGCGGAGCGACGTGCAGGGTGCCGGCCGCGGCTCGGGCCGGCGCGCGACGTCATGCACGATCAGCTGCGGCAAGCCTCCGCGCGCCCACGTGCCCCGAACGCCCGCGCGCTCATGCCACCGCCGAGCCGCCGCCATCACATCACTACACTTGTGCGTCCCGCGCTTTTCGCGCGCCTCCCTTTGCCGTCGCGACGCCGCGCCATTTTCTCGCGCACGTGGGCGACGCCGGTGGCTGAGCGAGGGCGCCCGGCTCGAACGCCATTAACGCTGCCGTCGTGAATGAACGCCGACCTCGACCGGGTGGCTGGCGTCCATTGATAGGGCGCGCGGCGGGCACCGACCGCTGCGCTCGCACGGGGGCGGCGTGCTGCACGCCCTCGCTTGCCGTTCCGAGCGCGCCTCAGTCGAGGATGTGGCGTTCTCCGCGCGACGACACACCGCGTGCAAAATCTGTGTTCATTTATCAGTAGATGCTCGTGACCCTTCAGTGTGAATGCTGTGCCGCGTATACGTAGTTTCCTAAACGTAATGTTCTGTGATCACGTCAATTTGGTAGAAACTAAGTTAGTTTAAGTCAGGAAAGTGGAGTGTAGTAGGTGGGGTATCTGCGTACGCGCCAAAGGCGTCACGGTGTTTGAAGTTCGATGTGAGTGTAAGCGCGCCGGGAGCGTGCACGGTGCGGTGTGGTGTGTGCAGTGAGGGGATGCACTCGTGCGATGCTCTCGGTGATCGCGATGCGTCGGCCGGAGGACGAGGAGCTGGGCGGTCGCGGCGATGGCGACGAGTTTGTGGACATATCTCAGATGCAGTTATTAGTGGAGGCGGGCCCGAGCGGGCTGCACTACGGAGGCCCGCCGCCGCCGCACGCGCAGCCGCAGCCCTACGTGCAGCCGCCCGCGCACGCCGCACACCCCGCCACCACCACGGCCTCAGTCGACGATCTCTTCGCGCTTTACTTTACACCCGCCTCCCATGGTGAGCACATTATAGGTACGGTATATTACTTTATAGACGATCATAACCAAACTTTAATAAAAATTAAAAACTAAGATATAATAAGAATACTTGGGGAATATTATGATTCTATTTTCCTATATCAACCCTAAAAATCTTAGCGTATATAGGTAGGTACAATGCATGATGTCTACACACCTGGGCTGGCATTAATTTCACACAACTTTAGTTGAGAAATGCCATAGTAAAAAATATAGAGAGATTGAGAGAAAAGTTTCACAAAACATACCCTACTATAGCATACTTTTGGGCAGTGTGGGACCACTTTCATCGACCACCGGCACCGATTCCAAAATGAACTTGTATGATATCTAATACAACTAAAAGAATTCTTTTATTCATCATGTAGGCAAATAATTAATTATTTTTGAGTTTTATAAAATAATAGTAACGTCAAAGGTATTTGTCTAAAATTGGGCGAGTCGATTTTCAACTTCCAAGTTCGTCTTCCCCCAACCTGTCACATCGCACTCAGCTCACTTCAGCTATCATGTACTACGCATCTCTTTAGGAATTACAAATGTCATAATATCAATTAAACAACCTAGCAAAAAAAAAACATTGCTGATTTGGCAAAGCGATTGTTCTAAGAAAACCGTAACAATAACTTTATACGTTAAGATTTCAACCTGCGACGCTTTTTTTTAACCGTCTACGGCGAAGCAAGAAAGGGTAATAATTTTAACCACCATACCAGCCCTGTATTATATACTGCACATTGCTGAGCACGGGCCTCCTCTACAACTGAGAGGGGTTAGGCTTTAGTCCACCACGCTGGCCTAGTGCGGGTTGGCAGACTTCACATACCTTCGAAATTCCTATAGCGAACTTCTCGGAATTGCAGGTTTCCTCACAATGTTTTCCTTCACCGTTAAAGCGAGCGATAATTCACAAATAATACACACATAACTTTTTTATAGAAAAGTCAGAGGTGCGTGCCCTTGGATTTTGAACCTGCGGACATTCGTCTCGGCAATCCGTTCCACTCCCAACTAGGCTATCGCCGCTTAGGTTGATTTTAACACCCTATGCAAATGCATAAATATGTATATATCCATTTTATGTTCCACTCTAGCGTCAATGAGGTGTCTATCTAGGCTATATTATTATATAGGCTAGGCTATATATTATTCAAAAAGTTTTATTTATTCATATGACATGATATACCTCACTGAGAAAAAATATATAACAATAAATATGTAGAAATCTAGCATAACATTTGGCAACATGTTGTGGGCCATGATTGGACACTTTATCTGAGTTCAGATTTTTGGCAGTCCTCTGTTGATGTTAACCTGAAACTGCCTAAAGAATTCTGAAGAGATCAAAACGGATGGAAATTTGAAGGTGCAAGGTTAGGGCTATACGGTGGATGCATTAACAACTCCCAAACACTCTTAATTTTTGCTTAGTTGCTAAATATGTGTGTGGTCTAGCGTTATCGTGATGAAAGACCAATTCCGGCCGCTTTCTCTCAACTTCTTGCTTTAATCTCATAAGTTTTTGACAGTAGAGATCCAAATCGATGGTTATGCTAGACGGTAAAAGCTCAGAATAAACAATGCCCTTCCAATCGTACCATGCACACAGCATCACCTTTTTGCGAGTTATTCCAAGTTTTGCCACAGTCTGTGAAGCCTGACCGTCCTTTGACCACGACCTTTTTCGTACGGTCTTGTCGTACATGATCCACTTTTCATCACCAGTTATCAATCTCTTCAAAAACGGATCAGTTTCATTACGTCTCAATAAAGAATCATAAATGAGTACACGGTTCATTAAGTTTCTTTCAGTGAGCTCGTGTCACGTGCGGCACCCAAATATCGAGCTTTTTTCAAATGGGTCAAAACTGTTTCGTGGTCAATTTTCAGTTCTTCGGCTATGTCTTAACTACTGATATGTCGATCTTGATCCACTTTTTCAAAAATGGCGTCCACTTTATCCAGGGTGACCAGAGCAAGGTGCATCTTTAATCATCTCTTACTGACACTGCATTAGGTCCATAAACGTCACAATTTTTTTTCGCGGTTTGCTGTGCAGTTTTTCTTTTTTCATAATACAATTTTAAAATGTATCGAATGTCTTCATAAGATTCACTCATTTTGACACAAATAAAAATAAATTAAAAATAGCTGAAAACAACATTTTACTCAAGAACTTATTAAAAAGAAAGAAATTATACCTTATTTTTTTTTAAATGTAACATTTTTATGTCATCAAACCCAGCCAGATATAAATAGTACAGCCAAAGAGATTTTAGTACAAGTTTATACATACCTTATGGGAAAAGAAATCGCGTTCAAAAAAATAGAGGCGAACATTTAACCTCTAAACCAATTCCCCGCAATTAGTACGCTTCGAGCTGTTATGGTGGTCGCTCACGTTGTTATGCAGATTTATATTAATGTACCCTCATACAGGCTTTGGAGTTCTCATTACAGAGATTTCAATGCCCTCACCAGGCGGCCCGCAGTCCCATACGTTAATGACAACGTTGACTACAGCTGATTCCTCGGCACACGATCATAAGCCTTTTCCAAGCTTACGAAGGCACAAAAGAGTTTTTGATTTGGCCAAATGTTTCTCTGCCATATACCTTATGGAAAAGACTTGTTCTTCTTGTTCCTCTGGATCGCTGCATTGTAAATCAGTACATTGGTAAATCAAACCCAAATTACCGAATACTTTTTTCCGTATACAACAACATTTTACTAATTTCTTTTTTTTGTAATGTTACCTTTTTAATGTCATCAAAACCAGCCAGATATAAATAGTACAGCCAAAGAGATTTTATAACAACTTTATACATACTAAATGCGAAAGGACTTTTTCCCCGACCTATTATGTCTAGACGTAGTGACGCGCTGCAATGAAACTAAAACAAACAAGCCGACTTGGCTTAACCTAGTGTGCGTGACAGCTGTGTCATACGCTATCCCTGCGTCGCGTCATTCTGTTATCCTTGTGTGCGCGCATAATGATACTAGTTATTGAAATTAAACTATTATAACGGATTTTATCGCGGTTTTTTATTTTATTTTTAATTTTTCTCCCGACGTTTCGAAGGCTTTACAGCACTTCGTGGTCACGGGGCGGACTGAGGTGTTGGTGGTCCGAAAAGTTAGTGCTACAAATCTACCTTCAATATACAATTATACAATTTTAAGATGTTAGTCATTGTTTGCGGTCCGGTCTACGCAGAAAGAGCTCACAATGTCTTGAGGTCTGGCAGCAGGTATTTTGGGGCCCGTTTAAATAAGATGTATTACCGGGTCCCAGGCTTGTGCAAGTTTCCAACCATCTTCTCTATTGAAATTAGGATGTTTTTTGATTTCAATAGCCTCGCGAATCATCCTAGGCAGGAATCGGTGTTCTTTGGCAAGGATTTGTGGCTTGTCGAATCTAAGGTAATGGTTGGAGCCTTCTTCTGAGTGTTCAGCTACTGCAGACTTCGTAGAGCGTCGGTGTTTAACATCATATCTATATGTTCTTTTACGCGGGTCCCTATATGTCTTTTTGTTTGTCCAATATTAGAGAGGCCACAGTCGCAATCTATCTTGTATACGCCCGATTCTTGTAGAGGTATATGGCACTTGACAGGTGGTAAAAATTGACTAATCTTCTTAGGCGGCTTAAAATAAGTTTTTATGGAAGCACGCTTCAGGATGTAGCCAATCTTGTCGGTGACTCCTCTTACATAAGGTAATACAACTGGGACACGATCAACTGTGGCTGGTTTTACTCGGTTTCTGTGACGGCGGCGTGGAATTTGGAGCTTGTTGTCTCGCAGTACCTGCTTGACATGTTGCAGCTCAGCAGCCAGGTGTTTCTCGTCACAGATACCTAACTAATAACTGGATACTAGTTATTGCATGGTTTCTATTAAAACGGGGAGAAAATTATATCCATGAAATACAAATTTTATTAAATTTACATACATGAGTACTTAATTACATCAATTAATATTAGAAAGGATAAAAAGTAGCCTTTGTTCTTCTCGGGGCTTCAAACTATCTCCATAACAAATTGCTCGCGATTGCAACAATACGTACCATACGTATACTTAACTTATTTTTTATTTCCAATCATAAAAATAATTTACCTTGTGGCTTTAAACGTCGAAAATATATTGACCGTTTAGTCAAAAAAAACATTTACATTGGGTCCATTTTTTTTAAGAAAACCTAATTCCATAATCTAGCAACCCATAAAAAATACGCACTTTGATTAATTTACTTAACGACTTATGTCTACGGGCTTATTTTGCCAGAAATCACTATAAAAAAAATTATCTTAACGGTGATAGGTGACATTATTCCTTGTTTTACATCGACCCTTGTAGTTTTTGCACACTGTAAACACACAAAACGCCATTTTCGATTAATATAAATCTGCATAACAACGTGAGCGACCACCATAACAGCTCGAAGCGTACTAATTGCGGGGAATTGGTTTAGAGGTTAATAGTTCGCCTCTATTTTTTTTGACGCGATTTCTTTTCGCATAAAGTATGTATAAACTTGTACTAAAATCTCTTTGGCTGTACTGTTTATATCTGGCTGGATTTGATGACATAAAAAAGTTACATTTAAAAAAAAAAGAATAATTTCTTTCTATTTAATAATTTCTTGAGTAAAATGTTATTTTCAGGAGTTTTTGGCGGGAACTTGGAAGTGTCATGAGGTGCTCTTGTTTTAATTCATTATTTTGGTGATATTTAGTGTTATATTGCATAATTATGGTGGTATATTATACAATATAGTTCTATTAAAGAGCTAAAATGAAGTGAATTGAAATAATTGTGCTAATCAAGTGTTTTTTTTTTGTTGCCGCCAAAACTCCTCGATAAAGTCTTGGTAAGGTAGCCACTGCTTTACTTCGACATACTACAAAAGACAAACCAAACTTGACATTGCCAAAATGTGAACACAAATGCCATTATAAAAAAAAAATGTTATTTTCAGCTATTTTTAATTTATTTTTATTTCTGTCAAAATTAGTGAATCTAATGAAGAAATTCGATACATTTTAAAATTGTATTATGAAAAAAGAAAAACTGCACAGCAAACCGCGAAAAACAATTGTGACGTTTTGGACCTAATGCAGTGTCAGTAAGAAATGATTAAAGATGCACCTTGCTCTGGTCGCCCTGTTACGGATAAAGTGGGGGCCATTTTTGAAAAAGAAGGTCGACATATTAGTAGTTACAACATAGTTGAAGAACTGAGAATTGACTACAAAACAGTTTTGGCCTATTTGAAAAAAGCTGAGTTCACAAAAAAGCTTCATATTTAGGTGTCACACGAGCTCACTGAAAGAAACCTAATGAACCGTGTACTCATTAATAATCTTTATTGAGACATAATGAAACTGAACCGTTTTTGAAGAGATTGATAACTGGTGATGAAAAGTGGATCACGTACGACAAGAACGTACGAAAAAGGTCGTGGTCAAAGGACGGTCAGGCTTCACAGACTGTGGCAAAACCTGGGATAACTCGCAATAAGGTGATGCTGTGTGTATGTTGCGATTGGAAGGGCATTGTTCATTCTGAGCTTTTACCGTCTTGCAAATCCTTCGACTCGGATCTCTACTGCCAACAACTAATGAGATTAAAGCAAGAACTTGAGAGAAAGCGGCCGGAATCGATCAATAGAAAGGTCTTTCTTCACTTCTTCAGATCTTTCACTGGTGGTAGATCTCTAATGTAAGAGTCCGTCTGGGTGGGTACCACCCCAATGTCTATTTTTACCGCCAAGCAGCAGTGTGTATGCACTGTTGTGTTTCGGTTTGAAGGACACTGTAGCCAGTGTAACTACTGGACGTACTGAGGCTTAACATCTTATGTCTCAGGATGACGAGCGCGAATGTTATTTACAATGCCGCGATTTAGAAGAACAAGAAGATTTTCCATAAGGTACATGGCGTAGAAACATTTGGCCAAAACAAAAAAGTCTTTTGTGCCTTCGTAAACTTGGAAAAGGCTAAGGCTTACGATCGTGTGCCGAGGAATAATCTGAGACTGAGGGCCGCCTGGTGAGGTTATTGAAGTCTCTCTAATGAGAACTCCAAAGCCTGTATCAGGGTAAAGGGAGCAGAATAGGGATTCGCAATACTGTGCTGTTGCCGACGCTTATGTATGGAAGTGTAAGATGGTTTGGCAGAAGAGGCATGAAGTTGAGTAAATTCGGTGAAAATGCACTCCACACAGTATGTTATATGGAGTCACTATTTCTTATCGCATGGGGAAAGTATGATAACAGAACGTTATCAATTGAAGGATGATGTGCTGACTAAAATTAACAGAAGTATGCTGAGATCATTTGGGTAGATAGAGAGGATGGTTGAAAGACGAGTTTCGAAACGTATTTATCGAGCGAATTTGGATGTTAGTGATGGAGGGGATGCCCATTATCAGCGAAAATGTATGATGAGAACTATGGATGTGGAAGAGGTGAAAGAGGTATGTTATTATCGTGGCTTGTCGCGCTGAATAGTCTCTGTTTCTCTTTGTCTTTGTGTATGAATAGGTATATGAATTTTTCATATTTATTGAGCTTAATTAAATTCATTATTAATCTAATTAAACTTACGATTAGATTTTCCTAATTATATATAACTCACATCCGGTACGATGGCTTTGAAAATATGTGTAGGTGTATACAGCCAAATATATGTGGGCACGCGAATATAATATTATGTAGTGTAAAGTCGTATGCTTCGGTGGCGTAGTTGTATTACGGTACGACTGCAATACTGAGGTCTCGGGTTCGATCCCCGGATCGGGCAAAGTGATATTGGATTTTTCTATTCAGTATCAGCCCGGAGTATGGAATTTGTGCCCGATATGGCGATAGGCTTCGCCCCCTATCACATCATGGGACGGAATACGCACGGTGAAAAGTGGGTGTACTAGTTGCGCTTCTACCTACCCCTGCGGGGATAAAAGGCGTGAGTATGCGTAAAGTCGTAACCGTGATTAAGTACGCATACTCACGCCTTTTATCCCCGAAGGGGTAGGTAGAAGCATTGTACATTTTAAGGTAACATCTGACAATATGTTAGTTTCCTATGTCTGATTTTGTACATTTTTTTATATATATACTAGCTTTTGCGCGTGGCTCCGCCCGCAAGGAAAAGTTTTCCGGAATAAAAAGTAGCCTATAGCACTCAGGAGTAATGTAGCTTCCTATTAGTGAAAGAATTTTCAAAACCGGTCCCGTAGTTCCTGAGATTAGCGCGTTCAAACAAACAAACTCTTCAGCTTTATATATTAGTATAGATAACAGAAAAAAAGACGAAAAATATTTTTCTGTGAAATCAGCTTCAAATTCGGTGAAAATTAAGGCAGTTATTCATATTTGAAATATTACTTTGAGCAAAAGTAGGGGCGTGGCGGGGATATCGAGCTATCTCTTTCACACTTACGCAGCGTTATGGCGGTGACACTCAGTGACGTCACAGTCTGATATTACTGTTATTTGACAGCTACCCTTTCCACCAAATTTCAAAGCTTTATAACTTACTTATTTATGCGCCAATTTTGAAAATTCTTTTTTCGGTTAGATTTTGGGTAACATACATTTTTGATTAATGTATTTTTGAAAAATGGCCTGCTTATAGTATTTTCTCCAGTCTTGGCTTCCATGATAGCTAGAGCACCCTCGAATATGTCTTATATCAAAGTGTTCCTCTTAACTCCACTTTTACTTATAATGTTGAAAACTGTTCAAACTCCATACTTCTGTTACAATAATAAATATATGAACATAATATTACACTGCATAACCATTTTATACTCTATTAAACAAAATCTTTGTAACTAAGTCACAAACATAAACGGCAAATTGACTACAAGCTAAAGCTGGTTGATTAGTTCAAATTAACTGCTAATTGACCCAGCTACAAATGTGAAGTTTGCTCCATTTACGTGTAGTCTTGTAACTGACAATTATTAAATGGCTCTCTGTTTAAAATCTAGCTATCTAGTTTTATTACTGTATTTAATTATTCTTCTTGTGTATTTAATGATATAAAGTATTTTTTGTAGGTCTCTCATATGTAAGAGTCCGTCTGAGTGGGTACCACCGCAATGTCTATTTCTACCGCCAAGCAGCAGTGTTCATGCACTGTTGTGTTTCGGTTTGAAGGTCATTGTAGCCAGTATACCTACTGGACATAATGAGACTTAACATCTTATGTCTCAGGATGACGAGCGCAGTGGAATACCACACTGTACTTTGTAACTCAAGGTGCTGAATGGTGTTGCTACTGTTTATGGGTGGTCGTATCGCTTACCATCAGGCTAACGGCATGCTCGTCTCGTCATTCAACGCAATAAAAACAAAAAAAAAACGCACTTAATTATAATTACGTCAATATTCAGTTTTCCTCCAAGTGTTTAAATAGATTTATTATATTATATAAAATTCCAATATTCGTTTTAAAAATTTACTTTCAAAGACTCTTTTCTTTGCAGATATGTACATTCTAGATAGTACAGTTCTAGGAACAGACATAAATTAATGGGTATTACCTACCTATAAGCTAGATATTGCCAATTTGCTACAGACCACGTACAACCATCATAATATCAAAGCTGTGTCTTCATGTCAGCCATATATTTTTTGATGCCTAATAATTGTTTGGCAGGCGCTCTTTTAGCAATAAGAGGTTTTAGGTATCTTGTTCACCGAGCAGGCCTTATGCTGGTTAATAAATTCACGTGTATCTTTGATATGGACTAAGCAAAAATGTTGCCTATACATAATATGCATGTTTTCTTGCTTTATATTCCTTAAACCTATCTATAATTAAAACGAGCTAAAATTACCATTAAGTACATACACTTTCGTAAACTAATAGACGTCTTGGACATGACATTAAATCCGCGACCTTACTCACTCCTCGCTAGACCATGGTTTTTAATTATAATTTATTAACACAATGTATGAAGTTGTTTCGCAAGCGTCAACTTGCGGCGTAGTATTGGGATCAGCGTTCCGGCGCTGTTATCTCAGCCGGACGAGACTAATCGGCTGCGTCTGCGCAACCACTGCTATCATATTCATCCGACTAACCATAAACATTGACGTGCTGCCGTACCGACATCTTTATTATTATAATCCACCTGCGAAACGCAGTATTTGGTATTCAACACCTTCGATGTAATTTTATTTTGTGTTATCTTTTTTTTATTATTATTCCATTTAATGACGAGACGAGCATGCTGTTTGCCTGATGGTAAGCGATACGACAACTCATAAACAGTACCAACAACATCCAGCACCTTGAGTTACAAAGTAATGTGTGGCATTCCACTGCGCCCGTCATCCTGAGACATAAGATGTTAAGCGTCAGTATGTCCAGTAGTTACACTGGCTACAATGTCCTTCAAACCGAAACACATAAGTACATGAACACTGCTGCTTGGCGGTAGAAATAGACATTGCGGCGGTACCCACCCAGACGGACTCTTACATATGAGAGATCTACCACCAGTAGAAGTAGATCAGTCTTCGAAGATTGGGGAAAGAGGAGGAGATTAATCCACTATTAACTATTTATTTATTTACATTTTCTTTGATTTCATTTGTTTAGTTAAGAAGGACCTTAGGTACTTTTTAAGATCAAGTGGTTTAATTAATTTATACCATTTAAAGATATTCAAAAGAAATGTTTAGGAATAACGTACATTTTGAAATACAATTCGATTACGCTATACAGGTTTTTATTTAGTGTAAATAAAACATGTTTAGATAACCTATTAATAGAAAGTAAACGCAGGAGGTGCTAAATAAATTTAGATAATTTTTTTAACAAAGATAGACTTGAAGGTATAGCAGTTAACGTAACTGGCTTCATTGTGTCTTCTGATACCTATAGCTATCTTATATAATACTAGGCGTTGCTCGCGGCGAACCCTCTCCCGCTATAACAGTCCCTAAAACACATTACGACGCTAGCGCCATCTACTTAAAGAATCAGATTTAAAAAGAATCATTTTTCCCATAGGAGCAAATTACTGGGATAAAAGTATCCTATGTGCTAATCTAGGACATGATCTAACTGTGTGCCAAATTTCGTCCAAATCCTTTTAGTAGTTTCTCCGTTTACTTCTAACAAACATCCAAACATATTCACAAACTGTCGAATTTATAATATAAGTAAAATTATATCTATACTAATATTATAAAGCTAAAGAGTTTATTTGTTTGAACGCGCTAATCTCAGGAACTACTGGACCGATATCGCAAATTCTTTCACTAATAGGAAGCTACATTACTCCTGAGTGAGGCTACTTTTTATCCCGGAAAAACTTTTCCACGCGAGCGGAGCCGCGCGCAATGCTAGTATAATATATAGTGAGATAGGCATAATCTCTGAATAATACACTTTTAATTAAACAAAAATTGCACATAGCCATAGCTTCGAGCAGAAACTAGTACGCAATATATTCCAAAATTTGCACAATATGTAACGTAAGTAAGTTTTACAATTAATTTTATTACGGTACAAAGGTTACGGGACCTAAAATGTTTATGGCTTGTAAATGTAATAACGAATGTGGGAAACTCGAGAAGAGTGTCCTCCTCGAAGTTTAATTTACGGCTATGTTAACTGGCACATTTTATTGCATTGCAGAACTTTAACAGGCTGTAAAATTTTATCAATATATGTGAATAAAATGTATTAACAAACTCTACATAAATATATCTACTTATTATAATTATTTGACGTTTGGTAATATGATACTTTAATTATGATAGTTACATATAAAATAACGTCGAAAAAGCTTTTGTTTTAAATAAATTTAGAATGGAGATGTGGCGCATACCGGAAACAGGTTCTAAAGAATCTGCAGTTTAAGCCTATTGTAAACACACACCGGCGCACCTACCGCAAGAACTAGTTTCGAAAAACTTGATTATGTTGAAAATACAAAACATTCTAGTCAAAGATAGATGGCCACATCGCGATACTGTTTTTGTATGGTATAAAATTAAAATAACGAAAACAAATTGATACATCATTTTTTTTTTATCTTTGTACTACTTCTTATCACGCGACACAATTATATTTTAATACAAACTTGAAATATAAGACATTTTGATTGAAATTAAAAAGTATAGTAATAAGGGGCATTAACACAATATGACGATCTTAAAAAACGTGAAATAAAAATGACTTATATTGACTCTACGATAATTATATTATTTACTAGCATTTGCCCACGGCCCCACCCGCATTTAAAAGTTTTTCCAGGATAAATATTTTCCCGGGATAAAAAATATACAACTCTGGAGTAATGTAGCTTCCTATTAGTGAAAGAATGTATATTGGCCACAGCATCTTAGCAGATGATTGTTGCAGTGATTGCGGAAAATACGGTAAATAGCACGCGAATCAAGATGTTAGTAATCTGGTGTTGGCACATTTCTTCTTGTGGCTTACAAGACCAATAGCAGCACGACATCTCTTGCCACATATGTCGCAGGTGAAGCGCGAGTGCGAGCGAGAAGTAGATGCAGCAGCATTAAGCCTTTTCTGCTTAATCTTATCGAGCCAGGCTTGGTAATGTCTTATTGTCCCACCTGAGATAAATACTACTTACCTACTACTCAACTATAGAAGTTTCATACAAACTTTGCCACCCCCTTTTATCCCCTTAGGGGTTAAATTTCAAATTCCTGTCTTAGTGAGCACCTACGTCCTAAAAGGAACCCCCATGCAAAATTTAAGATCCTAGCACTTGTAGTTTCTGAGATTTCGTGATGGGTAAGTGAGTGAGTGAGTGAGTGACCTTTCGCTTTTATATACGTATATAGGTACAGATAATCCGAAACAACGATTTTATCTTTAATCCCTTGCCTACAAGGAACTGAGCTTACAAAATTTGGTAGATCGTGAAACGTAACTACATAATTCTAAGTGGTCATCTGTCTTCACAGCTAAAACAGTATTTAATCGTGGTTATATAGCTATCACTATTAGCATGATACATTTCCTTAAAAAGGCTCCCTTTTTAAAGCCAAAAAGTATGTAAAAGCATTTTGTAAAAAGTTCAATCCGATTGTAGAATAATTTTAATATGGAAATTAATGATATTAAGGGCCTGTTTCTAGTAAAATTTATTTAAAAGTTATCGTATTGAACATCTAATTTAGATAATACTCATTTTATTACCATTTATTTGGGATATAGATTAGATTGAGACTTTAGTATTTGGTCGGCTTATACATGTATGTGACGAGTAGCATTTATCAGCAAACTGTGAAATCGGCCCTAAAAATGGCTTATATTATCATGACGCTTCGTTTAAGCCATGTATTCACTAGAGTCTAGTGACTAGACAATAATTAAGGCGCAACACGAGACGTTCAACAGGTTTGACAATGTTGTCAGCATACAAGCTTTTCAGTTTCTGCGAAAAAACTCGCTCGCGCTTTATTGTTTATATTTTTCAATTTATGCTTAGCAAATATTGCGCGTGAATTGTTTCCTATTTACATTACGAGATTGACTTCCTGCTATGATAGTGATTCGACTGGTAAGCCCTTAGCCCCACTCAATAATATGGTCAATAATGCTCAATAATGGTCACTGTTGTTAATATAGGTTGATTGAAATAAGAATAAAATTTTGTTTTTTTTTTTTTTTTATTGCTTTGAATGACGAGACGAGCATGCCGTTCGCCTGATGGTAAGCGATACGACCACCCATAAACAGTAGCAACACCATCCAGCACCTTGACTGACAAAATACTGAGTGGCATTCCACTGCGCTCGTCATCCTGAGACATAAGATGTTAAGTCTCATTATGTCCAGTAGTTATACTGGCTAAAACAAACAATCACAAATTTCTGCGTGATGCTGAACTACTCTCGTCTCTTAAGAGATTAAGGGATGGGTAATTCATAACCCACCGCAGTGATCCAATGTGGGATGGCTGTCCGTTGCTCGAGCCTCATTGGTTAGCCAGCAGGGCTTACGTGGCCCCCGAAACTGTTTAAAGTACTCGTACCTTTGACTGAGCAGCTAGGTAGAGCAAAGTAGATCGGAGTCATAGAAGAAACTAATGTCTTATTTATATGGATGGGGCAAAGTGACCCCACTACATCTGATGGTAAATGCAGTGGCAGATAAAGAGTCGACTGACAAGAGATGGTTATCCCTCGCCAGTCAACATAATTATGCAGTTCTGTTTGAAGCCGGATATAGCCAGGCCGATCCCGGAACGCGTCACACTTACGCGGGCCACTAGAGTGCGTACAGAAACATAACACAGCACGGGGAATTAGGGTCCGTATTAATAGAAACAACTCAATCTCGTGACAAGCTTTTATCTCTACAACAAAGTTTGATTCAATTTAGTGTATTTTTTTCTTTTTAGAGCATTTAAATAAAAGCTCGTTTTAAAGATTTTTTTTTATTTTCATATTTCTTAATGTTATGAAGCTCTTCAAGCGTAATCATTTTTTGGTATTTTATTTATCCCCAACTAGGTGTTGCTCTCGGCTTCACCTGCGTGAAAAGCCTTTCCCGATACAAAAACTCCTAAATCTCAGTAGCGATCCATACAGGCATCTACTTAAAAATAGATAACAAAAACAAATAGATCCCACAGAAGTAAATTGCTGGGATAAAAAGTAGTATATTATATGTTAATCCAGGACATGGTCAATCTGTGTGCCAAACTGTATCTAAATCCTTTCAGCGGTGACTGCACTCATAACAAACATCCTAACATGCAAACATTTGCACAGATAGGATAGTATAACATAAGATGATTAGTAAGAAGTATCTCTCGTATGCGAGGGGCCGTCTGGGTAGGTACCACTGCAATGTCTATTTCTACCGCCAAGCAACAGTGTACAAGCACTGTTGTGTTTCTGTTTGAAGGACATTGTAGCCAGCGTAATTATTAGGCATTATGAAACTTTAGCATCTTATGTCTCAGGGTGACGAGCGCAGTGGAGTGCCACGGAATACTTTGTAATTCAAAGTTATGTGCGGCGTTGCTACTGTTTACGGGCGGTCGTATCGCTTACCATCAGGCGAGCGGCATGCTCGTCTCGACATACCAATTGCAATAAAGAAACATAAAAACACAATGTCACTACCCCGGTGGAACTGAACTGCTTCAGCATAATTCTAGTAAATATATATTTATAATTACACATTAGAATCAATGACATATTTTATATTCTCATTCTATAATATGGTGATCTCACTCGGATCATATATAGCCAGCTCTACTAAATATATGGGGTAGATCACCATATAAAAAAAAACATAAACAACACAGGCACCATATTGAGTACTCGTTAAAGTCTTGTTCATAAATACACTTAATTCTATTCATGTCTTATCACCAAATAATTATTTAATGCAAGCTCTAAAAAACTTAAACTGTAATGAGGATGATTATATAATACCCTTAATAATAGTCTAAATATCTACCCTATGAATGAATACGAGTGTAAGAAAACTCTAATGAGATGGCTAATAAACAAAGATTATGATGAGATCGAAGCTTTATTACAAGTTATGGAATAGAATCACACACACATACCCACACTCACACAAACACACACACACACACAAGTCCACACACACAAACACATACACTTTTGATATTACTTTATTTTATGTTTTGTAATAACTTTTAACTATTTTAGTTATTATATTGATAAACTAAGTATGTCATTGTTATGGAGGAGCGAAGTCTTCTGACACAAGTATTCTTGTACTTAATAGAAGGCTTCAACCTCATTACTAGATAAAGAAAGTTTTGGTTACTGAATAAATTTTTATTATTTTTATTTTTATTTTTTTATTATTTCTTCCGAGCCGAATTCAACTACAAGGCTTAAATTTGTCTATCAAATCAACAATGAAAAATAAAAACTATAACTATATTGGTTGAACAATCTAACTTTCTAGTATAATCGAGTCAACAACAAAAGAAATACAACGTTTGTTTTGAGAGTAATCTAATTTAATTGATATATATATGTTATAAAGATATTGTTAACAGTGGATAATTTCACAATATTTTTTTTTTGCTAAAACGTCTTTGAACGATTAAAGATATAATTACGATATGTCATTAATTCATTACATTCCGAGTTTATAAGGAAGAAGTTTGCTGAAGGCGCTACCACCGTTATCATTATTGGACTGTCTCGATGGCGTAATTGTATTGGGTACGCGTTACGAGTACCATTTGCGCGCTGAGGTCCTGGATTCGAATCCCGGGTCGAGCCAAAAACATTGTGACAGGGTTTTTCCATCTTAAAAAATACTCAGTCGCTGATGTGTGATACCCCCGTGCCTCGGAAAGCACGTAAAGCCGTTGGTCCTGCGCCTGATCTCTCTCCAGTCATGTCGGATTGCCGTCTCACCGGACTATGAGAGTGAAGGAATAGCGAGTGCATCTGTGTATTGCGCACGCATTTGTGCACTACCATATCTCCTACGTACCTGACTGATCTCCGTTGAGATTGGCCGCCGTGGCCAAAATTGGCTGGGAGGATCATTATTGACTCTGAATAAAATATTCACTTGAGGTCATAGGTTTGTATTATAATAGGTTATGCACATTTATTGATTGCTTATGCCATTTCAGACTAAATACCTGTTAAATTTAATTTGGCAATAATAACAGCGATTGCCAGGTGAACGAACTTGCTCATTCCACGTAAACACGTGAGTAGGTATCACAGATACACTCTCTTACCCACGTCGCCTCGCTGATTCGGGTATGGCTTTCACTGTATTTAAAAAGAGGCGGAGTCCGCCGACACTAACTTCTCTGGTTGGCTGAAATACTGAAATAGCGTTATAATAGGTACTCTTATATACTCAATTCTCTGTCGATATAATCTTCAACGTAGATGTTCGCTCGGGGCTTCTGAAAATAAAAATATTTGCCACAAAGCACTCCGAACGCGTGGGCTGCATAAATTGGTGATTATGACAAATTATTAAGATACGCCTTAGAAACACCTTTGTACCTTTGAAACATATTTTTATTGTACAACCTCTTCAGAGAAAATCTCCTTCAGTCGAATACAGTCATTGTATGTCGGTCTGAGAAATTGTATGGTAAAATGACAGGTTTTACAATTTAGATTTTTTGGTACATCGATACTACTAGAATCTAGATGCAATAAAGGTGTGTTTTTAACCTTCGATAAACTTAAAACTGTCTCTTCAAGTTTTGAATACTATTTATACTCTATTTATATTTCTACATTTTTACTCTTTTTTCAATAATAAAAAAACATATGTTTAAAAATATCAAGTAACCAGCACCCAAAACGTGGCGCCTGTAACGATCATTATCAGCACACCACATAAAAGGTTCCGGTAATCCTCGCTGATACTGTCAAAAAATCCATCCCACGCTACTAGCATCACATAGGAAACGGCGGCTCGTCAGAGGTGCCCACATCAAGCCGTTACACCTCTCTGGATGTTCTCAGATGGCAGATAGCGCTGCGGCACTTTGAGCGGCCCGCACGCTGCCACTGGGGCCACGCACGTGCTTTTGTGCTGGCCCGCGCCGTCTCACGTCGTCATACATAAATTGACAATATAGCCTTTACTAGACGTAGAAGCTACTATCCACGCTTGCAAATTATGTGCTTTTACATCGCCGCATCTGTCTGCGCAATGATTCATCTCGACAAAAACTTCATTCTCTAATGCGAACACGTTGAAAATTTACCATGTCGTGTCCGCAATATAAATTTTATCTATCTAAATTTTGACCGAGTATTACTGTGATTGCCTACAATTTAAGGAGGCTTTGTTTGACCGCTGACTGAAGACAACCGCTCATGCACAACATATTACCTGTAATTTATAAGAAATAGGCGTATAAGTGCACGCGCGCACCTGCAGTCAGTGATGTAGAACAATTGGTATCATTAGAGCCCGTCATCATCCGCCGGGCCCACACCATACATATTCAAACAGTCGCAACAACAATACAAGTTTATTTCAAAGTCAATAAATTATCGCTAATGCCCAATTTGCGTCCACCGGTTAACAATGCCCGTTCCCGCAATTACTTAAACGCGTGTAACTGCGTAGTCGGCTAAGATACGATCAGTGCCGGCCGTCCAACGTCATTGTCTCAGCCGATACATGCTCTGCAATTACACTGTATCGATTACAGCTGACTCAGTTTACTTCGATTGCAACGATTGACTGCCACTATAAACCATTGTTTTTAGTACATGTAATTAGTGTCCCGATAAACCGATATCTACCTTATTTTAACGACACTAGCATCTCCGTCTTTATCTTTGCATCCTTGTTGTAAATTCAAATATATTTTTGTATTCTTTTTTGCTGTAAACTAACTCACGTACATATATCTGGCTATATAATTCATATCACGCGTAGCAAAACAGCTTCTGGAAACCACAAACGACATAAAATATTCATGTCAGTTTGCAATCTGCCTTATCTCGGGCCGGAAGTCAACAATGGCAAAGTATTACCGCACTAAGTTACTGTTGTTGGCTACAAATAGGTATAATCTGCTACTGGATAATTTAATCATTTTCTCAATAATAAGAAGCTGTCGTTTTTATTAGAATTTCGTATAACAACATTTTATGCTTTACCGTGATATAGAGTAAACGGATAGGTTCTACGTAGCACTAAATGTAAATAACCGCCAGTTTTCATCACCGCATTTTACTTACTTCAAGACCAGTTAATATTAATCAAGGAATTTAGATACATTTAAGAACAAAATAGTTGGTATCTAAAAACAGAATATTTGCAGAATGTCCATGCACGAAGTACATACAAGGTACTGTGCACGCAACACGTACCAACACAGATGATAATCACGGAAGAATGTCTGTGAACGAGCAAACATCGTCCTTCTACGTGATGAACTCAAATAATATCTTCCACGACAAGTACTTCAATCGTTTTGCACGTCAACGAAATATTGCCGAGATCTTTACTAACAATTTTACCGTCAATCTCTTTGGTTAAAAATGCAGTTGCAATGAGTTATTATGTGTGATATGCATGTTATTGAGTGTACCTAATTCACGTTGCAGCATTACATTACGCCGACCAACAGCAACAAGTGGACAATTTATTCTCGAACTTGAGCTATTTTTTTCACATTTTATAGTATCGGTGTCATGTTGCTGGATGTGTGCCAATGTTTCTCTAGTATTAAGTTTTGTGCAATCGCCCTATTTTTCTAAACTAAAACAGTTGCACGCGACACGTTCTTAAACAAAATGCTCGCCGCGTCCAATATTACATTTGCTGGAAACTTTTCCACGATTATTCACTCGTCCTCGAGAAGTCTTCGGTTCTTAACACATGGTGTCTCTTAGCGTAGTAGACGCGTGCCGCCGGATTTGATTCGCTTCACTAAGGAAGACTAATGTATTAAGCAGCTCGTTAAAAAAGCGGATACTCTAATTGATGAACAAGACTAGGGTTGCCTGGCACTTGTATTTTATAATAAGTATTGTTATTTTGGGTAATTGTACTATATACTTTATGGGAACAATCAAGTTCGCGAAAAAAAATTATTTATTATTATACGAAACTTATTTTTTTTTTATTTTACGTCTATGCTTAGAATAACATATTATAAAGTGGTATTTTCAAGAAGACAAGCTTGTAGTTTCATTTATTATCGCAATGTCAAAAGGACCCTCTATAACATACCTACAATGAAATGTTGATCGTAAGAAATTTTGAATTGAAATGACTAGATGAAAGGCACTTTGAATCTGATAAAAAAAGAAGTGCTTATTTATTTTACTTAAATAAAATGCTATGCAGCTGTTTAGTAGAGATAATCTGATTTGTTAACAGTTGCTTAAATGAAAAACCACGAAAATAAAAAAAAATAGAAAATCGTACTTTATTTGACACCGTGTACTTTTTTTCTAGCTTTAAATAACCAACGTACCTTATCTGTACAAAAAATGTAGCAACCCTAAACAAGACCCTAACCGTACTTTTGTTGAGAACTTCACAATAGGGTAGTTGACTACTTTTTTTATATACACTTATGAAAAATGTATGCTATCCAAAATCTAATGGAAGAACAATTTTTAAAAATGGCGCAATAGTAAGTAAGATATAAAGCTTTGAAATTTGGTGGAAGGGGAAGCTGTCAAATAACAGCAATATTAGGTTGTGACGTCACCAAGCTCCGTCGGCCATAACGCTGCCTGCGTGCCAAAGAGATAGCGCGATATCCCCGCAATGCCCCCACTTTTATTCACAAGAATATTTCAAAATTGAATAACTGCTTTATATTTCAATCGATTTTGATGCTGATTTCACACAAGAATTTCTTTTTCGTTTTATTTTCTGTTACATTTAAAATAATGAACAAAATCAAACATAGGAAAATACCCTATTAGGATTCTTGAACTTTATACAAAGTAACTTCTAAAATAAATATTTTTATCACAAGAAATACACAAGAAAACAAAATGAATAACTCGATGATATTATACATAATATCTTTGTGTGTACTCATGCAAAATTATTGATGAGAAGTTTTATAAATATAATTATTGCAACTGTACTATTTTTCAATATATTCTACGAATCATTGATTTATAGTTTAATGATTGATAAGAGAAATAATAATACTTTTAGTTGTTTTATACTTAGATTCAGTGCAGACATTACATGAATAAACAATTTCAGCTAGACCCTCATTCATGACATTCATATCATTTACTCGAAAAGAGACCAAAGCAGGCACAGATTCATTGCTAAATTTAATAGGAAATCTTTAATTCATTGGCTTCGCGAAATCGTTTGGTCGATAAGTAATTATAATTGATGACCGACATAAGTGAGTCAGCCGCAAGTGGCGTCCTATATAGTTGATTATTTACGGGTAGCAGTGCAGCTGTAATTGCGGTCGGGACCCCGCGCCACACAGCTCGTTTATCTAATTAACGTCCCGGCGCGTGAGTCTGCGCGTTCGTCTGCGTGCGCGCACCCGCGTAAGCGTACACAGCGACACCGCTTCCCTACCGATTGCAAACGACACCGTGATTTTTTATTTTTTTGTGCTCTATATATTTTGATTGACATAATATTATTTGTTTATTTTTATTATTTATTTATTATTAGTTTTGACTGCCTTGGTGGCGTAGTTATATTGCGTACGCGTTACGAGTACGATTTGCGCGCTGAGGTTCTAGATCCGAATCCCGGGTCGGGCCAAAAACAATGTGACTGGGTTTTCTATCTTAAAAATTACTCAGTCACTGCTCGGTCTCAGGAAGTTGGCGGTGTGCTACCCCCGTGCCTTCGGAAAGCACGTAAAGCCGTTGGTCTTGCGCCTAATCTTTCGTCATGTCTGATTGCCGTCTCACCGAACTATCAGAGTCAAGGGATAGCGAGTGCACCTGTGTATTGCGCACATACTTGTGCATTATAATATCTCCTGCGAACCTGGCTGATCTCCGTTGAGATTGGCCGCCGTGGCCGAAATCGGCTAGGAAGGGATTAGTTTATCGAAGAATAATATTATGTGAGACAATAAGGCTCAACACAGACCCTGTCCAAGCTCGCAACAAAATAATGGCACTTTAAATATCATTGAATGGCACCCGTTGTCTACATTTATTAATAGCTTGAGTAATGTATTTAATTCTTTCAATGACGTCATTGTAATGGGTGATTTTAATCTTGGTCGAATACAGTGGAGTAAAGATGACGATGCTGGATGCATGACACCTTATAATTTTAATATTAAAATTGAAAGCGATCTTATCGACTGCATAGAAACAAATGGATTGCAACAATACAACCATATAACTAACAGTAATGGTAGGATACTTGACTTGATTTTGAGTACAATTCATGATAGTAAAGTAAACGAACCACTGCTTCTTCTTAGCAGGCTGGACGAACATCATCCACATCTTATGTATAGTATCGCAAATACTAGGACTACTAGTCTCCGCAATAAAAATATCGCTAAATACAATTACTTTAAAGCAGATTATGACTCTATTGTAGAAGCGCTAAGGATTATAGATTGGCATCTAGAATTTTTGAACTGTTGTACGGTGGACGATATGGTATCTAGATTTTATAAGGTAGTAAATGACATTATTCAAAAACACGTCCCTATGCACGCTAGTAAGAAGACGACATTTCCAGCATGGTTTACGTATCCCTTGATTAGAATAACCGCTGAAAAAAACAAATACCGGTTAAGATATCGTAAATATGAGAACCCGCGCGATAAAATCGAATATGAATTGCTCCGTGTTAGATGTCATAAATTGCTAAACCAGTGCTACATTGACTACAAGCATCGAATTGAGTTAGCTATAACTAAAGACCCCAAATTATTTTGGCAATTTGTTAAACATAAGCGTGGCAACAATTCTTCCTATCCTTCACGTATGCATCTAAACGGTACTCAAGGTGTAAGTGGATCTGATATCGCCAATTTGTTCGCGTCACACTTCTCTTCTATATATTCCCACAATGTTAACACAGATTCTAACTGCACTGATAGTAAAGGATTCATTAGTGACTGTGTTCCATCCATTGTAAAATTTTCTACGAATGATGTTTTTAAAAAACTAAAACAGCTGGATGCGAACAAGGGTGCTGGACCCGACTCCATCCCGCCGATATTTTTTAAACGTAGTGCATCTGGTTTGGCTGTACCTGTAACTGCCATTTATAATTATTCGTTAGAGATAGGTGTTTTTCCCTCCGAGTGGAAAAAAGCGCGAATTATTCCGATATTTAAAAAGGGAAATCAGGATGACATAAAAAACTATAGACCCATTGCAATTTTATCTTGCCTTTCAAAAGTGTTTGAGTCGCTGTTGCAACCAATACTGTCCCATCACTTTGAAAAATACCTGTCACCTCATCAACATGGCTTCAGACAAGGTCGATCAATACAAACGAACTTAACTTGCTTTGTTTCTGATTTGGCCCAAGAAATAGACAAAGGGCTTCAAGTAGATACTATATACAATGTCTTGGCTGAATCCTTTGCCTTAAACTCGACTTTGGACGATGGTGGAGCCGAACCTCCGGAAATTCCCCGGTGTGAGTGCTCCCTGCCTGAAATCCGCATCACCCAGCGTGCTGTCAGGCGGGAGCTCCGGCTTCTCAATGTCCATAAGTCGAGTGGGCCCGACTGTATTCCCGCAGTGGTTCTTAAGACGTGCGCCCCTGAGTTGACTCCCGTTCTAACGCGTCTGTACCGTCTATCTTATAACACTAGCCGGGTTCCATCTTCGTGGAAGACCGCTCGTGTCCATCCGATCCCCAAAAAGGGTGACCGGTCGGACCCTGCTAATTACAGGCCGATAGCGGTTACGTCCTTGCTCTCCAAAGTCATGGAGCGAGTTATTAATACTCAGCTCCAGAGGTACCTTGAGGATCACCAGCTGATTAGCGATCGTCAATACGGTTTCCGTGGTGGTCGTTCGGCTGGTGATCTTCTGGTGTACCTCACACACCGCTGGGCGGAGGCCGTGGAGAGCAAGGGCGAGGCTATAGCTGTCGGTCTGGATATAGCGAAGGCGTTCGATAGGGTATGGCACAGAGCTCTTCTAGCGAAATTACCTTCCTATGGAATCCCCGAGGGACTCTGCAAGTGGATTGCCAGCTTCCTGGATGGTCGGAGCATTAAGGTCGTAGTCGACGGCTGGAACTCTGAGACCAAGTCCATTAATGCTGGTGTTCCACAAGGCTCGGTGCTATCGCCCACGCTCTTCATTCTGCATATCAATGACATGTTGGACTCCTCAGACAACATGCATTGCTATGCAGATGATAGTACGTGTCATGCGCGATACACCGGCCATCAGAATGTCCCTCGGCACTCAGTTGAAGAAAGACGGTCACAACTTGTGTCTGAAGTCGGAAGCTCTCTGGGGCGGGCTTCTGAATGGGGTGAAAGGAATCTCGTCCAATTCAACCCGTCGAAGACACAAGTTTGCGCGTTCACTGCTAAGAAGGACCCATTCGTCATGGCGCCACAGTTCCAAGGAGTTACTCTTCACATGTCGAAAAGCATTGGGATCCTCGGTGTCGAAATTTCAAGTGACGTTCAGTTTAGGAGTCATTTGGAGGACAAAGCCAAATTGGCCAGCAAAATGTTGGGAATCCTGAACCGAGCTAAGCGGTACTTCACGTGCGGCCACAGATTGGTGCTATATAAAGCGCAAGTCCGGCCGCACGTGGAGTGCTGCTCACATCTCTGGGCAGGGGCTCCCAAACACTTGCTTAACCCACTTGACTCCTTACAACGACGGGCACTTCGCATCGTCGATGATCCCAATCTTACGGACAGAGTGGAGGCGCTGGGTATGCGGAGAGACATTGGATCTCTCTGTGTATTCTACCGCCTCTTCCATGGGGAGTGCTCTGAGGAACTGTTTAATATGGTGCCCACTTCACCTTTCTACCATCGCACCACTCGCCATCGCAGTGGAGTTCATCCGTACTACGTGGACTCTGTTCGTAGTAGCACGGTGCGTTTTCAGCGGTCTTTTCTGCCGCGCACGTGCAAACTTTGGAATGAACTCCCTGCATCGGTGTTTCCCGAGCGCTATGACTTGTCCTTCTTTAAACGAGGCTTAAAAAGAGTGCTCTCCTCCCGGTAGGCAACGGCTTGGCTGTGCCTCTGGCATTGCTTTAGTCCATGGGCGGCGGATCTGCTTACCATCAGGCTGACCGCATGCTCGTTTGCCTACTAAGGCAATAAAAAAAAAAAAAAAAAAAAAAAAATATATACTGATTTCAGCAGTGCTTTTGATAAAGTGAACCATTCATTACTGGTAAAAAAACTTTCCTCTTATGGTGTATTCGGATCATTGTTATCCTGGTTTCGATCCTATTTATATATGCGTCCAATGGTGGTCGTTGTTAACGGTCACACGTCCTGTAAGTATATTGCTGAATCGGGAGTGCCTCAGGGTTCCCATTTAGGCCCCCTGTTATTCACAGCTTATGTCAATGACATAACTTCTTACATTTGTCATTGTAAATACGCACTCTTTGCTGACGATCTCAAAATTTATAAAACAATAAAGACACACAGTGATACAGAACTGATCCAGTCAGATTTAGACAATATCAAGTCATGGTGTGACGCTAATTGTATGGTATTGAATCCAACCAAATGTTCCTATATTCGCTATACTAAGAAAATGTATCCGGTATTGTCATCTTATAAAATAAATAATGAATACCTGGTGGAAACCACTGAAATACGCGATCTTGGTGTTATCCTCGATAGCAAATTAAAATTCACTTGTCATATCTCTGAGGTCGTTAGAACTGCGTCACGGATGTTAGCGTTTGTAAAGAGAAATGCAAAAATATTTCAACCTTCAACAAAGATTTTATTGTTTAATTGCTTGGTTCGTAGCCATCTAGAATTTGCAAGTGTCGTGTGGAATCCATTTTATTCAGTGCATTCGCAGCGCATAGAATCAGTACAACGTGCTTTCACGAAGCACTTGGCGTTTACCTCACAAGGTATCTCACACCGATGTCCTTATGAAACTCGTCTTTCTTTTTTTAATATGTATTCGTTACGCAATCGACGGAAACAGCACGACCTTATGTTTTTATACAGATGTGTTAATGGGTTTTCTCAGTGCGAGCATTTGCTAGACCGCTTTGGGTTGTCGATACCATACCGGCTGCCTAGACAGCCGCGAACTGAACTCTTCCACCTACCACAAAGCCGAACAAATGTTGGGTATAACTCGCCCATACGTAGAATATCCACTACCTACAATGAAATCTGTGCCAAAGTGCCAGATATTGACATATTTTTTGATTCCATAAATATTTTCAAAAACAAATGTAGACGTTCTTTTTGATCAACATGTGTAATACTATACTGTTTACCCGTACCTCCTGCGGTTAAGCTCGGTACTATCATAATTTATATATTTTTTAAGTAATGTTGTGTACATCTGTAATTGGTGCATGTATTAGTTTTAAGCCTAAGTAAATTGTATTAGAGTATTGTATATACATGTACTGTTGATGTACCTTTTTTAAATAAATAAATAAATAAATAAATAAATTTCGTTTTCATATACTTACTATAAAACGGACATTTGCTTTAACTAAATTGCTAAACTAGTCGATATCGATTGAACTAGAGTAACTAATCAATTTACTGAAACAAATTTAAAGAACGTCTGAGAGACGCCTAATGGAATGAGTTCCGCCATTATTATAGTTACGTTTTTAGCATTACGAACTGACATGATTATTAGTTGGCACTTGGAGCCAAATCCCTTCCTCATTTTTGCTTCATTCCGCGTTCCTCTTTCTCACTCCCAATCTACCTCTATTTGCATCGAATATTCGGCATAGTTGTATCTGCCGCGAATACTACTATGCTTTAATGGATGTTTCAACTGTTTGTCGCCGTCGTAACAATAGATATTTTTTTAATTCCTCAGACCGCTTAAACGCCGTGCATCTGGGCTATCGCAAATGATTCCGCTAACGACATATAAACTAATGAACCAACACATTGGTATTGACTTCTCTTTCCGTAATAAGATATTGACTTCTTGGAGGTTGTTCAACTAAAATGTACTTAAATACTTGCAGTAATGTACAGGTTCATAAAAAAATAAGACACAAAATAATTTGAATCAGTTCAGTGGCTTCACCATTTACTTTTTTACGCATTTAAATTATTATTTTTTATTATTTTTTATTATTTATTTATTATTTTGATTATTTATATTATTAAGTAAGATTACACAAGAACCACTAAACTACCACATTAAAATTACATGGTCATTCTGACATTACATTAGTAAATGAAACCACATACTTGTGTTCTTGAAAGTAACACTTTACAATAAGTTATTCGAACCGTAGATGTAAAATAAAAAGTCATTTTCGTACAAAATCTTTTTGTTCCGTTAGATTTTGGATAGCATACATTTTTGATGAATGTATTTTAAAAAAGTAGTTGTATCAATATAAAACCTGGAAATGTCTCCCTTTGTAATTTAGATTATATACTGAGATGTTGGTTTTGGTGACCTTTATTTTTCTGGATGGGTTTCTGTAGTATTGCATATTTTGAAATATTATGTAGCTATACTATAAGTATGATGAACCCTGAATTCAAATTTTTGTTATGTTTACAAGCGAATTAATTGGAGTCGCATTTCCTACAAAATGTATGGGGAAAGCTTTTTGTAATTTCTGACCTTAAAAGTAATCAAACCTCTAAGGATCCCTTAAAGTGTTTTGATCCTTATAAGCAACAGGATCGATTGGCATCAAAATATTTTGATTTCAAAAATGATGGACAGCCTCCTTAGAAAGCTTTTTTGTAGCTACAGCGACTAGGGTAGCTGCCCTTGCTGCCCCATCTCAAAAATCCACCTGTATACGGATAAAAAAACTTTATGATATATTTGAACATTGTTGACTGTTATTAAGTAGCTGTCCACCACTGTATAATTATGTAGTCTATATTATTAAGCTCTAAAAAATTCTATACCCGATAATAAAAATCCCGCCAATGCTCAACTATTTTAGGGTTTAACTTACAAATACAGATATACAAAATTAGCACTTATAAAAACACCTTTCGAAATCGAGATCTCACAGAGCTTCCTCTCTGAGAGTTCAAATTCAGGGTTCATAAAGCGCACGCAATACAACTACGCCACCGAGGCAGCCAAGTTTTATGAAATTAGTAAATGGCTGATAAAACCTTCACCCCAAGGGTTTTATTAAATATTAAAATATCACAATAAAACCTTAAACAATACACTGTGGACGTGACATACATAAACATGTAATAACCTCGGGGTATATAAATGTAGCATACCAGATGTCGTTTGTCTCTTTTATCATTCGACTTATATTTTTTCAATTGTTTCTCCACAGTACAATGTTCAAATATTACGTCCAAAACCGAATTCAAACCAGATTTCTCACTGATCAAATAGAAGTAAAGCTAAGCAACATCAATTAGGAGTAAACCTTGTCAATTCATCAGATACTGGGTTGTACTCTGTGTTCACTACTGCATCCATAACCATTATTTTGGCACCATGACAGACACTCTGTAGTCATATTTCTCAGATTTTTTGCATTAATAACATCATACATATTGGTCTATCATAAAATCTAGTCATATGAACAATTCTAGATATATGCATAATAACATTTAGTATGTTAAACTGAACTTGATTTCTAAGTTATTAATTAAATACGTCTGAGAAATGCTCGAAACAAAAGAACACATTGTTCTGCTTGAAGTCTATAACTAACGAAGGTATGTAGCTTTGATTTTCAAAATAAAATATTATATTATGTGCTGAGGCACATAATATAATAGCAGCTGGGGCTGGCCGCTTGCGACTCATAAGGCCTAAGGTGAAATGACTGGTGTAGGCGGCATGACCGAACTTATGACAAATTTTGCACACGTCTACTATATTTCGAAAAATATACTTATTGCCTTAAAATGATTCAAGATTAAATCAAAGATGTGCCATCACAGACACAGACGGGAATGGCTTAGTGTGTTGTGTTGGCGGAGACAATGCAACTAATCCCAACTATGTTATTGAAACCTGCAGACCTTACCTTGACTCCTACGCTTATGTTCCTTTTACTGAATGAAAACCTTGCCTCATAATTGCTTAGACTGAGTTCCACCTGTTCTCATTTTGTAGGAACTAGGAAGTTTCAATAAATCATCATAGGAAGCTTAATCGATCAATGGGCTTACTGTCATAATAATGCCTTATAGAGTCATTCATAAAAACGATACCATTCACATAAATAAGAGTTGAAAGTTCAAGTATATCCAAGACTTCACTCAATAGAAAAATATGTAAGTGTTATAATGAGTGCTCACAGTGTACACATGCAAAACTAGTGAGGTAACTAGCAACACTGGCGTATTATAGTATTATGGACAGTTTTTGTTATGGTATTATTCATAAGGAATGGCCTCCGAGCTAATGAATGAATGGGCCGCGGCCGGCCGCCCACGATATCTTCATTCATACGTAGCCCTGCGTGGTTGCGGGCTCGCTCTCAATGTCAACTTGCATCGCTCTTGCCACACACGTGACAATTACTTGCCCGCCAAGGCTTCTACTACTGAACTTTACAATCACGTGCTCTTATAGCCATTTCATTATGGCACACCAGTTAAGGCATTAATAGTATTAAACATACTATGCTATACTTTACTCTACTATAGACTTAAGAAATGGTACAACATCAGTACCTACGGCTTTGCAGGGACTTAAGCTTAACAGATTGATTTTGACTAATTGACCTAACGCTCTTAAGGTTACACGGTACAAATCCTAAACCCCTGAACGAACAACTCACGTTAAATGTCAAAAGTCGTCTTACATACCGGTGAGACTCTAGATCGAAATATAGCTCATTTTCCTCAAACGAATGTTTGCGTATTACCCAATTGATTCAACAGGTTGCCGCACAAAGGTCACAATCGATAAGAAATGGCAGAGTTAACAAAAAATTAAGTAAAACATCAGTGGGGCCCGTTAACTTGTTTCGATGAATGGCTGGAAGAGTAGGGGTGTGGAGGTTGTGGTGAGAGTGGGGTGGCGGGCACGTGTTTCGTGGCCATGGCCACGGTATGACGTCCGGCATTTAGCGAGGCATGCGCGCTGTGAGACTGCAGGTTCAAGGACGTCACATCGATCGCTCTCAGTGATGCGCCGCTCGGAGCCACGGCCGGACACTGCTCTTCACCGTGATCAGGAAATCGATGCTGTCGCCTTCCCCAATGCCACGGCCGTGTATAAGCCTCGGGCTCGCGCCTCCATTGACGAACGCTGCTCTATCAAATACAATGGTGTTACAATTGTTAACCAATATAATATCGCATTGTATGTTGAAATTCAATGAATACAAACAATGAACCAGCTTATAATGATAAAAAACAAAGCCATCTTTTAACTATGAACAATCAACCAATTTATTTTACTAGTCAAACTGTGCCAATCATGAGAGCGCAGTCCGAGATTGAGTTTAAATATCATCACACTCACATCTGTTTAGAATATCAACATATTAAACAAATGACAACGCTGCGTCCAGCATAAAGCCAAGATGTGTATGTAGCTACATATTTTCTGGGAACTTGATTTGATTGTGTGTGTAATCCGCCGTAAATAAGAGACGCATGCGCTGCGCTGATTACATGACTGGTTTGTGCACATTGAAAAACCTTGAGTAGCGTATATCAAATATTTTTTACATGTCAATTACAAAGAGTCACCAAAACTTAATATAAAATGCCAACATGAATAATATATGTATAAATAAATAAACATGTCAGATTGTATCACCCTGAACATTATAGTCTTCATTGTAAGAATGTTAATTTACCTGAATGTTTTCTATCCTAATTAAGTACATATACTAATTCATTAAACAATTTGCATAAGTTAATTAATCGTTTTCTACTGATGAGGGAATAAACAATATATATTCATAAAAATATATAATTTTTCAAACGTCTAAGGTTCACAATAACTAATATAGAAAAAATAGATTATTTGAAATCTCCCATACATGGCGTATCCAATTCAAAACGGCTGATTGCGAATGCAAATGTCGCGAGCGCGTGTCAAATCCTGTCACACCTACGCACTCTGCTTCTGCATTCTGTGGACCCATACGAAACCTGGCGGCTGTTTTGTGCACATCTCCAGACTCTTTACCATACCAGCCCTGTTTTATATACTGCCCACTGCTGAGCACGGGCCTCCTCTACAACTGAGAGGGTTTTAGGCCTTAGTCCACCACTCAGACTCAGACTCTTTAACTATCTAAAAATGAATATTAATAATGGATCATTATTTCTAAACTTTTTAGTAATCGAGAAACCTGGGAAAATATTCGCGGCACCCAAGACCGAAAAATTTCTGTATTAGTAACTTTTATTGTTATACCAGCATTCAGCTTCCGTATACATATAAAAACCTACTAAATTTAACAATCCGTTTTAGGAAGGCACATTATGCTTTTTTCACAGTAAAAGCTGATATTAAAATCATTATTCCTTACTAAGTGACTCATTATTATCCGTCGTCAGTCATGGATTTTATTAAAAAAAAACAATCAAATCTTTCCTTTTTATAATATTAGTATAGACAACAGTCACTATTACGAGCTATGACACAATGTAATATTATAATGAACATATATTTGAATTTATGTACTTTTATAATACACCCTTTTGTCTATCATAATTAATGCAGACAATAAACCGCACACACAAAACCTAAAGCACTTGTAATGAAGGTTTAATACCTAAATATAACTTACAATTAACTATTGCTTGTGTTATATCCGGGAATTGCAGCTTTATTAGTGTGGCCGCCATTCACGAATATACCACTGCGGCTCTGGCTTTCAGGAATTGATGACGTGGTGTGAGTAAAGGGGGGCTCGCGGCGGAGTATGGGGTGGCTCCCTTTTTATGAATGAGGCCGTACGTCATCAGTATCGATCGCAGCCACCCGGCGGCCCCAGCTAAGGTTGCCACGCAAGGGCAATGTTAGCGCCTAGCGTCGACCAACAGGTTGCCAGCTGACGCGTGCCGGCCGGCGAGATTTGTACTTTAATTCAACTGCCTCGGTGGCGTAGTTGTATTGCGTACGCGTTACGAGTACGATTTGCGCTCCGAGGTCCTGGGTTCGAATCCTGGGTCGGGCCAAAAACATTGTGACTGGGTTTTTCCATCTTAAAAATTACTCAGTCGCAGCTCGGAGTCAGGAAGTTGGCGGTGTGATACCCCCGTGCCTCGGAAAGCACGTAAAGCCGTTGGTCCTGCGCCTGATCTCTCTCCGGTCATGTCGGATTGCCGTCTCATGGAACTATGAGAGTGAAGGAACAGTGAGTGCACCTTGTGTATTGCGCACACACTTGTGCACTATAATATCTCCTGCGTATCTGGCTGATCTCCGTTGAGATTGGCCGCCGTGGCCGAAATCGGCTAGGAAGGGATTACTTTAATTCATTTTTATCAATTGCACGATGATTCCTTTTGCATTTATACATACCAATATTGAACTTATAGGTATTACGTTTTTGACATCTAATCATTAGTCAAACGCAAATAAAAACGAGCATCATCTAGAGAAACGCATCTTCCCCTGTGACCTGCACATATAGTATAACAAGATCTGAGTCATCGCATATGCCGTTATTTTAAGTTTAGACTTAAGAGGAAATATCAGTTTAGCACAGCCATATTCAGTAGGTCGGTATGTAATCTTGGCATTTTTAGAATGTCCAAAGGTGAACCTACACAAGATTATCTAGTTTCCTCTGTGCCCTAATTTTACGTGTTGAAGTGACGAGTGCCTTAGACGTGTTTAATGGAATGAATTATTTTTCGTTACATACGCATAGCAAATCACTGTCGCATTTAATTTCATCACTCATCATTAAGTATAATGTAAAATTACTAATAAAATGAATTTTGGATGTCACTATATGCAAATATTCTACGTATTTTATTCAGTCATGAAAAGACTTTCAGTTTTACAATTTACCTCATACAGTGAATACACATAAAAGTTCTTCATAATTTTCGATACGCCGCGCGGCCGCGCCGTGTCGTTCCGCCGTGCACCTTTAAATTATGGAGCAAACAAGAGAGCAAAGAGAATTATAATACTACTGAAGAGAGCTCTACTTTCTATATTTCATGACAATAAGTAAACATAATATTATCTATAACTATTGCACAAAATGAGTTTCTTAAATAAGAAACTCATTCTATAAGTCTTTCGAGCGTTTTGGTAGGAAGAGCCGAAAAATTTCAACTCTTAGGTAGCGACTGAAGTATAAAATTGATTTCCACCCAGTCTTCATTATGATAAGGCGTTTGATTTTAAGCCTTAACTATCTATAGGTTAGTCATTCTAAACTACCGATCAGTTAGTCATTCAATTCTTTCCGATTTGACTCTTCGGAATGATCTACCCTGTGCAATACATTAGTTAACACTCGAAAGTCCAAACTAAAACGTATTCTTAACCAGAACCGTGTGAATGACGTTAAAGCTTCGGTCAATTTGACCTGATAACTGATAACTAGTGCGGGTACTCAATATTTATTTATCGGGAAATAAAAGTTAATAGTAACCGTCATGCGTCACGCAGATAATTCTCGCTAGAAGGTGGTGGATTGCGCGCGGCAAAGGGAGAGCGTGACGTCATCGCCACCTCCGGCGACTCCCGACTCCGGAGCTCTACTCACTACAACTAACCACATAATTGCCTTCGCGTATTCGCATAGAATCTATGAAATGGTACTGCGTACCACCCCGGCTATTCCATGGAAGATTAAGACGTTGGGAACTCTTTCAAGTTACAATATCAATGGTACTATTAAGCTCTGTTACACGTACTTATTGCATGTGGTAAATAATTGCGATCTTAACTTTTAAATATACTTTTGCAGTCTTATTAGGCATTCTTAAAAAATCTACTAAATGGGTATAAAGCATGGAAGAATACCTATCATACAATAAACTTCCGAATTTAAAGCATAACCCCCTTCTAGAAAAATGAGACCAGTCGGTATTTGGAGGACAGGATAAAATGTATAAACAGCGTGAATTCAAATTGCCTCATCAGCGGTATTACGTAAACGTAACATTAACAATCGCATCGCACACATCGTAACCGCCTGCGTAAAAGCTTACGAATTACGTTCGAGAGGCGATTACACAAAATCTATAAATGTACTGCGATAAACATTTCGCTTTCATGGTGTCTGTACGTACGTCAACGGGTGATGAATCTGTGAGATTAGTTTCAGGTGTTGTGTTGGAGTAATTATAAGTATGACACTGTTGTGACGCTTAAACCAGTGAACCGGCATATTCGTCACGAGTGCCAAAATTACAGATGGTGAACGTGATGTATCACCACACCCACGTCACTGAAAAGCTATTTTCACCAGCGTTATCGGTCAAACGGTCGTGCGATTGATTTTTGTTCCACTGTTACTATCTCCACACAACCGCTACAATATCAAGTGTAGAGCTCATTTTCCATTAAGTGTACGTTTTGAAAATGTTACCTTTCCCCAATAAAAGCTCTGCGTTTAGGTTTAATATCGAGCTTAAAACACTGTGAAAGTAATTTTATTAGATATGAGTAAGCAGTAAGTACTTTTGAATTAATTTGTAGTAAAGTGTAAGTCAATAATTAACAGACTGCCTCGGTGGCGTAGTTGTATTACGGTACGACTGCAATTCTGAGGTCTCGGGTTCAATCCCGGGTCTATTTAGTATCAGCCCGGAGTCTGGAATTTGTGCCCGATATGGCGATAGGCTCGCCCCCTATCACATCATGGGACGAAATACGCACGGTGAAAAGTGGGTGCACTAGTTGCGCCTCTGCCTACCCCTTCGGGGATAAAAGGCGTGAGTATGCGTAATAATTAACAGTACGTAACGTGTTTGCTACATTAGTCAGTAAATGTAGAGTGTGAGGTATAATTATTATTCAGTTAACCTTGCCACAGACTGTATGTAGACTTTAATAAACACATTTACACAAGCAAGATTGGGTTGAAGACGTCGATAATGACTTCCGGTCGATCTCTTCAAGAATATTTTCGTAACGTTCAATCTATTTCGTTTGAAACTGAGTATCTACTTGTATATTTATTTGTTCCCTATATTACATATGAACATAAATCTCATAGCATATTTTAATTTCGTGCGTCATATAAAACACTTATCATATTTATTTAAGCTTTCAGCAATCTATCGCAGTCCACTAATTCAACTAATAAGAATGACTCCCTGTCAACAAAACAGACTATAATCATTTAATAAAATTAATAAAGCTTTTAATATTTCAAAATAAATCGAGTTTTATTTCATATGGAATATTAATGTTTCCTTTGCTAAAAAATCTAGGTATCGGTGTACTTCTATGTAAGAACGAAGTACCTATATAACAATTCTATACGATGTCTCATCTAGCAAATATGGTATATTCAACATTTGGCAGCTTATTCCTCAGTAAAATACGTAGACATATCATCACGAGGAGAGTACACTTACTATTTCGCAACTGTCGGTATTAATGGAAGTCGACATCGTCACCTAGAAATGCATTTGCAACATAACTGAACGGCTATTATTAGAAATAGCCGCACTTGCCAAACAGTCGGTCAGTCTGTTTACGAAAGACTTTCTAACGTGTTAAATCGTAAATCGAGTTAATATATTACTTAGAAATTATGGGATTCCTTCATTAAATGCAAAGACATTAAACAGCATAGTTAGTTATAGACAGGACATCAGTACCAAATTTTTCATTGGTAATAAGTCGCTTTCTTTTCTGATTCGTCCGTGTGACAGGCGTCTCGGTATACTTAAATTTTGTAAAAACAACAATATTTTGGAAGAAAATATGCTAATTTGTGCATTAGAATCATGTCAAAGTATGTTCTAATGCATTTTACATAGTTGTTTTGCCATCTCGCGGTAGATTGAATTACTGACAAACAGGCTGAATTTTTTTAAATTTTCCCAATGTCCGCTCTATAATACAATATTAGAACATTTTGATTAAATATTATAATGTGACAATCCATTCGTGCAGTGTGAAATAATAATACTAGCTTTGCACTATGTACCATCTTACTATTGGGAACGGGCATTCTCTACTATTGACAAGGTTTAGGTGTTAGATCAAAGCGCTAGCTAGCTACCAGTATCAACTCGTAGCTAGCACACCATATACCTACCTTCGAAATTTTTAATTAGGTTTCCTCACGATGTTTTCCTTATTATTCATAATGATTTGCAGATTAAAAAACTTCTTTGAATCAGATTTCTGCAATATTGGCAAAAGGCAGGGTATATCAAGATAAAACAAAAAAATTACGTAGATGGTTAATTTACTAACGAAGTCAGTATAAAATAGAATAAACGAAACAAATGTGTATACAGTATCATATTATGTTACTCAACGATTGATCTGTTGTTTAATATTCCTCTAGACTTTTGGATAGCTATCCAGCGATCGCTGTACTTAATGATATAACTAAATACCGAACAAAAAATATATTATACAGCTTTTAGCCGCTTTCAGTTGTTTTTTGTATTTTAGCGGTTTGTTTCAATTTTAACGGCATCTGGTGACGTTTGACCACTAATACTAGTGAACATTTAAATAGCTAGATATTATGTGGTTAATTAATCGTTTTCTGTTATTTTATGGCGTCGACTAACGTTTGCTATTTTAAAAAGCTATTGCTACTCTTTCTTGCTTGTTTGTAACATATTAGTTTATCCATTTGACGTCTTTGTCTACCGATCGGTTGGTATATTTGTCTGTACTATAGGAACTTTTAAAAGCATTGCTCAATATGCGATTGTATTTTCATAAAAAACTTCGTTTTTGTAGTTGGTTCTTACCTGTATTTAATATGCAAATAATCAAATTTCCAAGTTCCTAGAGTAGATTCCATATGTTATGATATAATTTATTTCCACCTTTTCAATTTATTAACAAAAAAAGTATTTTCATACGCTTGAACAAGGCTGAATCTAAACTAATATTATAAAACTGAAGAGTTTGTTTGTTTGGTTGAACGCGCTAATCTCAGGAACTACTGAACCTATTTTGAAAATTCTTTCGCTAATACGAAGCTTGATTACTCCTGAGTGATGTAGGCTACATTTTATCCCGGAAAAACTTTTTCACACGGGTGAATTCGCGAGCAATACTAGCATTTTTATAAAGAAATGTCCACGCGAGTCCCACCTCTCCGCGGCACGTGCTCGCCACCCGTAGGACGAAAACATCGACTTTGTGTGAACTCATCTCTACATTGACAAGTAGTAAATAAATGGAGATATTCGTAAACAATCACATTATAACAATAAAAGTGGTAATTCACTCCTGTTATAACAATTAATTCCTTTGGCTACGGCTAAGACATTTTTTTTATTTTTCCGTGCGAAATAACACGCATAGTCATTAGCTATATCGGTACATATCTACAAAGTCGCGTGATTCGATTACAAAGTCTAAACCATGAATAACAAACAATCGAGAAGAAACAAATAGTGTTGCGATCAAAATAGACAGCGAGTATTGAAGCAACGCAACAAGCAGAAATAGAACCCCGCCTCCGAAGTCCGAACCAAAAGCAGTCAAGTTTATAATTATAGAACGATTCCCGCAGGGACGTTTTCATCCCGTGATTCACCTGCTGAAAACTCGATTGTTCGCATTTTACGTCAATCGGTTGCGTGGTGTTTACGAGTGCGGGCGCGCGCGGGAGCGTCAGCTGACGGCCAGGAATAGCCCTGACATCGCGGCCACGCTATGCCGCTTGCGCCCGCGCACCCACAAATAGCGCGCTATAATTAGATGCCGGTGAAATCGTGGGTTTGTTATTTTTCTTTATCGTCTCCGTTACGCGATAATTGGGTTAGCGCGAACGACTGCATGTGGGCCCAATCGGGCGTCGGCGTGTCTCGGCCACTCGGTCGACCACCACGCACACTGTGCCGGCCATTGTCCTGATGTTCAGTTCAGCGTCCGCCGCCAGCCGCCTGCCGCTTGCCGCATGCAAAAGGCCGCATGTCTATAAACCCAAAGTCCGTCTAGGGACTTGATTATAACAAGCCCTTATTTTATTTGTCATCGAATATGACTCTCGTTGTATCGGATCAAGACTACGACATTTACGATACGCTACCAGGTATGACTGCATTAGGTATTATTAGGTTTACTATGCATAGGTAAAGAGAAAGACAACACATGATTTTGATTGTTGTTAAATCAATACCTAACTAAAGTCTATAATGTAGGCTAACCCAATGCTTTAATCACACACATACACTCACGTTTTTTGTCCTCGAAGGGATTGTACTCACAAAATACATATTATGTGAGTACAATCATGGAAAGCAAGGACCTTAAATTAAATTTCCATCTTAGTAATATATGATCTTAAGAAGACAATAATTAAAATTATTAACTCTACTTTTAGATATTTTCTATCTATCGTTGTCAATAAAACTGCAAACCATTATAATATTAAATCACAAAAATAATCTATTCAGACGTTTTGAAATTCTTATAAAAAATTTAATGTTCAACTATAAACTCTGCCCTGTATACTGCCTTGATCTTGTCAAAAGGGTCGCCGCCCACTCGTAAAACCTACACCCAACCAGTGGGTAATTACTGTAAAACAAGTTACGATACAATTAGTATCATACCCATGCAACTACAACCAAATAAGTAATATAGGGGAGAGTCGGGTAGCCCCGGCCGGCGGGTAGCCACGGCCACTATCGATTACAGGCAATCACGCACACATAAATAAATGGTGCACACCTTAAAGTTCACAACGTTGCGTACTTTAATATTCGCCGCAACAGAGACGCGATCACCGAGCGGACAACAAGTGACAGTTGATTGTTTTCTCAGAGGTGAATTTTTCTTGCGCCGTTAACTTTTCAAGTGCAGTTTATGGCTATTGAATGTAAGTATTTCGCCATCGTTTATAAATTATCTGAGTAGTTTTCATTATAGTTTAACAGAGTAGGATTAGCTCTTGTCGCTGGTATTGGTGGATTTTTTTATATAAATAGAAATATTGGATTAAGACGGTCGGACAGACGGTCGGTCGGTAGAACCGGACACAATTTTGTCGGGTACCCTCGTACACTTTTTGAGTGGAGTTTTTTTTTATTTATACCATTTTAACGCGTTTCTTTATATATATATTCTATAATATGCCAACGAAAGTTTATACTTTCGTTGGCATATTAGCTATTTATTTTTTGCAGATCTTGCCAAAATTTAAAAAAAAAAGAGACTTAACGAAAAACACAACTGCAACTGACAAAGCTGATGCTACTATGTCTAAGAAAAAGGCGTAACAGTCAAAAAGAAAAAAAAAGAAAAAAGAACATTCTAAGTTTGTCAAGAGATCAGGAAACAGAGCGCATAATTTACGGAGAAATACAAGAAGAGGATTGGATCCAGTGTCTTAAATGCAAAAACTGGGCACATGAAACATGTGTAGACATCGACCTTTCACAGTCTTACTATTATTGCGACGTCTGCAAAGCTAAAGAGCGACTTAGCCATCGGTAATATGTATGTCCGGGGCTACCCGCCAAAAAAATAAATATCAAAAATTAATGACTGTTTGTTACATTTAATTATAGCTAAGAAAAAGAACTTATCTTATTGTTACCTATCTTAAAATACAATGCATATTTTTTATTAATCTTTTAAGTACTAAATAAGTATCTGTTTGCGTGCATTTTCCAAATTTTGTGATTTTTGCTTATGTGTCCGGGGCTGCCCGGCTCTCCCCTAAGTGGTATTTATCACAAAAAGTTAAAAAATATGACGAAAATTTGTCAACACTGTTTATTACTTCGCTGGTATTAAAATAATAAAAGTATTATAAGAATATTTCAAATATAATGGAAAATATTCCCATCCTTGAGCGATTTAGCCAATCACCAGCCTTCCAACCCAGTAGTCTGCTGTAGGACCGCTTGCATTTGAACTAAAAACTCTAATTCAAATTAGAGTTTTTAGTTTAGAATTAAGTTATAAAATGTACAAAATGTAGAAGCTATCTATCCTCTGTTGATGATTAGAGTAAAACTCTGGTACAACTGTGATATTAAGCACTTGTAAAACTTTCATTTTATTCGTTTTTCGATTCTACCAATGTTTAGATATTTATTTTATGTTTATTTGATATTTTTAATATCAAATAACTAAGTGAGTTATATTCGTTTTTACGTACATTTATATTTTGTCCTTATATCTTAATATATACATAATATTACTGAAGATGCATGGCATAATATTTAATAATTAGTTCCAAACAATTGACAAATGGCATTACAAAATACGTTGAAATATCGATATTTATTTATTTATAAGCCACGTTATACATAAAATAAATTTGCAGTAATTCCATTTGGAATGAAATAATAATATAGTCACTGATATGAAGGTACAAGTACGGCGTACATAACATTCGCTACAGTACCTACTTAGCGAATTAATATATAAATGGAACATCAAAACAGTAATGCCATACTTAATGTGAATAATTATAAAAATATTATTTAACTAGGGATAAAATATTGATAAACAAAAACATAACTTCTATGACTAGTAAAAAAGAAAATAAGATGAAATGTACCATGTGTGAGGCTCATAAAAGCAATTCACGTATCTTGTGTTTAAAGACGGGGTAAGAGTAATATTAACATTAAGATATGTTAACAAATCATTTTTCTTTATTTCTTTCAAAGCAAAATTGAGATATAATATAATTGATAAGGAAGTGTTTCCAGAATTGGCACTTTTATTGCTATTACTCGCTAAAAACTTTTGCGCTAAATTTGGCCGAACAGCAATTTATTGCAATAAAGTAGTACAAACACAACCATATTTCCACAATACATATATTAGAAAATAATGGCTTTCAGTGGACTATACTCGCATAATGTAGTAACCAACCAACATCTTGACAAATAGGCAAATTTTCGCAAACGGTACTTGGCTCAGCCTATCATATTAGCACTTAGAAAGCTCTGACAAGCATATTTAAATGTGTGAAAATGGAAGCCGTAAAAATAAATTGAATACTTAAACACTACATTTAACAACTTGTTCTTCAATAATAAATGTTGCGTTTTATTTCCCGAAGTTCTCGCTTATTTTAAAACGTGAGAGCTTAGAGAGGAGAGTGAAGATAGAGACGTAAAATAATTACAAAATATGTTATATTACTCCTTACGTCAATGTTGGAGATCTAATAGACATATAATTAATTTAAAATCAATAACGAAGTGCTCATAACTTGATATCTAGAACTGTTTTTTCAAAAGGCTTGCTCAAAAATTTGCAAAGAAATTGTGCATATTTTAATGTATGAAATATAATTAAAAATAAAGTTACATGCCATCAAATGATTAATCTAAACTAGATTCAAATTACGACAATAATCATCATTTTTAACAAGCTGAGCCTACAACTTTGTCTGCGTGAACTTGTTTTTGCGCCAGTTATATAAACCCTGATACACATCCCCGTTACGCAGAATACGTGCAAAGCTGGGGCCCATCTCCCCTGTGTGTACATCGGTCCCCGACTCACTCTATATTTTACACAGTAAAGTTTAATATTTATCTGTTCTTAGATTTTTATTTAATATTGGATTTGGCGTGATATACCAAGAAACGTTAGAAAAAAGCAGTTCATATTATATTTACTTGCATAATAATAAATTTTCCATTCCCATCCGAGTGCACAATCGTCTCAGGAAACATGAAATAATTTGATTATCTATAATTAATTTCCAATACATATTTTTACTATGAGTATCTACACAAAAAATATGTTTATTTGTTGCAAACAATGTTATATTTAATTTGACAAATACATAGACGGCAAACTGAACGACTTGACTTGTATTTTCTTTAATTTTATTTTCAAGCCTTTTATGAATATTCGTTATAGTTCAATGCAAATAGCTTAAGAGCCTGTTTCATAACATCTGAGTAAATGCTATTCGTCAAACAAATACAAAAGTTACACTCTAATCTTTGCTCCCAAATAAATGGTAATAAAATCAGTACTTTGACATTAGCGGCTTCATACGATAACTGTCTATAAAAGGACATGTCCAAAAACGGGCCTTAAATTCTAACCAAGACAGTTTATATATATTTGGATAAAACTCGTAAAAACTAGCCTTTTACAATAAATCGTTTAATTTTAAAGACCTCCGATTTTGAGATTTATGTAATGTTATTTTGCTTAAAAACTACACTTAATATGAACTTTTTATAACAGTTAGTTAAAAATGGGGGGGCCAAAAAAAATTTTTTTGGTGGATCCAAGATCCATATTTTGCCCCTTTAATGTCCCTAAAGTTTGAGCCTCGTTAGATTTTGAGGCCCAGCACCCATACAAAAAGCGGACAACTCCTTTACTTTATCATTCAGAAATAATGTTGCTTCCAGTTATTACTGAAAGAATTTTCAGAATCAGGTCAGTGGTTTCACTGATTAAGGCACTTAAACAAAAAACCTTCGGATTTACATTTCAAAACATTATCATATTAACTATGATTAGAATAATATTAGTATGTGAATAAAAAATCTATTTATTCATATGCTGTATTATTTTTTGTATACGTGAACTGTATAGGTACGTATAATTATAGTTCCATGCTAAGTAAAGACGAGCCCGCGATTCAGAATCCTGTGTTTTTTAAGAGATCGTTCTACTATTAGATCCTATTATTAGCGCTTCTTGACTAGACTCCTTCTATTGCCATTCCTGAAGTTAGTCTAACACGTTATGAACTCTCATATTAATATTCTAGCTTTTGCTCGCGGCTCCGCCCGCTTGAAAAAGTTTTTCCGGGATAAAAGTCGCGCTTTATATTTTCCCGGTATAAAAAGCAGCCTCTCATCTACCCGTGTGCCAAATTTCATCGAAATACGTTCAGTAATTTTGGAGATGTGCCGTAACAAACAAACAGAAAAAACTTCTTAGTTTTAGAGGAGGCCCGTGCTCAGCAGTGGGCAGTATATAATAAAGGGCTGGTGTGGTATGGTAAACAAACAGAGAGACAGAAAAGAATTACAAAAATCGCTGATTTGTGTTCCATTACTCTTCTTTAGTCACCCCCATTCCTTTTTATCACATTTCTTTAAATGTACAGACACCGGTTCTACTGCTTTATTACATGTATAGATAAATAATATTTATTTTTATCAATCATGCTTCTATATACCTATATTTCAGATTTTATAAATACTGATCTAACATGCGGAATAACAAGGCTGCTCAAAAATTTCACGTTGTATGTTATAATAATAATTATTATGTTACAGAAGATACATATGTACGAACAAGAAATATATCAACAAAGTATTAATTTGTTCAATAGCGATTAGCGAACATCAAAATTTTAACTATGCAATTTTCCTCACGATGTTGACAATTAAACTATAAAAGCCAACGATAATTACTAATTACTCGTGTGATTCAGGTCTATTAAGTCTGTTCCATAAAATGATGAACCCTAAACCAAGATATATTGAAATGGGACCATTTCGAGACCTTCAATTACTAAATAAAAAAGGAATCAAGGAAATAGGCTCACACTTTTCAGACAAATCACTGTACATACATAAAAAAGAATACAAACACACGATTTTAAAACCTCCTCCTTTTTGGAAGTCGGTTAAAAAATAAACACGTAAGTTATGAAGTCATAATCCCTTCGAGAACTTTTTGTGTCAACAGCCCATACCACCCCTGTCAGGCTACCCCTGCATCGTAACAATAAGCTCTAATTAAAATAGAATTTTAAATAGTTACATACAAATGTACGAGTTGCTTCTTTGATCTACTTAAAACATTGTTCGCACACTGTCTCCACAAATTACCTCACTAAGAAAGTGATAAAAAACCACATATATGTTTTAAATAATGTTGGTAGGTTTAATATATTAGATAACAAGAAACGAGAGAAAACAGCTGAAACGCCACGCCGGCGGCTAGCAGGCTTTGCTTTACGTCGTTGAGGCTGGGGAGCACAACGGTGCGCCCACCGAGCCGTGGTGGTGTGTATGGGGGTCGCCGGGGGGGCGTCGCGTGCTCGGGGGGGCGGCGCGGGCGGTGGGCGGCGTCGGGTGGTGACGTCAGCCCTGGGGGGGAAACGCGCCACGCTATTGGCGGAGCTGCGCGCGCCGCTACCGAATATGGGACCGCGGCTCCATTGATAAAACCGCGATGCGGGGTCGCGCGGCGCCAGTCCCCTTCGCAACGGCCGCGCGAGAGGCCGTCTTCACACTGGCGCTGTTCGTTATTCCGCTCGGCCCGTGGGCCGAGGAGCAGGTGGTGCCGGACGGGATGGGCACGGACTCGGAGCTCCCGACCGGCCCGCACTTGCTCTCCCTGGCCGATGTGGGTAGTTTGGGGTTCGATTGTGCTTTGAAGCCGGTATCGGTGCCCACTTCAGGCGGCACACCGTCCGACCTCAACACTCCTGTCTCCACTTCGGACTTGCCGGCGTTCTTCCCGAGCCTACTGGAACCGCCGCCGATATCAGGTGCGTGCCGGCCCGACACACCGCTGACGTCTCTACACGCTGTGCTCTACGCTGCTCAACGAGATACTTACACGCTCCGACGGGACTCGTAGGCGGGACTCGCCCCCACGACCGCGAACAGATTGTAATTGTAAATAAACAATACGGTTTCAACGGTCTCTTGTCATTCGGTGCCCTTCACACTTACCGGTGGAGATCGTTACGGGATCATAATCAAACATACGAAATTAAACGAGCCACGTACGAAAATGCCGCGCCGGCTGTCAGTAGATATAACTATCAAAGTCAAAGTTTCAGTGTTCATTGATGTTAAAGTGAAATGGAAAGTTCCGCGTCGCGTGTCTTGTGCCCTGATCGATACGAAGAGCTGAATGGAGGTTCGCTTGTACCTACGTTCCGCCGGCGGTGTGTGGCACTCACACCGCGTTCATGCCCTTTAGTGTCCCTAGTGCTGTTACAGTTTAGTGTTCAAATTTAGTGCAGTCCCAATTGGTAACTATACGTACTTAATAGTCATATTATCCGTAGTATTCCATTAATAAACCTTAACTTCTTGAAAATAAAATACAAATAATATTTCCAGGAATTTTCTAAAGCTAAACTAATGATTTAAGCTCAGAATTAAACTGTAACTAAATTCACATATTAGCCGATACATTTTTTATTATTATAGATAAAATTCTAAGTCACAATTATTTACATAAATTACGTATAAATATTGCTTATTATAAAATTAGAAATTAGCTTAATATTATCGTCCATATACATTGCTAATAATGCAAAACACGTAATATGATTACCATTAGAAATAAACTTCATATCACAATATACGTACTTAATAGAATATGTATTTTCTATCACTTGAAATTGACCTTAGAAAAGTTTCCCGAGTTTTGAATGGTTTTAAAAAAAACAACTCGGTAAAAAATAATGCAGATATTAGATTTCATTTGAAATTATTTTTATATTTTTTATTAAGTTTCCCATGTTATAATTGAACACTAGATGTTTCTGTTCTATATTATAACTAATGTTTCCAATGAAAATAGGGATTATCTTCCACTACATAACAAATGTAAAAACCCTTGACAAATGTTATCGAATCTAACTGCCACCAAAATTTTATACCAACCAATAGTAACAGCGTAGTATTTAGAAATTAAATAAATAACTATATTTAAAAGGCCATAAAATAAAATGTAAAAATACTTACTGAATTTTAATAGATACAATAATCAAAATATTAGGGCTGGTTTCACAAGTTTAAAGTAAATTTTATTTGACAGTATCATATGAGACAGCTAATGTAGATAGTACTCATTTTGTTACCATTTATGTGGGAGCATAGATTAAAGAGCGATTTTTGTATTTGGTCGGCTTATACATTTATTGACGAAATAGCATTTACTCAGAAATTGTGAAACTGGCCCTTGATGTAGTATTGTTAATTCATAAGTATTATTTTTTTATTATTTAGACTTTGATCTATCAATCGGTCTAGTGATCCCTCACTTTACAACACTGTTTACTATAATTAATTCATACACATATTTATTACGGCGATTGTCGCAAAACAATGTTTGGTTAGACACACGCTCAGATAGGCTTTAGCGATACGAACCTATCAACATCCGACGAGACATTATCGCATTGGTGGCTTCCGCTAGCCACGCGACTGCGACACGGAAAAATAAAATTAATAATAAATATAAAAAAACATACTTATTCCGGCCATTGCCTAATCAGTGTCATGAAATGAAGACGTAAGACTAATTATAGTTATTTTTAGTGTCTAACCTTACTTTTGAAGCGTCGCGAAGATTTGGGAAGTCAGACAGTTATATTACCTACTTGCTAGTAATAAAATATTCTAAAAAATCGAACGTTATAACACATGCTGGAAAAAGTATTTAAAATATTATAACTTCGGAGCTAACTTAGTCCTTTATTTGTTACAGGTACTCTACCAGGCGACGAATTATCACTAGGATGCTCTCCGCGACGGCACAAGCACGAGGCCTCGCTTTCTCCCGGCGCACGCGCTGAGGATGCCAGCAATGCGTCAAGTGCGAGTGCGTCTCTGTACGGCCCTTCCGTCGGAGGCGCCGGCAAGCGTGCGCCATCACCGCCGCTTCAGTGGCTGCTGCCGCCGGGCCCAGGACCGGGCAGCGTTGACAAATATTTCCAACAAGATTATGAGGAACGCGTCGAGTTGCTTCCGCCGGAGTGTCAGCCGTACTGCCCTCCGCAGCAACCCTGCCCGACGCAACAACACTGCGAGTACCGGCCGCCGCCTCAGCCCCAGCCGCAACACTCATGGGATACACAAGAGTATGCGCCCGCGCCGCAACCCACGCCGGGCCCGTCTGGCTTGCCCAAGCGTGAACCTTACCCAAGCCCTGCAGCGCCTGGTGATCGACCAGTTCAGCTGGCCGAATACAACCCGTCCACAAGCAAAGGCCACGAGATTCTATCACAAGTGTATCAACAAAGCGCGCAGCCGCTACGACTGGTAGCCGTCAAGCCGCGCAAGTACCCAAATAGGCCGAGCAAAACTCCAGTGCACGAAAGACCATACGCGTGCCCAGTGGATGGATGTGACCGGCGATTCTCAAGGTCGGACGAGCTGACGCGGCACATTCGTATACACACGGGACAGAAGCCGTTCCAGTGCCGAATCTGCATGCGCTCGTTTAGTCGGTCAGACCACTTGACGACGCACGTACGCACCCATACTGGTGAAAAGCCTTTTGCGTGCGATGTATGCGGTAGGAAGTTCGCACGGTCGGACGAGAAGAAGCGGCACGCCAAGGTGCACCTGAAGCAGCGACTGAAGCGGGAGCGCGGCGGTGGCGGTCCGGCGCACCACCACGAACCGCACCCGCACGCGCCGCTCTAGCACACGGCCGTGACCGCGACCGCGACCGCGCCCTCCAGCAGCTCCCCACAGCCGAGCTGCTCCACGGTGTCCGCGCCGGAGCCCATGTCCGGACCCGCGTCCCCCACGCACGGTTCGCCCGCGTCCGCGGATCACTGAACTTTTGTATTTCACGTTGAAGTTATCGGATAATTTCATCGCTTAGGTGTAAATGAATTGTCTTTAACGAAGCTTTATTAACTCTAAATTTGTATATGACTACACTGAATTTTATATTTATAGTATATATCTTTTTATACATATTTGTAATTACTACGTTAGGAGTCGATCTGCTCGTTGTATTTATTTAATTAGTTAGGTTAATTGAAGGAACTCGACTGGGAACAAACCGTAGATACAAAGCGATATGGCCTAAAGTGTCCAGAGTATGTGTCAAAGCGTTTTTCTGTGAAAAAAGTTTGTATTCTGGGAGCGGTTAATTACACGATGAGTCGCTGTCGTCCACGGCGCATGGTGTACACATATCTTTCTATCTTATAATAACTGTCCCGTGACTGAACGGACTTGGCTGTACGCATGCATATGTCTCACTTGCCAGACTTCTAACTGAGAAACAACTAGAGGAAGTATTCGTTGAACTGACATCAAAACTTACATAGAACGTTAGACGTATGCATGTGTGGAAACAAGTGTAATCGGGACTAAGTACCTACTTAAGTATTGTATGTAGGTTTATTTATATTCTCACATTTGACAAAACTAACGTGAAACTGTGCCATTAATTTAACTTTACAATGTGCCACTGCAATTTTTATTTACGTAACTTGTACTAAGTATAACATAAGTGGTGAATATGCTACAATTACTATGGTTACTTCATTATTTCTAGTCGACGATGTAAGGTGAAACGTGAGATTATCAAATATTGATTATAAATGTTCGTGTACGTATTATATAGAAGACTACGGTTTATAATATTATAGCCGAAAGAAGTTCCATTGCAAAACTAAGCTGAGATTGATGTTACTAAGCGCCGAGTCTTGCTTTGACATCAACTCATTACTATAACGTTTATTTATCAATTTGACGCAATGTTCCGCGAAGAATCTGAACGTGAAACTAAAACTGATCATTAATCTCGTCCACCGATTCCATGGCCTATTGACCACTGATGCAATGTATTTTCGACAGTTACTGTCATTTTATCTATTGCTCAAATATTTTATTTTAACTAAATTTGCTCAAATCCGCTTCTTTCCGATATAATCGCCCTAAACATATTAACTATAATAATACTTGTCTTACTTGCCATCGTATGTTGCTCTCTGTCAGCGTCTTTCTATATGCGTTTACAAATTGTCCAATACTTTCAAAGTTTCCCAGTGGCATATATATTTTTACGATGTGCATATTATAGACTAATCTAGTAAAAGTAAAAGTGTTAGCATGTAGCATTAAATTATGATCTCTTAATCATTATTAATTATTTTCAAATATAGCCAGGGCCCCTTATTTATAATACTCATAAGTTTTATAGATAGGTATAAGTAATGTAAGTTTACATTTGAAAATGTTTATGTTGCTGTGATGACGACCGTTGGCCATAAAAATGTAGATAAGTATGTGTAATGACAACCTGTAATATCCAGATGTTATATACTTACACTTGGTAAATACCTATATGGCGCGACTGCTCGTCCTGTACAATGTAACATAAATTAGTGTGTGTATTAAAAATATATCTCATACAACGACGTCAAACGCAGAAAGTTAAACAACGTTTGTAATCATACGAGTAGATAGTAATCTATTAATCATTGATTTGTTTCCCATGTAAGTACAAAATTAGCACAAAATGTAGACTTACAACTTCTAGACATTTCGTAACATTGCCTTCAACTATCAATCACTAGGTCCATAATATAATATGAATACTGATTTTATTATATACATACTCAACAATCTTTAGAGTATGTTGATACTTAATTGTAAATGTGCAAACTTACAAAATTGTGTAGTCGTAACGAACTGGAACTGTAAAAATGATTGTTGCAATATTTTGCCATCTAAAAACAGTGGAAATAACAGGGTGGGACACTCACTTGTATCGGTCGTTATGAATTTAAGATAACAGACAATAATGTATACTAACTCATGCGCCCTACATCACCTGGTTACAAATGGAAACGGATTTTTTTATCATGTGCGTTCATAGCATAATATGCACCGTGCCATTGAATCTAAAAAAATAACTAATATAGTACAAAAAACAATAATTTATTTGATTCGCCGCCGTTTCTATTTTGTAAGCTGGGTCGGGTACAGCACCGGTAGTATGACGTCACTCGCACACACTCGCCGATATCGCATTTGCACGCGTTTACGCGCTCGTGTACGATAATAATGTGGTGTACGAGTTTATAATGTTTTTACTGTTATAGAAGAGACGAAGTCTCCGATAGACAAGGCTAGAGTAGATAGGTATATAATAATGCGAATTCATGTTAAACAATTGAGTGACAATTGAAACGGAAAGACTAAATTCTTACACATTTTACGTAATGTTGCATCGCGTTATCGTTATTGATATATGGTGTTTGTATTAGGGTTCGGGTTACGACTAGCCCCTGGTCTGTTGCCACATCACGCCCGCAGTTGGGAAGCTACTGTCTAGTGTGTTTAGGGGCGCGCGAGACGGCGCAGCACGGCATCATTTCACATCTTAACAAACTTACACTCTTATTCGAACGAACAAGATGTCTCTGACCTTTTGTGGTGTTCACTTGATTGAGAATGGATACGAATTCTTTATGAATTTTGTGTAGGTACGGCTACTGTTTAAGCTATCTTTGTGTATTTTCTCGCATGAGGATGTTGTTGATGTTCTAAAATATAAATAGTTATAAGTAGGTCTGTTAAATCACACTAATTTTTACTAAATTCTATTTAATTAATACCTATATTTGTAAATACACTCAGACTAATTTGGATTTAATGTGTATATAAGAGGAAGAAATTTTTATTTAATATGAAACCACCTAAGGTGCGAAAATACAAATTGTTGAAAATTTAAAGATTTTTTATATGTCCCATACCTTACCTTTATTTCCTTATTCCTTATATTCACCCCAAAATAAAAACTAAATACAACTAACAAGATAGAGCAACGGCTATATCTAAGGAAGGTAGAGTTCAGAAAATCTAAACATAGTCATGAAAGCTCTATCCAGTAAAAATACCTGCAATGACATCTTTTTTTTTTATGGCATTGAATGACGAGACGAGTATACCGTTCGCCTGATGGTAAGCAATACGACCACCCATAAACAGTAGCAACACCACCCGGCACTTTGAAAGTACTGTGTGGCATTCCACTGCGCTCGTCATCCTGAGACATAAAATGTTAAGTCTCACTATGTCCTGTAGTTACACTGGCTACAATGTCCATCAAACCGAAACACAATAGTGCATGCACACTGCTGCTTGGCGGTAGAAATAGACATTGCGGTGGTACCCACCCAGACGGACTCTTACATATGAGACCTACCACCACATTAGCAACAACAAATGAATATTCAGGTTCACTAATATTGATGTATTAAAAAACCCTAATACATCAATGTTCACTAAGCAAATTTTCAACCTGTAACCTGTCAAAGGTATGCAACCTTTGTTCGCACATTCATATTATTAGGTTCAAGAACTATTCCACCGAATCACTTGCAATGATCAAGTGACAATAATCAAATACATAATAAAAATACAAATATATAAGGTTTCGAAAAGCCTACGTTTGTCTTTCGCACAAAATTCATACATTACAATTGCTGTGCCGGCTAGCATTAACCAAACTAGCACCGACCAAATTTCTAGAACTCTTTTTTACAATATACCTACGCAGTCATTATGAGGTAGTTCTGTTAGTAGTAACCTGGAACTACACATTCATAAAAAAATATTTATTTATTCTTTTACACTTTATACATAATATGATGTATAGGCAAACTTAATGCCATAGGCATTCTCTACCAGTCGATATAAAGTGGTGCAGGTATATAAGAAAGCAGTTGCGTAAATAATTATTAATTGACACGAAAAAATTATTTGATTATAATTAAAATGATTGCTATTGCCTTATTAAGATTAAAACATCATAAGGAAACCTACATACCTGAGAATTCCCCAAAAAATAATCTAGAAGGTAAATGAAGTGAGCCAACCCGCACCAGGCCAGTGTAGTGGACTAAGGCCCTCTCTGTATTAGACGAGGCCCGTACTCAGCAGTGGGCAGTATACAGGTTGGATTTTTGAGATGGGGCAGCAAGGGCAGCTACATTAACCGCTGTAGGTACAAGAAAACTTTCTAGGGATACTGTCCATCATTTTTGAAGACATAAATATCTGCACTCACAGATTTTGAAAAAAATGTACAGTCGGCAAGGAAAAGGGCAATTTATGCAAAAGCTTTTTATGATGGCCGCACATTTGTAAAGATTTGTTGTGCTATATAATAGTAGGGTACAGCTGAAAAGCTGTTTAACAGCGTATACTGAGCTGGCAACCCTTCTACCACACATATCGCAACAAATAATTACTATTTTTTTTTGTGTCTTTTTATATTTACTTTTTTTTTGTTTTTGTTATGTGTGTGTAGAAAAATAAATGGTTTAAATGGTTTAAAATGCCAATCGATCCTGTTGCTTATAAGGATCAAAAGACCATAAGAGGTTTCAGTACTTTAAAGGTCAGAAATTACAAAAAACTTACTCCTTACATTTTGTAGGAAATAAGACTCCAATTCGCTTTACATAATAAAAATTTGGATTTAGGGTCGATTAATCTACAAAAGCTAAATGCCCATTATCTTGCTGACTGTAGGTACTCACGTTTTTTTAAATCTATGAATGCAGATAATATCATTGTCTTCAAACATGGTGGACAGTCTTAGTGAGTTTTCTTGTACCTACAGCGGTTAAGGTAGCTGCCCTTGCTGCCCCATTTTAAAAATCCACCCTGTATAATAAAAGGCTGCCATGGTGGTGGTGGTGGTATTAAGATCGACTGTGGACGAAATGAATGGACAAACGAATAAAATATTTGCAACATAGAGCTACCACTTACCAAGTATAAATATATTTAGGTACAATTTTGAAAATTTGAGTAATTTATTTAAAAAAAAACAGACAACGTAAATGTCCATTAGAATTAATTATGTAATATATTTTTTAGGATTTAGAATAATTATTGCCTGTATCTTTTAATTTGCCAAGGAAATTACACTAAAGAAGAGTTGTAAGTGATAGAGCTGCTATCTATGATCATTTTACGAAAAAACATAATTACAACGTGGGCAACCTCTCCACATGAGAACTATTTAGAACACATGGAGTTCATTTAAAACCCGACAGATGGCGATTTCGTGAAATAAGAGATGAAGTTTTTTAGCAGATCATATTGTGTAATAATTTTATTTAATTTTGTTGGAGTATGATTAAAAACGACGAATGAATAAAACTACCTAATTGTGTAATGCAGATTACACACTATTATCTTGAACTCTTCTATAACACTAATAGAATAGTGCCGATCAAAATTAAACCTTTGGCGTGGTAGCTCTCCATTATAACATTAAGTTCCTCGAAAATCCGATAGATGGTGAACGCAGACTACTTTAGATTCGGCATGGTGAGTAAACTTTAATTTTACTGGTAGTAGGTCTCCCGTATGCGAGGGGCCGTCTAGGTAAGTACACACCGCAATGTCTATTTCTACCGCCAAGCAGTAATGTGCATGCTGTTCTGATCCAGTTTGTAGCCAGTGTAATCATGGGGCAATATAAGCCTTAACATCTTATGCCTCAGGGTGACGAGCGCAGTGGAGTGTCAAGCATTTGCAATTAAAAGTTATGTGCGACGTTGCTACAATTTATGGGCGGTCGAATTAGCCCCTAAGCCAGGTCAAATTTCGTCAGTTATTTCCTCTCAAACGATAATTGGTAAGACGCATCAGAGAATAGCCTAGTACCTAGTGCCTAATAAAGCCTCGTGAACGTCACCTGCGATTCCGTGGGGGCGATGAGCGGTGGTAGCCTCCCACACACGAAGAAAAAAAAATAAGTTCAATCATTTCCTCCCAACAAAAAACTTGTTTAAATTGTAGCTAACCCAATACCTCGAATAATCAGCTGGCTGTAACTTAGGGGCATTATGCGTCAGCTGGACGATCAACATGAAAAAATTGCCAGGCCTGGGAATCAAACCAATGCTATATTATTTTGCTGCCACTGGACCAAGGTAACGACCTTTTATTATTAAAGGAGGTCGGTTCAAAAAGAAATAGGGCTACAAGGTTTTTTAATACATCAATGGCTACAAAGAAATAAATCTTATGCAAAATGAAATGCGAAAGTTTATGAAAATGTCAGAATGTTTCTTAGAAGTAAACGCAGAAAAAGCTGAAATTTGGCACACGGGTAGATCACGTCCTATATTAACATATAGGCTTTTTATTGCGATAATTTGCTACCATGGGAAATAATGGATAGTTTAAATCTGATTCTATAAGTAGATGGCGCTGGCGTCGTACTGTGATTTAGGTACTTTTGTAGAGGGAAAGGCTTTTCACGCGGGCGAAGCCACGAGTAATACCTAGTATAATATATATTTATGCCTCCTATGATTATGACAACAAAAAATATGTGAAGATCAATTCGTACTCTATGGATGAGGCCAATTTAATCGAGGACTAGGGATTGAAATTAAGGTAATAGGTAAAAAAAATGAGATGATTAAGTTTCATCTATGTGGTAGAGACAGTTGAGTAGCTTGCGATAGAGGCCCTATATCAAAATTTTGTTGGGGCCCTTCCAGCGCCAGATTTATAGTTTCCTTAAGTATAGGTCATTCTGTTTGTGTCGCTCCGCATATCCCGAGTCCGAAGGCCTATTATTCGGGAGCAAAAAAAGGTCTCCGAACTTTTGGGTGACCGCTTAAGTTTAGCGTATGGGCTAAGAGGGGCCCCTAGAGCCGGGGGCCCCGTACCATTGATACAGCGGTAGCTACGCCCCTGGGTAGAGATAAAAAAAACTAAATTATTCAATACCATTCACTATAACTGTATTGCGAGGATAAACCCTAATCGCACTGGGCATAAGCATTTAATTCAAATATTCCTAGTCAAGGAGTTCAATGCCCAACTCCTCGACTCTTTGAGCACCCACAATATATCAGTCTTAAAATGTAAGCTACAATAATTTAACTCTATTGCCAATTAACACCTAACTAACGCACAGTATAAAAATACATGCTGGACATGCTGATTTTATTATTTAATAATTTATGTTATTTATATTTACAATATTAACTTTAAAATAAATTACAGCGTAGTCTTACTCAGATTGTTATGTTAAACGATACTGAATATAACATAGCAGTGAAAAAACACTACCTTATTGATTATAACAAGTAGTCATCACAAAAAGTTCGTCAAACATGTCTCTAATCAAACAACGCAAAAGTACCTGCACGCAACTATATGCTCATTGGAACATATACCAACACGTCTATATTATTATATAGTTATGTTACATAGTTCGACTGAATTTAATGCCTATGTCTACTCATATTTTATATTTATGCAGTACACGTTCATACACAATACAATCAGCAATAAATACAAACGCGGTCCGGCAGGCTATAGGGAACGTGCACGAACATAGGGGGCAGCACAAAATCGACACAAGAGCCACGTGTGGATAAAAAAGGAACTTTTCAAAGCTATAATTTATTTTTATTATTCTTTTATTATGTCAAAAATGATAAAATATGGGTTCCGGCTGAATATTATTGATACCTAGAGTAGCCAGAATAAGCTTTTTTTTTATATGGGAGCTACTTATTTTGATGTTACTGAAGCAAAATTAGCTTATGTTCTCCCAGATTTGTTTGTATTGAATATTATCTTCCAAACATCTTTATTTTTTATAATTACGTAATGAGACATTTGTAAATGCTTCTGGAACTCATAATTATGTATGTTTTATACAGCTTTTATTATTTTTCCGATTTTCACATAACCATGGAATGTAAGTACTAAGCTACTATTCTTGGGAACATAATAGAATTTTCACATCATTTGATTTGTTTATTTTTGTGTTTTCGAGCATCCAGATACACAGCAATACATTACCAAGAAATTTAATGTATTTTTCATCCTTTTAATATGACTATTTTACGTCAATGCCAAGTAGCGGAGGGCTGAAAAAGATTCAGATTGCGCCTCCAGATAGCAGAGCTTACGACGTGCACGTTCCCTATCATAATAATAAATACATCACCGTCATGACGTGAACAACAAATTCTACAAAAAACGAGAAATATAATATACCATTGCACATCCTCAACCAACTGGTTACGCAAATTACCATCAAACTAGCGTAATGAATTTATTCAACCAAACCAAGACTAGACCGTGTAAAACAATATTAGGGTAGATGACTATTTGATTTTGTACATTGTTCTATACGCAACCGTTAAACAATTTTGCGAAAACAACATCAAATGTTAAACTGAAAAAATAAATGTTTAAATATTACAATGAACAAAAGGTGCGCAGTCCCTCCATCTCTTTCTTATGCCCGCATCATTACTATTGACAACCGATGACGTCACGCCAGTCTTCGCATTTCTTTTGTTTGACAGTTGCCGATTCCAACTGATTTCAAACGCTTTTTTTTTTTTTTAATTCGGGCACGACAAAGTGACTGCACCTCGCCTGATGGTAAGCGCGATGTCGTCCAGATAGAGTATCGAATGGCAGTAGATGGTTATCTAATGCCATTCGACACAATCATGCCTGCCTACTAAGCTGCTTCTACACGCTTCACGCTTGCAACTTATTAATTTTCGAACCCATTTCAACAATTCTTTCTGCGGTATGATTTACTAATCGTAATTTTTTGATAAAAAAGAATGAAAAATTAGTCATCTACCCTATTATATTATATTAATGAAAACAATAATTATAATATAATATTAATGAAACAAGACAGAGAGTGCTAGGCGGCTTCCTCGTCGGCCTTGACGAGGTTGGGCTCGGACTCGGCGCGGCGCCGGAGCCCCTCGCGGTCTGCGTCGGGGGAGCGCGGCCGCTCCGTCTCCGGCTTCACTTCACTCCTCGACTTGATGTCGGGAGCACTTCGACTCACATCACCCTGTATAATTAATTCAACCATTGCATTAGCTAAAACCCTTTGATTAATTATATACCTAGATAGACACTGAACGTTTCAAACGCGTCGAAAAAAATAGAGGCCAACTGTTGCCCGCTAAATGAGTTCGAGTGAATTATTTTTTGTTGTTTTTCATGGATATAATTATCTCCCCGTTTTAATAGAAACCATGTAATAACTGGTATCATTATGCGCGCACACAAGGATACGCAGAATGATGCAACGATAGCGTATGACACAGCTGTCACGCATACTAGCTTAAGAAAAGTTGGCCTGTTTGTTTTAGTTTCATTGTAGCGCGTCACTCTATCTAGGTATATAATTAATCAAAGCTAAAACTTGATACGAAATATGACTGCCTCGGTGGCGTTGTTTTAATGCGTGCGGGATACAACACCGCTCAGAGGGCTCGAGTTCGAAACCCTGGTCAGGGGAAAAGATATTGTTTTTTTTTCTGCTGAGTATTAGCCAGGAGTCTGGAATTTGTGCTCCATATTCGCACCTTTAGGACGAAAACGACACAATTCAAAAAAAAAATGAGTTATCGTCATAAAATTATTTAAAACGAAATTTTCAATACAACAATAGTTCAAACACCGCCATATTCAAGCGGGAAAAGGACAAAACTATTATATCGGTCCCTTTTTTATTATATTTTCATAAAAAAGGGAACTGTTTTAAGTCATTTTATAACGATAAACCAATATTTTTTTTTTTAATTGCGTCGTTTTCGTCCTAAAGGTGCGATGACGGATCGCCCCCTATCACACCTTGGGACGAAACACACTTAGCAAAAAGCTGGTAACCTGGTTGCACTCTGCCTATACCTTTGGGGATAAAGGCGTGATGTTTGTGTACTAATTCGAAATAATTATCCGTGTTTTTAATACATTACATCAACTTACAATTTCTGTGTCCAAATAATCACCAGATTCTTGCTTTATCTGAGCATTCATCTTATCGTTGAGGTAACAAACGCCATTTAAATCAATGGCGCTATTGGAAAACAGCGCTGCGGCTCCAACGGAGGCGTCGACTAAAGGCTCGGTCTGGAATATAATAACAATTGTTCATCTTTTATATTTTACAACAAAACTTTAATAACTTGAACCTTTGAACAAATGGAAGCACAAATGATGAAACATACCATAATGGCATCTTCTGTTACAAGATATTGCAACTGGGCTGGACTTTTATGAGGCGCTACTTCCACTTCAGGAGATTTGTGCGGGGTTGGTGTGTCCCTGCTGTATAAATCTTTTGGCTCCCTAAACAACTTGATTAATTTAGTGATGAAACATTTAAGATCGAAATACAAAAGTGTCGTAATAAGTTCACTAATAACTCTTAGAAAAATTTTATATAGCTTTTGACCTTATTTTATTCTAAATACAACTAGTAAGACAGACTTCAAATGTTAAGTACATCGATACAATGTATACTTATACTTTTTGATACTTTAGACTTATCTACCTAATCAATGTGCACATTATCCGGCAAATCTGAAATAATATCAAATACGTACGACGCGCACCGCTTGGTAACGAAAAAACTTGCGTTAGATGCATATCATTTTCTAAAATAGATACAAAAAAAATTATAATCAAAAAACATATATTTTATTAACTAATTCTTACTTTTTCGGTGTTGGATGAATGTTGTCGTTCTTGTCTGTCTGGTGCTGCACAATCAAATCACAAGCTTTACCCAATATAACAATTGACACTAGTACTCGAACCGTTATCAAACTCAGATACGCTATGAATACTAACAGGATTGCCGCTAACCTGAAAATAAATAGAAAAAATTACTATATTTATATATACCTAGGGTCCTTCAAGCGGAGCGTGAAGAAGCAATTATGCAGGCCGGCATAACTGTGCCGACCGACCAGGGATGTTTATCTCTTGCCGGTCGACATTATTTTGGCCTTCACTTCATTTACCATCAGGTGCAGTGAATCCACTTTGTCGAGCCATCGATAAAAAAAAGGTATAAATTATAATTACGATTTTGGCATATCTTTACTCAAAACTTTGGGCTTATTATGTACAGTCAAAAGTACAAATTCAAATTTTCTAATCGCCTATACCTACGCATTAAGTTTAATAGAAACTTTAGTTATTTCTTTTTATGAACTAAATGAAATCCTTTTTATTTTATTATAGTGAAAAAACAAAAGTGGTTACAACTCAAAAGTGTGTTGGCGATTTGAAATTCGAATTTGTTCAGTTACTTATGTGGCTGACTGTACATACCTACAGCCATTTTAGTTTTCATCTATACTAATATTATAAAGCTGAAGAGTTTGTTTTGTTGATCGCGCTGATAGGGAACGTGCACGAACTATAGGTGGCAGCACTACTGGTGGTAGGTCTCTCATTATGTAAGAGGCCGTCTGGGTGGGTACCACCGCAATGTCTATTTCTACCGCCAAGCAACAGTGCATGCACTGTTGTGTTTCGGTTTGAAGGCCATTGTAGCCAGTATAACTACTGGACATAATGAGACTTAACATCTTATGTCTCAGGATGACGAGCGCAGTGGAATGCCACACAGTACTTTGTAAGTCAATTTGCTGGATGGTGTTGCTACTGTTTATGGGTGGTCGTATCGCTTACCATCAGGCGAACGGCATGCTCGTTTCGTCATTCTATGCTACGAAAAAAAAAAAAAATCGACACAAGAGCCATATGTGGATAAAAAAGGAACTTTTCAAAGCTATTATTTATTTTTATTATGTCAAAAATGATAAAACATGGGTTCCGCCTATATTATTGATACCTAGCGTGGCCGGAATAAGCTTTTTTTAGATGCGAGCTAGTTATTTTGATGTTATTGAAATAAAATTAGGAGTTTATGTTCCCTTTATTACAGATATTTTTGTATTGAATATTATCTTCAATACATCTTTATTTTTTATAATTACGTTATGAGACAATTCTAAATGCTTTTGGAACTCATAATTATGTATGTTTTATACAGCTTTTATTATTTTTTTCAATTATCACATGACAATGGCATGTAAGTACTTAGGTACTATTTTTGAGAACATAATAGAATTTCACACTATTTGATTTGTTTATTTTTATGTTTTAGAGCATCCAGATATACAGCAATACATCATCAACAAATTAAATGTTATTTTTCATACTTTTAATATGAATATTTTACGTCAATGCCAAGTATCGATGTGCTAAAAGTGTCAGATTGCGCCACCAGATGGCAGAGCTTACGACGTGCACGTTCCCTATTTCAGGAACTACTGAACCGATTTTTATAAAGTGCTTTTAATATGAAGCTACATTACTCCTGAGTGTTATAGTGTTATAGGTGACTTTTTGTCCCAGGCAAATATTTTTATCCCGAAAAAACTTTTACACGCGGGTGGAGCCGCAAGCAATACTAGTATTGTATAAGTTATGCCCGTGGCTTAATCCGAGTAAAAGTGCGTTTCACAAAACCGGTTTCTTCTTTTTAATGCAAATGCAACACATATACTATTCTAATTGGACATCGTACATATCACTTAATGTCGAGTGACTCTAGTGTGAGTGATTCTATTTACTAGACTTATGCTTTAAATAATTATCTTAATATACAAACCCATCAACTTTGACAGCATGTACAAGCACTCTTGTTATAACAACACCAAGTGGAAGTGGTATGAAACCCATTCTTCGAGCCACCAAATCTGAATGGTCACTGAATGCGTATTTTTGCCTAGTCTGTGCTACATCATATGCCAAACTCACTGTGTATTCTCTGTACACTCCATATGGAATTTCATTGAATCTGGAACAAAACTAGAATATTAGACCTCTTTTGGATATATCAAAGAACCATTATATTTCTTAATAGTCCGCATTCATTTTTTTTTTATAGCTGACACATGACTCCATGAGATAAAAATAAATCCTCAGTCAGAGACATTATAGTGTTTTAATACAATTGGTTAGTAAGAGATCTATGCAAAGAGGATAAATTTATATTTTTTTAAATTTCTTACCTTGTGATAAAGGCATGTTTCACCCAATCAATGATTACTTCAAAAGTAAGGACAAGAATACAATCAGGAGCGAGAATCCAGAAACGTTCTTCTTTCCATGTGTATTCTTTCATAGTTTGCAGAACCACAATAAAAAGCAAAACAGACAAGTGCAATCGTTCTCTTACATCACTGCAAGACACTTGAAATAAATTGTTTTTGTCAAACTTCTTAAATACACTTCCTTTTAATTCTACAAACTGAAATAAATAAAAAAACAGTTATTATTATATTTTATATAATAAAGTTCTACTGTTTTTTTTAATCCTAGTTATTAGCTATAGCACTGAGGAAAAACCAAAATATACAACAAAGACAGGATCCTAAGAGGGACGCCAGAAGTTCAATCAAACCTAAGTGAATGTATATAATACCAAACTTGCTTGTGGCTACGCCTGCGTATATGAGTATTTCCGAGATAAAAGTCCCGCTTTATATTTTCCCAGGATAAAAAGTTAATAAACACAAAAAGTATGCAGGTATTTTCATTGCAGATGGATATGCAAAATAATATTGTTGGGGATAGTGGATTATCACAGACAAATAAAGCCAAATTAACCCGTCAACGCCCGCTTATATATAGCTATTAGCTAATTTCCTTATATAAATGGACACCGGTGTCCACCGCGGGCGTCCAAGGATTAAAGTTGATTCTTACTATACTAAACTCTGGACTGATAATACCAAAACTCTTTTGTCACATGCAACATTGCACAATCTTCGATGATATGCTGCATGTAAAGGGCACGCATATGATACACATGGCTTTCAAATAGTGCTTTTGTATCAAATTACTCTAGTCCATATGTAAAAATATATATATTATGATAGACATATTGAAATACTAGACATATCTGTCTACTCTTTAAATTTACTTTTATTGATTTTTTTCCTGACACAAAAAAAATACTAAGAATATACTCACGTTATTTGACATCATAATAATAAGAAGACTTTTGTTATTGGAGTTAAAAGCCACATTGAGTGTTGTAGCTTGGAACAACACCAACAGACTGTGCAAAACTGTCAAACTTTGTCAAAGAAATTATGGAAAAGTTTTCAACAAATATATTCTCTATCAAAAAGCTGATAACAGTTGCAGATGCCCTGCACTTGCATAGCAAACCCTTACATTTATGCTGCACACACATAATATGTGGAATTAATTTATGCTTCACACACATAATACATAGAATTAATACTTGAAACACACCTAGCATATGGTTGTGTTACATGCTTAATAACGCAGCAGGTGTTCGCATATTATCACACACCTGTAGTCAACATGTTAAACAATATAACTGCCGATAAATGATATAAACACCACCTAAACTATGGATTACAAATAACAATTATGGCACCTGGAGACAATAGCTCTTCAACAGGAATTCAAAAGGATACACACATAGGTCATGGCAAATAAAAGGTGTGGGATAACACCCAAATGCTCTCTTCTTCTGTCTCTGGGCTCTGTTGCAGTCCAGAATAGTGCATCAATTGTGTCCTGACCAAATGCAGAAAACAATCTGTCTCCAACTTCCAGCATATTATAAAATATGTACAGCTTCATAACACTCTGACTTTTCACTAAATGATACATCATATTTGTATCTATATAACACATTAGTATACTGCATATAAGTAATATACAGCCCTTGAGGACATCACATGTCTCTGCCGGTTTTAAAATACTTTTGTAAGGATGTGAATACAATCTGAAATGAAAAATAGGCATGTCAGACCAAATTAAATACAATTTGTTTATGTCTAATTATACATTATAAAATAAGGTGATGTACTGCACTTTTATTCTGTGAATGAATGTAATAAATAATAACAATAATTTATAAATCACTTACCCAAAACATCTTCTAAATAGTCTGTTAAAAAAAGACCAAAATGCTATAAGAAACCTCAAGGGAAGAAACGTGTAAACAAACAACAAAGAATCAGCACATTGAAAAAAACCATAGGCCATGAACTTCTCCAATTCTTGGGGTATTTTTATAAAAGAGTACACTTTTTCCCGCCTCGCTGAAAAGCGTTCTTCGTCATGTTCCAGTAAATAGCCCCGAGTGAGCTCAACGTGTAAAAATGCAAACAATGATGCCGATTTGTCCCCATCTGTAAAAAGTAGACAAGATTCATTGTAAAGATATTATTTCAAGGTGTTCTGCAACAAAATACAAATATATTATGTATGTTACACCTTTGTATTTTACATCTTTTGTACTTTTATCTCCGCTGATATCACTCAAAGATTGTTGAACACTAGAAACCGTCTTAAATCGTAACTTTTTGGTTTGGTGATGTTCACCATCTATATTCGATGTCATTTTTAATATAAATTTCCAATGATGCGCTAATCATATAAACATTAGATACATACTTTACTTTTGAGCAATAAACCATTAAAAACAAAGCAATTTTATATTAACATTGACTTCAGCTGAGCCGGAAAATAAGAAAATTTACTACGGATTACGGAATGCCAAATGCAGGCTATGCAATCTTAGTACATTGGTGACGGTAACTTCAGATAGATTATTGTACTAATTTTAGTTGTACGGGAGTGCAATGGAACGTATACCTAATCTTGATTACTTTCAATTTAGCAGCCTTATAATTTACTGTTTCCATAAAAAGTTTAGAGATGTCGCTACGGTTATGTTATCGCAAGTGTAAATATACTAAATGAGATATACATGCTTACAACAGTATTTTGGGTGCGTTGATGGTCTCTTTAAAATAGCCAAATAATTTTCACGACCGTACTTTGAATTTCTGCTCTTTGGTAGAATTATTTTAAATGAAAACTAAATTGGTAAATAATAAACTCGAGCGATTATAATGACATTTTATAGGTATGCTAATTAATTTTGATTTATATAATTTTATAGTCAAACATGAGCCAAATCGGTTGCAATGTAATAAAAATCGCGAGTTTTAAGTTTACTGTAGAAGCTAAACGTAAGATTTTTTTTTACTATCCTGGCAACATTAAAAATGTCATTCTGGTTAACCCGGTCCAAAGTAAAAACTTAAAACGAATTTGCTGTTTATCAGAATTCTCGTTTTGTTGCAGATTGCCACTTCTATATTATTATAATAATCCGTTGAGTTGAGATTTTGTCCTCCGGTTGCTGTGATAACTGCTTCGTATGAGTGTTCTGTGTAGTGAGATATAGACTCGAAGTGTTGTGGCGAGACAGTGACTCTTTTTCTTTTTTCTGTTGATTTATTTGTGAGATAGGACTTTGATTATGTCGATGTAGTGTTTATATTCAATTTATTATTATATTATACTTTTAAATCTATCTTCATCTTTTTAGTTCAATATTTATGATCCAAATATATAATATTATGTGAATGTATCTAGGTCTTGTCAAATAGATGTTTTAATTCACTTCTTTCGTTTTATTTACATTTGCCCTAAATTCAAATTTGAATAATCGGATTTTTATACATTGATACTAGAGTACCCACCTATATATTATAATATCATTATGTAGTGTGATATAATAGGTCTATAAAACGAGTACAGATGGCGCTGTAAATTTGTTACCAATAAAAAGGCCGGAGAGATATCTCTATTTCAGTATATTATAAAGTACTCTGTGGCCAAATGCCAAATTGCCAACCAACAGACTCAGTGTTACCACCTAGATTTTTAATAATCCGCCAATTTCGTTGTATATTTCCGTCAAAAAGCCGTTAAAAATATTTTTTGTTCGTAAATTATAGGCGTTAAACTGAAGTTATATGTATATTTTCACAGATTAATTACACAGGTTTATTAATTTAAAATAATATAATATCGTCTGTTGCCATCATAGAAGCTGCAGAACTCGATAGCGGATCATAGCGTTGCAGTGTTCCAACCGTATTAATTACAGCATCAAGCAATTGCAATTGACTTTTTGCCATTTTTAATCCAGATGAAACAATCACTCAACACACTATAAGTTGCTGAATACTGATAAAAACTAACATAACAAGTGTGTAAACATTGGATTCCAGATACTTAGCAGGGAAGTCCATGAACATTGCAGAGTATAAATACTACAAAACACGTCTTTGATCGACCTTATTGCAATCATACAAAATAATTCATGTAAAAATCTGCATAAATTTTAGAAATATAAAAGGCATATTTACCTGTAGATAGTTTTTGTCCCGTTAAATATCCCGTGAGCCCATTGATGTATAAAAAAACCCAAGGTACACAATCAGCTTTTCAGAAAAGTCCGCGAAAAAAAAAAAAAACAGAAATCCCGACTGCGTTAAAATCTGCCATCTTTATTAAATTCATTGAAGAACTGAAAAGATAGAAACAGGATTTTAATTTGAATATATTATTTTGGTTTTGAATAATCTTAGTTGACAGCGTTTGTGAACACTGTCAACTAAGATTGTTGAAAACCAAAATAAAATATTCAAATTGAAATCTTGTTTCTATCTTTTCAGTTCTTCTTTGTTATAAATAGTATCTACATCACATCAATTGTACCTACATTAAAATCAGATCTTATGACGAACTTCGATTTGTATAAAACTTGTTTATTTTTTTAAATTAATGAATAAATTAATTTTATATGGATATTGCTTTCTACTGTAGGTACTAGGTAGGTATCATCTCGTCTTGTATAAAACTTGAATAACTATCGAAATGTACGAATAATTTTATTTGTAGACATCATTGCGACTTATCCAATATCATTTGATTATGTTTTAGTTTTCCTCGTGATCCAATTCGATGAGAAGAATGGACATCAATCGTCACGCAGAAAGGATGTGAAGATTTTTTAAAACCGGTTAAATCAACATACATGAAATAAATAGAAAAACGATTCGACTCAATGGAACTCTTGTTCTACGTGCGGTACTCGCGTTTAAGAAACAACTTGATGTGGTAGTCATAATATCACATTTGTGTTTACTCAATCAAAACTTGTAATTTTTTGTTTCATATTTTAGTTTGATTTATCGACAACATTTAACGATTCTCATTTTTGGGTTATTTTAGATATCAATGCGTCAGCCGTTAGAAAGATTTCTTCCCGTTTTCAGCGTATACAAATCCGCTAGATATGACGGAAAATCTGTTAAGTTGGTAATGCTGCCAAAAGTCAATGTCAATTGTCAAGTTCAATGATCTGTCAAATATTGGTTGGTACCACAGAACAATAACTTGCTTTAGTTTTTTTTTTTGTATATGGCACTTGTGTTCACATTTTGCCAATGTCAAGTTTGGGTTGTCTTTTTTTATTATCTTGTAGTATGTCGAAGTAAAGCAGTGGCTACCTTACCAAGACTTTATCGAGGAGTTTTGGCGCCAACAAAAAAAACAATTGATTAGCACAATTATTTCAATTCACTTCATTTGAGCCCTTTAATAGAACTATATTGGATAATATACCACCATAATTATGCAATATAACACTAAGTATCACCAAAATAATGAATTAAAACAAGAGCACCTCATGACACTTCCAAGTTCCCGCCAAAAACCCTTGCTTTAGTTTTTTTTTTTTTATAATGGCATTTGTGTTCACATTTTGCCAATGTCAAGTTTGGTTCGTCTATTTGATTATCTGTAGTATGTCGAAGTAAAGCAGTGGCTACCTTACCAAGACTTTATCGAGGAGTTTTGGCGGCAACAAAAAAAACACTTGATTAGCACAATTATTTCAATTCACTTCATTTGAGCTCTTTAATAGAACTATATTGGATAATATACCACCATAATTATGCAATATAATACTGAATATCACCAAAAGAATGAATTAAAACAAGAGCACCTCATGACACTTCCAAATTCCCGCCAAAAACCCTTGCTTTAGTTATTGTTTTTTTTTTTTTTCTCTTTGGCAAGGCGTGGTTTGCGCATCTGCCAGTGTCAAAGTTTTTGGAAGTTACATATATAATATTGTTTCTTTGTTATCCTCAGTAGTAGTAGTACTATGTCGAAGTAAAGCAGTGGCTACCTTACCAAGACTTTATCGAGGAGTTTTGGCGGCAACAAAACAAACACTTGACTAGCACAGTTATTTCAATTCACTTCATTTGAGCCCTTTAATAGAACTATATTGGATAATATACCACCATAATTATGCAATATAACACTAAGTATCACCAAAATAATGAATTAAAACAAGAGCACCTCATGACACTACCAAGTTCCCGCCAAAACTCCTCTTTAGTTATTGTTCTGTGTCATCAGTATTGGCGTGTCATGACATCAAACTCTATATTGTCTATGAAAGGTTATGTTTGTTTGAGTGTAGGGTACATAGAGGGCACTGCCAGCAATATTATAAAACACCATGCCCTTTAAAAAAACATATTTTAAAAAGATTTATACAGGAAAGTTTCATTGGATATTTCAATACATGAAATTAAAAATCAAAGCTTTTTTGTGTGTGAATTTAGAAATTCATGGATGACCAAAATTTTCCGAACGGTATGCGTAAAATATTTTTTAACGAGTAAGTGATGTATTGCCGCAATATTTGAAGTTTGTCATTGGCGCCCATTAGACAGTACATTTTGCTGTCAGTTTTACCACAGTCATGTCTGTGAGTGATGAATAACCTATCGTCTAATGTTGTGATTAATGTTTGAATGACGGTGATTGATGAATATCTGGATTTTTTGGTTTGCGCGTCATGCAACCATCAATCATGACTTTTGCGCGATCGTCTAAAGGCATTTCGTCAGGTACACGTCAGTCAGCGTGTGAACAGCGATGGAGTTGGACATATTGTACTGCGTTGACAAGGCGCCCGCGCACCTGTGCAACCAATCACACACTCTCCGAACTAATATTATGCTACAGTCAGAGGAAGAGTTTTTTATTTTAAGTTTTGAAACAATCCTTGAGTTGTGGGATACCACAACTCAGGTATAATAGAGATAATAGAGAAAATAGTTGCCATAGGTAGTCCTTATCTTCTTTTGTATCTTGTATTACAGACTAAACTAATCTATACATATATGTAATCCTCCTAGCCAGTTTCGGCCACGGTGGCCAATCTTAACGGAGATCAGCCAGGTACGCAGGAGATCTTATAGTGCACAAGTGTGTGCGCAATACACAGGTGCACTCGCTATTCCTTCACTCTTATAGTCCGGTGAGACGGCACTCCGACATGACCGGAGATAGATCAGGCGCAGGACCAACCAGCTTTACGTGCTTTCCGAGGCGCGGGGGTATCACACCACCAACTTCCTGACTCCGAGCTGCGACTCAGTAATTTTTAAGATGGAAAAACCGAGCCACTATATTTTTGGCTCGAACCGGGATTTGAACCCAGGACTTCAGCTACAAACCGTACTTATAACGCGTACGCAATACAACCACGCCACCGAGGCAGTCATGCATCTATACTAATATTTTAAATGCGAAAACTTTGATGTTTTTTACTCAATCCCATCAGAACGGGAACAGATTGGGATAAAACTTGGCACAAAGATAGAGTACCACATAGGCTACTTTTATCCCGGGAAAATAATATATAGCTGGAATTTTATCCCGGAAAAACTATTTTACAAGGGCGTTGCCGCTAAACGAAGCTGGGTAAAATAAAAGTATGGCTATGAAATTCTCTTTTTTACAGCCAATATTTTACCCAACGCCTTCATGTTACGCTTTTTGCTCGAAATTACAATTTCTTTTAAAAGTATTCATACCAAAACGAGTGAAAACGTGTGTTCTCCGTAAAATCTTGAGTATGACTGAAGGTGATTTTGAGTGATTGTGTAAGGTCAATTTGTTTTCATCAGTTACCATTATTCACTCGTCAATCATGAGTGATGGAATTGAATGCCGGTTGTGTGAGCGTGTAATGAGCGCCATTAGTCCGTAGTGAAAACGAAATAAATAAAATTTTGAATATTAAGTTTGTGTGATATTTAAGTTTGTCACGTCATAACTATATTTATTGTTAGTGACAAAGATATACTGTAAATTAAGGATTAAAAGCATTTTATTCCGACGCCACGGTACTGGTGGTAGATCTCTCGTATGTAAGAGTCCGTCTGGAATGTGGATGGGTACCACCGCAATGTCTATTTCTACCGCCAAGCAGCAGTGTGCAGGCACTGTTGTGTTTCGGTTTGAAGGACATTGTAGCCAGTGTAACTACTGGACATAATGAGACTTAACATCTTATGTCTCAGGATGACTAGCGCAGTGGAATCATATTGACAGATCGTGTTCTGCGCGAAGAAGCGGCGCAAGAAACTCCCTCAGAGTTTCTTGCGCCGCTTCCTGTTCACAGCGATAACACGTTCCAAAGTGGTAGTAGATTCATGACGATTCAAAAGAGCTTTTTAAAGTCTATTTGAATAAAGAACATTTTGAGTTTCAGTTTGAGTTTGAATACCACACAGTACTTTATAACTCAAGGTGCTGGATGGTGTTGCTACTGTGTATGGGTGCTCGTATCGCTTATCATCAGGAGAATGGCGTCGTCATTCTATGCAATAAAAAAAAACGACGCTACGTATATGATCTGTCCTGCTTATAAATAATATAACTGTAAATATCATTTTAATTGAATTACACTTTCGTCATGCAATGCATTGCTTTTAAAACCGTTTAATATTTAGAGTATTAGTAACCACTACAGTAAACCTGAAAATAAACAGAAATACTGTCATCTATAGGATTTTAATGGCGACACAGATCGTGAACGCCCTCTATAAAATAATAATTGAAGCAGCCGTAATTTTGACATATGTCAATTGGCACGAAAACTCGACGAGTTGTCTCTCTATTCCCTATGTATATAATACTCTTTGGTATTTTTTCTCTGTGATTGCCACATTGGTGGTCCAATTCGCTGTAAATTCGTCACGAATCACGATGTAGACTGATTCTCCTAAACGTTCCAAATGTTATGTGCCTAGCAAATAGTTCAGTAAATACTTAATTGCCTTTAAAAGTATTTCTAACCTTAGGCAGATCGTGTGACAGTGCTGCCATCTTTATTAATTTACCACTAAAACTGGTGGTTTAGACGCTACTTTTAGAAGAGAAATGTTGGTTTTGTTAAAATAGTATAAAAAAAGTTGCCAAAAAATAAATTATAACCCTCAGATAAAAAAAAAAAGCATACCTCTAGAAAATCAGGCATTTCTAGTGGTTTGGGTTTGGATTTAGCTAGTTGGGTTCGAACATTCACTTTCTGGTGGGTTTGCCGAAAAAGAGTTAGCAACACTTCCATATAAGTCAAATTTTAAATTTAGCAACACATGAATGAATGCATGCACGCCATCGTCCTCAAAACTCATTACCGACAGATTGCATACGTTTAATATTTTTCTATAGTATTGCTTACTATTAGATGCAATAGAAAACCGATATTTATAACGTGTAATCAATAACTGGACATTGTAAATACGTTCTTCTAGTATCACCATGGCGTCAAGTGAAGGTCGAAGTGCTCAGTCAAACTTGCATCAGCAAGACCTAACCAAATTGGTGAGTGAAAATCTTTTTTTTCCCGCTTGTTCTATCAAATATTACAATTATTAGGGATAAGCACGGTTTAAACAATTATAATTATATTTATAAATCAACATAACCTATCAAACTCATAGTATTCAAATGGTTTGGGTAATTTTTCAGGATGTAACAAAATTATCGGCTCTCTCCCCTGAAGTTATATCAAGGCAAGCAACGATTAATATAGGTACTATTGGGCATGTAGCTCACGGCAAATCAACTGTTGTGAAAGCTATCTCTGGAGTGCAAACTGTTAGATTCAAGAATGAACTGGAGAGGAACATTACTATCAAATTAGGTATGTATAAAACTTGAACTATAACAAAACTTGCAGACAATGTAAAGAACTAACCTGTAATGCTTATGTGTAACATTTGGTGTAAATTACATGATAAATATGCAGTTGAGGATAAAGAGATCATAAATCCATGTGTTATGAATAGATTTCAAAGCATTATTTTTATTTTATAATTCCTTATTATAAAATGTTTGTTTATATTGTCTGGAAGTTCTAATAAATAATACATAATTTTATGTTCATTAATCCTTCAACGCCCGCGGTGGACACTGGTGTTCATTTATATAAGGAAATTAGCTTATAACTATATATAAGCGGGCGTTGACGGGTTAAATAACTTATTGTATACTACTTTGCTATAATCAACTTGGTCCTAATGTTTATTGTGTCAAGCAACAGTTATAAACATTATAATTCAATATTTCATATTACAAATATTGTAGTACCTGGATTACTTTCATTCATCTCATTCATTGGAATATACTTATATTTTACTTACATTAAATTTTTATAATATAATGTGAACTGATATGTGGCAGGCAATTAATTTATTTATTTGGAATAGTTCTAAAACTCATTTTTTATTTTGTGTTATGTTTTAAACTATTAATTGTAATATATAATAAAATCTTCCAACATAAACATTCAAATAATTTCACTTATCTGTGTAATCTAACAGAAGTTTTGCAATATACCATGTCTCAAATTAAATATATTTGGAAAACTATTTTACTATTTTTATACTATAAAGTTTTTTCTCTTTCACCTAAACAAAACATGGTATGTTGCAGAGCGCCTGTCGGACTCAGATGTAAAAATGTACACTGAAAGGGCAGATGAAAGGATTGAAAACATATTCTTAGACAAAATAAAAAAAGAGAGAAAAAGAAACATGTCTATTGAATCTGAAGAGGAAGAGATTGCTTCTAAGAAACAAAAGAAAACCAAAAAAGTAAAAGATTCAGAAGAATTCATCATAGAAAAAATTATTGGCTTCAAGTATGAACTTGGAAAAGAATTTTTCCATGTAAAATGGAAAGGTTGGCCAGACAGTGAAAACACATGGGAACCTATTGAAAATTTGGATAATTGTCCAGACATTATTAAAGAATTCCTTCTTACAGAGGAAAGCAAAAACTATAGCCGAATTGAAAAACTAAAGGAAGAAATATCATTTGATAATTTGTTATGTGAAGAACAACTTTTAAAAAGATATGATGAATTTGATGATGTTGAACTAATAAAAATAAAGAATGACTTGTTACTTAAACTATTATCAATGACAGTATTATCTGAAGATCAAGAAATGTATGCAACTGAACTTGTGCAAAAAGCTAGAGATATTTTACAATTGTATGTTTTTACAAGAACAAGGTGTTGTCAATTGATGAAATTAAAAGATTGGGAAGAAATTTTAAATCAAGTAGATAAATCTAAGAAATTGATAGTAGAAAACAATGTTGACTTAGATGGGCCCCCTGAAAGTTTCACATATATTAATCAATCCATACCAGGTCCTGGTGTTGTTATCCCTGATGAACCTCCCATTGGCTGCGAGTGTTCTGCTTGTAACTGCCGTTCAAAGACATGCTGTGGCATGCAAGCAGGTTTTTTTGCCTATACAAATAAGAAAAGGCTTCGGGTAGCTCCAGGTACCCCCATATATGAATGTAATAAAGCATGTAAATGCTCTTCTGACTGCAATAACCGAGTTGTTCAAAGTGGGCGAAATGTTAAACTTACAATATTCCGCACATCAAATGGCTGTGGGTGGGGTGTAAAAAGTGAACAAAGAATAAGAGAAGGTCAGTTCATTTGTCAGTATGTAGGGGAAGTCATCACGTTTGAAGAGGCAGAAAAGCGAGGAAGGGAATATGATGCAAACGGACTTACATATCTGTTTGATCTTGATTTCAACTCAGTTGAAAATCCCTATGTTGTGGATGCTGCACATTTAGGAAATGTGTCCCATTTTATAAATCATTCCTGCGACCCCAATTTAGGTGTCTGGGCAGTGTGGGCTGATTGTCTTGATCCCAATTTACCTATGTTAGCTTTGTTTGCAACACGGGACATAGAAATAGGTGAAGAAATATGCTTTGACTACTTACAAAAATCCCCTGAAAATGATATGAGTAATAATAGTGCTTCTGTAAACACTATTGATACTGAAGACAATGATGTAGAGGTGGCAAATGGTTCAGAGGCAGGCATGGCATCAGCTCCTGGGTCACCAGTAAAGTCCAGATTTGAAATCCAACAACAAAACATGGCAATGTTAAGGAATCGAACTGAGTGCAGATGTGGCACTACCAAATGTAGAAAATATTTGTTTTGATTCATAATTGTTAAGACATATCCACAATTATTAGTTTTGTTATGAAGTGTGTTGCAATTTAAAAAATAATGTGTTTATTATTTGCATTTACATTGATGGTTCTTATTTGGAACATGTTTTATATTGAATATTATATTACTGAATCTCATTTCAGTTTATTTAATTGTCCACAAAATATTTTTTTAAATATGTTGTAATATTTGGCTGCCTTAACATTACATCTGTGCCTGTAGTACAGAATATTGCATAAGTAGCATATAAAACAACTTAGTTTTACTACACTTTAGATTAATGTGACATCATAGTGTTTGAGTTGAACTGTGAAATTTACAACATGAAACTATTTTGATATGAAATGATTCATTTAGTTGAAGATATAGAGATGTTCATATAGATTTTCTACAAATTTATAAAAATATACCATCCTGTACTGTGCCTTATATTGTAAATATTTGTATCTTTCTGTATTTCGAGCTATATAGTCAATAGAATACATGGTATTTTTAACCGACTTCAAAAAAGTAGGTTTTTTATTCGACCCGTATGTATGTAAGTTTGTATGGCTGCAATTTTCTCAAAACTACTGATCCGATTTTATGAGGTTTTCGTTATTCAAATGTATATTTTCCAGGGAAGGTTTAAGTATTTAATTTATTAGGATCTGATAAAGATCTTTGGAGATAGACAACGGAACTCTTCAATAACTAACAGCAGATGACCCGCGAATGCCGCAATCGTATCTATGATGTATTGGTTACACTATTCTATAATTAACTAACAATAAAGCAATAAATAAAATCTTTTTAACAAAAAATAAAACGGACTTCAAAACCACTTCAAACAAAAAAAAATTAACTTTAAATACATACATTTTGAGTCGGTGCCTAATTTAAATTGACAGCTAAGCTAAGCAAATACTCGAACAAATATACAAAAACAATGTTCAATTTAAATTAGGCACCAACTCCAAATATATGTATATAACATAATTTTTTTTTTTTTGAAAGCACATTTTTTTTTAATATCATTGGAACCAACTGTGCTAACAAGTGTTTTGTTTTATTTTTAATTACCTATTTTATAATATAAGCATGGCTTACCAACAAATGGACTTCAGGTCCATGCTCAAGTTTCCAAGCTAAGTGTTGTAAAATACAAACTTATTTGAAAATCTATACAAACAAAAAATATACATCTTGTTCTTTCTGTAATGCTATGCAATCGTCCGTTGATCCTATGTCTGTTTAGATTACAATAAGCTAAGGCATTAGTATGCCGACGGCTTACACTTACAGTAAATGCAAACCTAATTGAGTCAATGTAGTAAAATACGATTTCGATTATAAGGTTTGCTAACGTTTGTATATATGTTCAAAATGTGTTCATAATTATAGTTAACTAAGGTCAGGTATTTGCAAAAATATTTTGCTAGAACTGGTGTCCATTTTTTGATAAGCCAATGAGTTCAAGTTATAATATGGTTTACTATTTTTTAGAATAGTTTATTTGAATACATAATTAAATGGAATATTGAGTTTTCTTTTCATTTTGTTCAAAAATGCAAACCTCTGAATTCTTATTGAATCCATATTCAATGTTGTTGTTAGCGTCGTTGAATAACGCCAGTTACACAGTAGACCAATATTTTGATTTACACAATTCCTACTTATTTATTTATTTTAAAATAATTATTTTCTACTTACTGTGGTCCCCAATTTTGCTATCGTGGCGATAGGGAACCACTACCTAACGGTCAGCGCCCAGCCTCAAAGACGTAAGGGCGAATACCTAATATTGAATTTAAATGAGTCGTTGGATGTCTTCTATTTTAAAAAATGGTCTGTTATTGGGCGATCTTGTAGGGAACAAATATTTTATATCCGAAGTAACTGGAAAATACTTTACGCATTATCAATATTATTACAATATTTATATATACACCTATATATATATGTATATATATTTAGACAAATTGTGCTTTCTTTTATAGGTTACGCTAACGCGAAAATTTACAAATGCGACAATCCGAAATGTGCTCGGCCCACGAGCTACATATCGGGAGGTTCCTCAAAAGACGACAATTTCCCGTGCCTGCGGCCCGCGTGCTCGGGTCGTTTCCAACTGGTGCGCCATGTTAGCTTCGTCGACTGCCCCGGGCACGACATCCTCATGGCTACCATGCTTAACGGTGCAGCGGTCATGGACGCCGCTTTACTTCTGATTGCCGGTATGTACATTGTTTGAATATTTATTTTTATCTGTAATTAGTAATTACTCTAATTTGCTTTATTGCGATGGAGTCCAATCCTAGGATGCCATGAGTACTTATGCGTTCAGCGATTAACTTTTTGTTTGCAAAAAAGTAAGGAATAGTAATTTGACGACGTTATCCGATGAAATACATTACTTATATCTCTTCAGGAAACGAGTCTTGCCCACAGCCGCAGACCAGCGAACACTTGGCAGCCATTGAAATCATGAAACTTAAACACATACTGATCCTCCAAAATAAAATTGATCTTGTAAAAGAAGGACAGGCCAAAGAGCAACATGAGCAGATTGTCAAGTTTGTGCAAGGAACCGTGGCAGAGGGCGCGCCTATAATACCCATATCTGCTCAATTAAAGTATAACATTGAGGTAATTGATTTTAATTTCTAAACCACAGTTATTTATAAGCTTAAACAACGAAAAGAACTTTGTTGTTAACGTATACTTTTATATAGAACTAGCTTTTGCCCGCGGCTCCGCCCGCGTGAATGAGTTTTCCCGGTATAAAAGTCCCGCTTAAAATGTAGCTTATATGACACGTTCGTAGATTTACCATAGCAGCGCCATCTATTGATTACTTACTCAACCCAGTCGAAAGGTATCGACATCTGTTAGAATCATTCATAGCAGCGCCATCTATTGATTACTTACTCAACCCAGTCGAAAGGTATCGACATCTGTTAGAATCATTTGGAGTTAAGATAATTGTGACTGTCAAATAATAACAGACAAATAATTAGCAATAAATTAAAATTGCGACTATAATTTGAGATTTAAACTATCCTATCTCTCAAGTTGGATCGAACTGCACATGGTGTGCGAATTTTATTATAATCGGTTAAGTGGTTTAGGAGTCCATTGAGGACAAACATTGTGACACGAGATTTATATATATTAAGATAAATCGTCAATTTCGCAATAAATGTATACACTGGATTGGATCACTGACAAAAAATGTAATGAAATAAACCAACCCCCGTAACACAAGTTACAAGACGCAGTTCTCAGGGGGCCCTTATAACCTCAACATGGTGCGGCAACAATGCTCTCATCAATGGTATTGACTACTTTTTGGTTTTTTACATCTGTCAAATGTTTATTGCACATGAAACCTAACACAAAGAATTATTAAAATCTGCTAAAAAAATCGACAAGCTTACAACTTACAAGCCTTTGAAGTAAGTATTAATAAACAGAAAACAGGAGCATTACAGGTATTAATGCTGTTTCACAGAGGGCCTCCTATTTCTTATCATTAATTGTTACTTCCTACTTTAGATTTTGAGCATTATTCTTGTTTCATCATACTTTCAAAAGGGTAGGTGCCCTATTGCAGGATGGTGAAAGATAAAGATAGGGTAACTACCCTATTGATGCAATCATGAAAGATAGATACTTACATTAATTTAATTGTCTTATGATATTGACAGGTTCTATGTGAATATATCACCAAGAAGATTCCAGTTCCTCTACGAGATTTCACATCTCCTCCGCGCATGATCGTGATTCGTTCGTTCGATGTAAACAAGCCAGGTTGCGAGGTGGACGACCTTAGGGGCGGAGTGGCCGGCGGATCTATTCTTCAAGGAGTGCTTACTGTTGGCATGGAAATCGAAGTAAGCGTCAAGTCAAGATAATTTATTGTTTCACTGTTATTAAATGTTATCAATGGCGTAGCCAGCTTTGAATTCGGGGACTCTCAAATTTTGATGCGACGCGGGAAGGGTCAAACCCAAAATTTAACCTAAGTACATACTTATGTAAAGGGGTAATGCTCACACACACCCCCCCCCCCCCCCCCCCCACCGCTACCTGCCTACGTCCTTTTTGCGTATTGTTTTCCTTCCGATTCTACCCTCTTAGAATGTGGCATAACAAACACGACACGTAAGTCCGTGTTTTTGAATTGACAAGAATCACATGTTAGTCTCTCGACCAATCACAATAAAAAAAGACACGGATTGGCGTGACGTGTTTTTTTCCACATTTTAAGGAGGCTCGCAATCATGTTCCCGGAATCAAAGCTGTCAATCAAATTAAAATACTATAGTCTGTATTATTTAAGCATAGCGTAAATGTAATAATTATAATCAATAATATTTTTGAAATGAGCCTAAGTTAGTTCTTTACGAACAGTCTCACAAACTATCTATATGTTACAGGTAAGACCCGGTCTAGTAAGCAAGGATGCTGATGGCAAATTGACGTGTACACCAATTTTCTCCCGCATCGTTTCTCTTTTTGCTGAACAAAACGAACTTCAATATGCAGTCCCTGGTGGTCTTATTGGTGTTGGAACAAAGATTGAACCTACTCTGTGCCGTGCAGACAGACTTGTTGGTCAAGTAAGTTTTTTTATGGTATTCTTAAAGGGGTAGTAAATGTATAAACTTTGTGACAATATTATAAGACAATATATTAGGTTCAATATATTAGCCATTCTGGCCCATGTTAGTGAAATTTGATGTTCTCATGCGCGTAGCCAGGGGTGGCAAGGATGGGCAAAGTCCACCCTATAAAAAGCCTTCTGCTTAGCTAAAGGTGGCAAGGCTGGGCGGGACCCACCCTAGAAACATTTTTGCTCTCCCTAAAAATTAGAACTGCTGCCTCCCCACCTAGAGAAAATCCGTAGCTACGCCAATGAGTGTTTTAAATGCACCTCGAACTACCCATTAAAATATTAGCGTAAGACTTGCAGTACATTTTGACAACTTAATACTGCATTGACAGGTACTTGGAGCTGTAGGCGCTTTGCCTGGAATATTTGTAAAGCTGGAAGTTTCGTACTACCTTCTGAAGCGTTTGCTCGGTGTACGCATGGAGGGTGACAAGAAAGCTGCTAAAGTACAAAAGCTAACTAAGAATGAGGTAAGAGGTTAAGTTTCTTTTGTGACGATAAATTATCTTTGCATCCCACTCTGAATGCGCGTGGCTTATATAAGTCTCGATTGTCGCACTTGTATCGAGATATAAATTTATATCGCTTTGTATCTTAAGATATGAAGATGTAAAAATATACATAATAGTTGTGTGTGGTATGGCGATTTTTATGGTAAGATATATTGGAAGTAATTGAAGTATATCATGGTATAATGTATTAGGTTGGGGAAAAAGTTTCTTCGCATTTAATATGAAAACTCAAGACTCCTTTTTTTAAAGTTTATTTACATTTAATTACAGTATATAGGTGGCATTTTTTTCGATGACTTTCTGCCATCTTGGAGGTAGTGCCATAATCCCATTGCTGCAGAAATTTTGGGACTTCTGATCAAAAAAACGCAACGAGTAGTTTTGGCAGTCCTCTCTTGATGTTAAACAGACACTGCCTAAAGAATTCTGAAGAGACCGAAACAGGTGGAAATCTGAAGGTGCGAGGTCAGGGCTATATGGTGGATGCATTAACACCTCCCAGCCAAACTCTCTTAATTTTTGCTGAGTGGCTAAAGCTATGTGTGGTCTAACGTTATCGTGATGAAAGACCACACTTTTTCTATTGATCAAATCCGGCCGCTTTCTCTTAACTTCGTGCTTTAATCTCATTATAGTAGGGACAAACTAATATGACCGGTATGACATGACACGGTTTTGAATTTTTTGGGTAGACGTTCTCACAGAGATATCGCGTCGGGAGAAAAATTGAATTGTCATACCGGCCAGCTTAGTTTGTCCGAACTATAGTTGTTGGCAGTGGATATCCGAATCGATGGTTCTGCTAAACGGTAAAAGCTCATAATGAACAATGCCCTTCCAATACCACCATACACACAGCATCACCTTATTGCGAGTTAACCCAGGTTTCACCACAGTCTGTGAAGCCTGACCGACCTTTGACCACGACCTTTTTCATACGTTCTTGTCGTACGTGATTCATTTTTTATCACCGGTTATCAATCTCTTCAAAAAGGATTCGGTTTCATTAAGTCTCAATAAAGAATCGCAAATGAGTACGCTGTTCATTAGGTTTCTTTCAGTGAGCTCGTGTTGTACCCGAATATCGAGCATTTTTGTGTACCCAGCTTTTTTCAAATGTATCAAAACTGTTAAGTGGTCAATTCTCAGTTCTTCAGCTATGTCGTAACTACTGATATGTCGATCTTGCTCCACTTTTTCAAAAGTGGCGTCCACTTTATGCGTAACAGGGCGACCAGAGCGAGGTGCATCTGACACCAAATTTTCCGGATTGAAAACGCTTGAACCCACTTTGTGCTACTCTTACTGACACTGCGTTAGGTCCATAAACGTTTTTCGCTGTTTGCTGTTCATTTTCTCCTTTTTTATTTATAATAAAATTTTAAAATGTATCGAATTTCTTCATTAGCTTCACTCATTTTGACAGAAAGAAAAGTAAATGAAAAATAGCTGAAAACAACATTTTACTAATTTCTTTATTTTTTTTAAATGTAACCTTTTTAATGTCATCAAAACCAGCCAGATATAAATATTACAGCCAAAGAGATTTTATTACAAGTTTATACATACTATATGCGAAAAGACTTTTTCCACGACCTATTACATATTTACATTATAGCTGCCGTGTGTGATGCGCTCAAAGCACACCATTTACACTTTGAATAATATCTAGTATTAAGTTACATGCAATAATACGATCACTCATAGTTATCGATGAACGACCGTTTCCAATAAACGATCCCAATCTTCGATCCGATCCCGAGGATGAACTGAAAATGAAAATCAAAATAAGTTATTTGTACGCAATAAAAAAAACTTATCTCATTAATAAATCGTCCAAGTGATTGGAATCGTTTATTGAAAACCGCGGTCAGTAATTTTATAATCGATCGATTTACAAATGATCCGATATAACCAATAGCGTAAGCAATAAGGTGGGGCATGACTGGAAAAATGACCCTTGGCCCGAGAGGAGGAGGTGGGGGGCTCTCAGGAGACGGGATTTATTTTGGTTTTTATACAAGTTGACGTGGGATCGTATAAGATTAATTCGCCACGGGCCTCTAGTTGTAAGGGTAGGTGTAATTATGCCACTGGATATAATAACATAAGGATGACATTTCAAATGATCTAAAGTCGAAACTAATAGACAAATAAGGTTTCACCACTGACCAAAACACAACATATTGCAGAGTGAAGGTATCGATAAAATCGGAAATGTTTCTAAAATCGTTATAATATAATAAATATTCCAATAACATACTTCATAATTAGGGTTATTTTTGATAGTAATTAATACTCCCATTATACAATACCTCATTTATTCAAATAGGACCTTAATGTGTACAGATTTCACATGAATTTAAAAAAGTCTAGTTCACAGTGTATTTTAAAATATAATGGTTGCTTTATTAAAACCATCAATGTAGCATTCACAATAGATCTTTATTTCAGGTGTTATTGGTCAATATTGGATCGCTAAGTACCGGCGGTAGAGTCATAGCTACGAAGGCTGATTTAGCCAAGATTGCTCTGACCAATCCTGTATGCACGGAAATTGGAGAGAAAGTAGCTCTTAGCAGAAGAGTGGAAAATCATTGGCGGTATGTATGGAAATTGTTTGCCTACGCTCTTCCAACATTATACCTAGTTACCTATTACTTATGCATTTAATTTTTCAACAGATTAATTGGCTGGGGTCAAATCCAAGGTGGCGAAACCATTGAACCGGCGAAAAACTAATTATTATGACTTTTTATACAACATACCAGCCTCTACTCGTAAAGAGACAATTTAAGAAATGTCTTCTGTTTGTAATATAGACTTTTTAAAGTTTTAAAAACATTGTTCTCTTTATGAGAAGATGAACTATTGTAATCTATATGTATATTTAATAAACTATAAATATAATAAGCCTATGTGATTTCTCCTGCTACCTTGTGATCTATAGTTAGGAATAAATAAGATAACAAATAGAGATTACCATACTGGGTAAATAATTTATTGATTTTGTTCTTTTATATTTGCGAAAATGACTTAGGCCATGTATATAAAAGTATTGATATCTTCATCATCCCGGCGCATGTACTTGTGTTCAATGAGCCATTCTAGCTGTTCTTTTATCATCTTTTTTGAAGGCAAGAACATATTCTTCAAAATTTCGACGAGTTCACTCTGAAAAGTATATATAATTTTTAAATTAAAAAATAAGCAGCCTAAATTTATACATAATATACAAGGTATTTTTGTTTATAGTGATTAAATTTATGAAATTGTTGAGATTTACCTGAAGAGCAGTATTTGTTATACGCTTCCTCATCTTCAGAATTTTTATAATAGCTTCTTGAGTCCTTAATATTCGTAACTGAACTATTGAATGATTGTCTTCCAATTGGGATCGTTCCGTGCTTAATTGCAGTCGACCAATCAAATTAATTTTGCCCCGACGCTGCGGTTTGCCATTTTTAATGAGTGAGAATTCTTGATTTACCCAAAATGTCGTATTTTCAGCAAAGTCTTTTGGATTTTGTACATTGGGTTCATAGCACAACAACTGTCGTTTCAGTTTCGGAAAAGCAACCAAAGACCATAAAGTCCTCCTAAGCTCTGGATCAGGAAGTTCAGTAGCCAGTCTTAAATTTTCGTAACTTATTTTCTCCATAGGACGCTGATTCCAAGCAAACAAAACAGCCATTTGAAATGTAGTAACATCTAGATCAAATCTGCCAACTGAATTGGCAAAAGTGATTGTCCCGTTGCTCATATGATGGTACCATTGTAATTTACGACCAGAATGCTTCTTTTTGTAAAACTCCTCTACTTCAGGAATATAATCTTCTAATTCTAAAGGAAGACTTACGGTAACTCTTTCGGATCCACGAGCCCATGCTCCAGCGTTGAGAATTTTGATGTTAATTGCATCATGACGTGTTGTGTCCGCCCTAAACTGAGTATTAAGGTCTTCGCTGACTTTAATATCTTGGAACATACGAGCAAGCTTGTTTACATAATCGGCTGGCATGCCTACTTCACGCAACCATTCTACCATATCTTCCTCTTTTTCGGAATCGGCACTAGAGTCTAAAATTAATCTTCTGGTTAAATGTGCCTTGTGGTATCTCATAAACACATCTTTATTTTCAATATACTTTAACACTAGCAGTACATCCTTTAACCTAAATTCTATCTGTTCACTAGTTAATCGTTTACTCAGTGGTGTTTTTCGCAGAAGCATATCACAGTAATTAGCAAGCAGTTCTGGACATTTACTCTCTGGAGCTGTACCTTTGCTGCCCCGAATGAGAGTTGATGAAGGCAACTCCAATTTGAAAACTGTTGTATCATTCACAACACATTTATATGCCTTGTCCCTGGCTGTTAGAAAACGTGGATCATCCATGAAAGCATCCTTTACCAATGTACTAAATCTCTTAAACAAATCAAGCAAGCGTTCAACATACTTTTCGGAATCACTAGTTATAATATCAGCCGATGCTACCATGTCTGCTAAGCCTGCCGACACAATGTGAGCTTCCAAATCACGAAGAATTGGAGTAACGCCTTCCGGAATTCTATCCAACAGTCTAAACATTAACTGAAGTTTTTGAGTTTCACCAGCTTTGATTAGAGGTGCACTTTCAGCTAAGAGTGTGGGTAAATGTTCTCCAATGATAACTTTCTCACAACATTGTGTTAAGGCTGCCACACTACCACTGCCTGGTTCAAGATATCTATGCGCTCGTGCCTCTTCCTCTTTTAATCGTTGATCAGCATATTTCATATATGCTTGAACACCATTAGTCAACAAATGCTCATTGGCTTTCAACTTGTAAAACTCTTCAGTAGCTTGCATATAAGCAGCTTCAAAGTTTTCTCTGTATATTTGTAATTTATCAATTGAGTTTGAGCATAAATTTACTGTAAAAAGAAAAATTGTCTATTAATGCAATACTTTCACATTCAAAATAAGAACTACTGACACACATGTTAACAAGTCAAGAAAGCCAAAAATAGGTTGATCAGAACATGTCCAGAAGAGATTGGTAGGTCTCTCATATGTAAGATTCCATCTGGGTGGGTACCACCGCAATGTCTATTTCTACCGCCAAGCAGCAGTGTGCATGCACTGTTGTGTTTCGGTTTGAAGGACATTGTAGCCAGTGTAACTACTGGACATAATGAGACTTAACATCTTATGTCTCAGGATGACGAGCGCAGTGGAATGCCACACAGTACTTTGTAACTCAAGGTGCTGAATGGTGTTGTTACTGTTTATGGGTGGTCGTATTGCTTACCATCAGGTGAACGGCATGCTTGTTTCGTCATTCAATGAAAAAAAAAACTAGTAACATTTTAACTTCCACCCTACCTGCCCAACCTTAAATTCAAGTCTAGCTACAGCCCTGCTGTAAATGATTTCCCTGGGATCCCATCAGATTCTGAGTTGGTTACAATGGGACCACCACAGGACTATAGGCTTACGATTAAAAATAAAGAATTTTGAAAATTGGTCCACAATTGGCAGAGAAATCAGTGAACATACATAAAACAAATACCCACAGTCAAACATAGAACCTCCTCCTTTTTTGAAGTTGGTTAAAAATAATATAAGAATGAATATTGAGATTTATGTTCATATGCAGTAAAATGTTTCAACCCTATAACTTGATTAGATAATTAATTAATATCAACACAACAAACTGTATAAATTTCTCAAGAGCTTTTATAAAATAAAGCAAATAGGAGAATGAAGCTAGGAAAATTAATATCAAGTCTTTGGTACAGTAGCAGTACACCAAAACTTTAAACTGTGAGTTTACAGGTTTAAGCCCCAAGCTAAGTCATTCATCTATATGAATTTCATTATTACAAAATAAACACACTTAAATTGGCAGTGATTGGAATTAGAGCCCAATGTATTGATAGCCTCATCGGCAACACATACCCAAAATAAGTTTGGTAAAACTGCATGCACTTATTGTCATTTGTGTCTCTTCCTCCCCTTTCCACATAACCATAAGCATGTTTCAATTGAAGCAGACAAAATTCACTTTCCCTACACCTCTCATCTCAAGAATTTCCCCAATATATTGAATGTTAGTTTTCTTAGTTCCCTTCACTTTTGATGCACCAATTCCTTTAAACCTTTTGTACATAATATGTTATAGAAGAATTCCATATGGATTAACTACAATGCATTGCACTCTGTTCTCTGGATTTTGCTGTTTGATAGAAGAGACAAAAAACAACAAATATTTTTTCTTTCTTGAAACACCAACCAGTCAGACACTAGTTTTCATAAGCCAGGCAATCATAAGAGACGAAATCGCTTACACTAGTTTACTCATTTAAAAAATCCCAACAGCCATGGCACAGAGCATTCAACAATATGTAACTGTATCTATTGGTAACTAAAATTGCATTAATTTTTTGTTTTGGCAACTATGCACTAAGTATATAGATTTTAAATTTTGTGTTTGTATTACATGTTTAACTGCAAGATGCTAAGAAAAGATAAAATTAGCAAGAAACTTTAATTATTGATTTACTCACCATAAGATTCCCTTACACCTATAACAAGTTGTGAATCAAATGATTCCCCATTCCTTTCAGCTTGAACAAGTTTCATAGCCGAGTCTTGTAATCTTTGTTTGATATCAACAAAAATGCTTTGATTCCACGAGTCCAACATAAGCTTCCGAACCAAACTGTCCTCAATGTTGTTATTATTATTCTTTTTCTGTGAATTTGAAGTGGCAGCAGTGGTGACTTTACTTAAATTATTTATTGAATTTTCTAGCTGGCGAAATGGTGTGGGTAGATAGTTACACTGTGTAAAAAATCGGCCCCATTCAGCTATATAAGCTTTCAATAGCGCTTGATCTTCTCTCTGGGCTAAAACACGGGCTTGGGCCTGTTTTATGTACATCATTATATCTTGTTGAAGGGCATCTCGCAACTTGTATGGACCTCTCTCGTCCCATAAGCACACCGAGTGTACAGCACCAAACAGATCTTGCCATTCGGTTTGTGTTACCGGTTCTTGTTTCAGTAGCTTCAAAACTATAGGACGCATCGATGGCCATTTGTCCTCGAAAGTGACCTGCCCTTTATCCTGTAAAGAATTTACAAGAAAATGTGAAATAGGCCAGACTTAATTAATAATAAAATGAACACAAAAATGCACCTTCAACATGACTAAATCAAATTAAATTATTTGTTACAAATCCACTTCTCATATTCTGATTTTTTTTTTGTCAAGATTTGGATGACACTTGTTATAGGGATGTACCAAAGGGATGGATGGTATTATAATTCTCTTTGGATGGATGCAATGCAAAGAGAATGTAACCACCAAAGTAGCCACTACGTTATGATGGACGAATAATGCTGAGTTTAGACTAGCAAGTTCTCTCAGCAATATGTCGCGTAATAACTTTCAGAAGCGTTTACACTAGCGGCAATGTTTCTTTATTAACACGCTTTTTCAAGTCCTCCACCAAGTTAACTTGCGCAAGTTCTTGCAAAACTGTTTACATTACTCGAGGAATATTTATTGCTTGCCATATTTTTGGAACGAAGTTCCTTATCGCGCGTTGTGAAAGGGGGCTAGACGGAAAAAAATCTCACGAAAAGTTGTCACGACACTTTTTGCTATTATCTTACTAATATGAACCTTAAATACAATGCGTAGAAGCTATAATTCTTGAAACGAGTATATTTTTATTTGTTTTATTTATTAAAGTCAATAAAACCATTTCTTATTAATCTAATATGAACCTTAAACACATTGCGTAGAAGCTATTTCCCCAGCGTTGGCACGGCACGAGTACAAATGAATCGAACGTAACATTCTTTTTTCAAATTTTGTTGATTTATTCTACTTTGGTTACTGACATTTATCAATAACAAGACTAAACGTGCTTTGCTCGCGTTTAAAAATCTACTTTATGTGGTAAGCGTAAGATCGAATTTGTGTTTAGTCAATCAAAATTTGTGATAAAAATGCTATGCAATAGCTTTACCGCGGCAGTCTCCGAGTGCCACACGTATTTATTTGTTTTTTTCTCTAGAAACTTATGTATTGGAACGGAAATAGGAAAATATTTATATATTTATATATATACACACTCTGTTATATAAATAAAATTTTAATACAATTCCTTCACTAATTAATCGAAAGGAACTTCGTTCCATCCGGGTGTCCCTTGACACCTCTCATTTTTTATATTTCAAATATTGTTGTGAGCAAAAGTGGGCGCTTGGCGGGGATATCGCGCTATCTCTTTCACACGCAGGCAGCGTTATGGTCGGTGACACTTGCTGACGTCACAGTTTGATATTGCTCTTATTTGACAACTTCCTCTTCCACCAAATTTCAAAGCTTTTTTTTCATAAAATTGAATGACAAGGCCCGCAATTCTTTGGCCTAAATTTTATGAATCTAATATAATGTTGTTTGGATGATGATTGTAAATAAAATAATTGTCTTAAAAGTACCAACATGAAACAGAATTATGAATTATAAAGCACTGCGTGGCATTCCACTGTGCTTATCATCCGAGTCATAAGATGTTATGTCTTATGACGTTGGCTACAGTGTCCTTCAAACAGGAAGACAATAGTGCATGTATACTACTGCTGGGCGGCAAAAATAGACATATCGGTCAAACTACAAACTTATAACTTGGCAGTATAGTCTTTGAGACCTTAGCTGCTTCAGAATGGAACAATTAAAAAAAAACGTTAGCTAGAAACTAGCTCAGCAAGTTGAAACTTTTATCTGCACGCAGAATAAACTGCAAGTTCTCGCGCAAGTTGCACAAATGGTGTTTATACATGCGACTTGACAGAAGTCCTGCAAACTTCAAAATGTTGCAGAAGTCAGCTTACCGTGACTGTTTACACGGTAAAAATAGCTTGCGCAACATAAGTTCTGCGAGTTTTCTTGCTAATGTAAACCCCGCTTAAGAGTTACTCGATTTTTTAAAATACCTAATTAGAAGTTATTTTAAAAATGTCACGAAACATCTTGATTATGACTAACGCCAATACTCGATTTACCTCATACTTACCTACTCGATAGAGTTATTCATGCTTGTAGTCGATTCTAGAGATAAAGATGACTTTTTTAGAAAAGAAGCAGTATTTCCAATAACAAGGAAATTTGAATAAAAATATAAGTAATGTTACATAATATGTATTTATTAGAAAAATATTCCCTATGTTACTAAACAGATCTTGACCTAGGTTTGATCCTTTGATAAATTATAAACCTAGATAGAGTGACGCGCTGCAATGAAACTAAAACAAACAGGCCAACTTTTCTTAAGCTAGTATGCGTGACAGCTTTGTCATACGCTATCGCTGCATCATTCTGCGTATCCTTGTGTGCGCGCATAATTATACCAGTTATTACATGGTTTCTATTAAAACGGGGAGAAAATTATATCCATGAAAAACAACAAAAAATAATTCACTCGAACTCATTTAGTGGACAACTGTTGGCCTCTATTTTTTTCGACGCGTTTGAAACTTTCAGTGTCTATCTAGGTATATAATTAATCAAAGGTTTGATCATCGGGTTTCAATTGCACACACTCACGCCTTCTATCGCCGAAGGAGTAGGCAGAGGCGCAACTTGTGCACCCTCTTTTCGCCTTGTGTATTCCATTCCATGATGATTTAGGGGTGAGTCTATCACCATATCGAGCTTAAATTTCAGATTCCGGGCTGATACTGAACAGAAATAAGACCGGGTTGCACTCCGGGGTGCCGGCAGAAGTGAAAACTTAAACATTAACGTTGCATTTTTGAATATTTTGGAATGGTTAAGGAATAATTTCGCACGAATTGCTTTATTAATAATTTTTATCAGTATAAAAGTACTAGCATTTATGTGGTTAAATGCAATATTTATTTATTGCGCTATCGTACACAAAAATTACAATTTCACTATTTTATCGTCACTTAAAAAAACAGCAACAGAAAAAAATTTATTTCCTTTTCCCATTTGAAAAACAAAACTGAATGAGCGCCTGTTATTGCGACATCGATACTTCATTAACCGATACACAATTCATTTCTTATAAATCAAAATTTGAAAAAAGAGTGTTACGCTCTTTTGTACTCGTGCCGTACCAACGCCGCGCTGGGGAAATAAATAAAAATGTACTTGTTTAAGAATTATAGCTTCTACGCATTGTATTTAAGATTCATATTAGTAAGGGATGGTTTTAATGAAGTAAAAAACCCTCCTACGCATTTTCGATCAGGTCACGTCTCCTGACGCGAGTTTAACATTTTATACCCATCCCAAGAAAGGTGCTCAACGCCGCTAAAGAAGTTTTCACTTCAAAAACGCGTGCGTCTCGGGACGCTCTACAGAAGTGATAACTTAAACTAATCTAAGTTGAACTATTTAATTAATATTGAAATTGTTTAACTTGAGAAAAGCTTAGGTTATTACTTAAACTTTATGTATATTAATATGATAATGTGATTAAAGGTTATTTATTAATAAAATCTTTTATTGATTATAAAACCATCGATGCCAACTACTGGCCGCCGTGCGCTCGCCGCTCCGCCACCCACGCTCGCGTAGCCAGAGTGGCGCCGTAACGCGTTACGCTATGAAGCCGTTTACCCTCCCATAAGAAGTTATCACTTCAAACCCAAAATATCAATTTGCTCGAGCTGGTGATCGAACTCGAGACCTCAGCACTTCAGAGTTCAGTCGGGGCTTAAAACGGTCAACAGAAATTGGTAGTCTGTCCCGACTGTAGATTTGTATTTTATGCACCAATGAAAAGCTCAACTCACATCTTTTTAAGTTATGCTGGTGGTAACTGGTAGGTATCCTACAACCGCCCATATTGTTATATCCGCCCGTATAGCGACACCGTATACAAACCCACCATAGTAGCCCTTGTCAGCGTGTCGCGTTCGGGATTCAGCCTGTGTATATCCAGCTCAAACAGGCCGACATAATAATTATTTGTGTCGACTGGTGAAGGATAATCATCTCACTCTTGGCATTCTTATCAGACAGCGATAAAATGTTATTCGTCAATACGGATGCGAATGGGAATTCCTAATACGGCTAAATATTAACTTTCATAATATCATTCAAGGACCTGATGGGCAGAGTGATCGGTTAAGATCTAAGGTTAAGATAATTAAATAGTGGCTTTTGCTTATTGATTGGCTAGTGGCTAGCTAGTTTTAACCGTCATGGAAAACCAGTGACCATCTGCTAAAGAAATAACGTGTACACATAAATCATTATTTTCTGGTTTTACTTGTCGGTTATACCTACCTTCTTATTTCATACACATATCCAGTAATTGTAACTAGAGACCTCAAAATTAACGCCCTAATCTAATCATCTAAGACCTTTTTATTTGAAGATAGCAGTTCTATAAGACGTAGATAGTTGATAATTAGATTAGTCTTATTACAATAATCTGCTACCTGCTACTGTCGTGTTAAAGTGCTGTCGTTGACCGATGAAAAATAACCACCTCTATTTTATAACGATAATGGCATAACATAACGATGCTCAGTTTCTAGATGATGGGGTTTCTCCCCAAATTTGGGCGATTTTAACACCATGGAAAGGGGTGAATAATTTTTGGAGGAACTTTTGGGGTAATAAATTAACCCGTTTAAAGCAATTTTTATCATAGAACACACAACTATTTTACAGGTAAAAACCAAAACGTTGAGAAACCTTAATGTTTATCAACTGAAAATAATCATGCACTCCAAAAGGCATAGAAAACGGCGGCAAGCATCTCTGTCTAACACACGTGTTGTATCTTAAGCAAAGGAAAGGTGTTGTATAATCTTATGTTTAGTGTTTCGAAACTGTCATTCTGTGATGGAGTATGGACCAATCAGAGCATCGAATGTACTTATTTCACAAAGTATGTACGTAGTCACTTTTGCCGGGATTTCAAAATAGAAATCTGGCAACTGTGCCGTTATGTCAAAGAGAATTATAATACTAATGAAACGCAGTGTTGCCGTTTTAGCGCTTTTCGCGCTAGATCTAGGCTTTTTAAGGGTCTTTAGCGCTTTTTATGTGATAAGTGCGCGTTAAAAAAAAATCTGGTGGAAACTGGCGCTTTTTTCGACGGGTGGATGGGCGGAGGGCAGCAAGAATTCGCGGCAGCACCCCCCCTCACGAAAATAAAATTTGTTTAGCGCTATTTAGCAAGATTTTCACAAGATTTAGCGCGTTTTTGATAAGAGTCTTGTGCTTTTTTTTTCGTCAAACGGTAGCACTGCTCACGCTAGCACAGCCCCCCCTCCCCCACGAAAAATAAAGTTAAATATTGTTTAGCGCTATTTAGCCAAATTTTCACAAGATTTAGCGCGTTTTTGATAAGAGTCTGGTGCTTTTTTTTTCGTCAAACGGCAACACTGCTGAAACGTTATGTCGAATCATTGTTAAATGTTATGGTTTGTGATTTGTCAAATTTTATGTTGAAGAGGAAATCTAAAATCTTTATATACCGTTTATAGAAACTGGATTTATCTGTGTGTTTAAAATACTAATACTCTGCATAAAGTATCGTCAGCATTCGAACAATAGCAAGAAAACGTTTTATCATCGATTACCCAAGTAGTTACATACATTATCGGGCTGTCATAACCAAAATCTTCCAAACTTCCAAAAAATAAACTTACTACTTACCAGGCAGATACTATGAGTACCTTTGGAGAAATAGCAGAACCTTCAAGTCGCAATGTTTGGGAAGATTGGGATGAAAATAATCAAGACGTGAATATAGTTCAGTAAGTTGTAAAATTTATGTACCTACTTTCGGTTATTGCAGAAGACTGTCATGACACTGACATACTGTCCTTCAAGATTATTAGAATTGTCGTTCTGGGTCTCGTGTTTGATCCACGGTTGAGATAATATTAGACTTTTCTTATTTGCTCAGTATCAGCCAGGACTTAGAAATTGTGAGTTTTAAATGGAACTAAACTCGCTCCCTATGGCATGAGGCCTACCACGGCTGGCGAGTATGGGGGTGTAATATTATTATGAGGTAAAGACATTAAAATAGAATAATATAACTTTTGCACACTAAATAAATATGCAGTCATTTGAGAATCTAACAGATGTTCGAAGTACAAGAAACAATCAACATGAATTATAACACTATCCCATCACAAATGGAAATCTCTTACTTAAGTGGCACACATGCCAGTATACTAAGGCCCGTATTCATAAACGATACTTAGCTAAGGACAGCTCAATGCTATGATAATAAGTCTGTTTTCGTTAACATTACTTGCATAAGTATAGAAGTAACACTGGCAAGCCATTCATTTCATAAACGATACTCAAGGGACTCTTTGCTGTGCGTTCCCATAGCATTGTGATTGGTTTATATTGTAATGAAACTTCCTCGAGTAGATTGACAGAAAACATCAAACATTGACTTTGAAATTTCAATTTTGATGGAAATTATCGGAAATTATCAATAGGTATTAAAAATGACACGGATTTCAAATAGTAAAAATACATTACATACATGCGACATCACCGATAAATTCTTGGTAGAAGCCACAACACGAAAGAAGGAGACAACTTGTAAAATTTTTAGTTAAAATAATATTTTGTTCGCATTTGCATTATGGACACAAGTTTCGCGCTTTTATTGAGTAAAAATCTCCTAAAATGTGGTAAGTATGATGTTTTCCAGTTTGTTTCCTGGTTATATATATTACAATAATATAAAATGATAAGACGAATAACAGAAGTTGATTTCTTTTAGTTCAAAGAAGTTACCATATTTTACTTCTTCAGAGAGGGAATTAATCGTGGCTTTGATGCGGGAACGGCCTATTATTGAAGATATCGTACGCATGCTAAAAATATAGAGCCAAAGAAGAAGGCTTGGGATAAACTGACAATAGCTTATAATGCACAGTCGTATGTTACACCCAGGGACAATGTACAGTTGAAAAGATGTTGGGAAAATATAAAACTTATAGAAAGAAGGAGCTCAAGAGTCAATGAGTATGATGCGTATAGAAAAAATATTCGATTATAAAAACAGCTCCATGCTTTACAATTAAAAAAAAATTGGAAATAGAACGATAAAAAATACATCTTGAAAATTTAAATATATTTGTTTTATTTTATCCGACCAAATTAACTAAAAATGCTGTGTTATAAATAATCTCCTGTATCGGAGCGCCTCGGTATGTAGGTATTATATAATTTATATTATTATCATTTATATCTTCGATAATGATGCCATTGGATGTACTATAATCTAAACTATCTTTCACTAATAGTAAGCGACATTACTCCTGAGTGCTATAGGCTAATTTTTATCCCGGGAAAATATTTTTATCCCGGAACAACTTATTCATGCGGGTGAAGCCGCGAGCAATACTAGTATTGTATAAAATCGAAGTTGCTACAATCACATGGCACGTTGTTATGAGACTCGTAGCCAACTTTTTGGTCAAACAAGGATCAAATCCTCTTCGACTCTATACTACGTACTTCTATTGTACGTTCTACTGTGTTTCTAGTTTTTATGTTAGCTTTATTGTAATTTTCTTTGGAAATATTGCCTGGTTGTGATACTGTGAGATTTGAAAATCTCGATCACTTTTCTAGTGTTATTCGTTCTCTGTAGGTCTCTTTCAAGGGTGTAATCATCAAATTCTTTTTCGCTACTGCAGTCCATCGCAAGTTAAAACGGATCAAATCAAGAAAATCACACGAATTTACAAACCTAACTTACATGGTCTGTAAAACCCGGTGCTAGATTGACGTTTGTGTTGATTTGTCACACTATGCGTTGCGTAAAATAGCTCGCGAGCTCCTTTTGCTGTGCGTTCATTTTCCTAAATGCATACTGTCATTCGTCCCTTAAGTGTTGTTTAAGAATAAGTTTGACGGACCCTGTGCGTTCGAGAATACTATGCGTCCTCGGGTTGAGTGTTTGGGCATGACAGCCTACGCACTGCGTAGGCCAAGGGGCGCTGTGATTGGCTAATATTGAGATACAACTTTACATCAGTTGGCTGTCAGATAAACAAAGCTGAACAAGGCCAAAGAAAACGATAAAACAACCGACACTATGCGTTCGGGAGCACTATGCGTTCTCTAAGTATTGTTTGTGAATACGGGTGTAAGAATATATTATTATAACATATATAATGTATAACATTTTACATTATAGTATTGAATTCAATTGTTTTTATTTTGCAGATTACATTGGAAAATAGAACATGATGAACCAAATCACATTGGAACACTACTTATACTGGAAGGCAAATACTTATCTGATTCCCTGAAACAAAGTGAAAATTTAGATTTGGTGAATTCAGTTACTGACATTCACATGGACCTGTATAGAATCAAAACATCAAATGATTATGTTTGTGTACTAAAAGATTATGATTTGGTTTTGAGCAGTCAAATAGTTGACCTTATAAAGAATTATATTACAGTAAGTGATGAAGTCATAGCAATATTGATAAAACCACTTGCTGCATACCATTCTTCAGGGGACCAGTTACAGGACTGCATCATTAGGAGACTTTCCACTAAAGCTCATTCAAAGTCTATGCTCATGAAATATCTAAAATTAGAACAACCAAACATAATATCTGGTGTTTCAGCAGGAGGTAAATATTATGTTATTGTATTAAAATATATATATATATATTTTTTTATATAGGTCAAAGGTAAATTATGAGTATTCAATGGATAATTATAATATGTTTGTAGTTTAGTTTGGCTTGAAATACCCTACTGCATTATGTTGAATGTATAAGTGTAGTGGTTTGTGGTCAGTATGGAACTATAGTCAATCTAATCTAAGAAGTACTGTTTGACAGTTATGACAGATTGAAAAATAGGCATTCCATATTTGATTTGGTATTGGCTTCGCATAGTTTAAGGGATATGGTGTAAGGAAATAACCTAAATGAATCATAAACATAATTAATCATAATGAGCATTTAAATTGTCCTCTAATAAATCAATTTATTATGTTCAATTTCTTTATGGTAACATATCAGAATATTGGTTATGGTGCAAATTACTAATTCTGTAGCTATGGACTATGTATAGACTATAGAACATAATCAACAATTTTTAATATATGTAGTTTTACAGCCAAAACATTGAAATATGATATAGGCATATTCATTCCTTTTTTTATTTCAGCAATTTGTCTGAGAGAAGTTCTCAATCTACCAGGAACAGCGGTTGTATTTTACACGGAACAGCTTGAAAAGAATGAAGTGAATGAACTATTACTAAATCTAAACATAATTGTAGATAAACGGAAATGTAATAGTATATTAAATTCTAATTTGTATGTTTAAATTTGCAATGAATTAAATGTTTTAACTGTTTAATATATAAATTTTATTAACATGCTAGTATTTACTAGGATAGTGAAATCATGATGCGATTATACAAGTTACAATAAGCAATTAGTGTCTATACAATTTTTTGAAACAGAATATCTTAAATTGTGTTATATTTAGGCATTATGGGACTGCCTCGGTGGCGTAGTTGTATTATGGTACGACTGCAAAGCTGAAGTCTCGGTTTTGATCCTCAGGTCGGACAAAGTGATAATGGATTTTTCTATTCAGTATCAGCCTGGAGTCTCAAAGTTGTGCCTGATATAGCGATAGGCTCGCCCCCTATCACATCAAGGGACGGAATACGCACAGCGAAAAGTGGATGCACTAGTTGCGCCTCTGCCTATCCCTCCGGGGATAATAGGCGTGAGAGTGTGTGTGTATATATGACACCGCTATTGTTGAAACCTATAGCCTCCTGACTTCCATGCTAATGCTAGCACTTCCGAATATATTTTGAATTGACCAAATAGAGAAATTGAGATCACATAATATCTAGAAGTGACAACAAAAAAGTACAAAAACAGTAGTACTCTCTTCAAAAGTTTTATGGTACATTTTTATGATTTATGCAAACTAAGCACAATATTGCAGAGCAAATCAACACAATAAGTGTTAGAAAAAACATTTTTTACATGGTAATACATTTATTCAACTTCAATACAAAGTAACAAAATATGTAATGATTAGATTTTTTCAATTCATAAAGCAAATATTAAAACGTAAGAAACTTACATAATAAAATAGGGATACACTCGTAATAATATACAAAAATATGCACAGCCTATTGAATCGCAGAACAGTTGGGTTTGTTTTTAAAAGTAAAACAAAACAATTATAAATATTACGTACAACATACATTCCTCAATTATTTCCTAGATAGGTTCAGCATAAATAGGCTATAATACTCCAAAGTCCTAAATTCGGATGCTAGGTTAGACAACAATGTTATATACATTTTTGTATAATGTTTTGAGCAGGTTCATGCCTCATAGACCGAATGGACATTAAGGAACAGATTCCCCAAATATTCGTTTCATAACCTACTCAACTTTACAATTATAAAATAGTCAGTTTTCTTTGTTCATCAATTTTATTGACGTCAAATTGTTCATAATAATATTATGGTCAGTTTACTTATGTTCATAGTTCACATGTTTCTTCAACAAATATATCCTTTCCTAGCCGCCACGGCGGCCAATCTTAACGGAGATCAGCCAGGTACCTACGCAGGAGATATTTTAGTGCACAAGTGTGTGCTCAATACACAGGTGCACTCGCTATTCCTTCACTGTTATAGTCCGGCGAGACGGCAATCTGACATGACCGGAGAGAGATCAGGCGCAGGACCAACGGCTTTACGTGCTTTCTGAGGCACGGGGGAATCACACCGACAACTTCTTGACTCCGAGCTGCGACTGAGTAATTTTTAAGATGGAAAATCCCAGTCTCAATATTTTTGGCTCGACCTGGGATTCGAACCCAGGACCTCAGCGCGCAAATTGTACCCGTAACGCGTACGCAATACAACTATAATGACCAGTCAAATGACGCGATAGTAGTTAAACTGTCTACTAGTCACCGTAATCCCGTAATAGAGTTTTGTTTTAAAACAAAGCCAGTCATTATGTAAAATATTAAAAAAAAACCACCGATTCCACATTTGAGCGGTATTAAGGCAGGAAATTGATGAATGTATATTGTTAAAATTTTACAAGTGTTGTATGAAAAGAATCGTCCAACTTTCAATAATTTTTTTTATCTTCATTCTTATGCCAAAAAGCTGTCTGCTATCAATTATCATACTGTGAGTGTAGGTAACAGTAGCGACTGCCTACTGAAACTACAGAATGCTGATTCGTTATTATACATGGGCCTTTTTCCAATCTTAAAATTATTGCTTTCGTATACAGCTATTGACAACGTAGCTCTACATTATGAAAACACAAAGCAGCCATGACAAGATGTGCTATTTCTCCGCTTAGAAGTCGCAAGTCACTATGCACCCATAATTAACCAACACAATGAGTATTTTATGAAGGTCAGTATAATATTACATTAAATATTAATGATACAAAACTATCCCAACATCATACCTGCCACTATTAAGAGCCGACGCATGGAAAAACTACATTTTCTATGAAGTTTAATATAGCTCATTGATATTAGGGCACACATAATATATGAAAGTTGGACGTAATATACATATAAATAATGAGAAACAGATACACGGCTATAGAAATTTGCATCGTGATCAGTAAATAATCCTAAGTTTGATATAAATGTATAACAAACATAATACAACACACATATTTAGTTAAATAACAAAAAGTCAACTATAAATACCTATATTACGAAGAAAAATAATTCATTGCGCTTCAGAATCATACACTCAGATACAAGCAATTTTATTTTCATTTTTTATTAATAGACTTAAGATATTGTAATATACCATATTAAATTAATAAAAAAATATGCAGAATTTACCATAAGTATTAAATCGATATTATTTTTGCAGATAATTATTGGCAAATACCTATATTATTAATGTTGATATAAATACAATAATAAAATCTAATGTACAATGAATACGTGATTTTTTTTATTAAAAAATTAAATACATACACAAGTTTGAATTGATGATACTTTCGTAAAATAACTTTGATTCATTAAATAGAAGTAAATGCTATTATTTAAACTTTGAAGTTTATATTACTTTAAGATACGCCTGTTATAGCTGTTACCACACCTAATAGTAACATCAATATTATTAAAAATGTAAATATACATATGCATGTAACATGACCTCCTATTATTAAAAACAATATCAATGTAAATATAAAAAATTAAGCTTATAAGCATATTCCTACCTAGTTACATCAAACACATCTTTAGATCGTTTCAACACAGCTATAAAAAGTATGGCAAATGTGCGACTCATAATGAATAGTCCTTATTTTAGTAACTTAACATAATTTTCTACAAATAAATATAAAATATTTTGGATCTAAGCTATTTTATATGGGTACCTATTTAATCCGTCCTCTATATAGGTATGTACTATCTATATTGTATATGGGTAGTACATGCCTCTGTTGCCTATACATAACCAACGAATAGGCAAAAATAATATCGTCAATTATTTTCAAAACGAAAAAAGAATTTATTCATTTCAATAAACGACTATAAAAAATATATTAGCAATGTAATTTAAAAAAATTGTATCGAACATCGCTATTGCTACAGCTTGATGTTTTTGATTAAATACATTTTTGATGAAAAATATGGAGCAAAATATCGACACTGTATAAAATTGGTAAAGACAAAGCTGCCAGTAACGGTATTAGACAGATACAAAAGTTTTCCAGTAAAATTGTAATAAATTTACGACTAGACACAAAACACAAATTATGTTAATAAAACCAAGTTGCTAATCAAATTTCTAAAACCCAACCAGCAAACAACTTCTACAAGATACTATGCATGATATTAATATTAATAAATGTCTTATACCCACTTTACGTCAATAACCTAACTTTGCTAAATCTTAACATATACATTATAGTATATCTATTAATATTCAGTTGCTAAAATCTAGTTAAGCTAGTCCGCAATGATGATTTGTTAAAGATGAAACACAATATAGATTACTATGACCTGAATTGTATAGAAAATTCCATAAAAAACTACAACAAATATATTTAGTCATTAGTAAGGTAAAAAGTAAGGTATGTATACCTATTATCCCATAACACAGTACATTATTATTAAATAATCAACATATCCAATTACTAACAATTACGGAAACGTAAGAGACCATTAAAAGTGTTTGGGATATTGCTGAATAACCAACTTTTAAGAACAGGCGCGGAATCAATTTAACCCTATACAAAGAATGCGGCAGCCAGTAATTATGTTTGTTTGTTGAACTAATTGCAATCAGATATGTGTTTTTTATTGATAAGAAGAGAAAGTAATTTTGAATAATAACTACTGTCTAGGGTAAATTGCTAATTGCTAATAACATTCGATTTACAAATTAAAGATAGCAACTCAAAGAGGTTCTTATGAAAATATTTTACCTGTTAGTTATAAACAGCAAATGTAACATTTTAAATTCCGTCACAATTTTGATTCTGTTAAAGAATCAAAGTGTAAGCTGAAAGAATATGCGTCCCCCACAAATATACTATAGTAAGCCCAGGAAAACGGAGCCACAGAAAAGGAGAGCTAATAAATGGACCGCGTTTATTTAAGTGATCCAAATCACAAACTGATAAAAAAAGTAAAGATTTTCAACTGTTGAAAATGACTTCTTACCGTTTAATTATATTTTATTCTATCCCGTTGTTAGAATCCACTGCTAGAATAAAATCACGAAGGAAGAATGATTATTTTGGAATGAATATTTAAATTTTGACCAGTTTGTGAGTTGGCTAAATTCAGCAGAACACGATCCAATTGACAACCCCGCTATCTCCTTATCGCTCGTATACCTCAGGATGTGACTAGTTTTTGTGCACGGACCATAATTAGTATAATGAGATGCAAATCTAGAGTACTACAAAATAACATATTTATAGTCTATAGGATAAATTCTAAAATATATCCCATTTCCCAACTATTTACATGATGCAGATCGTGCTGTATGAATAGATTTTATCTTAGTAATGGCAATTAAAAATGATAAATCTAGTGCACTAATTTAAGCTTAAAATATGTATTTAAACAATTATTATTGGATAAAATCACTAATTGAAAACTCTAATATATGCATACATAATATGGTAAAGCTTATTAATTTGAACCTTCATAATAAACTACTAAACTCATGGTTTGGCAGAAAGCGTAAACTTTAACGATTAAAGAATGCAAGTTCGCTATACGATATATCTTTCTTTTATAATATCGGGTGGATTTTTGAGATGAGGCAATAGGGTAGCTACCATAACCGATATAACTATTGAAAAAGGTACTTATGAGAGTGACATTCACTTTTAAAAGACATTTTGACCGCATTTATCGATTTCAATAAACGTTTCCAATATGTATAACTACGAATCAATGTATAAGCCAATCTTAATAAGTCATCTGTGGGTATGTCAAACAAACTTTATCCTGATTGGTCCATTTTCGCTGACCATGCAAAGGATATAGAGTCATTTATTTGTAGTCTGCCTGTAGTTAAATTTTCCACAAAGAAAATAACTAAAAGAATCTTGATCTGATGGCATAAAACCCCACACCTACCCTAGCCTCAAACGGTTCTATAGGTACTGATACAATATTCATTTTCAGGATGCAAGGATATCCTTACCAGCCCTATATTATATACTGCCCACTGCTGAGCACGGGCATCTACTATAATCCGACAAGCCTATGACAGATATCTTTGTCAATGCGCAATTATATAGTACGTAATTTGTCGGATTACAAGGTACTCCTTTTCTAAAAAGTTCCGGACTACAGGGGTCCGAGGCAGTATTCTGTAGTGCGACAAATTCCACTATCCGACTATCTTGCAAAACGTTTATCGGATTATCACGAGTCTACCGTATTCAAATCAGTATTTAAATACACCTAATTGGTTTAGTCATCGGGCATATGATCAATTATGTCCCCTGTAACAAATTTTACGCGAGATAGTGATATACCATATCTGTGCCTGTATCTCGGTATATTTAGATCAGAATAACTCTCGTTTTTATATCGTCTGTTACTCCATCATTTCGTACGTCAGTGTTTTTTTTTTATAATGGCTACAATCCTAACATTTTATAAAAATAGAAAGGGTAACACATACAAGCTAATCCAGACAATTGGCATAACACGCTGCGGATTACCCAGGCTCTTAAATATGTTGCTAATGAAAATATAATATTACATAATCGCCTACAATAAATGCTGGCCTAGTGTTCTAAAAAATAATCATTAATGATTACTGATTAGGCGATTCTGATTATAGTAATAAAGAATTTTAAATATTCTTATATAAGTTAGAAGGTATGTAGTTCACTCATAACATTAAATATATCTTATTATCTATTTATTTCAATCCCGCGATATACAATTAAGCCGATGATAATATTGTAATACACATTAAATGTGGGTAATGTATTTATGTCTCACCAATATTTAATTTTCGTTTCGTGAAGCTAGATACTATTGAATGGCTACATTTTAAACACAAACATGACTTATATCTATTTTATGGTATTATCATCTACATAAGACAAAAACTATAGTAGACTTCCTTACATAATATGTTGGTTGCTTTATGAAGCTTCTAGTGACTAATTCTATACCATATAAAAATAAAATTGTCTTGGACAATTAAGCTTTCATAAGACATAACATAAAACTCTTTTCTCTAAATAACTTTGGAGGTACATAGAACAGCCTTTCGTTTTTATATTCACATCTGTAATTTATTTAGTTTTACCTTAAACATCATTTATGCCGCCGTGATTTTGACCCGCTTTGACATTGTCCAGGATTTTGTTAACAAACTCTGATGTGTTTCCAGCTATATTTACCTCTGAAAAAAAAAAAGTTTTTATACAAATTGTCCCACACAAATGGTAATTCTAACGAAATATGCAAATATTCGACAGATGAATAAAATAATTACAAATGCGGTTATTTCATTTATAACCATAAAACCAATAAGGTGATGTTATGACAAGCCAGGTTTGGTTTGTATGAAGAAAGCTCCCCTTCTCTTCCAAAATATTACAATAGGTGGTGCTCGCGGCTTCGCCTTTTCCAATACAAAAATCCCTAAATTACTGTAGCGATCCATAGCGCCACCTGTACGACTACATCACAAGCTACTTAAAAAATCTGATTAATAGCCTGTCCTTCCCTGGATCTCAAACTATCCCCATACTTAAGTATTCTCTCGTGGGTCCACCCGCAAGAAAATATTTTCCGGGATAAAAATCCCTGTTTATATTTTTCCGGGATAAGAAGTAGCCTAGGGCCTTCCCAGGGTCTTAAACTATCTCAACATTAGGTTAAGTGGTTTGGCCGTGGCTGCAGCACTTGCAAGAAAAAAAAATCCGGGACGAAAGACTCGGTTTGAACTTTTCCGGGATATAAAGTAGCAAGAACTGCGTTCGTGTGGAGTGTAGGAGTTTTAGGAACTCGTTCTTACTGCGAATGGCCAGAGTGATATCGTCCTCTGGATCGGTTAGGACTGAACGCGGCCGTCTCCTTTTGGCGCGGTCGAATGGAAGTTGCCTATTGGTTACACAGGGATAATATAGCATTCTCATGGTGAGATAATTTTTGAAATCGGTCCAGTAGTTTTTGAGTTTATTCGTTACAAACATCCAAAAAAATACAAAATACGAATCTTCACCTCTATAAGATCTAGATATCGCATAAGTGCCATCGTCAAATAATAGGGTTTTTTCCTATAATTTATTTGATTTTATAAATTATTTTATATGTAACAGAAAATAACACCAAAAAGAAATTCTTCTATGAAATTAGCATGAAAATTGATGAAAAATAAAGCAGTTATTCATATTTTAAATGTTGTGAGCAAAAGTAGGGACGTGGAGGGGATATCGCGCTAGCTCTTTCGCACACAGGCACCGTTATGGCTGCCGACTCTCGGTGACGTGTAATATTACTGTTATTTGACAACTACCCCTTCCACCAAATTTCAAAGCTTTATAACTTACTAATTATTGCCCCAATTTTGAAAATTATTTTTCTGTTTGGTTTTGGATGGCATACATTTTTGATAAATTTATTAAAAAAAAAAGTAGTCAACTACCCTATTGCGATACATGGTAGACACATTCATGTCTCTTCTATGAATTGAAATGAAAAGAATAATACAACACCTATTTAATGTCATTAGATGCTAATGCTTAGTTTAAAAAAAAAACATACCTGTTGCTGTCTTGACAACATTATTTATATGGGAATTCCAATCAACATCATTTTTTGAATTAGTCATCCTGTTACTAATAATGTGCTTCATTTGTTTAATACCATGTAAAAGTCGCTCTAAAAATATAAATTGGATTTTATTCGTTTTTGTATTACAGATTAAATAGTATACAAACAATATAATGTAGGGGAATTGTAATGGTTTTCTTTGAAGTTATTTGGTTTGTTGGATAGATTTACTTAGGTTAATTACCAGTTTACAAAAGTGTTCGCACACCAAAGTTGACACATAGAGTGCAATTGGTGCATTTCTTTTGATGATTTTCAATAATTTTTCTTCTTTAATTTTTATAAAACTAACATATACAGCGTGTAAAAGACAGCCTACCGAATTTTTTTAAGTAAAATAGCATTATATGCCTATATTAAAATAAAGATGTCCGCGGGTACCGGACATGTGTGCATAACAATTTCGTAATTCTTGGGCCAGAAATGTATGTGATCCATTGCGTAGTTATCGAAATCTACCTACACTCTACAGTAGCCGGCGCGGGGTACCGCGCGAATACGTTCTTAGGTTAAAGCACCGCGGCGTGATACGAGGACTAACACAACTCAACTCGACAAAATAATATCACATGGGTCTTCCAGACCCTTCTTGTCTGGGTACTACCGGCTGGTTATCCAAAGTACGTTGATACGCCCGAGTTATTACACGCTTATCAATTGGGTGCCGATTATAAGGATACTTTTCTCCATAAAGTCGAAGAGCTTGTTGCTCTTTGCCTCGAGCTTCACCGTAACACATTATCATTTGTCCATATTCACGTGCACTGAAACTGTCAAGGTATTTCACTATTCCGCTCCCGAGACATTAAAAAAACACTTGTTCTTCCTGGAAATCCTGAGAAAAGAACAAACCCATAAACCACAAATCCTCATTAATAAGAACGTCACGAAAAAATACGATCCGCACAAGACGAAAGGTGCGTCGGAACTAACAAACAAACCGCCGCGCCACCCGCCAGGGGCCAAAAGTAGACCTACTTGCGAGTCGCACGCGTCGCTCAAAGAAATTACCTAGACTTATAACATTTGGATCGGTCATTTTCATTAAATTTATTTGCGTCTTGAAGTACCTAATAACTAATAATTTGCCGGATCCATAGTTGGGCATTTAAATAAATAAGATTCCCTGTTTCGTCACAAATGAAAAGATTTTATTGCTTAGTGCACCCAAGTTTTGTAATGATGTGGTAAGTATGGTAGTTGATCACATTTACGAGTTTTGGAAAATTGTGATATTCCTTCACCGTTAATACTAGCTAACAAAGATTTTTTTTTTAAACTCCTACAACTGATATTGTAAATACTTTTTAATGTTAAATAAAAAAATAATTAAAAGAAGGCTTACTTTAGCACTAATAAAAAACGTTATTTCATTATTATTTCATAAAAAACACAACGTCGCGTTCATAGTTAATGAATTGAGGAGTGAAATTAAATAAGTCCAATCCACATTTTCTATAATCCGAAATTTGCAACGCTCGTCGCTCGTAGTCAAAGGACGCCGCGCGCGTCGGCGCGCCATTGGGCCGGCGCGGCGGCCGGCCGCCCGGCGTGGCGCAGCGAGGCCATTGCACGCGGCGCGCGTGGCGCTGTATACCTATTTCAAAACAGCTGACTGGGGGCGCGTGCGTACATTTTATCTTTTCTACATACATTTATGTTATTATGAAAATAATGTACTTCTTGTTATTTTAATGAAAGTGGGGTTGTGTTAGTGAATAGTATCGATTTTATTGCGTTATCATTGAAAAAAAATTACAAAAATTCATGAAAAGACCGACGAAAAATTCAAACGCAGGGGGTATCAGAATCATGTACTGAACACCTGGTATCATTTTTCGGTAGGCTGTCTTTTACACCCTTTATAAGATGGTAACCATCTACAATTTGAATGGCTTACTACAGAACTTTATATGATAAGATACAATTACTTCAATTTTAGAGATATTTACAGTCAGCCACATAAGTAGCTGAACAAGTTCAAATTTTCAATTCGCATTTACGCGTTAAGTTTGACTGAAACATTTATTTGTTTTTTGTGTGACGTAAAGTCAATCGCTATTATTTTATTATTGTGAAGAGAAAATAAAAATTGGTAAGACCACAAAAGTGTATAGGCGTTTTGAAGTTTTCAATTTGTTCAGCTACTTATGTGGCTGACTGTACATGAAAAGCATTGTAAGTGCCCATCAAATTTGAGGGTTGCCCTCGATTTCCCTGGGATCTTATCATTAGATTATGAATTGGTAACAATGGTACCACTTAGGAGTATAGGCTTTCGAATAGAAAAAGAATTTTGAAAATCGGTCCACAATTGGCAGAGAAATCAGTGAACATACATAAAAAAAATATACAAACAGTCAAACACAAAACCGCCTCCTTTTTTGAAGTCGGTTAAAAAAGGGAGACTCCCTAAGTTACATTTGCTACTTGATTATGTAATACCCTATGCAAAGTATACAAAATATCTAATAAAACCATTTACACCAAATAGAATGCTATATGCTATACTATACGTGCATTGAAACTATAATAAAAGAGATACTCACTGTGCTCTTGTTCTAAACCATGCAATTTTATTTTGTTAGCCTCATGTTGTGCTTTCTTCTTTAGTCTACAAGCACGAGAGGCCAATTTATTTTTTTCTTTTCTTGTTTTTGGCCTTATATTAAAAGGTAGCTCACTGACAGGTATCATATCATTTATTACTTTTCCCAAATTGTCCAGCTCTTTACCTATCACATACAATTTCCTTGGGTTTGGAGTCAAATCATTTCCATCGCCTTTCCTTGCTTTGCCACTGAAAAATATACAGAATGATATTTTAACATATCTACTTTACCCATAGAGTTGAATGAAGACCTTTTAGATGACATTTAGATACCATCTTTATTTATCTCAACACATTGCAATAAAAACTGTAGAATGGTGTTATTTGAAAAAAAAAGACAAAGTATAGGTCGGTTATCTAAAGTTAGCGCGTACAACATATTCACGTGTGTAGTTTCTTTGAAACAAACGTCAGTCGTCGTGACAACGCAATGCGCACGCACTCTCACGCATCAACCTAGTCAAAAAATGTATAGTATGGTGATTTGTTTGCATAGGGGTATATTCTGTCCCTTCAATTATGATAACATGATTTTTTTCTACATACTGTTTAAAATTGTATGAATGTGAGTACTGTGAACATGCCTACTGAAAATCTGGTAAATAACTATAAATTATATATTAATTAATATATACTAGATTTTACAATTAGTAAGCAGGATTTTTCTTTAATGATGTTGACTAGGGTTATAAAATATAATACATAAATTCTACATACTACTCTATATAACTAAGAGCAAATGATTGTATCAAACTATAAATCAAATATTCTAAATTACCTGTGTTTTATACCCCTAACACTACAACTTGGGCTAAATACGGGATCTGTGACCAAATTCAAAATATGTGGGTCCTCTGACTTCTTATTTAGAACCAACCGCTGACCCTTGGGTCCTTTCGCTTGAACATTGTATTGCCAGAAAAATCGTTCCTTCTTTGCATTCATCCGTGCTTGTTTTGTTTCCGATTCATCATTGGAGTCTGCAATACAATACATACAATAGCATTTTTAGTCATTTTTAATTTTATATTTTTTGATAGTATTATATTTCTATACATTGGAGCCATAGTGTAATTTTTTTTATAAAAATACTACTTACTGGTGGTGGGTCTCTCATTATGTAAGAGGCCGTCTGGGTGGGTACCACCGCAATGTCTATTTCTACCGCCAAGCAACAGTGTGCATGCACTGTTGTGTTTCGGTTTGAAGGCCATTGTAGCCAGTATAACTACTGGACATAATGAGACTTAACATCTATGTCTCAAGATGACGAGCGCAGTGGAATGCCACACAGTACTTTGTAAGTCCAGGTGCTGGATGGTGTTGCTATTGTTTATGGGTGGTCGTATCGCTTACCATCAGGCGAACGGCATGCTCGTCTCGTCATACAATGCAATAATAAAAAAAAAAAAAAACAGGTTATAAAAATAAAATATTTCTTTATAAGCAAGACCTCTAGGCTCAATCCCTTTTATGAGAAGCCATGTGAATCCCCATGGGTTCTGAACAATGAAAGCTTATAATTGTTTGAAGTTATTGATTTTGAGCCCTATTCGAGAATAACTATGTTATTTCATAGATGTCTATGACATTAGATGATTTGTTTAAGTAAGTCAATACTTCGTATTGCTATGTATGTTGAATCACAAATGAGTACTATCTTCCATCCAACTTACCATCTGAAGAAAGATCCTCATAACGATCACTATCATCGTCTGATTCAATATCTCTGTCATCCTCATCCTGAGAGAACTCTGCTGTACCAGGACTCAATAAGCCACCAGACAGAGATGATGCAGATCCTGCTTCTGCCAAAGAACTTGTAGACAAAAGATGTTTGCGTGGCTCACGACGCTGCCATATCTGTAAAAAATACATTTCACACCACACACATCAATAAAATTACTAGAAATATTTACTTGCCATATAGATTTATACTTATACAAAATAATTCTTATTGATATCACAATACACAGTGCCGGATTAGCTTATTAAGTGAGCAAAATAAGTATAAGGAAATATCCTTTTTCAAAATAATATATTTTTAAAAAATAACGACAATGCTGCAGGAAAGGCTTGATGCAGGTCAGATATGCTTAAACTCGTGGGACTTAAAAACTATTTTCCGCAAATTTAATGCCAGGTGTGGATAGCTTAGGGCATCAGGTAGTCTTAATCCGGCACTGACAATAGCTCAATACAATATGGAAATATTTAGTTGGACACAAATTTCCCAGAATTTGAAATGTTGACTCCATAATCATTTGCCTTATCCAATCCTTTACTACATGGTTGAGGCAAGAGGGTATACTGAAGAGGTATAGATGGAAAATATAACATTTTATTATGAGCTTCTTTATTCCGCAATTGTTATTGCCAGAATGAGTTGTATAATATTTTATTGGGTAACCTATTATAAGTCATTATAATTTCAATATAATATAACCTATTATGATTTCAAGCAGCAGTGTGCATGCACTGTTGTGTTTCGGTTTGAAGGACATTGTAGCTAGTGTAACTACTGGACATAATGAGACTTAACATCTTATGTCTCGGGATGACGTGCGCAGTGGAATGCCACACAGTACTGTGTAAGTCAAGGTGCTGGATGGTGTTGCTACTGTTTATGGGTGGTTGTATCTTTAACCATCAGGCGAACAACATGCTCGTCTTGTCATTCAATGTCACAAAAAAAAAGTCTCTAAACAACATTTATTTATGTAAATTTATCAGTGAGGATGTTAAAAATCTATTCTCATATAAAGAGAACTACATATCAAGTTATGAAAATTAATAGATTGCCAAACCTGTTCCATAGTGAGGTGAGTGGGAGCAGATGATGACAATTGTGTTTGTTGGGGCTTTACACTAATGGGATACGGTGGCAAAACTGTTGATGCAGGAACTGATTGTCCCAGTGCAATTTCACCACTGTAACCATCCATTCGAAGCAATAATTCTGGTAACTGGTTCACAGGCTGGGCAAAGCTTGAAGAAGCAGAACTGTGCTGACTTGCAGGAGAGAATGCTAGCTGAGCCCTGCCATAGGGACTACATGGGCTATCGGCAGGTATTGTATTGTTTATCTGTACATTATTAATGCCACGGGAGCCACTCATAGCCCCACCTATTTGTACACAATACCCACTTTCTTCTGGCAAAAGCAGATCATCAAAATTTAAATCATCCAGAAGCGTATCTGGGTTTGCATTCAGTTCTGCTAAAGTTGGTCCGAGAATTAAGTCAGCTTTGTCCACTTGAAATATATCATCATCGTCCATTTTAAATGTATCCATTTTGGAAGATGTGTCGCTTTCAAACTTGTTGTACTGCATAGTTGGTACATTGTGAAAGGAGCCTATCAGGTTGTCCTGGAGGCACAGGTCCAAGTCTGTATTGAAGTCGCCAAGGTCAGCACGCCGCTGAGGAATGGGCACCGACGCGGACATAGAGCCTAGCTCGTAAGGCGACTCCTGTTTTATATCCACGCCTGGCTCGAGTAGAAAGTCATTTGTGTAAATAGAATCCGACATTGCACGTGTTTACGTCGAGTGACCTTGACGTATAATAAGTAGTCTTGTTGATAGACTAGCGCACGCGCCTTGTGCCTTTATCGATTAATTCACAACGAAACCCACGTGCCAATATTTTGCTTATGTTTAAATTTAATCTTCGATATTACACACAATAATTTTGTTCATTATCACTATTTTAATTTATGTTGCAGTCGCAAATATATGTAAATATTCACTGGTTCGATTACATAACCCGTAAGAACACAAATCAAATAAAATTCATCACTTGGATTATTCACAATGACTTTCAATATATTGTATCGAATACAGACAAACAACAGATTTCTCACTGTTTATTATTAAATTGTATCTCATAACATCACTCTGCTAATATGAAACTGTTTTACACAATAATGTGCAACTTAGAAAGAGAAGTTTGATATTTGACAAAACAAATCGAAAGTATTATCACACACAATAACAAAAACATATTTTGCTCGAGATTGTCGAAGTAAACAAAGATTTTATTATTATTATTCCGCAAAATCAAAGGTCATTGGAGTGAGACAACTGATACAAAAATCGTGAGGAAAAAAGAGATAAATATATTTTACTATCAAAATTGACTAGGCGGAACAGGAAGAACATGAATTCTAGAATCTAGAGTCATGTTATTTACACACATCCTGATAAGTACTATTGAGTAGTTTTGGCGGGAACTTGGAAGTGTAATAAGGTGCTCTTGTTTTAATTCATTATTTTGGTGATACTTAGTGTTATATTGCATAATTATGGTGGTATATTATCCAATATAGTTCTATTAAAAGGCTCAAATGAAGTGAATTTAAATAACTGTGCTAATCAAGTGATTTTTTTGTTGACACCAAAACTCCTCAATAATGTCTTGGTAAGGTAGCCACTGCTTTACTGCGACATACTACAGATAATAAAAAAAGACAAAATAATCAAGATCGTTCATGACCTGGTTCATCGTACTAATGTTGTCCCGAACTGAGGCCAGAGGTGAACGTTTGTCGTTTCGTTCTTTTTGAGGATTGTATCATATCCCTATAAATATAGTCTATGAAGTAGGTACATATTCTGTGGTCGGAAACAAGAAATGTCGTAACCAGCTGAACGTCAAAAAGATAGTGACAAACTGACAAAATAAAGGTATACAATTCAATTTATTATGGGCGACGAAAAATTAAATTCTAGTAACAAATGTGAAACAAAATATCAGTACAATGTCATAATCATCGGCTGTGGTATAGCGGGACTATCCGCTGCTAATTATCTTTTAAATAATGGTATGGATGATTTTATTATACTGGAAGCTAGAAAACGTATTGGAGGCCGAATTGTATCAATACCTATGAAAAATCACAAGATTGAGTTAGGAGCTAACTGGATTCATGGCGTTTTGGGTAACCCAATTTTTGAAATAGCTATGGCCAACAATCTGGTGAACATAATAAATATACCGAAACCTCACAAGGTTATAGCGGCAACCGAAGATGGCAAGCAGGTGCCTTTTAGCGTGTTGCACGAAATACATGAAGCTTACGTTTGCTTCTTACGACGATGCGAAGAATATTTCTTATGCCAGTATCTGCCTCCTCCAGACATTCACAGTGTAGGGGAACACATAAATTTGGAAGCCACAATATATTTAGAACGCCTACCAACGTCGGAGGAAAAGAAATGGAGAAGGTTAATATTTGATTGTTTATTAAAGCGAGAGACTTGTATATCTGGCTGTAACAGTATGGATGAGATTGACCTTTTAGAGTTAGGTAGCTATACAGAACTTCAAGGTGGAAATATTATGATACCTACAGGCTTTAGTTCGATTTTAGAACCACTGAAAAAGGATATTAAACCTGAAAAAATACTGAGCAATCACCCAGTAAAAAAAATTATATGGGACACAAATGAGCATGGTTCATCAAGATCTCTGGATGATATGGGTGAGGAGTCAGAGGACTCCGATCAAACTGTGATAGAAGACATATCTAAAACCTCTTCAGACAAAATGATGACTCCTGGAGAGGGCACTTCACAAATTGAAAGTTTACCAAAACCAAAGAAAAAGAATCCTAACTATGTAGAAGTAGTATGTGATAATGGGGAATCATATTTTGCAAATCATGTCATATGTACCATTCCTTTGGGTGTTCTTAAGGAAAATGCAGCTAGTTTATTCCAGCCTGCTTTACCCCAATACAAAGTGGAGTCAATAGAGAGATTAATGTTTGATGTTGTAGACAAAATTTTTCTGGAATATGAAAGACCATTCCTAAACCCTGATATTACTGAAATCATGCTACTATGGGAAAGTACAAGCATGCCTGAAGATTTAGCAGATTCCTGGTATAAAAAAATTTATTCATTTAGCAAAGTATCAGAAACATTATTGCTTGGCTGGGTATCAGGTAAAGAGGCTCAATACATGGAAACATTATCTATGGCAGAAGTGGCAGCTACATGCACAAAGATTTTAAGGAAATTTTTAAATGACCCATTTGTTCCAGAGCCGCAGAACTGTGTTTGGTGAGTTCTTGTAATTTGATGATTGTATATGTATACCAAGAATATTATACTCTGTACAAAACATTATATTGGTATTATATCTCCAGTGGAAGACATTTTATATTTTTCTCTTCATTAACTATTGTGTATTTCTAATATAAAAATCAAATGTGTTTTTTTTTTAATGTGATGTGTCATACAGCATACTACTGCCTATCAAACCGTAACAGGACTAGTTTTCCTCAGAGGCTTGGGCACAAGGTACTAAAAAAATTGACATTGTAATGACAGATTTCATAATTTGTGGATTTCACCTTTGATTAATTATATACCTAGATAGAGTGACGCGCTGCAATGAAACTAAAACAAACAGGCCAACTTTTCTTAAGCTAGTATGCATTACAGCTGTGTTATACACTATCGCTGCATCATTCTGCGTATCCTTGTGTGCGCGCATAATGATATCAGTTATTATATGGTTTCTATTAATACGTTGAGAAAATTATATCCATGAAAAACAACAAAAATTAGTTCACACTAACTCATTTAGTGGGTAACAGTTGGCCTTTATTTTTTTCGACGAGTTTGATACGTTCAGTGTCTATCTAGGTATATAATTAATCAAAGGATTTCACATATTTGGCAAATTATGGAACTTTATCTAAATAGACCATAGATATTAATTACATAATATGAAAACTGAGCATTTAAAGAGCAATGAAATTACAAACCTTTATGAAATCCAGTGGCGTAGTGTGGTTGGCAGGGCGCCGACCCGCCTCGGGCGGCACTTTTAGGGGGGCGACATTATGCGTAAAATAAAACCTTTTACAAATTTTTACTTTTGACTCGCGTATTAGTGCCAAAACGGAGCACGCGTGATTGTTGAACGGAACGAAAGTTGGGTCCGCCCCGGGCGGCACGTACCCACGCTACGCCACTGATGATATCTACCCCATTTGGTGTTGTTCATCATAAATATTACATACTAGCATTTGCGCGCGGCTCCGCCCGCGTGGAAAAGTTTTCCGGGATAAAAAGTAGCCTATAGCACTCAGGAGTAATGTAGCTTCCTATTAGTGAAAGAATTTTCAAAATCGGTCCAGTAGTTCCTGAGAGTAGCGCGTTCAAACAAACAAACTCTTCAGCTTTATAATATTAGTATAGATGCAAGTGTAATTGGAAATTTAACAACACCAAATGTCATTATTGATTTTTCAGTACAAGTTGGAACAAGCAGCCTTATACTCGAGGATCTTATACAGCCATTGCAGTTGGGGCAAGCCAGAGTGATGTTGAAAGTTTAGCACAACCACTATTCAGAAATGTTCATGACAAAAAGGTATGTCTTTCCTTGCGGCCAATGGGACAAAATAACATGGTTAAATGTAAAACTTAACATTATCATACATACATAATATGTATTACACATGTATGGCATCACACCGTTTTCGTGTTCAAGGGTAAGTAGTGTGACACATTCCGTCAGCTACATTAGGTCCCATGTAATAGGGGGCGAACTTATTGCCATTTACCAGGCACAGTTCCAGACTTTGGACTGATACTGAGTAGAAAAACCCAACATAATTTTGCCTGACTCGGAATTCGAACCCGAGAACTCAGCGCGGTAGTTATACCGCGTAAGCAATACAGCTATATTGACGGTCAACATCATTATCCCTGAATCATGCATAGAGATAGGCTCGGAAATGTGTGCGTATGAGCGCACACTGACACGTGTCCGAAGGGGAGCAAGCCTTAACTCGTGTCGTGCCGTAATCATGTCGTACGCGTATATTTAAACTATTAATGGAAAGACAAGTACCAGAAGCAACGATTCTGATACTATACCGTGTCGTGTCCGAACATGTTAAGAAGTGTATTGTGACCGTAACGCTTACAATACGATTCTATTTGAACGCGCGTGCAAAAGGGCCTCAGTTACAACAAAATAGAGTGAATAATGTATTGGTAAAGCTGTATTGCCATCGCCATTATAGCTCAGATGTAATCGCTAGATAGTGAGAACCCCAAATTATACACCCACTATAGCTCATTTTTAACCAATATATTTTGAAGTATCCTTTTTTCAACAATCTTACAATTTTGATGGTGATGAAATATGTAATTGACAAAATTATTTATAAATTATATTTAATAGGAAACTAATGTATTAGCAGTTATTTTTATGATTGAGTTATTCCTGTAAATACTATATGAACTAATCTTTGATAATACTTGCAGCCTGTGCTGCTCTTTGCTGGAGAGCACACACATAGTAGCTTCTACTCAACTGCCCATGGAGCATATTTATCTGGGCAAGCAGCTGCTCGCCGCCTGTTAGGCCCAGAAGAGCCCACTGAAAACTTCCTTGAATGTCCCGGTTCCGCTGATCTCAACTCTTGGATACAGGGCATTCAGTTAGAGGGGTAACATGCTGTGAAATTTAGTTATATGTAATTACATCTGCTTAAAATGCACAGAATTTAGGTACAATTTAGTTCATTGTATTTATAACATTCATGACAAAGGCAGTGCCTCTTTTGTATGATTATAACTATTTATAAAATTAGGATGTACATGAAACTTTATGTATGAATTATTCTATTCAGTAACATGAAGGCCTTACAATACAACCCTGAGACATATAAATGAACTTTGTAGGAATTTTGTCCATAAAATTTGTCTAAATGAAAATAAAGTAAATTATTTAATTTAAATAAATAATAGTAACAAACTTTTATAAGCAGTATTAATTCTCTTTTCACACTCAATCCTCAAACTGCATATTTCCTTTTGGCATTTACAATATTTACAAAGCTTTATTTGCTCTCTGTTTTTTTTTAAATTTTGATGTCTCAAATGTTGCCTTCAATTGACAGTTAATTGGAAAAAATAACATTACTCTGCGGCCTGCGCGCTAAATGAGACCAATTAGAACAAAGTATGTTTCACATGTTTACAGATGATTTAATTTGATTGGTTTAAGATTAAGAGTGGTCCGAATATAGCAATTAGTATCGTTTATTGTAATCAGCCGTAACTGAGTATTGGGAGGAGGAAGGGCAAACAGGGCAAAAGCTCTCCATAAAATTTTCTTAATTTAAAAATGATACTTAAGCCTGGATTAGATTACGACACTTTACATCGTACCACCGAGTGTCTTTGTTTGAATACGGGTGTCTCTAAATGTCACAATAAGAAACATCGGTGTTTACACATAGAAACTCGGTGTGTCATGAAATGGCTACCAGTTGGGCGCAGTGTGTCATGATTGACGAATAAAAGTATATTACTACTTGATACTAGATTAAAGGTGGCAAGCTGAAAAGCAACAGAGTATATGAGAAATACGTATACGTAACATTGTAGCTGCTGCTATTTCGCGTTTTACTGATTTAAATAGAATAAAAGACAAAAAGACACACTGTCTATTATTGCTGACATGCATAGACACGACCACTTCTAGGATGTAATATCGTTTGGGATCCATCTACTAGTGTATATTAATATGTATATTGATGATTCAACAAACGATAATTATTTGTTCAATATGCAATGCTATCAACTGCCTAGTCAGAAGCTCTATTTTAGTGATTGTAGATTTTTAGCAATATAGTTTCCAGAAAACTTAATGCTGAAAGGGCTCTTTCCAAGAATATTCCCAAGCTCTAAATAATGCGTTGAAACTAAATATTCATACTATAATCTTTGATTAATTATATTTAATCAAAGACTATAATAATGTAACCAAGCAACAAACCCTAAAGAAGCGATGATCATTTAATTTCATTTGTCAAAGGCTTTGGTCTAAAGGCTGATCTTTTAATCAATAGATAGATCATAGAATACAATATCTTCTAATTATAGATACATTACAATAATTGTTGTGTAAATAAATTAGTGCAAACCTTTTGTATAGGGAACGTGCACGAACGGTGGCAGCACAAAATCGACACAAGAGCCACACGTGGATAAAAAAAGAAATTTTTAGATCAATAATTTATTTATACCTATATTCTTTTACTATGACGAAAATGATAAAATATGGGTTCCGGTTGAATGTTATTGATACCCAGCTAGTTATTTTGATGTTATTGAAGCAAAATTAGGAGGTTATGTTCCCTTAATTACAGATTTGTTTGTATTGAATATTATCTTCAAATCTTCTTTATTTTTATAAATTTTGAGACATTTCTAAATGTTTTTGGAACTAATACTTATGTATGTTTTATACAGCTTTTATATTTTTTTCTATGTTAACAAAACCATGAAATGTAAGTACTTAGGTACTAGTCTTGGGAACGTAATAGAATTTTACACCATTTGATGTGTTTATTTTTATGTTTTGGAGCATCCAGATACACAACAATACACTATCAACAAATTTAATGTTATTTTTCATCCTTTTAATATGAATATTTTAAGTATCGATAGGCTGAAAGATTCAGATTGCGCCACCAGATGGCAGAGTTTACGACGTGCACGTTACCTATTTCTTCAGACTACCTTTATTTTATCAGCAGGATTATTTTTATCTGATGATTGAAAAATCAGTCATACCTAAATTAATTATATTGATTATTGTACATTATGTTTTATAACAGAGTAATCTTTGGAATATTTTTTGTTGTAATGGTAATTATCTTGTAATTTAAAATTGCTCTACACATTATAGTACGAGATCCCGCTGCAGGATTGGTGCGTTCATCGATTTTTTGTTTAAAACCAAATTTTTATGTTTATTTAAAATTAGGAGAATATATATTTACTAGGGTGCCTATCAAAATTTGGCCGCCATTATTTTTAATTAAATTATTTTTAATTGATTCTTGGTAAAAAATTTCGTTTATTTCATTTTTAAATAAAATAACGTCTACATCACGGTAATTAATATGAAGATTCAAAAAAATCACGGTTGCCGTTGCGCACCTGGCCGCACCTCTTTGCAGCCAGGTGTAAACAGGTCTGATTTCGATAAATTTATACGTTTATAACGTATATTTATTAATTATATGTCAAATTGAAGCTAATTTTTTTCTATTAATTTTCATATAAGGTTGCTTAATTAAATCTGGCCGCAAATAAGGGTTACTGGCTGTTAAAGATGATAAATATTTAAGGTAGAGTGAAAGAGAGTTAGCGCGTAACGTCATTTGTCAGACGAAGACAGCGATTGCCGGCTATGCGACGCTTTTAAGCAATTGCGCATGCGTCGAATGTTAGTGTTCTCAACCACCGGGGAGTAATAGAGACGACTTATAATAAATACTCCAAAAAATATGTAATTTTTTTCAAAACGACAAATTTAAAAATTGCAACAAAAAATTAATATTGATTTGATATATCGACGGTCTAATTAGCAATTTGTCTAATTCCTTATTTTTTAGAGGGTGATTTTTTTTACATTTTATGTAGCAATAATCCAATTACAAATTATTTAAATGATTCAAACTTAAATATTATATCTCTATTAGATATTAATGATATTAAATGGTTTTTTAAAATGATAATAAATTTTGAACTAATTGTTTTTTTCGTACAAATAGAAGATTCTCTAAAATGGAGTTAGACAATTTGCTAATTATAATGTCGATATTTAATATTGATTTAAAAAATTAAAAAATAAAACCAAGGTGACTTAAGTAAAAGAAAATTTTATTGCAAAAGTACTATTTGAAAATTTTATTAGATTTTATTCAAGTATTTAATCGTCTGTTACATATTAATTAAACATTTAAGCAAATTAAAAATTTAAAAAAATTATCTTATATTTCCGTAACTCTTATTTAACAATCTGAATCATCGGAGCTTTCAGTTATATTATCATCGGAGCTATCACTTTCATCGCTACAAATATCAGAATCGTCGTCATTATTGGAAGCTTTGTTCATGGATCCACATAGCACACTATTAACTTGCGTTGGAGTAGTCTCCCAGGAACCATGTTGGTTTTAAAAAACCATCTAGTAGCAGCCAGCCATTATTTTCTGGGCTGAATTTGATGCAGTCTGGTTCAGTGGCATTTAACCACATCGAATTAACAAAGATTGTCCGCAGCAATTTTTGTTTCAAAGATTTCCAGCACGGTGGAATGTGCGTCGAGTCTAAACCTTTAATTCTCTTCATAAATTTTACATTATTTTGTTTTCTGTTTGTTGTCATTATCTTCAAATTCTTGTTTATCTTTTTGCTTTAGAACCACAATTTTTTTTAGACACTGAATGATATCGAAAATCATTAGTAGAGTCAATTGTAAATAAAAGGTCATGATATTTATATATTTTTTACGACGAAACAATAACATTAGCGAGCACTTTTGGAATGATACATTATTAAAGTCGAGTACATTGCTTTTTTCGTTACACAAAAAACACGACTTCATCTTTATCAATTTTAATTTACGTTAATTAATATAATAATTTTTAGATGCACAAATAAAACAACAATGTAAATATAAAACGTTGTTTATTACGAACTCCAAAACAGCGTGGTTTTTATGTTAGAATAAAAATGCCGCATCTGTTCAGTTGAGAACACTAACATTCGACGCATGCGCAATGGCTTAAAAGCGTCGCACAGCCGGCAACCGCTGTCCTTGTCTGACAAATGACGTTACGCGCTAACTCTCTTTCACTCTAACTTAAATATTTATCATCTTTAACAGCCAGTAACCCTTATTTGCGGCCAGATTTAATTAAGCAACCATATATGATAAATAATAGAAAAAAATTAGCTTCAATTTGACATATAATTAATAAATATACGTTATAAACGTATAAATTTATCGAAATCATACCTGTTTACACCTGGCTGCAAAGAGGTGCGGCCAGGTGCGCAACGGCAACCGTGATTTTTTAGAATCTTCATATTAATTACCGTGATGTAGACGTTATTTTATTAAAAAATGAAATAAACGATTTTTTTTACCAAAAATCAATTAAAAATAATTTAATTAAAAATAATGGCGGCCAAATTTTGATAGGCACCCTAGTAAATATATATTCTCCTAATTATAATTAACATAAAAATTTGGTTTTAAACAAAAAATCGATGAACGCACCAATCTTGCAGTGGGATCTTAGACTATTATAAATGATGTTGGTTAAGAATGTAGTATTCATACAAAATATAGTGAAAAATTGCTTGCACAAAATTCTGATATGAAATTGTACATTATATTGTAATATTTACAAATTTGAACGGTTGCCAAATTTAATGATGTTCCACTGTAAGTACTATGATATTTAGTATTTTATGGAAACATATAAGACAGATGTGTTATTATTTTATATTTGTTATCCTGAAGATTATTGGATTTTTATTTATACTTATTGCTTTATAGATATCGAGTGTAATATACTAGCCAGTCTTGGAAGTTCAATGCAATATTGGGTAAAATTTAAGTAAAAAAAGACATTCGAATGTTCAATTGGTCCACTTGTAGTAGTATAAATCTGGTCGAGTGATACAATTTAACTATCTATAGCAATATAAATGACACAAGTGAATACAATTATGCACTTCATTTTTACGTTACACAGAAACACTACTTAATTAAAAATGTAATAGATGTATAACTAGGTTGTATTATTCAATTTATCTAGTCAGTGCAATGTTTTTGTATCGCTTTAATAAATCATTCAAAATGTTATTTCGTTTTTAATACTATGATAAATATACAGGTGAGCTTTTAAGTGGGTGTGGATGGCGAAATTCGATACTATGGGGAATAACTAAAAAAATCCAACTAAAATATAGAAAATATATTTTAATGAATTTGAATTAAGAATAGTGTACTTAAATTAAATAAGACAAAAATGTATTTTATTGTAAAAAAAAAGCGTGGGGTGCATGGTGCCTATTCTTATAAATACTTTATTGACAGATAATATTATGAGTAGAAGGATTATAATTTTGATAATATCTTAAAAAGTACCCCACGCTTTTTTTTACAATAAAATACATTTTTTTCTTATTTACACTTTTCTTAATTCAAGTTTATTAAAACTTTTTTTTCAATTTTTTTTTCTATTTTTTAGTTGGATTTTCTATAAAGCGGGTTTTTTATTTTTTTTTTTACTATTATTTATATTTCATTTTTTAGTTCTGTCCTACAGATCCTATAGTCCAACAGATGTCACTAAAAATAAATAAACTATTATTTATACAGTTTAATGTTGCATTTCTATAAAAGCGTGTTTTTTAGTTTAAAATATTCAATTGTCATCGGTCCTTGATAAGTATGCCAAGTTTCAATCTAATCCGACGTTTTGAAGGGGGTCAAAATCATGTTCAAAATTTCCGTTAAATACATACATACATACGTATGAAGCGTGTTAAAAATGCTCGAAGGAGTTTCAGTTTGTTAATTAATAAACAAAATCACGTTGATTGGCGTTTTTCGCTAAACAAGTGAGACTTGGTAAAATAGCTTGTGGCTTTGACATCGTCCCTGACGCGCCCTTGATTTAGGCGAAAAAGTGTCTGAGCCCCCTCAATAGCTTCAAAGATATTGACCATGCGAACTTTTACCCACTGCATGCTGTTACCCCGAATGACCCTATGCGAACTCCACTGTTGTTTAGTACTACTACCAACTGTTGTTCCAAGAAAGACGGTAGAAGGAACAAGATCTAAGACATTTCTATCTAAAACAATATTAGAAACTTGTTGAGTATTGTTTAGTAAGGAGAATTTAATACATTTGGTTTTCGCCGCGTTCAAAAAGGTAAGTCATTTATATACACTAGGAATAAGAACGGTCCTAATATGGAACCCTGAGGTACCCCTATGCTAACTGGAGATCCTAGCCCCCCGAGGCAATTTCTTGTGCGCTGGGTCTTCACACCCAATGCACGCCCATGCGCGGGGGGACATTAGTCGCGGGCCGAGGCACAGTTCAGTGTGTATACCTCTTGGTTGGATAACATATTGAGGCCTAAAAGGGCCCGCGAACTTTTTTTTTTTTTATGGCATTCAATGTCGAGGCGAGCATGCCGTTCGCCTGATGGTAAGCGATACGACCACCCATAAACAGTAGCAACACCATCCAGCACCTTGAGTTACAAAGTACTTTGTGGCATTCCACTGCGCTCGTCATCCTGAGACATAAGATGTTAAGTCTCATTATGTCCTGTAGTCCTTATTTCCTGGCACCCTCTCTTTCCGCCCATCCTGAGAACCTTCCTCCCTTCCCCCAACCTTCCCTTCCATATTCCTCTCTCAGGCCCCTGCAGTCGTCAAGCCCGGGGACTCCAGTATCCCATTCGCAGGTTTCTCCCGGTGTTGACTGCAGGATCGCCTACCTAAAAAAAAAACTGGAGATCCTATAGCATGAATATTATCGATGTATACTTTTTGTTGCCGATCGATGTATGTTGCTGATCGATTCGAAAGTGTCGCTAATAAACCTTAACTTATTCATTATTGTTCGTAATGGTGGTCATTGTGTGCAATACATGGCTGGATTCGACATTTCCAACAATGTTACTGCATTACAATATTATTGATTGCCTTTATAATAATTATTGTTACGTGCTGGAGTTTGGGATAAAAGCACCAATTAGGACTTTATTAGACCGAGAACACTGCACTAGATAGATACTGCAATATTGAAACACTCAAATACACTTATTACAAAGAGTTCTAAGATTATAACTGTTTAATGTCTTTGCTTATAACATTGCTTAATACGGTCGTTGGTCGCAACTTTATCTAGGTATACGAATTTTAGACGTACCCACAAGTTATATGTACGATCAAGGGGTACGATTTTTATCGTATGATCCCTGCACAGAGTTCGTTTTATGACGCAATAGTTTTTTGCTGTTGTACCCGGTTAGATCATGGGAAATAAATACTTGTTATTATAAATGCGAATGTTAGTAAAATATTTGCAGGCTTATTAGAAGTAAACGCAGAAATTGCTGAAAGGGTTTGGATGAAATTTGCTACGAAGAGACATCATGTCCTGAAATAAAATACGCAATTTGTCCCGGTAATTTACTCCCGTGGGAACTATTTGAATGTTTGTGTTATATTTTTTTAAATAGATGGCGCTGGCGTCATGCATATGGCGCTATCAATCGCTTCCCTATTTAGGGCATTTTTTTTAGCAGGTAGGGCTTTTCACGAGGACAAGACGCAAGCAACACCTATATAGTCAGTAATAAAATATTTTTTTTTCATGTGCAGTGCTTTTTGATATGTAAACAAAATTTTCTAAATTCCAATACCGATACACTGGCGATTTCAACAGTGGATCTCAATCCCTTTTTTTTCAATCCATCGCGATAAAGGACCAACCAGAATAAAGGTGTTTTTTCTACCCACGGTACTTACAAGATTCGGATTGTAATTGAAAACGGCCGATAGTGCAATCGATTTTGACAAATTGAAAAACTTTTGTTCATTAAAGCGAAATAAAAAAATAACAAGTTTATTAAAAAAAGGTTTATTGGTATAATTTGTAAAATAAAAACAAAAATATTAATATTCTTAAACAACATTGGAGATTACAATAGGTATATAAAAGGATATTTATATAAATGCATGCAATGGTGGCTCTAGGAGTGATATAATATAGGGAAAAGACCAAATATAATTCTAGATCTCTTTATGCTTTCCTAATGTATTGAAAGTATTTAGCTAGTGAATATAAAAGCAAATAGCATAATATTTGGTGTCAGCTATTTTATATAGACCAATCATTGTTATTGTTATCAATGTCAATTATTATTGTATTATTGCAATCAAGTATCAGTCACTTTTTGACAATTTGTCAAGAATTATATAAATTTGCTTCTAATAGCATATTTCATAATACAGCGGATATTGACTTTTATGGAACCGTCACTGCATCCAAGTGTACATATTTTATTAAAACTACCTAGATGTTTACATATTATGTCAATTATAATAATTGGAAACTAGTCACATATAAAGTATGGCTTTTTAAATTGGACAGTATTTTTATAATACATCTTACACATCATCAAACAATTGACTATATCAAAAGGGTTATTACAACAAAACAATATTAAATGGTCCCTAAAAAAGGTTTTTAATTGTATATTCTTCTCTGGTTCCAGCTTCCCTCATACATTTCAAGTTAAAAACCCACTCTATAATAAATCTTTTTCTAGATTTCTGATAATTCGTTTTTTCATAGCATGTGAAATATTTATACTTAAAAACCCACAAAAATTCAATAATGTCATCCTTATATAAGTCATAGAAGAAATCGTAAAAATAATCACAGGTACACAACAGGTTTTTTACCCTAACTGCTTTATTAATTTAAAAAATTATATATGTTTTTAAACAATAAAACTATCATAATATAAAGGACGGATAGTCATATTAAATTATAATTCAAGTAACATAAATTGAGACAAAAATTAAAGCTATAAAATTAGAAATATTGGAATAAACATTTTGCTTCAAGTAAATATTCATAACAAGTTATATGATATTCATATTAAAATAAGATTAGATCAGTTAACAATGTTACAATGTAACAATGTTAAAAATGTTAACGTACCACATGTAATTCTACTGTAGAATATTTTGTGGTTATCATAGAGAGCAGCTTGTTTTCAGTGTCCTGTGACACTTCTTGCCAAACACATTTCCCAATCAATGGCACTTCTTCAAGTGGAGACCTGAATGCAACTAGAAGGGTGAGGCAACAGCCATCTGCAGATGGGTCTGCCTCCACATTAAGCAGCCCCAAGGGCCTATGCTGACTAACATCTGCACCAAACATCTCCACCATAAATCTTCTCAATGTGGAATGAACACTCTTGGCTGGGTTAATTTCACACATTGGAAAATGTATTGCAGCTTTTTCACTTAACAAAACATGTAATTTATTTGTACTTCTTTTTTTTATAACAACTATTAGCCTCAACAGATCTTTAACATGTGGCGTTGAAGCTGGCAAAATGTCTTTGTGCCAACTTCCAGTGGACTGGCTCTGTTTGTACAAACGGGCTTTTTCTATAAGATGAATGATGTCATTTGACCTCAAAGTGATCTCTTGCAAATTACCAATCCATTTTGCTTGCAGTGATTCCTTATCAGCACTAGCAGGTGTCTTTAGTTCACCTCCAATCACATCTCCAGTCAAAACAAACCGGTACCACATTCCGCCCGCAGTTTCCACGACCAGGAGAGTTTTTGGCTCGCACTGTAACCCGGTTTCTTCTAAAACTTCTCTGATTGTAGCTTGAACAATAGTCTCTCCCTTTTCCATACGTCCTGCAGGTAAATACCATTTACCAGCACAACTTTCTTTCGCTTCCTGCATCATCAAAACTTCATTCGATTCATTAACTATTACACACGCGACTACATAGGTGACGTTGCCGCCAAGGACAGGTTTAAAATTTGATGGAGTTGTGGGTGTTATACCCTGAGATTCTGCAACTGAGTTCTGATCGGCGATTGTAAAATCACAAAAATCATGTTCGTCCCCTTCTAATCCGAATCCATCTACTAATCTTGCTAGACTAAGATCTACTTGGCGCGACATAGTTACCCAGTTTCTAAACGAAGTCAAATTCAGGATATCATAAACAAAATAAATTGGCCAATTAAACAAATTCCAGTTACGTGCGCAATACAACACAGAAGAAAAAGGTAAATTAAATGTGATTATGGTTTTAGAGCTTTCCGGAAAAAGTATTTTTATTTAATATTTTGCGCATTTGTCAACACACAAGACCACACAAGACGTTGACGTTCACTAGGATATAGTGATGCGGATCGAGTCGTGTTTTTACTCGAGTGACTCAAGAGAATTTATCAAACTCGTACACGAGTGAAAAAAATATTGACTCGAGTTGACGAGTCAACTCATCGCACCGAGTAGCTTCGGTGAGTGCTAGAAATCCCTAGAAGTTGCTAATTCACTAGGCGCTCTCTACGTCGCGAACGTCATTGCTACCAATTTAATTTTTTTATGGCTAATTCATCATTTTTATTGTGATAGCATGAAAAAAATCAATTTAACAATTGAAAAATAACTATTACATTGTATATTATTTCATCTTCCGGCATATTAATAATTACATAGAGCAATTTTTACAAATCTTACTCCAGTTACAGGGTGAGTAAATAGTCAAGTTGAGTGACTCGAAAACTCGAGTGACGTACTGAAATTACTCGAGTATTTCATTTATACTATAATGAAGCAGTAGATCCCGGTGTGTCTGGATGGAAATGTTAATGGAATACAATAATTATTATGAGAACAGTGAAAAATGAATTGATTGAAAAAGTTTCACTTCATACGCATGTACAATGACGTATGTTAATACACAGTATACACACACTTTTTTTCACTCATGTATGAGTTTGACAACTTCACTCGAAACACTCGAGTAAAAACACGACTCGAGTCGCATCACTATATAGGAGTGTTGCCAGATAAGGCGATTTTAGGCCATTTAGGCTATCTCAAAGTGTGTCAGGGCGACCAAAAATTATGAATTGCGACCAGTCGCCATTTAGGCTAACGCAGTTGGACTTGACGACCCGTCGCCATTTAGGATAAACCTCTATGTTTGATGAATTTGAGGTCTTTTTAGCTTTTATGATCCAAAATTACACGTAATTTGAACGGAAATCACCGTGCGCACCGCTGAATCAGTCTGGGAAGCTTTTTTGTTTTTGCTCCTCAATTTTACCCAAGATAGGGCGACTTTAGGCTACTCAATACGTCCAACCAGTGGCGCCAACTTAGGGGTTTTACCCCCAAATTTAGGAGGATAAACTTGTCTAGGGGGTTTTTAGGGAAGGAAAAATTTAGGGGTTTTTTAGGGGTTTTGAAATTTCGTTAAATGACTGTGGTGTAATATAAATACTGCATAGTAGTATTTAGTCTATGCCACATTTACATTATAAGTAATATGTACTGCCATTGCTATTGTTATTCATGCATAATCTTTAATAGAATAAAACCAAGTATTCATTGGTTTTGTCTTTTCTTTATATCAATGACAATAAATTAATATCTAAGTATAATATTTTCCTATGATTTCGATGTTCTGGCAAAGAAAAAGTTGACAATACCACGAATAGCTTTTTTTTTGTTCCGCGTATTTCCTTTGTTTAGGGGGTTTTAGGGGTTTTTGAGTTGACTTTAGGGGGTTAAAATTTGAAATGTTGGCGACACTGCTTCGAACAGTCGGCTCTTTAACCCACCAACTATCTGGAAGCACTGCTATATAGTCTGTGAGTCAGGGAGGTGTCACTACATTAAACTCTAGTCTATGAAATGTAATGTTTGTTTGAGTATACGTTACATAGATGGCACTGCCAACGATATTATAAAACACAACATGCCTTTTAAATCCATACTTTTAAAATATTTGTACAGGATAATTTAATTGGATATATCATTACGACTAAAATTTGCTTAAAAAGACTCCGCTTATTTAAACGGACTATTGATATCTATCTCCTTATATTCGACCCCTGGTTTATTATTTGTTATCACAGAAGAGACAGAAAATGGTTATCATTGATTGGTTACCATTTGCTCGCGATTTGGATTTGTTGATGTTCACCAACATATGTAAATCTTGTCTCAAATGCTATTTTGACTGTACCGTTGATGGTAAGTACAAAGTTATATTTTTCACAAATAAATAGTATCGTTTATACCCATTGCAGTAATACATATTTTTTAATTCAAGTCCTTATTAAACTCTGTTTTTAAAATCATGAAGAAATCTGCATACCCAAAAATTATGGGCTAATAATTTTTGAGTTACCTATGAAAAAGGAGTAGAAACCGTTGTTACAACATAGTGGTATTAATTTTGATTTAAAAATTGTATACATAAAATTTAGCTGCATTACTCATTGACTAATTATTTAATTCTGCACTGTGTAAAAAAAGAACGGGTTGCACCGGGAGTGCCAGCAGAAGTGAAACTTGAACATTAACGTTGTGCATTTTTGAATATTTTGGAATGGCTAGGGAATGATTTCGCACGAATTGATTTTTTTTTATCAGTATAAAAGTACTAGCATTTATGCTTTGATTAATTATATACCTAGATAGAGTGTCGCGCTACAATGAAACTAAAGCAAACAGGCCAACTTTTCTTAAGATAGTATGCGTGACAGCTGTGTAATACGCTATTGCTGCATCATTCTGCGTATCCTTGTGTGCGCGCATAATAATACCAGTTATAACATGGTTTCTATTAAAACGGGGAGAAAATTATATCCATGAAAAACAACAAAAATGAATTCACTTGAACTCATTTAGTGGAGAACAGTTGGCCTCTATTTTTTTCGACGCGTTTGAAACGTTCAGTGTCTATCTAGGTATATAATTAATCAAAGCATTTATGTGATTAAATACAATATTTATTTATTGCGCTATCGTAGATAAAAATGTCAATTTCACTATTTCTTCGTCACTTTTAAAAATAAAACAACAAAAAAAATAAAAAAATCGATTTCCTTTGCCCATTTGAAAAAACGAAACTGAATGAGCGGCTGCTATTGCGACATCGATACTTCATTAACCAATACACAATTCATTCTTGTAAATTAATATTTGAAAAAAGAATGTTACGCTCTTTTGTATTCGTGCCGTTTAAGAATTATAGCTTCTACGCATTGCACTTAAGGGTCATATTAGTAGGGGATGGTTTTAATGAAGTAAATAAATAAAAATGTACTCGTTATATCCAATAAATGCATAAGTATGGACTTACGAGATGTTTTAGAATAAATACATCGATGTTACACACACACACTCACGCCCGTTATCCCCGAAGGGGTAGGCAGAGGTGCAACTAGTGCAACCACTTTTCGCCGTTCGTATTCCGTCCCATGATATGATAGGGGGCGAGCCTATCGCCATATCGCGCACAAATTCCAGACTCCGGGCTGATACTGAGTCGAAAAACCCAATATCACTTTGCACGACCCGGGGATTGAACCCGAGACCTCAGCATTGCAGTCGTACCGTAATACAACTACGCCACCGAGGCAGTTCATCAATGTTACTTCGATGTTACTATAAACTAATAAAAAAGGACAATACATCAACATCAGGTACTTACTCATAACAATGCACATTGCACACCCACCTGGAGATAAATTCTAATCGTAATAATCTGTGCTATAATATATTAAAATAGCCTTCAAAAGCTGCACACTCTTCGCATTGGCAGGACTGCATGAAGCCTTGTGGTTCATTTATAATGGTTGTCAAACGGTATCCTTTTTTACGTACTTTATGCTCCGAAGTAACTCGATTTTTAACTTAACACAATTCTCCATCTCTTTTGATTTGGATATAACCGGTTTCATTGTTGCCATAAGAATACCTTGTTGACCTGAAATTACTGCTATGTGTAGAAGCTGTTCAATAAAATAGATTTAAATGTCTCACTGTGATTCATTCATACCGTAATATATTAGTTCCTTTCATTTCTACACTTGAAAACTCTGTATTTTCAAAAACAAAAATTACAACCATGTCAATATTAGCTTTCGGTAGATTTCTGGAGACTTGTTTGATGAACCCAGCTTCAATTTTTATTCGAAAAACAATAAATTTCGCAATTAACGAATGTTTACCTTTACAACTTTAACATTTAACAAGTTGTCATAACAGGTGTGATGTCACTAGAAGTTGATTGATGTATTATGACACGCTCCTTTTCACGTTACTTTCAATTCGTAATTATTATTAAAAATCGATATTCTTTTAAATAAAAAAGGAATCAGTGGCACTTTTTTATGTCTTTTTTTATCATTTTAATCACATAATATTGTTAAATATTGTATCTGCATCTTCCCTATTGGTAATAATTAATAGGTTAAATATGTTACTATAATATTTTGATTTGTGTATTTTTCTTTTCAAATGAAATAATATTTGTGGTGACCGCAATTAAAACTAGTGGATTATTTTAGAAGTTACAAGGGTGATCTCATTTATTAACAGACAAACGTTTTAGTATATTTTTTTAGCTCTCAGAATGTATGTAAAGTCATCAGATTAAGTATTACTTATTAATAAAAAATTACAGAATGGAGCCGTATTGCTCACTTTCATATTGATTATAATTTAATTATAGTTAACTTTTTCTGACGATCCAAGTATCAGCCCTTAAATAGCGTAACAGAGTGATGTGAACGAACTTTGTTCATATACCTAATATTAAATATGTTTGTTATTATTACTTACTATAAGCATTTTGGTTAATTATTTCATCCTTGTTTAATATAAGGTACAAAATCATACGGTAAAAGTGAGATTAGCGATATTTTATTTTTAGTTTTTAATTGTAATAGATTCATATTATCGGATACGCCCAAGTTATGTCCATTTTTGGGATAATAACAAGTCGAACATGGCTTCCTATTGTTGAAAGAATTATTGAAATTGGTGCAGTAGTTTATTGGACATCGGACATTATCGATTAAAAACAAACAAATTGTTCCTCTTTATAAGTAATTTTATATATGTATTATCACTACCTAAATGTGTTCTTTTAAGTTACATTTTGTACATTAATTATTATTCCGTAACAGAAATGTAATAAAATATTTTGATTAATAAGTTTGTCTAATTTAACATGTTATAACTAACACAACCATATTTATTGTACATATTTTTTTTTTTTTTTTTTTTTTTTTTTTTTTTTATTGCCTTAGTAGGCAAACGAGCATGCGGTCAGCCTGATGGTAAGCAGATCCGCCGCCCATGGACTAAAGCAATGCCAGAGGCACAGCCAAGCCGTTGCCTACCGGGAGGAGAGCACTCTTTTTAAGCCTCGTTTAAAGAAGGACAAGTCATAGCGCTCGGGAAACACCGATGCAGGGAGTTCATTCCAAAGTTTGCACGTGCGCGGCAGAAAAGACCGCTGAAAACGCACCGTGCTACTACGAACAGAGTCCACGTAGTACGGATGAACTCCACTGCGATGGCGAGTGGTGCGATGGTAGAAAGGTGAAGTGGGCACCATATTAAACAGTTCCTCAGAGCACTCCCCATGGAAGAGGCGGTAGAATACACAGAGAGATCCAATGTCTCTCCGCATACCCAGCGCCTCCACTCTGTCCGTAAGATTGGGATCATCGACGATGCGAAGTGCCCGTCGTTGTAAGGAGTCAAGTGGCAAAGATACTATAAATAAGGCCTTAAATGCATTGTAGTACGACGGCGTGGCGGATATAATTTATCCTGCTTATAAAAAAATACGTGTGGCACTCGGAGACTGCCGCGGTAAAGCTATTGCATAGCATTTTTTATCACAAATGTTGATTGACTAAACACAAGTTCGATCTTACGCTTACCACATAAAGTAGATTTTTAAACGCGAGCAACGCACGTTTAGTCTTGTTATAGATAAATGTCAGAAATGCAATGGTCATCACAACCAAAGTAGAATAAATCAAAATTTGAAAAAAGAATGTTACGTTCGATTCTTTTGTACTCGTGCCGTGCCAACGCTGGGGAAATAGCTTCTACGCAATGTATTTAAGGTTCATATTAGATCCTTTAATCGACTATGGTGATGTGTGCTATTTTGATCTGAATGCAGATCAGCTCAACAAACTTGACCGACTTCTAAATAACTGCATTCGATTCGTGTATAATCTTCGCAAGTATGATCACATTTCTTTTTATCGTCTTCAACTAAAATGGCTACCCATACGTCAGCGCCGTTCTTTGCGGGCACTTACCCCTTTATTCTCTTTCCTTACCTCCCCTACCCCTCCTACTTACTTTTCTTCTAAATTTCAATATCTCTGCAGTAGCCACGATAGGAACCTCCGCTCTTCTAGCAATCTTCTCCTCAAATGTCCCCCTCATAGCTGTGACTTCACTCACTCTTCTTTCGCTATCCAATCTGTTCTTCTTTGGAATTCACTCCCCCTCGAAATCAGATCGGCTACCTCTCGGTTTGCCTTCAAAAGGAGAGTGCGGCAGTTGTTGTTGAACGATGCAGAAGAATCACCACACTAACTTATAATATGATATTATTTACATATATATTTATGTAATTATAATTTGTATTTTATGTATTTGTTATATTTATAATGTTACTTATATTATGTTTTGTATTTAGTTTACATATTTATGATTGATTGCTTTGTTTACTTTTATGTACGTTTATTCGTATCTCTAATATCAAGTTAAGTACCTGATGCACCTACCTTATGTATTTCTGCACCACCCTAAGGTTGACTGGGAGAGAATGCCTTTGGCATTAAGTCCGCCGATATACTTATGTATATAAAGTGCAAATAAATAAATAAATAAATAAATTAGTAAGAAATGGTTTTAATGACTTTAATAAATAAAATAAATAAAAATATACTCGTTTCAAGAATTATAGCTTCTACGCATTGTATTTAGGGTTCATATTAGTAAGATAAAAAAGATGTGAGGTTATTTTCGTTACGGAATTTCTGGATTCGGTCTCCATGCTCAAGGCCCGCGATATGCAATAGCTTAATAATATAACTCTAAGTAGCATTTTACTAGACTTGCACCATCGTCATGCAATGCTTTGCTTTTAAAACCGTTTAACATTTGCAGTATTATTAACCACTACAGTAAACCCGAATTTAAACAGAAACACTGCCATCTATAAGATTTTAATGGCATCAGAGATCGTGAGCGCCCTCTATGAAAGTATAATTGAAACAGCCGTAATTTTGACATTTGTCAATTGGCACGAAAACTCGACGAGTTGACTCTCTAATCTCTATTGATTCCCAATGTATATTACCTAGTTTATTTGTCTCTGGTATATATTAATACTCTTTAGTCTTTGTTGCTGTGGATATTGAGCTGATCATCGGAAAATTCATAAAAATTTAGTATTTTTTATAGAGCTAGAAAAAATCAAAGCCATGTCTATGATGAAAGGAAACATGCTGGTAAATTAGATTTTGTATTTAAATATTTATCATGTTAATGATAGCTTGGTTTTTATATTACGTAATGTTGTCTCCAGGTGCGTTCTTTGAGCACATCGGCGGCCACTGCTCAGCTCATTAAACCTCCTGTACAAGTTTTTGGTTTGGAGGGAAGGTACGCATCTGCCCTGTATTCGGCGGCTTCAAAATCAAAGGCTTTGGATTCTGCGGAAAAAGAGTTAACACACTTTCAGCAGTCTTTAAAAACGGATGCTAAACTCAAGGAGTTCATTGTTAATCCCACGCTCAAGAGGAACCTAAAAGTGGACGCATTGAAGCACCTTGCTACCAAGGTATTAATGTTGTATTGCTTAAAAATATGCCATTTTTTGATTATGTTTGATATGTGATATTATTCTATTGATAATACTTTTACAATATGATTCCATAAATATATAATCCATATTTCTAACTAATTCACGTGGCATTAAATGCTTATAGTAAATTATTTAAGGGATTGACAACCTTGGTGATGTAGATGTATAGCAGTATGAGTGCAATGTTGAGGTCTCAGGTTTAATCCTAGAGTCGGCCCGTGATATTGAGTTTATCTACACAATATTAGCCAGGGAACTGGAATTTGTGCCCGATATGGTGTAAGGCGAAAAAAAGCGGCGAGAGCCTAGCTGGGAGTGCAATGGACTGCCGAGATATGTCCGTGGGTTCAAAACCCAAGGGCATGCACCTGTGACTTTTCTAAAATTATGTGTGTATTTGTGAATTATTGCTTGCTTTAACGGTGAAGGAAAATCTTCTTGAGGAAACCTGCATACCTGAGAAGTTCTCTATAAGAAATACGAAAGGTATGTAAAGTCTACCAATCTGCAATAGGCCAGTGTGGTGGACTAAGGCCTAAACCCTCTCAGTAGAGGAGGCATGTGCCCAGCAGTGGGTCAATATATTACACGCCTGGTAGTATTATTTATTATTATATCGGAAAAGGCAAACTATGCACAGCAAAAAGTGGGTGCACTAGTTCCACCTCTGCCTATCTCTTAAGGGATAAAAGGTGTTAGAGAGTGTGTGTGAATGAATGTTTTCATTTTTGTGCTTATAACATTTATGAAAATATTTTTCAGCATATAATATCTTGAGATAAGTATTATGTTGTATTAATAAAAAAAATATTCCAGACCAATATGTCTGCCACCACAAGCAATTTATTGGGAATCCTTGCTGAGAATGGTCGCTTGGACAAGCTGGAGGCTGTGATCAATGCTTTCAAGATCATGATGGCTGCCCACCGTGGCGAGGTTACCTGTGAAGTCATCACCGCCAAGCCTTTAGACCAGGCTCAAAGGCAGAACTTGGAAACTGCTCTTAAGGTATTTAATAATAATAATTAAGCTATTTAAAAGAGGCTCAAATAAGTAAACCTATAGAAATCTGCTACTGTTAGTATTTTAAAGCTTAGTTGTGTGACAAACTAACATCTTGCAAAATTTCATATAAGATGCAGTACATAGTTTATTTTTGTGTAATAAATAATTAACTTTTTGCTGTGTCTATGGCAGGAACAATAAATAGATTTATATTGATAGGATTTATTTGTTTCTAAAATTCATATTTTTAAACTGTACATGTATCTTGCTACAGTATATGGTATAAATAATGCCATCCATGATGACACCAACTACCAATTTTTGAGCAGATATTGTGGGTTAAGGAGACTTTCGATTATTCATAGTAGTGTATAGGTTCACTCACAGGGAATATGTGTGTATTGATAGATTTAAAATATTTTTTTACAATAAATTTTTTTTTTCTTATTTACACTATTCTTAATTCAAATTCATTAAAATTTATTTTCTATTTTTTCGTTGAATTTTCTATAAAAGCGTGTTTTTTAGTTTTTTAAACTATTTTTTTTTCATTTTTTACTTTAAAATATTGAATTGTCATCGGTCCTTGATACGTATGCCTTAATCCGACGTTCTGAAGGGGGTCAAAATCATCATTGTTACATACTAACATACATGTGAAGCTAATAAAATGCAATCAGCCCTGTATTATATACTGCCCACTGCTGAGCACGGGCCTCCTCTACTACTGAGATAATAAAAGCGTGTAAAAAATATTGATGGTATTTAAAATTATAAACATTTTAAATCAACAAAATTACCTAGGGTATGTGTGTCATACAAGTGCAATGTTTAAGAAATCATATTTTAATAACTCAGTGCTATCTTATGACAAGTAGGATTTTTTTATACATAAGATTAGGCAGTTTAGTTAGTTAAGTTTTACTATAGTCCAACAGATGTCAATAATATAAATAAAGTATTTTTTATTCATTTTTAGTCGGATTTCTATAAAAGCGTTTTCTTTAGTTTAAAATATTGAATTGTCATCGGTCCTTGATAAGTATGCCAAATTTCAATTTAATCCGATGTTTTGAAGAGGGTCAAAATCATGTTTAAAGTTTCCGTTACATACATGCATATATACATACTAACATACGTATGAAGCTAGTAAAAGCGTGTTAAAAAGAATTTTCAAAATTGGTGCAATAATAAAGCTTTGAAATTTGATAGAACGGGTAATTGTCAAATTACAGTAATATGAGATTGTGACGTTATCGAGTGTCATCGGCCATTACGTTGCGTGCGTGCAAAAGAGATAGCGCGATATCCCTACCACGGCCTCACTTTTGCTTACAATATTTCAAATATGAATAACTGCTTTATTTTTCAACCAATTTTGATTCCGATTTCTCGGAAGAATTTATTTTTCGTATTATTTTCTGTTACATATAGAATAATGTACAAAACAAAACATAGGAAATTACCGTATTAACCACTATACAGTTTTGACCCATTTTAAAAAAGCTGGATACACAAAAAAGCTCAATATTTGGGCACCACACGAGGTCACTGAAAGAAACCTAATGGCCCGTGTATTTATTTGCGATTCTTTATTGAGACGTAATGAAACCAAATCGTTTTTAAAGAGATTGATAACTGGTGATGAAAAGTCGATCAAATACGACAAGAACGTATAGTACGAAAAAGGTCGGTCAGGCTTCACAGACTGTGACAAAACCTGGTTTAACTCAAAATAAGGTGATACTGTGTGTATTGTGGAATTGGAAGGGCATTTTTCATTATGAGCTTTTACCATCGAGCAGAACCATCGATTTGGGTCTCTACTGCCAACAACTAATGAGATTAAAGCAAGTTGAGAGACACCGGCCGGAATTGATCCATAGAAAGGGTGTGGTATCTTTCATCACGATAACGCTAGACCACACTCATCTAGCCACTCAGCAAAAATTAAGAGAGTTTGGCTGCAAGGTGTTAATGCATCCACCATATAGGTAGCCCTGACCTTGCACACCTTCAGATTTGCACCTGTTTCGGAATTCTTTAGGTAGTGTCAGGTTAATATACCGTTACCGTTAGGGTGCTATATGACGCTCTGGTCCGGAGCCACTTGGAGCATAGCGGAGTCATATGGTCTCCGCACGAAGCAAAGTACGCGGCCATGCTAGAACGGGTCCAGAACAAGTTCACGAGGTACCTGTACTTGAAACTTTATGGGGTATATCCGCTATATCCGCTGATGTACCCCACTTTGTTCGTACTAGGTATGGTCGGGTACAACGAGTTGAGGGTGCGGCGCGAGTTCACCCTCGCGTCGTACCTGGTGAAGCTGTTGCGGGGTGTCGAGCATAACCCGGGGGTTCTGCGCCGCCTGTGCCTGAGCGTGCCGGACCGGTACGTGTGGAGGCGGCGCCGCCCGCCGCTACTGGCGGTGCCGACTGCCAGGACCAACCTCTTGGCCAAGACGCCTCTCACCCTAGCCATTAAAACATTAAATGAGGTGCATGTAAAAACAGATGTTTTGTCATGTAACTGGAGTGAGCTCGCAAAATTGTTGTTATATGTTATTTGTTATACTTAGTTTAAGTTATGTTGTATAATTGTTTTTATAAATAGTTATAGTATAGGTATAGTTTGTACAGTATGTTTATGTTATTTTATAATAGTCCCGCCAGTTCGAATTGGGTATATCCTGTAATGACTGTGTGTGTTGAATAAATAAATAAATAAATAAATAAATAAATAAATAAATATCAAAGAGAGATGATGAACACTCACCTATGTGTTGTATAAACTGTTGGATAAACCGTTGATAAACACCTGACCACAGATTATTTAGAAAAGCTACTAATAAGCTTCTTGGAAGCTTCAAGCTACGCTTGTAAACACTTGTGAAGTTTGTAAAGTTCACAGACGATATAACTATTGTTATTAATCTTGCGCAAGTTAATTTGTTGCCGTGTGGCTGGTACCATTATTTTCATTTGGCACTTTTTAATACTTAAGAGCGCTATTTCCGATTGGAAAAAAAATACGCATGCTTGCTTCTTTTTCTATGCAAACTTTACTAGAGAATTTTTATTTTTGTATCCAATTATACAATCTGGCAGCACTGAATCCAAAAGCGTTTACACTAGTGGCAATATTTTAATAAGCCTATACAAATGCTACTTGCGGCAAGCTCCAAAATTTGCAGTTGTCAGCTTGCCATGACTGTTTATAGTTTACACAGTAAAAATCGCTTGCGGAAGATAACTTCTGCAATTTTTCTTGCCTATCTAAACCACGCTTTACATCACTAGTACTTAAGAGTAACATTTTTATGGGAAGGAAGTTTTTTTTTTTTTTTTTTTTTTTTTTTTTTTATTGCATTTAATGACAGAGACGAGCATGCCGTTCGCCTGATGGTAAGCGATACGACCACCCATAAACAGTAGCAACACCATCCAGCACCTTGACTAACAAAGTACTGTGTGGCATTCCACTGCGCTCGTCACCCTGAGACATAAGATGTTAAGTCTCATTATGTCCAGTAGTTATACTGGCTACAATGTCCTTCAAACCGAAACACAACAGTGCATGCACACTGTTGCTTGGCGGTAGAAATAGACATTGCGGTGGTACCCACCCAGACGGCCTCTTACATAATGAGAGACCTACCACCAGTAAAAGTGAAGTACATAAAACGTAAGCATGTTATTATTTGCAATTCTTCTTCGTGCGGCTTCTATAATATCATTTTGCCGTTATATTATTGCGGTGCCATAATAAAATAGCAAACTACTATTTGTTTCATTATACTATACATACAAAAACCTGTGATTAATTTGTCATGTGAATAGTAAAGTTCCCTATAAAAGTCAAGTTGAATTAGATGGAAGTATAAAATCATAAAATTGGTACCTTATAATAAATAAATTTATTGTTACAGAAATTCCTGAAGAATAATGAAACTCTGCAACTCACAGCAAAGGTTGACCCTTCGTTGATTGGTGGCATGATTGTTTCTATTGGCGACAAGTATGTGGACATGAGTGTGGCCAGCAAAGTGAAGAAATACACTGAACTCATTAGTGCTGCTGTTTAAAAAACTTGAAATCTTCATACAAATTAGTAAAGAATGTTAAAAAACCTGTAATTAAAATCATTATACAATAGAAAACTTTTGTTTTATTACTATGGAAAACTGTAAACATTAACTATTAATAATCAATTGATGCTTTTCTTAACATGCCACGCGTAATTGCCGCCTTGCACTAGCGTAATTTGGACCTAAACTCCAACATGGCACCACACTATAGCGTGTGAAAAGAAGTTTTACAAACTGTTAACCTAAAGCCAACATTTTTTAATAACAATGCGTTGGTGTAATTTGATAAGACGGCTTAAGCTTTTGGGTTCGACGGGGATATACAAAAAAGGATGTTTTTTTAATGAAGCCCAACAGGCTTTGAGAGTCTTTTGATCCTTATAAGCAACAGGATCGATCATTTGTATAAATAAAATATAAGTGTAAATTGGGTAGTAGACTTCTTTCTTTTAATACATTTATCAAAAATGTATTATCCAAAATGTAGCGGAAAAATAATTTTATAAAAGTCAAAATAAAAGATTTATAAAGCTTTGAAATTTGGTGGAAGGGGCATTTGTCTAACATCGGAAACAACAGACTGTGACGTCACCGAGCTTCACCGGCCATAAACCTGCGTGCATGAGAAAGAGATAACGCGACACCGCGTTGTGGCGTTGCAACGCCACCACGCCCCCACTTTTGCTCACAGTGTTTCGTATTATGAATATCTGCTTTATTTATCAAGCAATTTTGATGCAAATATTACAGAATTTCTATTTCGTATGACTTTTTGTTTTTTTTTTCGCCTCTTGACAGGTTCATCTGGAAATCTTTTGCGGGGGCCTATGTTCGGCAGTGGACATCATAATCATATGGTTGATGATGATGATTATTTTTTGTTACATATAAAAAAACTACTACTCTATAACATTGTCCATTACTGTTTCAATTTTGATGGTTAATATTTTTCAAAATTCTGTGGTCATAATTACGCTAAAAATGAATGAGACAGTGTCCTAAGAAAGTTTTATTATACTACTAGGTGTTGCTCGCGGTTTCGCCCGCGTTAAAAGCCTTTCCTGATACAAAAGTCCCAAAAACACAGTATGATGCCAGCGCCATCTACTTAAAGAATCAGATAAAAATATCTATTATATCCCATGGGAGCAAATAACCGAGATAGGTTACTTTACATTAAAAATACATTCCCTCATATAATACCATCCCCTTAAATAATAACAAAAATGTCTCCTTCATATTATGTTGCTGGCCCGGTTGAACTTTTTATTTTATCTTACACTAGCATTGCGCGCGGCTCCGCCCGCGTGGAAAAGTTTTTCCGGGATAAAAAGTAGCCTATAGCACTCAGGAGTAATGTAGCTTCCTATTAGTGAAAGAATTTTTAAAATCGGTCCAGTAGTTCCTGAGATTAGCGTGTTCAAACAAACAAACTCTTCAGCTTTATGTAATAGTATAGATACAAAAATGGTGGTTCTACCTAATATTGCTATGTATTCATAAAATTTTAAAATCCTGTAAATGTATATAGTGCACACCCTAATCCCTACATCAGGATATTTTATGCACAACTGTTTTTAATATTCCACTGATTTCAATATCTAATAAATCAATTGTGAATTAAGCAATGAATCAACTAGATATAATTAACCAAAAAATTTAATTGTACAATCCTGCACACACATTAAACATCTTCAACCATAACAAAAATAATACTCTGTCAGTAATTAAAACACTAGGTTCTTCTATAGGATTAACAATAGTTAAGAGATCAATTATAATTAATGAGATCTTTTGATAGGATAACCATGAGATGATTATCCTTCTGTCGGAGCGCTCTCCCCTTTGAGTAATGCATTTTCGGCTTCCAGTTCAGCAATGCGAGCTCTTGCTGCTTCTAGTTCGTCGTCGCCACTATCGGTACCCAAATGTTTTCGAACATATTCTAATGCATCTTCCGGTTTATCAGGCTCTTCATAGAGACTGACGAGGACTTTCGTTAGTGCATCCATAACACCAGCTCGTTCTAAGTAACGCCTAAACTCCTCCCTTTTTGAATCAATGGGCTGAAATATAGAATGTCCAAGTCGGTAAAAGTATTTAAAAATAGAGTTAATGTATACTGGAAGTAAAAAGCACAAAAGCGTGTTTTGATTTGTTGAAATTCTTAGTAGTATTATTATTTTTTATAGTATAACCCAAATGCAAACCGGAATATTTAAACATTGCACTATTTTGACCAACATTTCTTACCTTGTATGAAGACATTTTAGAATGTTATGTAATTATATTAATTTTAATTTATTATAAATAATTTCGTAATGAATATTTCTTGTTTACTAATTTTATTCTTGAAAAACAATGAAAGAACCGTCAAGCGTCAACTTCACCGCTGCCATTAACTGCAGTGCTGCCAATAATAAAATCTCGATTCCCGGCGTCAGTGTTGTTAATTTCTCAAAATTCCCGCTTCTTTTGATTGACGGCCGTATTCATAGTCGTTTCTTGAGGAATAAAGGGTTCCTTATGCAACTTACCTGTTTTAGCTGCACTTTTAACCACTTTTCGATAATTTTATTGGAAACACACACACACACACTCACGCCCGTTATCCCCTTAGGGGTAGGCAGAGGTGCAACTAGTGCACCCACATTTCGCCGTGCGTATTCCGTCCCAAAATGTGATACGGGGCGAGCCTATCGCCATATCAGGCACAAATTCGCTTTGCCCGACCCGGGGATCGAACCCGAGACCTCAGAATTGTAGTCGTACCGTAATACAACTACGCCACCGAGGCAGTCATTGGTAACAACCATAAAACAATTCGACAACCTTAAATATTGAATTAATGATGTAGAAATGGATACGTTCAGTAATACAAAATCATGTTCAAACTAAGAGCATTTAGCATTTGACTACTCAAAGTGTTCAAATGACAGTTGAGCAGGTATTTGATTGGTGTTTTTTTTTTTTTTTTAAGGCATTTGTTTTCACATTTTGCCAATGTCAAGTTAGGTTTGTCTAATTTATTATCTGTAGTATGTCGAAGTAAAGCAGTGGCTACCTTACCAAGACTTTATCGAGGAGTTTTGGCGGCAACAAAAAAAACACTTGATTAGCACAATTATTTCAATTCACTTCATTTGAGCTCTTTAATAGAACTATATTGGATGATATACCACCATAATTATGCAATATAACACTAAGTATCACCAAAATAATGAATTAAAACAAGAGCACCTCATGACACTTCCAAGTTCCCGCCAAAACTCTTGATTGGTGTTGCAGTTGTTTATATTAGTAGAGTGTGTTTCAACTTACAGTTCCAATGGCGTGATGTTGGCAGCAATGTATATGCAGTGTTGCTACATCATACAAAATTTGTTACCTTGGAAATAAGAAAATTTTTAAATTTTTGTAATGGGAACATATTGTTTTATTCAGTAACAAAACAAAAATATTTTAAAATCAAATTTTTAAATATATAAGCATAAATTATGTACCCACTTTTCAAATAATTTATTTTTAGAATCTTTGAATTCTGTCTTAAGTACATAATAATGCTAGCTATGTAGTTTCCAATAAATGCTTCTTTTTCTTTCTAAGGTGTATGGTGCAGAACTGCACTATGGAATTAATTTGCAACTTACGGAAGTAAATCAAACACAAGAGACATAATTGATGAGTGGGTAGATAGTTAGCAGCTAAATAAACTTAAAGTATGATTACCTACTAAACCATTATTAACTACATTTATAGGTTTATGGATCATATGTGATAAATAAAACGAAACAAATATTTCTTTATCATAGTCGAATGACATAAGTTTTTTAATGAATCATGGAGGTCAGTAATTATCAAAAAGCAATTATGAAATGTCAGCACAAAAACACAAAACATATCAATTAGCATATAACACATTGTATCATTACACTGGCTATTTATTTATTGTTATTTTAATCGATGTTCACAATTATTATTTACTATTATTGATATGTTTTAAATTTTATTTAAGAAAATACATTAATCCTCCGCTAACCCTATTTTTTTTAAACTAAAATGGTGGCAAAACGATCCTGAACATATTTTAAAGAAATAAGTGGGGTTCCTTTACATTTTTCACACTCACACAGGTTCTTCACTTTCAACGCCGTCCATCTTTCACCATTTCTTAATGTTTCGGATACAGAAATTAATAGAATTTAAAAAATCTGCATAGTTGTCTTCATAATGTGGTGGACATTATGAAGACAACTAAGCAGATTTTTTAAATCTTAACAGATAGGGGTGCCAACATCACGCCATCGAAAGTATAATTTGAAACGCACTCTAGTAATTTTACCTCTTCTCAGTCGATAGGTACTAGGGGTCGCAATAACGGAGTACTTTTTCAATACCGGTATTTTCGGTACTGACCTCAGATGAATCCCGGTATACCGGTATTTTCGGTATTTCCGGGATTTGAAGAAATTGTAGGTACTATACATTTAAATTAGTAATTAAATAGCAACAAGCTTGTTTCATAACATGTTCAGGAGAGAACGCATGGTTACACTGGTTCCCGGTAACCCTGGCTGAGGTTTAAGTATACGCTGGAGTTGTGCGGTCCGTGGCTTTATACGGTTGTCCCGTCTAGGCCGAGTCCCTAACTACTCGATGCGACGCTCTCCTGCGTAAGACGCAGCGTTTGGTAGCGCAGCGACTCATCTGTGGTCATCACACGGTCTCCAACGAGGCGGTAAGTGTCTTTGCTGGTACCTACTCTGCCATGAGAATTGGATGCCAAACATCTCTCTTCAGTATTCTTTTGGCGTGAAGAGGCATCCCGTCTCAGGCGGTGACTGGCCCCGAGGGGGGCCAGAGGTGACAGCCCAATTGGCGTGCATCGGCAGTGCCGGCGTGGAGGAGTGGCATACCAGGCTGTAGAGCACGAGTCCTGGCTTATGGATCGTCACGACAGTGCCACCTGTCTTCTTATGTCGGCTTGACTGGCGCCACGGTACACCGACATTCCGTCTGACACAGATGCTGACGGGCCATGACGGCTCGTTCCTGTGGTGAATCGGAAAGGAAGAGTCCGCCGTATGCTATCATTGTGATAATGGTTGCGAAGTCCAACACAATTTCGAGGAGTGCCCAGCCTGGGATCTACAACGCAGCGCTCTTAGAACAGCTGCTGCTGGCCGTGATGGTTGTCATGGTCGGCTGCTGGAGGTCATGCCCAGTGATGGCATCCTTCTGCGAATAAGTTATCTTGTGGAAGGAAGCGAACAGGTTGGCGTGTTCAACCCAGCCGCGCGCTTATTGGGGGGAACTATAACGCCCAGCTAAGCATGACAGTTTCTATGTGGCGTCTCTCATACATTGTCATAGTGATTGGCACGCCAAGACAATGCGATGTGAATGCCACGTCCAGCTCCGCTCCTTGTATGGCGATGCCTTTAGAAAAGGCTAAGATAGAATGATAAGGGGTGAACGGTGGTCAACTTCGCTTCTTTTTGAGATGACTGGAAATCTGAATTGATTGTTATTTTGGGACTAAGAACAAGAAAATCAACCAAAATTGAGGTGTTTAAAAGGGACGAAAGTATGACAGAGGTACAGTGAGTAAGAGATTTTGTACATCGGGGATGTATTTTCAACACAATTGATGGTATATAATATGAAAGTGACATTGATTGCCAAGTGAGTGCAGGAGAATGGGGCATTACACACCTTTATGGACAGTCGGAAGGTGTCCAAAAATGCACAAGTGACTGACAGAGTTATTGTCGACTCTTTTATGTAGGAGAAGGAGCATTAAAGTTAAAGCACTGAAAATTAGAGCGTTAAGAAGCATGTGTGGGTGACTGTGAATGATAGAGTACGGAATAGGTAAAGTAGTGATGGATCTGTGTGAAGTCAAAGTGGATGTAATGACTAAAGATAAAAACAAGTATGTTGTCGTGGTCTGGCCATTTGAAGAGGATGGATTATGGTAGGCTTACGAATAAGATAGTACTTATATACCAAAGGCTAGTATGGATAGTACCCTAAAGTGGCGATAATACATGATGAGATTAGTAAATATAGGTGAAAACAAAGAAGTGTGCCAGAATCGTGCAAAGTAGCAATCCTTAGTCTCTGCCTACCGCATTCAGAGACAATAATATATGTATGCATAATTTAATTTAACAAACTCCGAAAATACCGAAAATCCCGGTTGTAAAATCAATACCGGTATTTATAAATCCTTTATTTGGTCCGGTATTCCGGTATTTTCGGTATCCGGGATCCCGGTTTGCGACCCCTAGATAGGTACTCTAGACGCTATTCAATTTACCACTAGCTGCAGTGGTGAGTGGAGCCACTTAGCTGTGCCCACATAAAAAAAATATAGAGATCGAATACAAAAAAAAAATAAACAATCGACATACAATAGAAACAAAAACCATATTCAGCTGAATGTTTATAAAACTAAATAAGAATTAGATTACTAGGGTCAGAATTCAGTTGAAAATGCTTGCGAAGAAAACATAACGTATCCAATGTGTCATTTCCAATATGCGAAATCAGTCCCGCAATCCCGCGTTGTAAGTATTACCAGAAATAAAATAGATTTGTCTACCGAAAAAATTGAGATTGGATTCTCCGATTTTTGTCATTCCCCGCGCTAACCATCAATTCCCCGCAAATCGTGGATTTTTTCCCGCGATTGGCAGCACTGATTAACTGTGTTGCCACCAAGTAGAAATTCTAGATACTATTATCGTCTATCCCAAGAAGCATCTTGGTCTATCTCAGGCCTGTACCTCTATAGTACCACCCCTTTCTTTAGAATTGAATAGGAGCTATACAGTAGTCTATATCACAGAACACTAATACTCTCACGTCAGTAGTATTATAATTCTCTTTGCTCTCACGTCTATATTGTTTACTCTGTCTACGTTAACACCGAATCCGATGAAAAGATTGGGATACAAATTATTAACATCTTTGATTAAATATAGACATATAAGTATATAATATACATATATGTCTATAATTAATCAAAGATGACATATATGTCACATAATATTAATCCATTGCTTGCTTTCTTAGATGTTTTCCGTAATCCTGATCAGTCCCTAAGCCACACGTGTATAGGAAACCGACCCATACTGATAAATACCTGAACGGTGAATCTCATCACCATCCAAAACAGTTAGCTACCGCAAATATTTGTTTCAGGGAGCACAAGGAATCTGTGACGAGAAACACCTGGCTGCTGAGCTACAACATGTCAAGCAAGTACTGCGAGACAACAAGCTCCAAATTCCACGCCGCCGTCACAGAGGCCGAGTGAAACCAGCCACAGTTGATCGTGCCCCAGTTGTATTACCTTATGTAAGAAGAGTCACCGACAAGATTAGCTACATCCTGAAGCGTGCTTCCATAAAAACTTATTTTAAGCCGCCTAAGAAGATTAGTCAATTTTTACCACCTGTCAAGTGCCATATACCTCTACAAGAACCGGGCGTATACAAGATAGATTGCGAATGTGGCCTCTCTTATATTGGACAAACAAAAAGACATATAGGGACCCGCGTAAAAGAACATATAGCTGACGTTAAACACCGACGCTCTACGAAGTCTGCAGTAGCTGAACACTCAGAAGAAGGCTCCAACCATTACCTTAAATGAAATGTCAGGTTCTCTCTGTACGTCAACTTTTTATCCAGCAAACTGTCCTTCGTAAACACTCTGGTAGACCACATAATGAACCACATGGGAGGCGAAAATATAATGTATTTCCTATAATGAGAACTCGTACAAAGTTTACTGACAGACATTTCATAGTATTGGGTGCCAGACTCTATAATAAAATAAACTCTATTCTAAAGATTTTTAATAAAACCAAAGGACTATGTAAACTGATTATTAATAAATGGCTTCTTTCTCTTTCCTATAATCAAACTGAGGCTCTTCTATGTAACATCAATACTGGATAGTTCATACACACTGGATCTTTTACGCGCGTTACACAATTACACATGCACACACATACGCACGGACGCACATACATATCACACCACTCACACACACACACACACACACACACACACACAACACACACACATACACTAGTCTTACTAAACCTATTTATTTTGAAAATTGTAATAGAAATATATATACTCATATTACTGTAAATATATTTTGAAAGAAACAGTGATGTAATTTTATAAATCTAAGTGTCTTCGTTGGAGGATTCACTGATACCTATAACACAGGTCTTCCTAGGTTAGGTATCAGTTGGTCACATTTATAATTTGTGACATAATATGCAGCAATTTTCTAATTAATTGTTAGAGAAAAAATTTGTACCTAACTCTAATTACAACATACAGTTTTATGTAATCTACTTCCATGATGCTATTACTTTTCATGTTGTAAGAATTTATGTAAATTGCTTTCGAAATAAATTACTATTATTAAAATATGAAATGAAATAATTTATTCGAACCCATAAAATGTTATACATTATTTAGATTCCGTCAATATTAACTCTACCACCAGTTCGGAAAGCAGTTCTCACTAGAGAAGAACGGGCAAGAAACTCTAGTGTTGCTCTTTTCAAAATCAGTTCAAGGTATAAAATACAATGCATTATGTAGAGAAAAAAAAAATACAATTCAGTATTTGTTAAGTTTTGTTAAGAGCAGTTCATTTATATACTCGCAAAATAGGTAATAAATTTTTAAATTCCAACACTAGTGCATAACTATCTCAGGAATCATGTAATAATTTGATCTGAAATGTTCAAGATGTCGCTATTAATCTAAGTTCAAGATATACCCCTAATACTTAGATATAGTAAGCGAAAAGGGCAGACCAGTCCACACAAGCAGCACTCGTTCACGAGTATGACGCATGTGCCAGCCATCGGCCTCCTCAACCATATTACAGGGAAGTGGCCGATTGGCCGAGTGGCCTTAGATTCGACAAGCCACAAATCCTTGCCAAAGAACACTGATTCCTGCCTAGGATGATCCGCGAGGCTATTGAAATCAAAAAACATCCTAATTTCAATAGGGAAGATGGTTGGAAACTTGCACAAGCCTGGGACCCGGTAATACATCTAATTAAATCGGGCCCCAAAAGACCTGCTGCCAGGCCTCAAGACATTGTGAGCTCTTACTGCGTAGACCGGACCGCAAACAATGACTAACATCTTTAAATTGTATAATTGTAAATTGAAGGTAGATTTGTAACACTAACTTTTCGGACCACCAACACCTCAGTCCGCCCCGTGACCACGAAGTGCTGCAAAGCCTTCGAAACGTCGGGAGAAAATAAAATAAAAAACCGCGATAAAATCCGTTATAATAGTTTAATTTCAATGTCTAACATTCGCGTAAACGTAAGGAATCATTATGAAATAAGAATAAATATTATAAGGCTTACTAGTATTTCACGATCAGGGCCAATTAAAAAAAAAAAACGAAATTATTTCCTAAGCCACTAAAATGGCATTTTCGACCCACTGTGCGACGTACGGAACTTTAAACTTTTAACACCACAAAAGTTGGTAAATGTGTAGAAACGCAAATTATATCTATCTTAATATATATAAATCTCGTGTCACAATGTTTGTCCTCAATGGACTCCTAAACCACTTAACCGATTATAATAAAATTCGCACACCATGTGCAGTTCGATCCAACTTGAGAGATAGGATAGTTTAAATCTCAAATTATAGTCGCAATTTTAATTTATTGCTAATTATTTGTCTGTTATTATTTGACAGTCACAATTATCTTAACTCCAAATGATTCTAACAGATGTCGATACCTTTCGACTGGGTTGAGTAAGTAATCAATAGATGGCGCTGCTATGAATGATTCTAACAGATGTCGATACCTTTCGACTGGGTTGAGTAAGTAATCAATAGATGGCGCTGCTATGGTAAATCTACGAACGTGACATATAAGCTACATTTTAAGCGGGACTTTTATACCGGGAAAACTCATTCACGCGGGCGGAGCCGCGGGCAAAAGCTAGTATTAATATATAAAGCTGAAGAGTTTGTTTGTTTGAACGCGCTAATCTCAGGAACTACTGGACCGATTTTGAAAATTCTTTCACTAATAGGAAGCTACACTACTCTTGAGTGCTATAGGCTACTTTTTATCCCGGAAAACGTATCCACGCGGGCGGAGCCGCGCGCAATTAACTATAAGATGTACATCAAGACATTTGGTCTTCATAGCTATAAGTAGTAGTATAATAAGGAAAATAAATAAAAATATTGTTTAGTATCATAAATCATTACATTTATTATTTCAAAAAGGCACCTTATTTCAGTAGCCCTTATAAAATCGAAAGTAGTTCTTTGTTATACCTGAAGTTGTAAATATTAACTCAGAAGCTTAAGCATTAACAAAACAATTTGATGAAACCTTTAGTTACAGTTTACAACTAAGTTGGTACATTCCACCGAGAAATTAAATGCAATATGCATATTAAAATTAACATAAGTTAAAAGTTATTTGTGAATGTATATTCTCTATTTTATTTAATATTTAATCTTCATCATTATCAACAGGACCACTCCTAGGTTTCGGGCCGCCTGCCCTCTTAGCCATAATGATCTGGTCCACCTTTAAAATAGTTGTGGCAGCTCCTACTGCATATTTAAGGCCCCAGTTCTTCAAAAGGTACGAGTCCACAATTCCTTTATCTTTGGCATCACACACACCACTATTTTCAGACTCGATGTCAAAGCCAGCATTTTTGTTTCCCTCCTATAAAGAAAATACACTATATTACCTCGATATCTTAAAAAAAATTATCATCTTTCTATTTACAAAAATAAAAATATAGTTTTACTTTGTGTGCTTTATAAATGTTGTTAATAACTTCTGTGGCATTGGCACCCGAGTTTTCTGCTAAGGCGCGGGGGATGCTCTCCAGAGCGATGGCGAATTTTCTAACTGCATACTGCTCTAGACCAGGGAGTGTGTCAGCATACTGTAGGAGCTGCTCTGCCAGTTGAATTTCAGTGGCTCCAGCACCCGGTACAAATCTGAAATGTGAATTTGTGGTTGTCGTTGTAGATGTCGTATTTGTTTATACACTGAACCCACAATATATAATAGTAATAATGTGGTTATTACCTTCCATCTCTTGTTATTCCTTTGAAAGTGTTTACACCATCATCAATTGCTCTCTCAATGTCATCCATAAAGTTATCAGTGGCACCTCTGACAATAATAGTTGACATTCTAGACTCTGAGCTTTCCATGCGGAATATAACGACCCGCGTATCGCCCAGTTCTTCAACGCCAACGAAATCGCAGTATCCTAGCTCTTCAGCTGTAGGCGTAGTTAATCTGGGGAGAACCTGCAATATATTTTCATTATCAAGTATTTTAAGATAAATATTAAATAAATTATAATATTCTGTCAATAATCAGATTTTTTAAAAGTATTATCGGTTAGTCACCATTCGTATTTATTGTTTTATTTCTATAATGCTACTCATCTTAGCAAAATCATCTTTATAAGTTAGAACCAATAATATTAAATAAGAAGCATTATTGTTATATAATGCCATATTGAGTATTGACACAACCTCTTTTATTTATGGATGGTGCAGCATATTACTTGAAACCAATAAATTATTGCTAAGGACTAAATATAGTCATGGTCACTTATCAATAGGGATACTTTTGGACGATAGACCTACATAACATTAATAGATAATATTGTTTAATGGAAAAAGTTTTCTAAAAACTGAAATAATGAAAAGTATGATTATATAAACCTATTTTTTTTATGTTGCTCTTGAAAAATATTTATTACTAGGTTTTGTCCACGGCTACATCCGCGTGAAAAAGTTTTTTGGGATAAAAGTCCCACTTTATATTTTCCTCGGATAAGAAGTGGCCTGTAGCACTCAGGAATTATATAACTTCCTCTTAGTGAAAGAATTATCAAAATCAGTTCAGTAGTTCCAGAGATTAGTCCCTACAAACAAACTCACAAACTGTTCCTCTTTATAATATTAGTATAGATATGCAATAAAATACTCACAGTAGCATTTACAGTTTTAGCCAAGCGTCGCAAATCAAACTTGGAATTCAGACGGACAGCCATAATGTTGTATTTGTTCAGGAAGTGTAATGCCATATCACCAAACTTGGCTCCTGCAACAATAACCTTCACACCCGCATCTGAGATTGCCTTAATTTGCGATTCCAAGAGTGATTCTTCCCCACGGCTGAAGTTTAGCAATTCATCAGCAGTTTTAATCAGAACTGTGCCCTTTGTCTCAGTTTGTGTGATGTCAATAGGGCAGGAGTACACAGCAACTTTAGAATTTGTTGCTGAAGTGACATCTCCTTCGATTTCACGCTTGAACACCATCCCAGACAGAACACTCGATTGAAGCAATCCTGCTCCAAGTATCTGGAATATAAAGAAGGCATTTTAATCAAACTAACATACAATACAATATACTATGAAGTATAAGCAATAATATATTAGGGTGATTACAATATTGTCAAATAATCACAATTTATATTATAAATTATAAGTACACTTACTTTGCAGATTCTGACATTGTCAACATTAAATGTAGTTTTCTCAGGTAAGATAGCCACACTAGCTTTCGCAACAAGATTTGAGATAAAATCTTCATATCCATACTGTTTGGACATTATGGAAGGTATGATACCCTTGGTGACTTCATCAACATTTTTGAAGTCCTTTATTTCATGACAAATGAGGCTTGGGAGGATCTCAATGCACTTATCGAGAGCTCTCTCATATCCATCAGCAATCTCACTTGTGGTAACACCCAAACGAAGAAGCTCTTCCGCAGATTCCAAGAGTGCACCCGACAATACAATCACAAAGTTTGTGCCATCACCAATTTCTGCATCTTGCATTTGACTGGCTAACACCATCAGTTTTGCAGCTGGATGCTCAATATCAAGCTCCCTTATGATAGTCCCCGCATCACTAGTCACAAACTGTTTGTCTATGTGATTGATAATCATCTTATTCATACCATTAGGACCATATGCAGATCTTACACTTTGCGCAAATTGTTTGCATGCATTGATGTTGCGATATACGGCTTCCTCCAAACCAGAAAACATCTGAAATGTAAGAAAGAGTATTTTACTAATAGAGTATTTGCTGCTAATCTTACAGAAGACAGAACACTATATTGTAGAACATCATAAGATTGCACATCCCTAAGCGTGTAAAGAATTCTATATTTATTTATTTGGCAACAAAATAGATTACAATTAATATAATACATTATACTACTAAGATATATGTTTATATAATATACATATATTATATGTTTGTTATCCCAAAATATATAAAGACAAATGAAGGCAGGGTGTATGTTGAGGTCAGTAGGAATTAATGGGTCAATCTATCTGTGTAGTTATAAAAATGACAAGAATGGAATTTTGTCCTTAAACTGTAAGTACCACCACAACCCTTGAGCGTTGAGGGCGTTGTACTATAACGCTCACTAGATGGCAGTAGGCGTAGCAACAGGGTGTTGGGCGTTTATATTATTCTTGGTTGTCGAAATATTAGGTATGTCGGCGCCTCGGCGGCATAGTAATTGTCGATCCCCAGGTCGGGCAAACTGATATTGGGTTTGTAACAGCTGTAATAATTATTATTCGAAACTCCCTGTTTCGCATATTATAATACAATATGCCGTCGGGCCATTTTCTGCAAAATGTATAAAAACACAATGGTCAATTGGCCTTAAAACAAAGAAATTCAAAATGGCGGCAACTTTTTTCAATTATGGCATTGGATCAGTCTCTAGTATCCAAAGTTATACCTAGATATCGATTTTGAGGTCAATTGGCCTTACAATAAAGAAATTAAAATGGCGGTCACTTTTTTCAATAGGGTAGTTTCCTATGTTTGATTTTGTAAATTATTTGATATGTAACAGAATATAATACGAAAAAGAAATTCTTCTGTGAAATCAGCATCAAAATTGGTTGCAAAATAAAGCAGTTATTCATATTTGAAATATTGTTGTGAGCAAAAGTGGGGATATTAGTGGGTGAAAATGCTTGGCTGCACGTTGGAGCAAATGTTCCTATTACTATAAACTGTTGTTTGAGTAATATAATAATATTTAAAAAAGAGAACACCTTTTTTTTTTAAATAGAGTAGTTATTAAGTCATAGTATAGTAAAATCAAATAAATAACACAGAGATTGTAATGTGTGTGATATAAAATACATGCTTTTGGAGGATTTTGGCTGATATGAATTAAGATTTTATGCATGGTATCATATTTAATAAAAAAATTGGCACTAGAAATCATAACACCAAAGGGTATACTACTTATTTCCTGAATATATTTGCGAAGAATGCTCTGGTTATTTTATGTGAAATTTTCAAAGTGGGCATAAAATTGAGTTTTACGTAATTTAAGCCCTTAATACTCCCCATTTGATCATAATTTTACTAATCTTCAGTATACAATGTCATGACTTTTGTTGGAGGTAACCTGAATTATATGGGATTTATATTTAAGGAAGGCAAGAAGTACTTATTTTTAAAAATTGTCCAAGGAAGATCAATAAGAATGGTATATAAATTGCTCAATGAATGTGAAAAAATGAAAAAAAAAAGTCTTAATTTTTGGAGAATGACTTCATAGAATATGTAAAAAAAATATTATCTTCTGAACTTCAGAAGTTCTGTTATTACAGTGAAAACACACTTTGGATATCTACACAAGATATTGTGTGAACAGAATTTAAACACACACACATCATGTTTCATTAACTGTTGTCACTAACATTTAAATGACTAATTTGTGCTAATACGAACATTTCTAAGCTATTAAGAAACATCAAAATTCAAAGCTTCAGGCATGATTTTTTTTATGGTGGTAGGTCTCTCATATGTAAGTCCGTCTGGGTGGGTACCACCGCAATGTCTATTTCTACCGCCAAGCAGCAGTGTGCATGCACAGTGTGTTTCGGTTTGAAGGACATTGTAGCCAGTGTAACTACTGGACATAATCAGCCTTAACATCTTATGTCTCAGGATGACGAGCGCAGTGGAATGCTACACAGCACTTTGTAACTCAAGGTGCTGGATGGTGTTGCTATTGTTTATGGGTGGTCGTATCGCTTACCATCAGGCGAACGGCATGCTCGTCTCGTCATTGAATCCAATAAAAAAAAATGATAAATTTATATCCGCTTCTTAGAGCCGACATTGAGTGCAGCAGAAAATAACAAAGTATAGTAAAAATAAAAAGTATTTATATATGATTCAGTAAGGATCGTCACATTACATGTTATGGGAAATTAAAAGAGAAATATGAACGCATTTTTTTTTAATTTGAAGCAAAAATCGCATAAAGTAGTAGCATTTGTTAGTCACACACATGACACCGGATAGTAAACTTTGGTTATGTGTAAAATAACTTACTCGGGCACCATCTTTTAACATTTGCGGTACACCCGGCGCTTTCGGAACGTGTAAAGCCATTTTTGAAGTACTTTCAAGTTGAAATTATTAGAAAATTAGATTTAGTAATCCTCGTGATCGCTGATAAATCCGAAAGGCGAAATCAGGCGAAATGACAAATTGAGTGAATGATTTATGGCTCATTGAATGAACTATTATATAAAGATTATATTATTTTAAAGTGGGATTCCAAAGATAGTTCATATGTCCTACTTCAATAGATTTCAACATTTATTTGAAGATACTCATTAATTCATAATGCTTTATAATAATAATTGACATGTATATGGCACATATTGTAGTAGAAACAGTAAACCCAGAATATGTTTTTTCTCCAAAACTGAATTTTCCCTCAAATGTTCCATTGGATACTATTGAAAACCCTCAAAGTTTGATGGGAATCCCATAATCTGGTATTACTGTTCGAAATTTTGACATTTATTTGCGGAAAGTAATGTTCCAGTTACCGGACCTTAAGACAGTGATACATATTAATCATGGACATTCTCTCGTCCTTTTCACACTAATTCATAGAATCATTGTACAGCCTGAAATAGCTAAAGTTCTAAAAATGCAGCAGTTTCGGAATCCATCTGGGAATGGAGCAGTGTCAGGTGTCTTTGTTTTCGTTATTGCTTTGTTGTTAGCTGCGAACAGCTGCGAATATTTTAACAATTTAAGAGAATTACGGCATTTATTCAAAAGAATCAAGCATGTCGGGCTGTGATACACAGAAAGCAGAGACTTCGAAAGATAATGTATCTACTAATTCTATTGATGAAGGTCTACCTCGGGAGTTAAGTCAGTTAAGTCTTTCAAGTGCTTCCAGCCAAGATGAATTCTTTTGTGACAAAGGACATTCAGAGGCAACGTTAAAAAGTATATACGGTTACTATCAGTCTCAGCAACTGTGCGATGTGGCACTTATTGCAGGCGGATGCAGGTAAGTTTATTTAAGCCATTCAAGCGTATACAATAATAAATATTAATAACAGCAAAAATTGTATTTCGCAAACACACCTTTGTTTCGCTTAATTTAAACTATGATCTTCTAGAAATCATAACTCGTTTCTCAATAAAAACCATCCAAATGACATTATACTCCACTCATTATCCTGTGTTTTCTAAAGTAATTATGCTGGATTAGCTTTGTGATGAACAATTTGTTGTTAACTTATACAATTTTAGGATCCCAGCGCACAAAGTACTATTAGCATCATGCAGTGAATACTTTGCAGCTATGTTTACTGGCTCCCTGAGAGAGGCCCAGCTGACTGAGATAACACTTGAGCGTGTTGACTCACAGGCACTACAAGCTCTTGTACACTACTGCTACACAGGCACTATTGGTTAATAATCTTTTATTTATTTCACTTCTGATAAAATATTTTTTTCTATGAGCTAAGGATGTTGTTTGTTACAAATTTATTTCATTAATTTTGTGACCACTGTAATCACTCTTATATTAATACATTAGCATATTGCAACCTGCTTAACTTAGCTCTTTAAAAATGCTAGATAGAATCACCTAAAAGCTGCATGTTGTGTAACATTATAATCCTTTATGACTTGCAGAATTAAGAGAAGAAACAGTGGAAATATTGCTCTCTACAGCAAGCCTTTTGCAATTACATTCAGTGACAAATGCATGTTGTGCATTCCTTAAAAAACAATTGGACCCTTGTAATTGTTTGGGTATAGCTTTATTTGCAGAACAACAATCTTGTTTGGATTTGCACAAAAGTGCTTTGAAATATACACACCAACATTTTATGCAGGTACACATTTTTATATAATTTAGGATTTATAAAGCAGTTTTATGTAGATAGTAGATACTAATTAATCATTGGAATTATAAGGTTGTAAAACATCAAGAATTTTTGGCATTACAAGTAGACCAGTTGGCAAACTTACTGAAGTCGGATGATTTGAATGTTGTCACTGAAGAGAATGTGTTTGAGAGTCTCATGGCGTGGGTTCAACATGACAGCACCACAAGGGAAGAACATTTGCCAACATTACTGAAGCTCATCAAACTACCATTATTATCCTCTGAGGTATGTAGCATATGCAGTTCACATACAATTTATTTATTGCGGCGTGATTATAGATGGAGAGCTGATATTATATTTATGCAATATAACCAATACTGGTATTCTTATTGATATATTTTGTTAATCATAGCTGACTATAATATCATAATTGTGATGGTAGAAATAACTGATATGTATTATTATATTATTTTGTGTAAGTGATAAAGTAAAAAAAGGGAAGTAAACAAAATTGTAACACATTTAAAAATGTATTATGGGAACAATTAGTTGCAGATAAATAATAATGTAGTAATATTATATTTGCAGTATTTGATTGATAAAGTAGAACAAGCTTGTGGCAACGTGTCTGAATGTCAACCGTTGATAATGGAAGCTGTTAAATGGCATCTCTTACCTGAAAGGCGTTCCTTACTGTTCTCACATAGGACAAGACCAAGAACATCAACCATTGGACGCCTTTTGGCTGTAGGAGGAATGGATGGATATAAGGTCATTACTTGTTCTGGGAATTATTTTATATCTTACTCTATTTATATCATACATTACAGAATGATCTTCGTATTTTTAGGGGGCCAGTAACATGGAGATGTATGATCCACGGACAAACACTTGGACACCTTTTATGAGAATGGGTGCAAGGAGACTACAGTTTGGGGTAGCTGTGATGCAGAATAAACTTATTGTTGTTGGCGGCAGAGATGGATTAAAGACTCTGAATACGGTAACATTGTTATTTTTTCTCATTCCTTTGCAGTGTTCCAATTTTCTTATTTAGGGCCGGCGCTGACTGACGTCGCGGCATGTCACGACGTGCCGCAGTATGATTGTATCAAAATAAAGTAATATGAATTCTAAAATCATTGAAATAAGGATAAAAGGAACTTGATCAGAAATATTAGGTCCTTACATATGAAATTGGCGTTTTGTCGTACTTTGATCTGAAATATCTCCACGTTGGTTAAGAATTCCAAATTAATTTCCATATCTTTTTTTTTTATGATATAGGGGGCAAACGAGCATACGGTTCACCTAATGGTAAGTGATCACCGCCGCCCATGAACATCTGCAATACCAGGGGGCACAGAGATGCGTTGCCGGCCTTTTAGGTGGGAATACGCTCTTTTTTTGAAGGTCGCCAGGTCGTATCTGTCCGGAAATGCTGCTGGCGGCAATTAGTTCCATAGTTTAGTAGTATGTGGCAAAAATCTGTATGCATTTATGTGGTACATTTGAGTTTCGAAAACGGTCATTTATTTGTTTTTTCCTGATTAGTTTTTTCTTTGGCGTCTTTCATATATAAATCGCTATATCGCTATATAAAATATCGCTATATATACGAGTATGAGTTCCACCATGGCACCAGTGCTGCAGAAACAGCTCGAAGGATTAACGCTGTGTATAGCGCTGTGGTCGCAAAAGAAAACACGGTACGTTTTTGGTTCCAACGTTTCCGTTATGGAAATTTCGACCTTCAGAACAAGCCCCGTGGACGGCCGGAGACCAAGGATAATGAGCAATTAAAGGCTATTGTGGAAGCGGATCCATCGCATATCACTTTACAGTTAGCTGCAGGCTTCGGTGTGAGTGATAAAAATGTTTTAATCCACTTGCAGTAAAATCGGGAACGTAAAATAGGTTGAAACAACACACACACTGCACAACAGACGGCCGTTAAACTAGAGGAGCTGCAATTGGAATGTCTGCGACATCCACCGTGCTCTTCGGACCTTGCTCCAACAGAGTACCATTTTTTCTGTAATTTGCATAACTATGTACAAGGAAAAAAAATCAACTATGTGGCAGTCCAATCCGCCTTCAGAGAGTTTATTGATTCTCGCCCCCATGGTGTTTTTTTAGTAAAGGGATCAATGAACTCCCTATGAGATAGCAAAAGTGCATAGATAACAATGGTTTATACTTTGATTAATTAAATATATTTTACAAAAAAAAAACGACTGTATTCCTCCCACACACAACGCCAATTTCATATGTAAGGAAGGACCTAATAAAAATATCCTTTACTTTTTTTATTGCATTGAATGACGAGACGCGCATGTAGTTCGCCTGATGGTAAGCGATACGACCACCCATAAACAGTAGCAACACCATCCAGCACCTTGAGTTACTAAGTACTGTGTGACATTCCACTGCGCTCGTCATCCTGAGTCATAAGATGTTAAGTCTCATTATGTCCAGTAGTTACACTGGCTACAATGTCCTTCAAACTGAAACACAACAGCACTGTTGTGTGAAGGTTGCGTGCATGCATATGCATACTGCTGCTTGGCGGTACAAATAGACATTGCGGTGGTATCCACCCAGATGGACTCTTACATATGAGAGACCTATCACCAGTAATACTATGCCGTGCCGCGACGTCAGCCACCGCCGGCCCTTATTCAAATCAATAACTTATTGCAATATAACCATTGTGTAGTAAATTATATTGATAAACATTTTTTAAATATGTAGGTATTTATAAAAGTCGTAATATATTTTAGGTGGAATGTTTTGATCTAACGTCACTGAGCTGGAGCACATTGGCGCCCATGAACACGCACAGACACGGGCTCGGTGTGGCGGTACTGGGTGACGGGCCCAACTCCCCCGTGTATGCAGTGGGGGGTCATGATGGATGGATCTATTTGAACTCTGTAGAACGGTATCGTATTCTCAATCGTTGTACTAAATAATAAATTGAAAATATGAATTATTATACATATTACATATATATTGCTTTTTATGTCTCTGCCTCGGTGGCGAAGTTGTATTACGGTATGACTGCAATTCTGAGGTCTCGGCAAAGTGATATTGGGTTTTTCTACTCAGTACCAGCACGGAGTGTGGAATTTGTGCCCGATACAGCGATAGGCTATCACACCAGGGGACGGAATACGCACGGTGAAAAGTGGGTGCACTAGTTGCGCATCTGTCTGCCCCTTCGGGGATAAAGGGTGCGAATTCGTGTGTGATTTTTATATCCACGAACTGAACTACGAGATATTCATGTAAACTATTTAAAAGACTGCATTTTCTTTGAATTGTTGGAGCCGTAAGAAGAATGGAGGTGATGAATACAAAAAAAATGGGATTCTTTTTGCGCGTTATTTGCCTCACTCAGCTCAAACGCGTATTTCCTGATAAGTTTAATAAAGGATATGTCCAAAAACGGGCGTGAAATTCTAACTAAGACAGTTTATATATATTTGGAGAGAACTCCTGAAAACTAGCCCTTTGCAATTAATCGTTTAATTTTAAAGACCTCCGCTTTTGAGATTTTTGTAATTTTGTTAACTTGAAAACTACACTTAATATGAGCGGCTTTAAAAAAAGTTAGTTATGAATGGAGGGGTCTAAAAAATTTTTTTTTATAAATCTAGGTTCCATATTTTGCCCCTTTAATATCCCTAAAGATTGAGCCTGGTTAGATTTTGAGGCCCAGCACTCATACAAAAAGCGGACATCTTTGTGCAGTTGGGACGCCTGCTCGCGTACATGGACCATAGTGGCGCCGATGAGTGGGGCCCGCAGCACGTGCGGCGTGGCGGCCCTGCGCGGCAAGCTGTACGCGGTGGGCGGGCGCGACGGCGGCGCGTGTCTGCGCTCCGTCGAGTGCTACGACCCCGCCACCAACCACTGGACCAACTGCGCGCCGATGACGCGACGCCGCGGCGGTGTTAGTGTGAGTACTGTCTATAATGTTTTGTGTTTCTATAGTGTTTTAGCTGTGTTTGTGTTGTTTTTAGTTTTGGTGGTAGGTCTCATATGTAAGAGACCGTCTGGGTGGGTACCACCGCAATGTCTATTTCTACCTCCAAGCAGCAGTGTGCATGCACTGTTGTGTTGCGGTTTGAAGGACATTGTAGCCAGTGTAACTACAGAACATAGTGAGACTTAACATCTTATGTCTCAAGATGACGAGCGCAGTGGAATGTCACATAGTACTTTGTAACTCAAGGTTCTGGATGGTGTTGCTACTGTTTATGGGTGGTCGTATCGCGTACCATAAGGTGAACGGCATGCTCGTCTCGTCATTCAATGTCATAAAAAAAAAGTGTGTCACAATCTTTTTCAGTTTTACTGTGACAAATCCAAGGAGTTGGTGGAGTGCACGGTATTAGGCTACGAGATGGTATTTACTTTAAGTTAATATCCTTGTTACCGGCTCTAGCTATCCGGGCATTACGGGAAAAAATATTTTTGTAGTTCAAAGTGTACCCATCAGCATAGCCTTTTCGTAACGTCGATGCGCCTTGGCAGAGGCAATTTTATCTTCCGTTGATCATTGATTGAATCACGATCCTGTAGCCGCCTAGGATTTGTGGCAGACCCTTCGCTAGACTTTTAGCGCCGAAGGCCGCACATTGGCCCTGGACAGGTTGGTACTGCTACATGGTAACAGCTTGTCAACGAGTCCGCTCAGAATGAAGACTACGAAGAATTTGTTGGTAATAAGATTTTGTATCCGCCCGTATAGCGACCACAGTAGGCGCGAAAAGCAAGTGGTCGCAAAACGTGTAAATCCCGCCATAGTGACCTTCGCGAGTCGGCATCAGGTGCTGTGTGGTAACTTTACCGTGCTAGTATAAAAAAATAATTAAATCCTATGTAGGTATGTGCGGCTGGTAGTTATCTGTACGCCCTGGGCGGTCACGAGGCGCCGGCCAACACTGTGGGCGGGAGGCTCGCGTGCGTCGAGCGGTACGACCCTGTGGCCGACACGTGGCTGTTGCTGGCGCGTCTGTCCTACGGCAGGGACGCGATCGGCTCATGTCTGCTGGGCGACCGGATTGTTGCCGTTGGTGAGTGAATCGCTCGTACAATGCAATTTTAGCGTCATTAACACAAGAAGAGTTTCTCGAATTCGAGCGGCGAATAATCGTAAACGATTATCGTATGCAAGAACTCTCCGTTTTAATGATTAGAGTGTCACCTTTCATTTTTTTTTGTACTAGCGACCCGTACCAGCTTCGCTTCGGTAGCGGAACATATTATGCTTTCATTTTTATTTTGCCGTATTATCTGTTTTAGCGCGCTTAATTTTCTGGGATAAAAGTCTCACTATATACATTCCCGGGATAAAAAGCAGCCTATGTCCTTCTCTGGGTCTCAAACTGTCTTCATACTTATTTTCTCTCGGTTCCAATCGCAGAAAACGATTTTTCGGGATAAAAGTCCCGGTTTATGTTTTTCCGGGATTAGAAGTAGCCTATTTCATTTCCTGGTTCTCAAACTATCTGCTTACTTATTTTCTCGAGATTCCCTTCGGAAAAACGATTTTCCGGGAAAAAAAGCCCGGTATGTTATTCCGGGATAAAAAGTAGCCTTTGTCCTTCCCCGGATTTCAAACTATCTCCATACCAAATTTCATCGAAATCGGTTCAGTGGTTTGGTCGTAACGGCTCTGCATGCGTGAAACGATTTTCCGGGATAAAGGTCCCGGTTTGTATTTTTCGAGACAAAAGTAGCCTATGTCCTTCCCAGGGCCTCAAACTATCTCCATACCAAATTTCATCGAAATCCGTTCGGTAGTTATTGAAATAAAACTATCTATTTTGCGGATTTTATCGCGGTTTTATAATTAATATTTTCTCCCGACGTTTCGATAGCTCCAAAGTACTACGTGGTCACGGGGCGGACTGAGGTGTTAGTGGTCCGAAAATTTCTAACATTCGCGTAAATATGGCGACAGGCAGACGCGGCGCCGCGGGGGAGTTTATTTTATAACTAGCATTTGCGCGCGGCTCCGCCCGCGTGGAAAAGTTTTTCCGGGATAAAAAGTAGCCTATAGCACTCAGGAGTAATGTAGCTTCCTATTAGTGAAAGAATTTTCAAAATCGGCCAAGTAGTTCCTGAGATTAGCGCGTTCAAGCAAACAAACAAACAAACAAACTCTTCAACTATAATAGTATAGATATGTAAGGATAAAAGAATCGCGAAGGATTTTAGTTTAAGACCCGAGATAATTATACAGAATATGGCCACCAATGGATGGGGTCGAAACCGTAACTCAGTTCACCTGGTTAGTTCATTGTGATAAATAGTTTTGATGAAAATCATATAGTTATTGAAAAAATACAACGTAGAGTTTTTTAGAAGACTCTTTGCAACTTTGATAAACTTGCATTATACTATTCACGAAGTTGATCGATGTTAAGCGAAAACGACTGTGTAGAGGGGCACTTCAATTCTCTTCGTGTAAACTGGCTTTGCCTGCGGCTGTGAAGTGAAGCGTCCCGAAGTTCTAATGCGACCGAGTTCCTCGCGAGGTTACATGAGTGCAATCACCAGGTACTTCAATCGGGCAACTTCGCGAGTAGGGTAGTGTAGGTTTTAAAATTGTGTTATATCAGAATAGTATCGTTAATAATTGGTGCGTATGCAAGTGTCAAGTCTCCAATGATCTTTTTTATAGCTTGAATATTATTTTGAAGGTGGTTACGACGGGGTACAATACTTATGCGTTGTGGAGGTGTACGACTCCGGGTCGAACTGCTGGCGCAAGCTGGCGCCGCTGAGCACCGGACGCGCGGGGGCCGTCGTGGTGGCCGTGCCGCCGCCCAGGAACCTCTTCTGATACACACACCACCAGCTGCTCACCTACGTGTTCAGCTCGTTGGAGACCACCGGCGCTCAATGTGAAACACAACACAACGTGTGGGAACACTTTGCTTGTGACGATTTATAAACTTACACTAGCAATGTATTTAGCAAGAACTTCCAATGCGTTTACACGAAAAATTACTAGTTTTATTTCAATTATTGTATTCATATGCGACCGCAAGTCCTGCAGAAGTTAGTTTGCCGTGGTTATTTATACAGCAAACATCACTTTGAAGTCAACTTCTGCAAGGTTTCCTGCTAATCTAAACCTCGCTTTAGTTTATGCTCTAAGGGAAGTGACGTTCGATGCTTCAGTCGCGGTCGTGTACTTACTACTTACAATGGAATAAGCAACTAAGTTCCAAAATGTATACATATTGGTACGTACTACGTACTCTCTTTCTGCGTATACCTACTAACTTTGATGCTTCATTTCTTTGTACATAGATAGCCACCTCATTGTCGGCTACAATGTTAAAGTATGTGTCACTGGAAAGAGGAGTTTAATATTGCAAATTGTTTATCATTTGCTAGTTATAATCTATACTTTTAAATATATATTCCATTAATTTGTATCTATATGTTTTTATACAGTTTTTAGTACTTAACGGTGATTGAATTCCATTTTTAAAATTAATTGTGAATGCAATTAGTCATTATAATATTATATGTACTGAATTTTAAAATACATTAAACTTCATTTAGACGGAGATGTTATTGCTAGGAATAATCATATATGAATATTTGACAAAAGTAGTGGCGTAATGTGGGTTCTTGTCGCTCGGGGCGGACCCAAAAAAAGGTTATTTCAACAAATAAGAGTCACGCGTGCACCCCGACACCAAAAGTAAAAAATTGTAAAAGGTTCTATTTTAAGCATTTTGCCGCTCCCCTAAAAGTGGCTTCCCGTCCCAACCACGCTACGACACTGGTAAAAAGACTCGTATACGTCAACGCCTGTGCATTTGTGCATGTTCAGGCGGGGTTCAAGAATTACCATACCATATCATACCAGCCCTGTATTATATACTGTCCACTACTGAACACGGGCCTCCTCTACAACTGAGAGGGTTTAGGCCTTAGTCCACTAAACTCGCCTATTGCGGGTTGGCAGACTTCACATACCCTCGAGATTCTTATGGAGAATTTTTAGGTATGTAGGTTTCCTGACGATATTTTCCTTCGCCGTTAATTGACAATGTTGATGCCAAATTCAATTTATTTCCTCTCTCGTCGCTTTTAATCTTGACAGTAAACGAAACATCACCTAGAGTCTAGATTTTGACCAAGTTGACTATGGTGACAACCATCGTTTTTTTATTTATGTGTATAAAGAAACATCTACACACGACAGTACGGCGTGTGTAACACCAAATTATTACTTTCGTTAAAATGTCAATCATACAATTCAGTAGGTATCTATAAGTCAACTTCAACAGGAACATCAGGGTTCGTTCACTTGTAAAACTGAATAACAAATTAATACTCGTAGAAAGTTTTTTCTATGAGCCATTTTCAGCATCTACAATTATGAAAGACCCCGACTAAAACTCATTGTATGTGTTGCTGTCAAATAACCGTATCCGATTGTGACGTCTACGGGTGTAACCGGCCATAACGCTGCGTGCGTGAGAAAGAGATAGTCCCCGCCACGTTCCCACTTTTGCTCACAACAATATTTCAAATATGAATAACTAGTTAATTTTACAACCGATTCTGATGCTGATTTCACAGAGAAATTTCCTTTTCGTCTTATTTTCTGTTATATAAAAAATAATGTACAAAATCAAACATAGGAAACTACCCTATTGTTTCTTTGTAAAGTAGGTAGTTATTGGTGTTATACACGTCGTCTCATTGAAGTCAAAATTATTAGTAAGAAATTTCTAAGGTTGTTTGGCGTAAACGGCATCCGAAAGTAAAACCCAATGCTTAAAAATAGTGCATTTATAAAACACCTAACGTTTTATATAAGAAGTAATTTTTTTTATAGAAAATGAAACATCTTCGACCAAATTGGTCCTTTTAGCGTTAAATAATTTCATTCGGTTTTTGATCTCAATATGTATAAAAATAAAGCAATGTATGTAATGATATGAGTAGATTTAGATTTTATATTCAGGATACTGCTAATATCAGTGTCCTGTATATTCTAGAATTTTGTATTACATGTGCTAGAACTTATTCGGTGTAACTACCATTAAGTGTCACTAGTTTGTGCCTGAATTTATAATATGTAACTGTGTAGTAGATAAACTGTAATCCATTAAATATTTTTCAATTGTGTGTTCCAATATAACACTGAACTATTTTTGATGTTATATGGCTTTTATAATCGAGGTGGATACAGCCATTTATTATTCGTATTTTGACTACCACATTTTTACTTACCATCCGCCTATAATGAGATTCATTAGAAACAAAATAAAAGCGATGTTAAAATTAGGACGTAATATTTTTAAGTTTAAACTAATGAACAGCCAAGGCTTATGTTTAGAAATGATATCTTAATTTTCTACTTAATAATCAGTATTATATAACTAGTACGTGCATAATATATTAATTTCATGTACTGTATGGTTTGTTAGTGAAGTTAAGGGGGCCATCCTGTGATGTTAGTGCTAGAATACCGCTAAGAGATACTATGGATAAGCAAGTATGGATCGAATATAATATAAAATCAACAGTGAAGGAATTAAATACTTTAGTTATTATGAGTTTTTCTTTATTTACTATCCCGACATTTGTATTATCTCAGAATAATGACGTATTTAACCGACTTAAAAAAAGGAGGAGGTTCTATGTTTGACTGTATGTATGTTTATGTACCTATGTTCATCGATTTTTCCGCCAATTGTGGACTGATTTTCGAAATTTTTATTCGAAAGCTTATACTCCTGAGGTGGTCCCATTGTCATCAAATCAGAATCTGATGATGGGATCCTAGGGAAATCAAGTCCAAGTCTCAAATTAATCCTTCTTATCGGCATCATAGAGAGTCTAGTTACTAATCTAGATTTGTTTGTTGTATGAGGAGAACAGGTTGGATTTCTATTGGACTTTGGTTTTTCTGCAACAGAAAATAAATGTGACAGATAAAACAGTGTAATACTTCAAAGTTTTGTATGAAGTTCTGTTCTACTATAACTTGAGGTCATTTGTCCTGAAAATTTGCCTCCATCCACATTAAAAGTTTCTACTGCTATGATTAATCCTAGAAAACCGTTTGATGATTTGAGCTGCAGATAAAAATGAAGACGAGTAGATCAAATACAAAAGACTTTATCTTCGGAGTAATGAATTGCAGCTACAGCTAATACTTCTAAATTTGCCAACAAAACTGAAAGAGCTAAAATGTGTTAATGTGGAGAGTAATTTAGAAAATTTACAAAATAGCGATAGGTTATTAGGAAATTATTTATTGGATTTTTTTCCCAAATATAGTAGTTAGCTTTAATAATTATCAATCTGTTACATAACTTTCTTTAATTAATGTTAAATTTGTTCAAGATATTTGTAAAAAAAGTTTTTAAAAAAATTGAATTTTATAATTTTTGCGACCCGTATAACTGGAGTGGCAAGTGGCATGTCGATGCAGATTGCAGACGTTCGAAGTGCACAAGTATACTAGAATAGACCCAGATTAAGAAAACAAAGGTTTCAAACCAAGACCTTTCAGGATTTCGCAGAAATTTAGGATTTTATAGTGCATCCCATACATCACAAACAAGAAATATTTTTTTTGGCCGAAACTATAAGGTTTAGCAAAAAATGACTAAGAATAAATATTATAAGGGTTAATAGTATCTAACGATAGGCGTCAAAAAAAGATGAAAAAAAGTCAAATTATTTCCTAAGTCACTAAAATTGCCTTTTCGACCCACTGTGCGCCGGTAAGCTTGTTACTTCGTCGCACCTTCCTCGTTCGTCCGTTTCGCCGTCGATTTATGGATATGTGGGTGGATCCCACAAGTATCTAGGTAATGTTAAATTATTGTTCGGTTTTTAGTACTTAGTTTTTGAAGGCGGCTTAATTTAAAAACAAAATCAGCTAATGAGGTATCATAGGGCCTAGAGGTAGATACCGGGCTGATTCCTGTGTACCTGCGTACCCTCTTTAGGGTACTTTTTATATTATCCTATCAGCAATCTCTGACCTCCATAGTATGTTATTTATAGCACCAAACAACTTAATTGATAATTTTATCAGTACCTACATTTGACTCCATGATGAGTCTTTAAAAGAGTAGGTTAGTTTTCAGGCTTTTGCAGGATTTTATTTCATGTTTTTAGAAACAGTGGAACAGAAATTCGGTGAGTTCAGTTTTCTGATTACAAAGTTACAAAGCCTGTATATAGTTTTTTTATAGCAGAAGAAGCCAGTTCAACTAATGCTTAATTTGATTGTTAACTAGTATATTTGACGATAAATGATCACCACCGCCCTTGAACCAACTCTCTGCCAGAGGCACTAAAGATGCATTAAAGTTGAAATGCATCTTATGCATAATAAATGTTACCTACGCCTTTGTCCCCGCTGAGGGAACCATTGACATACTATCTACGAAAGAGGAAATTGCTATCGCCTGGAGCCTCGCGTCGGTTAAGGTCACTGGGTCTTAGAATTCCGATACAGGGCAGGCAGTCAGTTATCTCAAAGGATCACGATGGCGTCTCTTACGTCCACGTTTGGTTGGACTGGAACGGTTGGAATTACGGAAAGATGATTTATGAACACTATTGAAGATCAAAAAATATTTATAAATATTTAAATTAGCTACACACCAGATAATTTAGGTACCTTTGCTTTTTAGAATTAGGTACGTTTAATAATGACATAGGCCTTGATCACATTCAACAAGTTTAAGCATGATTTATATGTCGTGGTTTGTCAAGGAATTGGAACTGCTTCTTAAACTTATGTCTAAACAAAAAACATAACTAATTACATAATTATTTATTATAATATTTATTCCTTTAAATATGGGAACTAAAAATAAAAGATATTATTTTGGAAAAGGCAAGGATAGTAAATATTCAAAGGAATCTTGGGCACTATTTTGTGTTAATCGGCCACTACCAAGTAGAAATCTATAATATAGGTAAAGCTTCTTTCTACCTTCTACGCCAATCCTTCGTGCTTAAGCCACTTTTAGCATATTCATTTAGCGTTTCTGAACCTATTTTAAAACCTAGGTAAGCTGGTCTCAGTCTCTTAAGTCTTACGTAGGCACTTACTAAAACAGATTAAGGGTTCACATGCCATCGCTACGTCGTGACATTGTCTACATAATAGGTAGGTACATAATTACCGTTTAGCCCACGTCCAATCATTTTTTAAGGGTTAATGGTCACTTAACGGACACTAGCGTTGACAATGGCCTATAGTTATAGTATATAGTTACCTAGTCATCAATTCCTATCGGTAGTGACTGCTAACTGAGAAGTATGTTTTATGCCGTGGACCGCACAATTGACATGTCTGATTTAGGCGGTAGGAGAATAAAGATAGACTAAGACCCGTATGCACAAACAATAATATGACGACACAAACTCACCCCCCAGTTGTGGTAGCGACAACGCGTTTTTACCCCGGCGAAAAAAAAAAAAAGTGCGCCCGCACATAGTGTCGGAAATTTTATGCTGCCTATGTGGCGTAGTTGTATTACGGTACGACTGTAGAGCTGTGGTCTCGGGTTCGATGCCCGAGTCGGGCAAAATGATATTGGGTTTTTCTACTCAGTATCAGCCGGAGTCTGGAATTGTGCCCGCATGGCGAAAAGTGGGTGCACTAGTTGCGCCTCTGCCTACCCCTACGGGGATACAACGCGTGTGTGTGTAACGAATATTCCCACAAAATTCCCAGTTTTACTTTTATGCTTTTTTGATGATTTTGTAGTATGCTACGAATGTCGCGTGTGTGTGTAATTCTGACTGAAAGTGTAATATTGCCGCTGCGATGCACTTAGAGTAGTAGTAGTGGCATTAGGGCGTTTAAAATAAAATAATTTTTATTTTTATTTATTTTGTTCGACTCTTACATTTTTTAACCGACTTCAAAAAATGGAGGTTCTGTTTCCGATCCGTATGTATGTAAATTTGTATGGCCGCGAGTTTGTCGAAAACTACTGATCCGATTTGGATGTGGTCTACGTTATTCAAATTTATATTTTTCAGGGAAGGTTTTAGTATATAATTTATTAGGATATGATGAAGATCTTCGGAGATAGACAATGGAACTCTTCAAAAACTAACAGCAGATGACCCGCGAATGCTGCAATCGTATATCGATGATGTATTGTTTACACCATTTCATAATTAACTAACAAAAAAGCAATAAATAAAAACTTTTTCACAAAAAATAAAACAGACTTCAAAACCAAAAAAATATTTAACTTTATATTCGTTTAGTGTATATGTATATTTGGAGTCGATGCCTAATTTAAATTGCCAGCTAAGCTAAGGAAATACAAATGCAAATATACGAAAATAATGTTAAATTTAAATTAGGCACCTACTCCAAATATACTAAGCGAATATAAAGTTAAATAATTTTTTGGTTTGTAGTGGTTTTGATTAGTTTTACATTTACAGTTCGAATAACTTATTGTAAAGTGTTATTTCCAAGAAGATGAGTATGTGGTTTCATTTAGTGATGCAATTTCAAATTGACCCTGTATATCTCAAAACGAAAGACTAATTAATTTCTTTGATTTTGTATGGTCAGTGCGGCGGCTTTATCGAGAGGCTCAGCGATACCTACATGCTCCATAACAATCTGGGCCTGTACTTTTTCTAAAATGTTTTTTTTTTACTGCCAAACGAGCATGCGGTCCGTCTGATGTTAAGCAGATCCGCCGCCCATGGACTAAAGCAATGCCAGAGGCACAGCCAAGCCGATGCCTACCGGGCGTTTACTATACCAGCCCTGTATTATACATATACTGCCCACTGCTGAGCACGAGCCTCCTCTACAATTGAGAGGGTTAAGGCCTTAGTCCACCACGCTGGCCTAGTGCGGGTTGGCAGACTTCACATACCTTCGAAATTCATAGAACTTCTCAGGTATGCAGGTTTCCTCACGATGTTTTCCTTCACCGTTAAAGCGAGCGATAATTCACAAAGAATACACGTATAACTTTTTAGAAAAGTCAGAGGTGTGTGCCCTAAAATGTTTGTTACAACACAATTTCGAAGTAGGAAAGTTGTCCAGCGGCGGAGTTAGATGTTTACGGCAGTCATCCATGATCAGGACCACTTATCTTTAACTAAGTAAAAATATATATAGGTACAGGTTCTAAATTATGACACTAAAACAATATTCCTATCTGGCTGAGGCATTTATTAACATTTATTTTTATTTTTCAATATTTTATCTTAAATACAACATACATAGTAATTAACAATACATAATAAATAGTCCAAAAGTATATTACGCCTACAAAATAGCGTAGTCGTTATAAGATTATCGCCATTTGAGTTGCTCATACATGTTCTGCAAAATGTCAAGGCAACTCCATGACCCGGATGGAAAAGTGGGAATACTCTCAAAGAGAACGATGGTTGGTATCGACTGTTTGTGTATAGTGTGTTTAGTATTAAAACTATTTAGGAAAGTAGGGACGTTCATATTATTATCCAGATAGGTAGATACTGTAATATTCATAAGTTTTAAGTTCATAAGTTATGTTGTTCGCCAAATATAGACCAATACTTATGAACGTCTCTTTACATGTGTGAATGAGCAGTATCAATTTCTCTTAGAGTTTATTCCAGTCGGAACGTAAGTTTTGCGATGACAAAGGCCTGAGTGTACTGTTTGGATTAGCTAGTTTTGTCTCTGGGCTGCCAACAGATTACGTGTACCTTTATTACCAATAGGTAAAAACAGGTATAAATGCGTGTTTCCTTAAAAAAAATAACACTTGGTTTCTGCAGTCTGAAGTGGATACTTGTTTGTCATTTTGAGAAAATATATATGTATATATTTATATATACATATTGTAAATCTCTATCTAGTGGTAATCAATCAAATATATTTATCTACAAAAATAGTTGCATTTTTAAATTATAATATATTGAGAAATTAATATACTGTCATTACTCGGTATCATTTCATGTACGAATCAAGGTCTTAGAACAATTAGATTCACCATGCAGCAAAAAATGTACGTAAATTTGTATGTGAAGTATGTAACTGACCAAAGAAAAAACATTTATTTTGTCTAGTGTTATAATAACTAACTACAAGTGTGATCTCTAAAAATATTGTTTTCCAACGGTAAATATCGTTGAAATAGTACTTATATAGTACACTCTCTTTCGTGAGCACGGGTTATCATAAGGTAGATATTACAATATTTGAACTGAGTTCGGAAGATTCAACAAACATCTGTCGTATCCTCGCAAAGAACCAACTATCATCCGTTGTACATTACACTGCGAAATGTATAAGTTTCTAGAAACAATTTCATACTTTTTTCATATGTGGGATTTATATTTATCGACAAATTGTGCTCATAGTATGTGCTTACATATTATATTGGAACAATAACTACATATAATATACGTATAGGATTGTGAGGGGTGCGCTGAAGTGACAACGAGGACGCATGAGCGGTTACAGTAACAGCGACAAGCTCGTCCGTATCGTCTATGCTCCATTGTGAGTAAAGAGACACGGTAAACAACGATTAGCATTTTAATATCTTACATACACATAACTATAGGTACATCTATAAAAATTGACCAAAATTGCTAAATGTTACAAAAATAATAAGGAAATGTGAACTCAAACATTATCTGTTTCAACGCAACATCAGGTGGGAGGTGTTGAGAGCAGATATAAAAAAAATATAATATAGAGGCTAACTTAGTTTGACATAGGTGTAGTAAATACATAATTATTATATTAAATAATAATAATAATTACATTGATAGGTACATAGTCTATTCCCGAGATCTTGATTTGCACCTTAACCTATAGTATTTAAAATATCACAATAAATTGCAGTGCACATACGAAACAGGCAAATTTTGAGTGCAATTACATTAATTTATAATAGATAGTATAATATTATTTTTCAATCTAATAAAACATGTAGATACTTACACAAGAAATAATTTGTGTACCACAAAATGAGTAAGTACAATCAATAGTGTTGTCGAATAGTTGTATCCTAATTGATCTATGCGGATTTGAACACGGAACGCTCTCCCGCGGGCGCGAGGCATGAATACGTTATAGTTAGGTTACACGTGTATTGCTTGTGCAAACTGCAGACTACCCACTCGCTCGCTCCGTGTGCGCGCGGCGCGAACTGCATCCGCAACTATACGCGGTACGCGGTACCAGGTACGCCTAGTCAACGCAGAACACAATGCTCAGGCGAGATAACTCCGCTGCACTGCATGATGCATACGTGCTGCGGAAACAAACGACAAAACAAAACTTAATTTTCTAGCATATAACATATTTTAATTAACATTTTAAATGAAATGCACTTTACTGGAATGTTTATAAATATATGCCAGTATTAAATAACTTTGGCTGATGAAGTCTTAAGATAATTCATTGGCACATAACTTTCGTAGTATCTATACTGGTAGTTTGTTTGAAAAACTTTAGTTTAATTAAATACACAAGTTGGCACTTGGAAGATATATTATAAAGTTTAAGGTTCAATTAATTGTACCTACTGCAGTACTTTAAAACATAATATTTTTGTACTTTGTGTTTCATCCAAGAATATTGTTTTTGGGGCATTCTATTTATATTGACATATCTACAAGGTTGTTATTTCAAATTAATATCTTATCAAATTACACAAACTATCCATATTATAGACGAAATCCATTGATTTTGTATGTATAATTTGATGTCTTGTATTATCATTATAAAACAAGTGCAATGTAATTGTAGAGTATTTGACTTTATTTTTGTAAATCAATTTTAAATAAATATTATTAATAAAATACAAGTAGGCACCCATTGTTTATAAAATATAAGTAATTTAATTAAATAGTCAATTTCAGTGAGAGCATAAAAGGACATGTAATATATAAGAAATTCAAAGAGGCATCTGCTCGCTTCAGGGAATATTATGCTAATAGATTTATTTAAATTATTAATTAATTAAATTCATAGATAAAACTTTAACGAGACTAAACCATCAATGCAATAAAAATAATTGGTTCAATCCAGATTTTATTGACTTTTTATTTTATATTTCAATGACAAATACCGTAGAGTCTGCTGGCTCAAGAACTAATGTTCTAACAGACTACTGCGGTGTTTGTTTGGGTTTAATCTCTGTAATTTCTATAACATACATGATTACAGTGAGGTACAAATAAAAATAAAGCGTTTGTTGCTTTGATGCGCCTCCCAAGTCTCATACTAGATTTATCTCGACGCTACAGTTCACATCCTGATAATTTATATAGGTAATATAAATATATTTGAACTACACTAAAATCTGTACTATAATACCTACAAATGCATATAATATTAAAAATAATGCAATAAATCTAACGATGTTTAATTGGTAATATATTTTAAATTGATCTAAACTACCACATAGATTAGTGCTCAAATCTTAAGGTTAAAGGGATGATTTTGTGATAGGTACCTACATTCTACTTTTAAATATGTGAATATTGTATCTCTAATGTGCATCTACTCTACACTTAATTTCTTATAATATAATTACTACTCTCAATAAACATTTTATAAATTTAACCACGAATTTTGTGTGATGTAGTAATATGCACTTTAAATAAATATGTTACTTTGGTATAGTTTTATATTTTATTACTATTTTTAGTTGCAGGTATATTCTTTTATATTTTGGTTTTAAAATATACATTGACAATTTTTTTTTCAATAATAAGTAATCCTACTAATATAATATTTTTATTTGCGGATGTGTACTGTAGCCATACATTTTAATTTAAATATGTAGGTATATAATATGATCATTATGTAAATATCGAATTAAACGAATGTCGTAAACTATATAATAAGAAAAAATAAAAAAATATGTATGTATGATTGATATATGAGGGTACCTACATACATATATAATATATATATATATATTTCAAAAGTTTAAATAAGTACCTACTTGAGGATAAGTCAATATAAAGTGGCTAACTCTCCCGCATTCTGCGGCATAGTCTCGTAATGCCAAATGTTATAATAATATTTTTCAGAAATTAAAACGTTCCATAGTGTAGTATTAAAATTAAATAGTAACAATGGCACTTATTACCTATGTCAGTACATGATTCAATCTGCCCAGAGAATGATTCCCGCTTTGCAATTATAATTAGTAAAATAGTTCCACATAACGTTGGATGCGTCCCACATATCCGGCATGCGTATTTTTCAACTCTATTAATTTTAGTTGATGAATGCACTGAGGACGGTCGAGAAAATCTCACTGGAAGTCGATACCATATGTGCTCTGCTTATGATGTAATTCATTATGGCTAGTTGGATAAGGAGGAAGATTTAAAAACCTGAGTTACAATTTTGAAGATCCTTGAATGTTTAATTGACTATGCGTAAGTATAATACTTAGTAGGTACATGCCAATGAATATCCTTTGACTGAGTTAAAAAAGAACTCATTAGGAATGTAGGTATAATACAACAACACAGTATAAGAACTAATGACATCATTACTTATGTAACAAAAAATATGCATAAATAAATATAAATATTATAGGTACTAATAAACTTATAGGCGGGCAGTAATTAACTAACATTGTGATCGAACACAATAACCTAATTTATCTTGAACTTGCAGATTGTAAATAACATAGGAACTAGTTGTGACTAGAATCAACTAAATATAAATAAATTTCAGACTTCTGCTACCGACAACAACAATCATATTCAGTCAAAGTGTTAACTTAATGCTTACTTTGCGAAAACAATTGGTAATTAATATGATTTAATAAGAATCTAGGAAAATAAATCACATAATTTCAGTGTCAGGTAATATTTATAGATTATTTTTATAAATACACAATAGCTGCCTATAGTTGAGATATTGACACACTCCTTGATCTCAATTCTTAAATTATATTTTTGGAATAACATACATCACAGAAACATAATAAAGGAAATCGGCTTCGTCGGCTGTGACTAAATATGCTTAGAATCGTCTTAAAATTTGACACCAATAGCCGCTAAACTATAGGCCGACACATTGATACCCAATTTCTGAAGTTCTTTATCAATAGTTTATGTATTCGATGGGGGTTATTGATTCGAAAAATTTAGTTAAGGTATTGTAATAATGAAGAATCATCTTTGTATACCTATAGAAATTCTTGTTGTAACATTGTTGAATCAATAACTAATTAAAAATATCCTGTTAGAAACATTCAGAAATCGGGCATAAATCAAACATAAATAAATACATTAGGTATACATATGTACACGTTGTAGATATTTCTTATTTACTTTACATTCCTCATTATAATAAGGAATGTTTGTAACTTAATGTACAATTAAATACATAATATGAATAAGTACAGTAACAAATCGACATAAATAATTACGTTTCGTCAAATTAAGAACTATTATACTAAAATATTTATGTATATGTTCTAAAGACTAACAATGTCGACTACCAGTCTCACATTTTAGTTTAATAAGTGCTAGAAGGTACGAATTACATGGAAAATCAAACGGCTGCGGAGAAGTATAATTGGGACGAAACCAGGTCGTATCACTTCCTATCGTCGACGCGTAGCTGCCGAGTGTTCGCGATTCGGAGACCGGCGTCTGCGTCGCGCCTGTAGCTCTCTGGTCGCACACGCACGCAGTTGGAAACCTTACACTACACTTCACGTGGCCAAGTCTTTGGCATCGGCTGAACCACTACTTGATATGTTTTATTACGTTCAACTCATGTACAAGTAACTAGGACTGGTTGCGCCCGAATATTTTTTGTGGGAGTTCGCAGCTTTCACTGGTAATTTATGAGCACAGGCCCGACAATTCCAGCATCTGTTTAACTGAAGTCCGTGTAACACTGGCGGAGTATTGGAACGGTAAAGGGGTCAGGTCCGGGAGGAACGCGGCTATTAGCGACCGCGTGCCCACCGCAACAGCGCGTCAGCTAAAACGTCCAGGTGGGCTTTCGTCTGAAATGTAATACAAATTGTGTTACGATATTGTTGATAAACTATCATATTTATGCAGACGATCTAAGCAGCTACATTAAGTGAAGTTAACGTTCCAAAAACGCTGCATCGCTATGGTTATGATTCAATGGCGTAAATGGTTTTATTGTACGGTTAGTGTTAGTGAGTGTTGTATACATATGAAAGGCACGAATTACCGTTTTGTAGAACATGCATGCCTGCCGGTCTTCGTCCTCGCCGCTGGGACAGTCGATGAACCCGTCGCAGAGCACGTGGTCGTCGATGCATCGATACCGGCCTTGTCGGTCCGGAGTAGGACATGCAAACCGCTCCATGCCGTCCGCCGCCGGTGGGCACTCTGTAAATGTTACGACACCTTTAGTGTTGTCTCAAAATGTACTGAATATATATATAATATACATAATACTTAATTATGTCGTCTAGAACGGGAATGGCCATTTTTTTAATACTTTAGAAGCTTGGAAGATTAATGGCTTTTACAAAAGTAAAATTGATGGATTCAAGAAGATTCGTTTTGTAGAGATTTTCGTATGTAAATAACGTTAGAATATTGCCTAATCGAGATTCTGGTATAAAAATAAAACAACTCCTATTGTATGAGTGGATAACACAACAAAATGCTTTTAGCTTGTTGCCTAGAGTGGGTACGGAACCTTAGCGGAATCGTTTTGCGTAGTCGAGTCCAAGGTTTGACGACCTTTGTCCTCTGGGCAGGCACTTTGTATAAAGTCACTTTTGACTTCGGATGTTTTGTATTCGTTCATGAGTAGCGTTCCGGAGGGCGGTTCGGCGACAGGGGTTTAATGAGCTGTGTTAATTGCACCTGTGTATTGTTTTTTTTGGCTTGTATAATATATTAATATCAGCAAAATCTGGCCAGATATATTATGTTTCTTAGAGTTATAGCATGCTTATGGTTGGTACTGCAGAATACACCTTACCTTTTAGTTGTTGTTTCGGGGACAAAGTGATTTACTATCGCCTAGCCTTCGAGGGGGGCAACGTGACGATTACGCTAGGTTCGCCGGCCTTACGACCTGGGTGGTTCAACGCCGTGAACCACCCAGAGAGATGAAAAACGTAGGGAGACCGCCAGGCTGAGTCCCTAACCTTACATACCCTATGCACGTCAATAACAACTTTAACTCCGCGGTGGCCATCTTCGGCGCATTACGGACGGCTGCGGGGTTCCTCTGACGGAAAGTGTATAGCTATCGTCCGCAATCGTCCCTGCGCGTTGTCGCCTTGTACGTACGGCCTGTCTCCTGATTGGGGCACAGAAGCTCCCTCGACCCAAAGGACGTTCACAGTATCAGTAACGTCAAGCCTACCAATACTATCTACTAGCTACGCTGCTGTTTATGCCGGAGGTCACAACAATGTGCTAAATTGCGCACAGTGTAGACTGACGGCAGACAACCCCCAACCATCTGCTTGCAATCCCCGATGTCCCCTGGTCGCCTCCTACAACAAGCGGGGATACCGTGTTAGAAGTTGGAGCTCCTACGTCTTGTCTGGCCGGTGGAGTTATTGGCATGTTCTCTATCCCGCTCGTCACTCTCCTTCCTCGAAAGAACCACCTCGCAGAAGTGACCCACCTTTACCAGGACCTCCGGCTGTCAACCATGGATGCCACCACGGCCGGCAGCAAGAGTTCTCTTCCGACGAACGAAACGAGAGCGCTGTGTTCCTCGTCCTACGCTGGGTGAAACTCCGAGAATATTGGGCCGTATCTAGCGGGCAGTTGCCGCAGTGATGACACACGCCTAACAGCTCTTTGCCGAAGGTTCAACACAGATACTCACCGAAGCAAAATATTCTAACTATTTAAATTTATTTATAATATGTCTGCTCGCGAATAATATTTATAGTTAAGCAAAGTATTTTATTCCAACAAATCATGCCGAATTGCCGTAAGTATGCGTACAGTATCACAATTGAATGTGTAAATCGCTGTGCTTATTTAGACTGTTACGGCAATATGGGAGGCCAGTCAACGCGAGCGTCTATTTTTAGCTCCGCGCGACGACCGGGCCGGGGAAAGTGAGGCCCGTAGCTCGATTGCGCGCGCCCTTTCTTCAGACAGCTCTCTATAGCCTACATCTATTCATTTTGTGGGGAGGCAGCGACGTCTTGTGCATTCGTAAGTAGCCTTCGCGATTGTTCAGGTAAATCGGATTCTAGGGATTACCCAGTAAAATAACATTTCATAGATTTTATTATATAGTTTAGATTTTTAATTGTAATGGTTTGTTTATAGTAGGTTTATTAAATTTATATTATGTATATTTTTATCGTATTTATTTCATTTTAAAATGAATTTTACCTATTCCTTTTTTATTCTATAGACGTATAAGGTAGTTATGAGTGAGAATTCATAAGCTTGTTACTTCGTATGTTTGACGAAATAAATTCTAAATCTCATAATGGCTAGCTAAGAAAATGAATCTGGAAAGAGTCTAAATTCGATGGATATAACATTAATCTTTCCAAGGACCACATTTATGGTAATAAGGAACATGTAGATTCTGAACATGTAAGTTCACTAGTAAATAAAATTCCGATGCTTATGAATACTTGTACAATGATTCGCTCTCAATCTTAAAGTAAGATAAAAAGAAGTAAGATATAATGACTGATTTAATCTCAGACCTCAGTAATATTTACCAAATTGGGTCAGGGGTTTTGAATATCTAATAACACTGTTCTCATTCTATTTTAGTCCTTATGGTTCGAGATATAGAAAAAGGAAGCCATATACATACCTACTCAGATTTCAAGTTGCCTCAAACCAAACTGAGACTAAACTTAGAAAACGATATTATGTATTCAGGACGACGAGGGATACAAAACGACTCAACTTTAAAGAGCCTACTTGTAAAGCGTAGATATGCTGTTGGAGCTAAAACAGGAGTTCTACACTTGAAACGGGTTCATGTTTATTTTCTACACGTTAAAAAAGGATATCACTTCTTCACGTTACAGTGTCAACACGTTCGCTATTTTAAGACGACCTTCACAACGTGCGTCGTTTTCCTCCATCTTGTTGATATTATTGTTATGGTAATAAGATAGGTATCAAAGTTGAGGTGTTGAATATTAAATTAGTTTTGAAAGCCCAATCATCAATCAATGAGTCTATCGCCGTCCGCTGCTGTACGTAGGACTCTCTGTGTGAGCGCCGACCATCCCTGTCTTGAGCAGCCCGCATCCATCCGCTACCCGCCGCCTTTTTCAAGTCGTCGGTCCAACATGCAGCAGGGTCTCCTACTCTATGTCATTTTTGTCTACCAGGGCTTGACATTAGCATACTTAAGTGGAAGTGGGCCGGCCATGTCTGCAAACGGACGGAAGGTCGAACGAGCAGAATGGTGTTGGTATGGAGACCGCGATAGACGTAGTTCATACTTAAGTTTTGTCAATTTGATTCCGAGCCGTATTCATCCTCCAGCCCAACCATGCTGCAGTCAAATCTGGCTACAGGACGGACTTACAATTTATAAATATACGAGTTCATTCGTGTATGTGAAAATGTAGGGTTTCGTTATTCACTTAAGTATCAATATTTAAATATCATGTATCAATATCACTAATATTTCCATATACTTTAGGTTGTAGTCTGTAGACAAACAATTGGTTGATCTGAAACCAATCGGTTTCGTCATATTACACAGCCAATTGAGGAGATTGGACGTGTTTGACATTTGAACTTATAAGGACATGAATAAATGGATACATAAACAAGATGTGGGCGTTATTCAATATTACTCATGTCTGTTAGTGATCTAGAGAACGGTCACCAGACGCTGTGGCGACGCCGAGCCGCGAACACGTCACTCTACTGGGACACAAATAAAAAATGTTTTTAACTTGTTCTCCTAAAGATATGTAGGTGTATGAATATAGAGATTTTTGTTATCCCCTCATGCAATTACCTAAATGGTGGTATGATGTAATGTACTTTGTATTACATTAATAGTTTGTAGCTTAAGTCGTAATGTGGATGATACGATATTTCTATCATTATAGAGTTGAAAATTTTATACGTTCATCGAATTTGTATGTAGAAGCTCATTAATAAAAGACTCTATGAACATCTCTCCGTAAGGACAAGAAATAAGGATGGAAAAGTAGTATGACACACACACACACACTTACGCTTTTTAGTAGCAGAGGCACTACTAGCGCACCCACTTTTCGCCGTGCGTATTCCGCCCTATGATGTGATAGGGGGCGAGCCTATCGCCATATCGGGCACAAATTTCAGACTGCCGCATCACCGATCCTGAAGCCGTGTTTCGATTCTGCGACTCCAGCACGTAGTTTGGCTTTAAAAGAACTTTAAGGTTTTATAAAAGATCCATCGATGTTTTCGTAGTTAACGCTTCTTGAACGCCGTATTTTATATTACTTTATATTTATTTAAAACTTAGAATTATTCCTTAAAAATATGTCTACAAGAAATCGTATGCATTTTTAATAGACTTGTTATTAGATTACGTTTTTGATTTGATAATACACATACATACATACACACACTCACGCCTTTTATCCCCGAAGGGGTAGGCATAGTCGCAACTAGTGGACTCACTTTTCGCCGTGCGTATTCCGTCCCATGATGTGATAAGGGCGAGCCTATCGCCATATCGGGCACAAATTCCCGACTCCGGGCTGATACTGAATACAAAAATCCAATACCACTTTGCCCGACCCGGGGATCGAACCCGAGACCTCATGGTTTCAGTCGTACCGTAATATAACTACACCACCGAGGCAGTCATAATTTAAATTATAATATTTTGTGTATGAGTATGCGATATTGTGGTGTAGCTGGTACCTCCTGGCTGGTATCTCCTTGAGATAGAGATTTTAATATTATTATGAAGGTAAGTTTAGACTTGTTTTAGCCGTAGAAGTTATAAAAATGTTTATATTTATTTATGAACGTGAGAAGATGGCAGTCAATATTTATACATAAACAACAACAGTTCATACCATAAGACTATCTTGTGATGCCTTTCAAAATTTTGCTTAATCAGATTTAATTTGATTCATTTTATTCTATATTCTGATATATACGTTTTCAATCCAAGTAAAACTAATTAAATCTATTTAATTGGTAATAATGAATAGTGGCAATAAGTAATAATACAATTTATAAACATGTCTACAAGGTAATAGGTACTACTAGTAGTAAAGACTACCTACATCTGACAGCTATACCTGAAAGTCCTTTTTATCTTTTATACCCAAGCTCGTGCAAGTAAAGTTGTTATGATAATAATATATCCGAACTGTAAAAACAGCAATATTCGCACTCATACACCATGAGTCATGAATATTGAATACTACGATAGTCAGCCGTTCGGAAGACGGGGCGGCGCGGCGCTACGAACGTAGCAGCTGCGTAGGGCCGTAGACAATAGCTACGTAGCGGATTTATAAAAAGCTTGACATCGTCCTTAAATTTAATATTAATTAATTTTAGCAATAATAAAAAACTGTATGTAGAAAACTGTACTGGTACAATGTTACGGAGATTAAATATAACTAATATAAACATATCTCTTCATAATAATTACATCCTATTATATTTATGATAATTCTACTCTTTATAGCCTGATCCAGCATGAATCAGCTGTTATTTTCAACAATAAATAGTTTTTGATGAATGTTGTTATTGTTGGTGGTCCGTTTCGACCAAGACTTACTACTAAGCGGGTGGGCGTCGGACGGAGGTTACGAGCCCATTAATCATATTACGTATACTTTATTGCTTCAATGGGGCGCCAATATAGAACCCGTTCAGTGTAGCTCAATGGGGTGAATGCGAACTCGCTCGCCCGGCCACCTCAGCCGCCGCGCGCCGCCTGGCCCTCTCGCCTCTTGTGTTCTTGCACTGTTGTATGTATTCATTTACACTTTTTTTCCGCGACCTTTATATTTTCAATAGCATGCCGAAAGAAAAGCTGCGAATAATTTATAAGGTGAAGTGAAGTTTTTGACCATTGTTAACAAAAGTTACGGAATACTACGACAACAATATATTATTCTGAATCAAGAATTAATTTCACAAATATGTATGGTGTATCTTCTTATGAATAAATTTCAGGATTATCTAAAAGGCTTGGCGTCAATTTAGATCTCAATTCTTTTGTCAGCAGAGTCGAAAACCACGTATATTCCTAATATCGGCATAGGCTACCATGTATTACATTTATGTTTTTGATAGGACATCGTTACTTTTTGTGAAGAACTTATTATTATTCATCTTTCAAAACTGATAAAATTTATGTTAAATTTAAAATTAATATTTGTGCCGGCAGACTAAGTGTTTTCTAAATATCTGAATTTCGACTAGATTTCACTCATATTAATATTCTACTGATGTATCTTGCTTTACGTATACCTACAGTTTTTGTACTGATTATGTACATTTTAAATTTATAATAATGTCTATCAAACGTTTATAGATAACAGGAATCAAATTAGGGCACTCGTAAATCACAGACTTGTTTATATTCAATAAATGTTGTGTGATTGAGCTGTCAATAGTCGCTCCAAATGGTTCGTATAAAGTAACACTAGGCTGCTGCATCTCGTTTTCTTTTTGCTTGGCTGACATGGTGCAGCATGTCTAGATGCAGTGAATGCATATGAAATAGTCGGACGTTAGGTGTACCTACATAAAAAATTCCATGCATTAGTACAAATTAGTTAATATAGTTTGTACATAATAGTAAAGAAGAAACCACGTTAAGCTAAAATTGCGTCATCAGAATAATTGATTATATTATGACTCAACTTAGATTATATTAGATTATATCAATCAAAAGAAAGGTAGATAGGTATATATATATACTGTTTTAAAACAACGACAATAATACTAAGGTAAAATGTGACATGATTTAAGTATTTTATTTGTAGTAGCATAGTCATAACTCACTAATTATTATTAGTGATACTAAGATGATTTTCGTGGATTTTCAAACGGCTGATTATTATGGTGAATTGAATGAATGCTTTAGTGAACTGAACGGAGTTAGGTCCCTATGTTTATAACTCTAGAGCTACTAGTTGCTAAATAATAATTATAATAATACTCTACAGTGTAGGAAGCTCTACATTATTCCTTATATTCTACAGTTTAAACCTCTTAATGTAACTTTTTCTTTTTCAAAAGATACATTATAATATTGACTGCCTTGCTGGCGTAGTTGTATTACGGTACGGCTGCAATGTCAAGGTCTAGGGTTCGATCCCCGGGTCGAGCAAAGTAATATTGGGTTTTTCTATTCTGTATCAGCCCGGAGTCTAGAATTTGTGCCCGATATGGCGACAGGCTCGCCCCCTATCACATCACGGGACATAATATGCATGGCGAAAAGTGAGTGCACTAATTGTGCCTCTGCCTACCCCTTCGGGGATAAAAGGCGTGAGTGAATATGTATGTACATTATAATATTATTTATATGAATTATAGATATATTGATTTGACGAATATACGTAAAAGCAGACTTTAACAAATTATACGATGTTACTCGCGGCTCTGCCCACGTGAAAAAGTTTTTCCTGGATAAAAATATTATCTCGGGATAAAAAGTAGCCTATAGCACTTAGGAATAATGGAGCTTCCTATTAATGAAAGAATTTTCAAAATCGGTTCAGTACTTCTTGAGATTAGCGCGTTTAACCGAACAAACAAACAAAATATTCATCTTTATAATATTAAAGTATAGATATGTGTCCGTACTCTAGTCCACTGTGCTTATTTTTTAAATCGTGGAAAAAGTTTAGGATGGGTAAGTTTCAACATCGATCCGCTACCAACGCACTAAATTATGTAGGTTTCTTACAACGACTTGAGGATATTTATATCATTATCGACGATGTCGTTATGACCAAGCGAAGGGTCATGTTAAAAACAGAAAGGTCAGTTTTATTTTAGTGCATAAATGAGGGGCAACACGCCAACGATGAACTGTGCAGTTTGTATTCACGTCAATAGACATTTCATAATTTGCATGCGTTTATGGAAATTAATTAAACTAAAGCATCTTTTGGTTTTGTTTACATTCCAGCGTTTTTATTTTTGTTTTTTTACTCGGGTAAGCCAATACGTAAGGGAATAACTTACATAGTATAATTGGTAGAAGCCCGTCAATCACACCGAATATAAAAAAGATAATTGAGTGAATATTTATTTCTTATTTTGCAGTTAAATGACGAGACGAGAATGCCGTTCGCCTGATGGTAAGCGATACGACCGTCTATAAACAGAAGCAACGTCACACATAACTTTGAATTACAAAGTACTGCGAGGCACTCCACTTTTCCTTCCCTAAATATAGTTTTACCAACCAAATTTAGTATACCCACAATTACTCAATTTTTTTGGGTAAATATCGAAAAAAAACTTGCATAAACCTGGTAGGTAAATTGGTCCCATTTGTCTAACTCTAAGTTAGATTGGAACTGTGAAAATAAATGTGTGAGTCTAACGGGCGAAGCGAACATGCCTGGTACGCAGGAGAGGACGGCAAGCGCCTAACTCCTCTTGGCTTATTAAATAAATATGTCTTTTTAAACAGCTACCGGATTGTTATTTTTGACATTTTATTAAGTCAAGGGATTCGAACAAATCATAGGACTTATTTAGGGTTTTTTTGTATCTAACATTTACCGACGCCAACGTTGACTAAACATACCTAATAATTATTAAAATAGACGAGACTTTGTCATTTACTCAAGGAGTTTGGGTAAATGTCACTTATAGATGCCCGAGTAAAAATGGGTTGGACCTTACTTAAAATATTATCAATCATCGTAACCGTTGTAGAAAGAAAAAAATATCTTACTTAATACAACATACACGATCTATTTTTGTGTGCCATACTAAAATGTACTCAGCTTACCAAGTAACTTAGATGCGTTTTTATCGCTCAACTATATCTTAAAATATAATTTTTTTTTGACAATTATAGTGGCCGTCCTGTGTCAGTAAAATCTTTGTATGTATTTAGTTCTGCAAAAAAATAAGCTCCAAGATGGTTGGTAAAATGTTACTCCAACAATACAACTAATTTTCACTTTCGAGTGCTACTGGATACCAGAAATAGATTTATCAGTAGTACCCTACCAAAAACCCTCGTACATATAATAATAGGTCGGGGAAAAAGTCTTTTCGCATTTAGTACCTATGTATAAACTTGAAATAAAATCTCTTTGTACTATTTGTATCTGTCTGGTTTTGATAACATTAAAAAAAAACAAATTAGTAAAATGTCTTCAGTTATTTTTCATTTTTTTTTGTTAAAATGTCAAAATGAGTCAAGAAATTCGATACATTTTAAAATTTTACTATTAAAAAGTAAAAAATGCACAGCAAACTGCGAAAAAAACTTGTGACGTTTATGGGCCTAATGCAGTGTCAGTAAGAGTAGCACAAAGTTGGTTTAAGCGTTTTCAATCCGGAAATTTTGATGTTAAAGATGCACCTCGGTCTGGTCGCCGTGATATGGATAAAGTGGACGCCATTTTTTAAAAAGTGGAGCAAGATCGACGTATCATCAGTAGTTACGACATAGCTGAAGAACTGAGAATTGACCACAAAATAGTTTTGATATGTGACAGCACAAATTAAGAGAGTTTGGCTGGGAGGTGTTAATGCATCCATCATATAGCCCTGACCTTGCACTTTCAGATTTCCATCTGTTTAGGTCTCTTCAGAATTCTTTAGGCATGGTCAGGTTAATATCAAGAGAGGACTGCCAAAACTACTTGTAGCGTTTTTTGATCAGAAGTCCCAAAATTTCTATAGCAACGGGATTATTGCACTACCTACAAGATTGCAGAAAGTCATCGAACAAAATGGCACCCATATACTGTAGTTAAATGTAAATAAGCTTTGAAAAAAGAAGTCTTGAATTTTCATATAAAATGCGAAGAATCTTTTTGCCCAACCTAATATGATACGACAGTACAAAACTACCCAGTTTATGTAAACTAGCTATCTCAATAGACATAAAAGATGGCACATGCTACGGGTATTAAATGATTAAACCCACGTTATTTACGCTTCATATTCAGACTCTTTGAGAGATTTCGTTTCCGTAATGGATTATATAATACCTATGTATTATATGTACCGTACCACAAACATAGGGTTATGTATTCCTCTGACGATACACTGAAATATTGTGTAGGATACGTAAAATACGATTGCGAGGCGTATCAATAGACTATACACCAGGAAAATGTTACCGCCGAGTGTTGTAAATCTTACGAGGCTCGAATATATTTGATTGTACGCAATAATTAAAGCTGATAACATTTGTCAAATCTAGACAGATGAATGGTTCTATTTTGAAAGCTGTGTGTTAATACCCCTATACGATATGGGAAAAGTGCTTAAGCTGAGAATGCAGTCGGTCGGCTTTGTGTTAAAATCCCATGCCAAGAGTCGGAGATGCCAAACAATAGGCAATATGCCGCCGCAGCTGTACATCTTTATTATATTTCCGCATATTGCGCTGTCGAACTCCTGCGCCGGAAGTCGTTTCGGTGCATGTGGCCTCTGCCGCCCGTCGCCGCCTCACCCGCACACACGAGTTGCCTGCCAGAGTGCCAGCTGACTGCATTAAACCGCGAATACATTAGGAGTCATTGACACTAATCCTTGTTATTCTTCACAATAAAGGGTTTTTTAAATATCGCCTCTAAATGTTTTTTTTTATAAGACTTCACTTCACGTTCATAATACTCAGCGATGGCACGGCTTCAATATTCTTCAAACCGGGATATTGCTGTGCATGCATAATGCTCTTTTACGATTGAATTTGGCTGTATATATTATAGCAACATAAGATATTTGCAATAAACTATTATTAGCGCTACAATGTTCCTGATTTCTATTTTTGTTTGGATTACTTTTATTCCAGGAAAAGAATTTCCCACAAGCAGCACCGTTAACAAAATCTTGTGTATTTTTATGTATTGTAAATACTAATATTATGTATGGTAAGAGTATTTTTTGGGATAGTTTATGTTTATGCCCTTGTGTTTACGGAGTCGCAGGGCGCTTTATACTCGCATCCAGGTGAGCCTGCCTCGCGTACCAAAGAGTCTCTTGCAGGGCTTTATACGCTAGTATCTTTAAAATCAACTGTATAAAATGATAGCTTCTTTTACCTGGCATGTTATTCAGCTCTAGAAGATGATGGAGTTTTACCTTTTAAATCAAATAATATTCATAATTTTGATATAACACCATTCATCGTTAGCTTTTCAAATAATGTTCATAATATCAATATAATAGGTTTTGTTTTTCAATTTCAATTTTAATATCACATGATCTGGACTCTTCTACTAAAATATTTTTACTCTTTACTTCCGCAAAGTGTGATATATTTTAAATATATATAATTGATTAAGGTGCATTGTTGATTATGGAATGATTTTTTATCAAACACACAACAATAGTTGATGCGTTCATTTTAACGCCTTCATGTTTTGGAAAAATGTTTAGAAAATTAGTTTAAAACATATTGTAGTATTCAAATTTGTAATTTATTTCAACATTTGGCATTATATATGTAATGTATAATTGAAGGAAATGCATTCGGATTAAACATTAATAATCAACCAAAAGTATGCCTGTAGCATCTGGCACGGTACCATAAAGATAGTGAAGAGAAAGATTTATTACTTACAGTGACTGTAAGTGAAGTTAAACAGCACACTTATTATTCTTGTTGTTAGCGAGTTAGAGTTAACGTCGACACTTGTTTTCACTTTCCCGCGGACGTAGTGAGTACAGAGCGAGGGCAGTGAGTGCATGACAAGCGAGTGCTTCACCGCAATTTATGCTCGGCTGCGATTCACCGCCACTGGCTCCAGGCCAGGCGGCGGCCGGCGCGTTCTTTAGCTCACCGACTCTGAACAAATCCAACATCTGATATAGGTTTTATTAACAATCTTTGTGATTATGTTTATTTACAGTAAATTATTATCTCGTTTCCAAAAAAATATATTTAATTTTATATTTATTTATGAAAATTTAATTCTCTCACTCATTACTATTTCATACCTATTATAATGATTCCTTATGTTTACGCGAATGTTAGACATTGAAATTAAACTATTATAACGGATTTTATCGCGGTTTTTTATTTGATTTTTCTCCCGACGTTTCGAAGGCTTTGCAGCACTTCGTGGTCACGGGGCGGACTGAGGTGTTGGTGGTCCGAAAAGTTAGTGTTACAAATCTACCTTCAATTTACAATTATACAATTTAAAGATGTTAGTCATTGTTTGCGGTCCGGTCTACGCAGTAAGAGCTCACAATGTCTTGAGGTCTGGCAGCAGGTCTTTTGGGGCCCGATTTAATTAGATGTATGACCGGGTCCCAGGCTTGTGCAAGTTTCCAACCATCTTCTCTATTGAAATTAGGATGTTTTTTGATCTCAATAGCCTCGCGGATCATCCTAGGCAGGAATCGGTGTTCTTTGGCAAGGATTTGTGGTTTGTCGAATCTAAGGTAATGGTTGGAGCCTTCTTCTGAGTGTTCAGCTACTGCAGACTTCGTAGAGCGTCGGTGTTTAACATCAGCTATATGTTCTTTTACGCGGGTCCCTATATGTCTTTTTGTTTGTCCAATATAAGAGAGGCCACAGTCGCAATCTATCTTGTATACGCCCGGTTCTTGTAGAGGTATATGGCACTTGACAGGTGGTAAAAATTGACTAATCTTCTTAGGCGGCTTAAAATAAGTTTTTATGGAAGCGCGCTTCAGGATGTAGCCAATCTTGTCAGTGACTCCTCTTACATAAGGTAATACAACTGGGACACGATCAACTGTGGCTGGTTTCACTCGGTCTCTGTGACGGCGGCGTGGAATTTGGAGCTTGTTGTCTCGCAGTACTTGCTTGACATGTTGCAGCTCAGCAGCCAGGTGTTTCTCGTCACAGATTCCTTGTGCTCTCTGAAACAAAGATTTGCCCACGGTAGCTAACTGTTTTGGATGGTGATGAGATTCACCGTTCAGGTATTTATCTGTATGGGTCGGTTTCCTATACACAGTGTGGCTTAGGGACTGATCAGGATTACGGATGACTAAAACATCTAAGAAAGCAAGAGAGTTATCCTGTTCCAACTCCATGGTAAATTGAATTTTATCATTAATGGAGTTGAGATGATTTAAAAATGCAGTTACTTTGTCAGATGGTAATATTGTGAAAGTATCATCTACGTACCGTTTGTAAAACCTTGGTGAGACCGGGGCTGTGTTCAGGGCTGTCTCCTCGAAGTCCTCCATGAAGATATCGGTGACTACTGGAGATACAGGTGAGCCCATCGCTACCCCCTCAACTTGTACATAGAACTGATCATTCCACAACATATAGCCAGATGTGAGGCAATGTTGGAGTAGTTCTGCATATTCAACAGGGATGTTATTTTCTGCTAACCTCTTAGAAACAATTTTAATGCAGTCTTGTACTGGTAAACTTGTGAAAAGTGACTGGACATCAAAACTGACCATTGTTTCATTGTCAGCTAATTTAAGGTGTTCAATGTCGCTGACAAATTGGTATGAATCCTTCACAGATGCTCTAGTGTTTCCTCTGAGCGGTGAAAGCACTTTAGCTACGTGCTGAGCCAGTCTGTAGGTTGGTGTGTCGATCTGACTCACAATGGGACGCAGCGGAGCATTAGCCTTGTGAATCTTAGGTAACCCATACAGTTTAGGCGGTTTTGCACACGATGGAACGAGTAAGTCTACGTCTAGATTTAACTTATCGGAGTGATTCTTGATTAAAGAGCTAGTTGCCTTTAATATTTTGTTAGTCGGGTCTGTTTTGACTATTTTATAAGTACTTACATCCGATAAAAGTTGTTCGATTTTGTTGTTATAATCCAACGTATCCATTACTACTGTCGCATTCCCTTTATCTGCACGGAGAATTATAATGTCCTTCATTGATCGCAAGTTCTTTAAAGCGATGTATTGATGTTTTGGGAGATTTGGTTTCGGCACTTTGTTTTGACGCAATACTGACGAAATGTCTTGGCGTATGGCCTCCGAATCTTCCTTTTTTAAATTATTTTTGAAGAGATTATTCTCAACGTTGCAGATAATATCTTCATACGGCATCCTTCGTGGTGTTACAGCAAAATTTAAGCCTCTCGATAAAACCTGAATTGTGTTTTCATCCAATGTTTGTTTTGACAGATTTATGACCGCGCGTTGTTCATGGTTTACGCAAGAGTGTGTATGATCTATGGTCGCGCGCGTTCCATTCCTACACTCGGTGTTATTTAGTTTTTTGGTATTTGATTTTGATCGTAATTTGTCATATTTAATTATGTGTTTATTTTTGCATTCATTATATTTAGATGTTTCGCGCCTATTAAGAATATCAATGCAATTATTAAAATCAAATCCTGATAAATCTGTCTTTAACTCATTGGATAAAATCTCAACACAATTATTTATGTAACTGAGGTCGGATCGAGTTTCGTGTATGGTAGCTCGTAACAGTTTTGTACTCGCCTGGTCTAGATGATTTACCATGGAGTTGGAACAGGATAACTCTCTTGCTTTCTTAGATGTTTTAGTCATCCGTAATCCTGATCAGTCCCTAAGCCACACTGTGTATAGGAAACCGACCCATACAGATAAATACCTGAACGGTGAATCTCATCACCATCCAAAACAGTTAGCTACCGTGGGCAAATCTTTGTTTCAGAGAGCACAAGGAATCTGTGACGAGAAACACCTGGCTGCTGAGCTGCAACATGTCAAGCAAGTACTGCGAGACAACAAGCTCCAAATTCCACGCCGCCGTCACAGAGACCGAGTGAAACCAGCCACAGTTGATCGTGTCCCAGTTGTATTACCTTATGTAAGAGGAGTCACTGACAAGATTGGCTACATCCTGAAGCGCGCTTCCATAAAAACTTATTTTAAGCCGCCTAAGAAGATTAGTCAATTTTTACCACCTGTCAAGTGCCATATACCTCTACAAGAACCGGGCGTATACAAGATAGATTGCGACTGTGGCCTCTCTTATATTGGACAAACAAAAAGACATATAGGGACCCGCGTAAAAGAACATATAGCTGATGTTAAACACCGACGCTCTACGAAGTCTGCAGTAGCTGAACACTCAGAAGAAGGCTCCAACCATTACCTTAGATTCGACAAACCACAAATCCTTGCCAAAGAACACCGATTCCTGCCTAGGATGATCCGCGAGGCTATTGAGATCAAAAAACATCCTAATTTCAATAGAGAAGATGGTTGGAAACTTGCACAAGCCTGGGACCCGGTCATACATCTAATTAAATCGGGCCCCAAAAGACCTGCTGCCAGACCTCAAGACATTGTGAGCTCTTACTGCGTAGACCGGACCGCAAACAATGACTAACATCTTTAAATTGTATAATTGTAAATTGAAGGTAGATTTGTAACACTAACTTTTCGGACCACCAACACCTCAGTCCGCCCCGTGACCACGAAGTGCTGCAAAGCCTTCGAAACGTCGGGAGAAAAATCAAATAAAAAACCGCGATAAAATCCGTTATAATAGTTTAATTTCAATGTTCATACCTATTTATATTTTCCAGGGATATAAAGCAAGTGAAACGAAGGTTATCGTTTAGTTTGTGGTTAAACTGACTCACCCTTGTCACGCATCTATATAGTATTCTTTCTCGCAATTATTGTTATAATATAAACCTTGACTGCCTCGGTGGCGTAGTTGCATTACGGTATGACTGCAATGCTGAGGTCTCGGGTTCGATCCCCGGGTCGGGCAAAGTGATATTGAGTTTTCCTACTCAGTATCAGCCCGGAGTCTGGAATTTGTGCCCGATATGGCGATAGGCTCGCCCCCTATCACATCATGGGACGGAATACGCACGGCGAAAAGTGGGCGCACTAGTTACACCTCTGCCTACCCCTTCGGGGCTAACGGGCGTGAGTGTATGTGTGTGTGCATAAAGCTGATAGAATCGACCTAGGAAAATGGACATGTGGAGTAGCTTGTATCCTTAATATTTAGTATGTTAAAGTTACTAGTTAAAAGTTGCGTGATTATGTGGATGGCACATGGCTTAAGAAGTTTGAGCTGTTCAAGTACATCTAATTTTCCGAGTAAAATTTTAATGGTTTGCATGTTTGTTCAGATTTGTGATAGGGCTAGGGTCCAATTTGTCGGCGACTCTGCTCGCTTACGGCCTCTTAATTGTGTAGTTAATTACGTAGATCGTGGCTGTTCGACCGTTCTGTCAGGATTTAATTGGGGTTTAAGGTGTAATCGCCGATCGCGAGATACGTGCGCCGCGCCGCGCCGAAAATAAACTTTATGGATGCGTGCGTAAGAACGTTCTCAATAACAGAAACAGTAAAGAATGAGGTCGTTTCCCTTTCGTTCCTATTCTTACATTTTATTTTTACTTCAAAACAATAAGTTTCTAATGGAGGCTTTCGAACAAGTAAACAACATAAATGGTGCTCTAGTAATATTTTCTTGGTATTCGCATCCGTTTGCCTTCACATTGCACTAGATAATTTACCCACCGAACTGGTAAAGGAAAATCACATTTATTATAATTACTTTAAATGACCCTGTAAAATTAATATTATTATTATCTTGCCTCGTTTATTATCTTGGCTACTAATGTAGGTTATAAATCTATTCTGAAACTAGTAGAAACTTTGTTTTTTTAATCTAAAATCTTCTATTGCAAGGTGTTGTACTCTAGAATATGCAGCATGGATAAGCTTTTATAATATTTATCTTTAAATCGGCTTTAACTATTAGGCTAGGCTAGAGCTATTACAAAAATATGTATGGTATCTAAAGATCTAGCTTTATATTAAAAGAAAAGTTTTCTATACGTAGGTATAATACACACACACACACACACACTAACACCTTTGATCCCCGAACGGTTAGGCAGAGACGCAACTAATGCACCCTATTTTCGCCTTTTTTGCGTTCCGAGGGAGCCTATCGCCATTACCTATATAATTACATGGTAATATCGTATTTTCGATACGGATAACAAACTTGCATACTCACAACCATACAGATGTCGGAAACAAGGTAGAGCTATCAAAGTTCTGTGGAACGAGGCATTTTAGGAAGAAGTAACGCTTACTGAATAACAAATGAGCAAGTGAGAGCTAGAATAAGAAAGATGGATCAAAGTAAAAGGAGCAAACGGTAACGTTAAAACTCATAACACGGCCTAACTGCAAATGAGTAGACCGTGGAGAATTCAAAAGAAATTACCAAACTAATTGGTGGTCTATCGTTTATCGTTACTTTTTACTAATTGCTGTAATCAACTTTGTTAAGATCAGCTTTGGCAAAATAACACATACCATCTAGGACAAAAACCTTCAGTAAAAATAAACATTTATGACATTTCGAACGAGAGCAAACAAACCAATATAAAATATCCAACCATATTTCAGTTTGGTGCTTCCAGAGATGCAGTGTTGTTTACTTGACGTGCAACCTTACAATGTCGCGGTGAAAATAAAGTAGAAGCTTATTTTATGGCGCAGCACGATAAATTATGAGCTCTTGTCGTTTTTGTAATAAAGCCATACTATAAAGATAAATTATGATTACGTATTGATGATAGAGATGCTTGAGATAAACATGAATGCTTTGGAAAGTAGATAATTTAAATTCCGTGAATCTATTTGATCGCCTACAGTAAGATCACTCACTACGAGCGAAACATTAGTTACCGAATTAACATTTTGCTGACGTACGAGTATGTGTATACTGAACTTTTTATACGGCACACGTATGACTACGACCTTGTTACCTAATTTCCACAGGGACCACTTATATTTTCGAAGGATTGGATTAATAAAATGTGTCAACGGCATTCAAAATTGTATATAATTATGTTTATTTAGTCCTTCATTTAATTGCTGAAGGCCGTGAAGTTGATAAAGCAGTATTCACATATAAGTGTCTAATTAATATTATTATGTACTAACTTTTGCTCGCGGCTTCACCCACGTGAAAGAGTTTTTACGGGATAAAAAGTAGCCTATGCCTTTCCCAGGATCTCAAACTATCTCCATACCAAATTTCAAATTCAAAATCCTTTCAGCAGTACGTGTTTTTAAGCAATTGAAAAAACGCCACAATTCAACGTTTGCAAAGAAAATGCTTCCATTTATTGCAAAAACGTGATTAATAAATTAGGTCATTTATGGTTAGAATGTTCATAAAAAAATATTCCGTTAAAAATCTTAGTATTGGAGCATTTTAGAATCTTGACAAAATGCGCCAAATTTGGATTAAACTTGCCAAACTAGTCCAGTACAATTTTTGTCAATAGAAGGTATCAAAGTTGAATAATAAATTACAAAAAAGTAACTACCTTAAGAATTTCATTATTTCTAAAAAGACTATAACCTGTGCTATAACTCGAGAACTATGATAGGTAGAACTCTAATTGTTTTATTATTCGTGCCGTCATAGTTAGTTGTTCCTTTTGATGCCATTTTGTCGTAACATTCTGGGACACCCTGTACAAGTATACGTATTAATTTTTGCTCATTTTAACGGTGAGTCAAATACCGTGGCCAAGCGAAAAATCTGTAATGGCCTTAAGTGAGATTTTCATAAAAATTAAAGGCCGGTTTCACCGCTTGCTGAAGAACGCTATGTATGCTCCTAGATTAGAGTGTGGCTTTTGTATTTGGTCGGTTTATACATTTATGTGACAGATAGCGTTTATCAGCAAGCGGTGAAATCGGCCTTAAATAATACGTAAAAAACTTCTGTCAATCAGCAGAAGGTCATAGTGATAGACTACACTTCACAACTTTTACTTTAGCTTATAAATAATTTTATATGATATATCAAAAATAAACATATGGTACATAGACGGAGCAAATCCGGGACAAGATTTAATTTTGGTTACTTTTTAGACCGGAAAACATTATTTTAAGTCGACAGGTATACCTCGAATGACATGAAATAGTAAACTAATTCATCTAATGTCAGCTACTGTGTAATATAATATACGGTACATTACTTTAGATACGTTAAATCATGAAATCATAAATATTGACATGAAATCTAAATGTCGTAATTATTAAAGAGCGAGAAATTTCACAATATGTTTTTTAATTTAACTTTGAAATTGAAATGATCATATTGATGAACGCGGCGCATTAGTACGCGCGATTCATATGGGGCGCTAAAACAGCTTATTTTGACTGTGGTGGCTGGTTATAAAAATAATAATACGTGACGATAATTTGTTTAAGTTGGATGGGAATGTGAGTAGTGGTGCAAGCGGGACCCGGCCACGATTCTGGGGATGGGGGGTGGTGTGGAGCACCTGCGCAGGATGCACCCGCGTGCAACCTCCGCGCCAGCCAGTCTGGCGCCCTCTAGCCGCCCAGCCCTGCCGCCGCCACCTCCGCCGCCTCCGCCGCGCCGCCCCCGCACGCCGCTGACATTCGCCCCCCTTACTACACCCACGTTTGTTTTCAACTTTGATTGATAATAATTTGTTATTGAAGTGCGTCTAACATTTCGAAAACAGCAGCAATGGCGTCATTTGTAATTCATTGTAACCAACCTTTATTACTTAAATTTTGTAATGTTTTTCTTACTTTATAGTATTCAAAACCAGCGTAAGATATAATAAAAATTAAATTAAAATAACCCCCAACAGAAAATGAAAATGTTTTTGTCTTGCGCCCATTTTGGGCAAGCTATTCTTTTCATTTCATCTTCACATCGTCTCAGAGGTCTCCCTCTGCATCTTTTGCCTAGTGGGCCTCTCCATAATGTTGTTTTTACGGTCCATCTCTGGTCTGTACCTAAATGTCACTATGTGACCTGCCCATTTCCATTTTAGTTTCTGTGCATAGCTCAAGGCATTTGTTGCTTTTGTTATTGATCTTATTTTTTGTCTTATTTTATCTATTTTCTTTATCTTGAGCATGCTACGTTCTAGTCCTCTCTGGCAGATATTAATTTTATGTTTCACTTTGGCTGTAAATTTCCACATCTGCCATCCGTACCTCAAACTCGGTAAAAGGCTAGAGTTTATTATTCTAAAATTATAGGCATATTGCTTTTAAATATTTCCTTTAAACTCCAGAATTTGTTCCATGTTTGCTGGATCCTTCTTTCTATCTCCAGGTCGTTATTTTTCTTTAAATTACAATATTTAAGCTAAGGTGCGTGGTGACACTTGCCCGCAGTAAAATCAAGCAAAAAACAATAGAAATTTCTGGGTGTTAAGTAAGTACTACTGTGGTTACTACGGTGCGCACTTTGAACTTGATTAGGTTTTTTTGGGAATGCGATATTTAGTAATTCCAAAAAAGTTAGGTGATAACTTTAGTTGATAAGAACTACTTAGTTTTGATAACAAGGGGCATAAATAGACTAAATAATTTAAAAAATCTGAACTATATCTTATAAACCTTAACGTTTACAGTCCGTTTGAAACAACCGGCGTTTTATGTTCATTCTATACCGTTCCCACGGCACAGTAATATGGTAGGCAGTAAATCCTTATCAAATGGGTAGTTTCATAGAAGTGGAAGGCTAAACGGGTTCCACGTGTCGGTCGCTGATTAAACGTGCACGCGTTGGCAAATTGCAGTGGCCAGGACAGGGCTTACCATTGTAATATTTTATGTACTACGATTATAGCAGTAATACAGCCACAGAGCGACCTCATTTAGTAGTTAATATGAATGCAGTTATTACGAATGGAGGGATACAGAAATAAATAATCAGTTAATATTATAGTAAAAAAAATATAGTTGCGTGAATAGAAATCGGGTCTTTAAGCATTAATTTGTTCTTAAACTTGTTTTGATACCACTATCTAATCAATTTTCAAAGGAAGTTATTCGTGGCATACTTACGTAGCGAAGTATTAAATCACTGAACGCAGCGTGTGGTTCGGAATCGTTCCATGATGAATCCTATTTGGCAAATCATCGGGAACCGGTGTTTAATCATTCAGACTTCAGCGTAGGTGCGGTCCCGGGTTAATGGCTTCGGGGAAGTTTTCAGAATGCCTAATAACTATGAGTTATTAGTAACAATTCATTTTTGTCTCTACTGTTCTTCCAGTGAGTTAGCACATAAATACTAATTACCACTCCTTGAAAAGGTACATACGGATTTTAGTATAACGAAGATATATAAAATGATTTCATAGAGTACTTGTACTTTTCATGCCTCGACTGCCTCGGTGGCGTAGTTGTGTTACGGTACGACTGCAATGGTGAGATCTTGGGTTCCATCTCCGGGTCGGGCAGCGATATTGGGTTTTTTGTACTCAATATCAGCTCGGACTCTAGAATTTGTGCCCGATATGGCGATAGGCTCGTCCCCTTTCACATCATGGGACGGAATACGCACGGCGAAAAGTGGGTGCACTAGTTGCGCCTCTGCCTACACCTTAGGGGATTTTTTATATTTTTTTATGGTATTGAATGACGAGACGAGCATGCCATTCGCCTGATGGTAAGCGATACGACCACCCATAAACAGTAGCAACACCATCCAGCACCTTAAGTTACAAAGTACTGTGTGGCATTCCACTGCGCTCCTCATCCTGAGACATAAGATGTTAAGTCTCACTATGTCCTGTAGTTACACTGGCTACAATGTCCTTCAAACCGAAACACAACAGTGCATGCACACTGCTCCTTGGCGGTAGAAATAGACATTGCGGTGGTACCCACCCGGACGGACGCTTACATATGAGAGACCTACCACCAGTAAAAAGAAAGAGAGAGAGGATAAAAGGCATGAGTGTGTATGTGTATAGATTTCATTTGCTTTATGTTGTACAAAAAACCGGACAAGTGCGAGTTGGACTCGTGCACCGAGGGCTCGGAACAAACTTCATAAGTAGGTACATTAAGAAAGCATCTAACATTATTGCTCTAATTAAAAGAAAAACAAGGTTAAAGGACAAATTTAACTTTCCAGTTCGATCCCTAGACTCGGTTACTGCAGCAACCGCAAATAATAAGTTTGTAGTAGTAAACTCGCTTTTTTTGTTACTAGTACATATTTACAGTTTTGTAATCTATCTAATATATAAAATTATCGTGTCGCGGTGTTTGTAGTTAAACTCCTCCGAAACGGCTTGACAGATTCTCATGAAATTTTGTGTGCATATCGGGTAGGTCTGAGAATCGGACAACACCTGTTTTTCATCCCCCTTAATGTTAAGGGTAGTCCACCCCTAAATTTATTTATTTCTTTTTATTTTTTTATGATACAGCATTAAAAAATACATACAACCCTAAATTTTCAACCCTCTACGATCAAACCCTATTTTTTAATAGCGATATTAGTAATTTAATAACTTTCAACCACGGTCGGTAACTGATCAATTATCTCGGACCAGTTATTCCCGCTAGGCGTCTGCCGATATCACTTCTCATTCAGTAAGCAGGTTGGAGTAGGGATGAGACCCCTGTCGTAAAAGGCGACTAATAGGGGCCACCGGGGGTCGCGGGCGGGCGGCAGGGGGCCGTCCGTCTTTAGATTTGTGTTTCTTTTAGCACATTGTTGCGACCCCCGTGATGGACGGCAGCGTGGCAGGTAGGCCTCACGCTGCCGTTGACGCTGAGAGCGTCCTTCGGTGCGCGGGGGCTTCTGAGCCCCCCCACAACAGGAGACGGGCCGCACCAGGCGGCACCGCGCAGGGGCGGTTGCGGACGACAACTTAGACATTAGTCAGAGGAAGCCCGCAGCCGTCCCTAATGCGCCGAAGATGGCCACCGCGGAGTTTTAGTTGGTATGCAGTAGTAAGGGATTCACCGATACTGGAGCAGGTTCGAGGGCCGGTCCGCGGCGCTCCGGCGGCTGATGGCCGACGTTTTCGATTGCTCCAGATTCGGCCCGCGGAACCCGCGAATAAATCCGCGGATTACTTTAATACCTACCGCGAATTAATTTGATACCTACCGCGGATTAATTTAATACCTACCGCGGATTAATTTGATACCTACCGCGGATTAACTTGATACCTACCGCGGATTAACTTGATACCTACCGCGGATTAATTTGATATCGACCGCGGATTACTTTGATAACACCCGCGAATAAAAATTATATCGTCCGCGGAATCCGTTTCATATCACCCGCGAGGTAGGTATGAACCACGAATTTGTTCATGGTCTACGGTTCCCTTAAGCTTGTACCTTTTCCCTGTTCGTTGTGCTTTTAACTTTCTACTTTCTATCGGCGATCCTTTTTTTTATTTGAAGGATGCAAAGGTCTTTGTCGCGTATTTCTATTAACTCGTGTTTCTAAGCAAAAGCCGTTTAAAATTACTTAATAGTTACCCTTTACGCATTACGAGCATTGTTTATGATAGATAAAGCAACATTTTCCCTGTTTCGTTGTGTTATTGACTTTCTACTTTCTATCGGCGACCCTTTTTTATTTGAAGGATGCAAAGGTCTTTGTCTCGTATTTCTATTAACTCGTGTTTCTACTTAAAAGCCGTTTAAAATTACTTAATAGTCGCCCTTTACGCATTACGGGCATTGTTTATTATAGATAAAGCAATCGTTACAATACACCATACCTTTCTCAAATTCTAGGTAAAACCCTTTGGGTCTTCTCATTGTCATAATAATTACGGTTCCCATTATTCACATTACCTGATATTACGTATTCAACGGAACATTTAAGGTGAAAGTCGAAACATGTTGGATCTTGTCTGCAAGGAAACAATACTCCCTCTCCATATAAAAGACCGACGCAAAATCACATGGTATCGTATTCCACTCTGTGCTCTGCTCGAAGTGTGATCTCCAGTTGTTTGTAACAGTGAAGTGATAGTAAAATTGTGAAATAGTTAAATAGTGAAAGTGTTATAAAAATGAATGTAAGTACCTTTATATACTTTGATCTAAAAGTGTTGTAACCAGATGTTTCATTAATTGTTTATGCCATGTGTTGTCCACCAGGTTAATACATTTTAGCTATCTTTGATGTCTTATTAATTTATCATTGTTACTAATGTGTACATGTATACTTCGCATACCTATAAGTATTTATCATACAGTACTTACTTAACCGATAATTAAAACAGTTTCATTTCATTTTGTTACAGTTTTCTGAAAATACTTTCAAAAACTACTATTATGCTGAAGAAATCGACGAACCTAGTGATGAAGAAGGTACACTCGCCTTTAAAGTCAAAAAAGCGATATTAGCAAATAAAAGACCGATCGAATGCAACAGCATTGATGAGTTCTTCGAAAAACCAAAAAAGAAGAAGACAACAACAAGAAAGTCATCCAGTGTTGGTCGATCGACGAGCGGTGGTGTTTCATACATCCGATCAAACAGCGATGACAACAGTTCTGCATCACATCTCATAAAAATTGAGGTGTATGAAGTGAATAAAATAAAAAACATCGCACCGACGGAACATTGGAAACACGCTGATGTGCGAGTTAAATATTACGCGGAAAACGACAGTGATAAGAACTTGCAAAGTGTCAAGGACACTATATACAATATAACCAAACAGTTGGCTAGTAAGGACGATTGTGTGAAATATTTTATAGACACAGACAAATGAACAAAAGTGCCAGTGCGTGTCAATGTTTTAATATCATAACTTTAATCATATGCTTTGTACTACTATTATTGAAATAAGAAACTATTATTGTATTAACTGTACTTAAGAATCTACCTGTTTAAATTTAACTTACATTGTATTGTATTTAAACTTTGTACTCTTTTAAGTTACATACTTAATAGATTAATTTTAGTGTTTTTTCATGCTCATGCTTACGATTGTAAAGTTATTGGGAACATTCATAAATTGTTTGGAAGAATTATAAGTATTGTATGGGGTTATTAATCTTCAATAAAGAAAAATCATTCATTCATTTTCATATTTCATTTATTCACCTCAAAACATGATTTAAATAAACCATTTAAAAACACATCATTGCATATTGTATTATCACTAAATAATACTTGAAAATCTTTGAGACTCTTACCATAGTATTTATAATACAGATACATTAAACAGTACTCTCCACAAACTATAGTAAAGTCATTTTGAATTCGACTTGTATTGTAATTCCACATTCTAGAATTTCTCGCTAAAAACATTCGGTGGTATCCTTGAGGTGGTCGACCGTATGAATCAAAGTACTGTCCAAAACCATTCTTATCTATGTGTATGGCGACCCAGTGAGAACCTGGTTTGTTATCAGAGTCTAAGTTGCTAACTACGTATGTAGGAGTTACCACATATATTGGTAGACGATTGGCTGCATATACATTATATTCAATACTTGGATCAATTTTCTTTAAGTAATTCTGTATTTCTATTGTATTCATTTTTATTCACCGTATCGCTGCAGAATCTTATCAGGTCGAATGATAAAGTGGTAATGTCTCATATAAGGTTAACAAGACACTATTATGGTACTTATCAGCCAAGTTGACTCTTGTTGTGGGGTTGCAAGGATTATAGTTAAACAAAGAACTTAATATTTTATGAATTCGTTTTATTGGTAACTTAAATCTAACAACAAATCTGAATTACATTATTCACGCTTAATCTAATCTTAAACAGTTAATTTTGTGTTCTTAACTACTATAATCTACTGAAATATTGCGGTTTTTATCTATTTCAATAACATTATCAAACTCCGCATAAACAATGCAATTAATAGTTTGTGATAAAGCTGTTTCAAAACGCACTTCTAATCTCACACTACCATGCTTTACAAGATGCCAATGACTTGCAGAGTTTGCTGATAAATCAGGTGTCAAATCAAACGCTAACATACAATACCCTTCAGCGTATTGTTCTCGGGATATCCCATTACCTTCATTGAGAAAGTGTATACCTGTTCCAGAAAACAATGTATGATATACTGAAGTAAAAATTTTGTTCTCAAATGAGGGTTGTAAAGCCTTTGATGGTATTTGTTGACCGTCTATATATAAACTAAAAGTATTGATGTCGTAATTTTGAAAGTTAAATGGGTTCTTAGTGAGGTTTCCATTGAAAGCAGCGTTATTTACAAATCCCACTATACACCTTTTAGGTAATTGTCCTAAGAAAATGTTATCTAGAGTTTTTCCTTGAACACCTGATGGTATTGTTAAAACTTTAACTTCAGCTCGAGTAATGGGGTATTTAGCTGTGGTAGAAGCTAAGACCTTTTGATGAGCAAGTAACACGCTGGGATTGATTCGTGCTCTACGAATAATCAAAGATGCATCCGTAATAGATACCTTTAATTTAAGGTCACCTGTAGAGGCCATGAGATTGAAATTTTCTCTAGAACGAATTAACTTAACACATATATCAACACCATTGATTAAAAATTTTTCTTGATTGAATAAATCACCATGTAAGTGACCAATCATTTCCATTTCTTTACTTTCACTAGATAATTCTTGCCTCTTAGTAAATCCTTTATTAGTATCATCGGTGGAATCCATTTTTCCAGCTGTATCTTCATACCATAAACCACAGGTGAGGTGAGATTTTTTTGCTGCAGGAGCATAGTTCAATAAGTTTTCTATATACGCACGATAAGCATATGTGTTATTGGGTGGTGATACAAGTTTTTGATTTAAGTAGACATCAAGTTGACTGAAGAGTGAGTGCAACCAATTATTCACCGGAGCAACGACTGTAGATGCGGTAAGTTTGGTGTTATCTTGATTTACTATTTTCGCTTTCAAGTGAAGTAACGTATGAGATAAATCTATGTAGTCATCTCCTGCTCCAGGAATTTGAAATTCTATAGGACCATCATCGGCAAGAGATGAAATTGGTTTATAATGGATCCAAATTCCACTTTCAATGCTAGTTTGAGTTGACGGCAATGCAAACAAATCCAATTCGGACTTTATACATTCACAGGAATGACTATGTAAAAAAGACATTTTGATTAATTGTTAGAAAATATGTCCTTGATTTGTTTTTGAGTAATTTTTGATTTTTTTAGAGCTTTCACTTTCGCGGTCAACGACGGACTGACTCCAGGTAGACGTTTTCGTTTTGTTATATATCCGGATCCAGACATATTGATTTTATCTATTTTTTCATCAGCCTTGCGTTTTAAGTTGGAACCAACTTCTTTAAGACGTGCTTTTATTGAATCTTCCATTGGTCGCGCACTAACCATATCTGTCAATAGACCAACACCAGCGCTCAATGCCTCTTTACCAACAGATCGAACACCGCTACATAATAATGGTAAAACTGACCTAAACAATCCCCCAAGAAAACTACCAATTCCATGTCCTTTTTGATAAGGCGCCCCTTTATATACCACCCCTATACCTGAACCAGCCTGATGAGAATAATAGCGTTGATAAGGACATATCATGTTGGAGCGTTCAAAATGCATTATAATTTTTTAAAATGTAGTTTAACACACACCGTTCCAAATTGAAATGGTATCTTTTGTCCGGTGCTTGACCTTATATCTATTTCAATGGTATCGAATTCTCTTCGCATTACCGATAAGTAATGAGGAGGTGAAAATACATGCATTTTATTGGCACCATAGATGTATTTTGAAGGATCTAATGGTATTACTCTCAGAAGAGGTGTCATTACATCACCTACAATTTGAGGTTCAACTATATCACAGTAAACGAATAGTTGAGATGGTAACCCTAAATGTAAATTAGCTGGACATTTAGCTAAATTCTTTTCAACAAGGTTTCTGTTTGGTTCAAATCCCAACTGTAAGCCTAGTTTAGGAGATAATGTTACAGATTTTATTGATTCGTCTAACACAGAAACAGAAACAAATTTAGATATATTATCGTAGCGGAATTTGATTTTTTCTCTTATATTATTTAATGCTGACAAAATATGGTTAATATTATCATAGTTTGTGGCAGGTATGTGAGTCTTATAATAAACTGTAGATAGTTTGTCTTCATTGGGCATTTTCATGATTTTTGTTATGTAAATAACATTCTCATGATCTTGAACAGTAAACATGGTGCATGGATATTGGAATTCAACGATTCCTACACACCATTCTCCTTCCAATATTATGGGTTTGGGTAATTTTGTTGAAAAAATTGATGTTTTGTTCTCAGGAAAATATTCCATTGAACTATTGCTAAGTAAAGTTAAATAAAAATCTTTAATCATATTTTTTTTAAACTGGAAGCTAAAATCCAACTATTAAATTTGTTTGGATAACCTTTCCACTTAACTAACACTTGTTGTCTGCTGCCAGAATAACGAGAGCGAATTATTTTATCAATCTTGTGTTCAATGGTGGGGTCATAAATGACCTTTTGTAATTCTCGTTCATAAAACGTTCCTACTATCTCCTCACCATCTAAATCTTTTATAGTATAAACGGGCCACGGAGTACGTTCTATTATAGAAGAAATCACAAATATTTCATCGCTCCAATTAGATTCATAACCTTTTTGGAATACGTGTTTATATTTAGTTATTCTGACATGGTCACCGACATGAAACATAGGTAGTATAGTTTTTGATGATTTTTCAGATTTTTCATATAAATTACTCCAAACTGTCATTATATTATTAGAATTAACATCTGAAGGACACATTTTAATACTAGAATGGAAACTATGATTGTAAGAGTGTATCAAATTCTGCAAAATATCAATATATTTATGTGTATTCTTGTGTGTAAAATAGCGCCACATCTTCATTTTTAGCGTTCTTTGAAATCTTTCTACAATGCTTGCTTTGATGTCTGGATTATTTGTCGTATAGTAATTTATGTTTTTTGTTTTAAAGTATCTTTGAACATCTTTCGATACAAATTCAGTGCCTTTATCAGATTGAATGTGAGTGGGTGTAGTATTAGCTTCATTAAATATACTGTCGAAACACTTTTTTACGGTTTCTGAATTTTTCTTTTTCAAGGGTCTAGCATATGCATATTTACTAAAAACATCAATAACACAAAGAATGTAGTTGAAACCTTTATTATCTTTAGAATAAGTCCGCATGTCGCTTAAGTCAGCTTGCCAAAGTTCATTGAGATTAGAGAGAACGTATTTGTTCCGAGGGAATTTTCTATGTACTGGTTTGTGGAGTGTATACGTAGATTGGGATTGCAACCAGTTTTTAACTTCTTCCTTTTTCATTTTACCTTTCATAGCTTTTGATAATTTGTCGATATTGCTATATCCAGCTGGGTGTGATACATCATAATAAATTTGATCTAATTCTAATAAGGGGTCCATTTTTCCCAATCAATCTTTTTCTTAATTTTATTTGCGTGTTTATCTTCGCTCGTTGGCGTCAAATATACCTCTGTGTTTTGTGGCGGTTGTTCTTCGATGGCGTTTTGAAGTCGAGCTATGTACTCACGTCTTTTTGGATTGCCAATATATGTTAAAGGTACTTTTAAATCCTTTAACGCTTTAGCAAATTTTTCCCAACCAGGTGGGTCGTTGTTTTTTAATGGTCGCAGTGTATCGCTTACTAAATCGATAATGTTACTGTTAGGAATCACTTCATTATCTACAATCACTGTGCCAGCATCATTCCAATAAATTTTGTTTTTATTTAGTGACACCGAATTCAATAACAACTCACCTTTTTTTACATATGTTTTTGGTATTAAATTTAAAATTTGTTTTGTTGAGTAGGAAGGTTTTTTTTCGAGTGTAAAACTTTCTTGTTGCTTCTCTTCATCACTCAGTGTCTGACTGACAACTACATCTTTATTCTTGATATCATTATTTATATTAAAAAATTTCACGCTTTCAGATGTGGGTTTAATGTTATCGTCATTTGAAGTTATTATAGGGAGTTCAATGGGACGACGATCTTCTTCCATAAAGTGAAGATATCTTTGTAAAATTTGTAAGTATAATTTACACTTTTTTCGATCATCCATATTACTGTCGAGTATTTTTTCCATTTCACTATCTAAACGAGAGGTAGGATTTTCATTTCTTTTTTGATTTAACTTATCTATTAAGCTTGGATCAACTAACAGCATTTTTTTGGCGTGTTCCATTTTTAAACTAGTCCACTTATCAATCCACTCAAAATAGAACCCAATATAATCGGAAGAAATGCACCACCTTTTTGAACTATAATATTCTTTCTTATTTTATTTGTACTTTTACGTACCAATTTTCGTAGTAGATTTTTGTACTTTTTTAGTTTACTCTTTGATTTTTCTTCAAGTTTTATATTTCCTTGTAAAACGTTATGAATACATTCACATATAAAATTAATTTCGTTTTCGTTACAGACTTTTAAAAGAGCTTGTTGATGTTTTGGTTTAAGTTTATAAAGAGCATTTAATAAGTGTTCATGCGTCTTTAAGCGTCGATCCATCATTTGTAAATGACGGGTATTGGTTGGTTCTTGACATATTTAAACTCTTTTGTGGGAATGTACACTGTAGAATGACCATCAGATGGAAATATCTTTGATTTAATTCGACACATGTCAAAAGTGTCTTGTTTTAGATCTATCATCAAATAGCCATGTGCTTCTTTTGTAGCATCTCTGTAAGCATCTTCTATGAATTTGCTATTTTCTGGTGATACTTGTCGTGCTAAGTAACGTATTTGAGTTTTATCACGTGGGTTTTTAAAATAAATTATGTAGTTTGAATTCAAAGAAATGTCTCTTTGTCCTTTACCTTGATGAAATAAATTTTGAGTAATGTAAAATACACTCAAGTTCCTATGATGACTACCTTTGGTAAATATGTCAACAATGCGACCATCAGATTCCCTCATGAGATCATCGATAATAATAAGGTTAGCTTCCTTTCCATCAAACATATTCAAATCTGGTATACCCTGATAATAGTTTACATTTGGTAAATTATATAAGGGCTGCATTTCATCAAAACACCAAGTAATTTGATGAAAATGTGTGTTGCACACCTCATTAATATGTTTAATAAAGTTTGTTACAAAATTAGACTTTCCACATCCACTTGGACCTGCAACTATGGCAGTAAAAGGATGATAAAAATGAAACATTTTTAAATGCACGTGTGAACTCGAAAAGCGTTTCGGAATGAATAAAACTAGAAGTTACGATTGAATGTATTATATTTGATTTTGTTTTATATACAAAGATTACATACACAAATACTTTGAAAAATGATCACATACAGTTCATAGCTGTTTTTAAAAATATTACAGTAAGAAAATTATTATAAAATAAAGTTAAATCAGGTATAACAAATAACTAACTACATACATTAAAATTTACATCTAATTTTTCATGATATTATACAAAACAGTTGTCATAGTAAAAAAATAAAGAAAAAAGATAGTACATAATAAAGACAGAACTTTAAGTTATTAAAAACTACAATTAAAACACACACACACATTAACATACATATTTTCGTTGTACAGAAATCGTTGATAAAATCAAATGTCCTTTATTTTATAATGACCCCATGCAAGAGTATCTGTTGAATTTTCTATTAAATAACGTTTTGTGTCATTGTGTGATAAAGATATTTTATTAATTTTTTGTGTATATATAGCATGTTTAATTGATTTAAATCTTATCATTTCACTGTATTGCGTTTTCTTTTCATATAAACATGATTTATAATCGGTAAGACAAAATTTTTTTGTTACACTTTTGTTAATCCCTTTTGCTTTACATATACATTTATTCTGCACATCCATTGCATACATTTTAGAGCGAAGACCTACAAACTCTTTAAGAATTTTACCGTTATTTTCGTCTTTAAAAAAACCTAACCGTTTTTTATTCAATAATGGTAAACCATATTGATTATTTGGTGGATAGTCGGACGTATCAAAGTAGTTGACTAAATCAAGTTTTATATCAGCATAATAATTTTGCGTAAATATTTGATATATTAAGCTATCGGTATCAGTATATAGTAACTTAATATTATCTTGATATTTCATTTTCATATAATCGTAATGGAAATCGTATAGTAATGTTTTAGATATATCTAAAATACAAAAACCGAGGTAAATTGGTTTATTATATAAAACGTTAGTTTTATTTAATTGTATTGCAACTAAGCTCTCTGAGAATATAGATAAACTATGGAATTCTGGTCTTGCTATCAAAGATTGAGCACCTTGAGTTTTGCCACGATTTAACCAATGATTAATTAATTTGACATTAACTCGTTTTCTTACATTTTCCATTGTTTTACCAAAAACAGAATTATTCATAAGTTTAAAAAAATCTTTCTCAAAATCTGAAGTGGCTAATGAACGCATATGAGTATTCAAGTCTATGTAACTTTTCAACCACGCGGATTGTTCAAATTTTAAAATTCTATGTACTTTAACCAATCGGAGACCATTTTTTAAACATTGCTTAAGGTTTCTATAATGAATGACGTAATTTTTTTTATTTTTTAAATTTGGGATCAGTTTCCTGTCTTTGCTGTTTCCTAAACATACGTTTTCTGGACAAAATGGAAAATCTGAATGAAAATCATGTAAATTTTTTGAATATTCTAAATCTACTTCCAAAATTAAACCATGTTTGGCATCATCGGCTATATTAAAATCTGTATTTATATCGACCCATTCAAATTTGCCTGTTGGGAGACATTGGGACATAGCCCAACCATAAAGGTTATTTGCGTCTAAGTACATCAAAAATGAAGATGGTTTATCTGAATCGTATTCCGACATAAACATGTTATTTGCCACTGCATGTCTATTGCTGCATTGTGATATACCCCCCCGAATATTATTCGCTATAAACGTAACCTTGTCGATATCTGTTAAAAGTTCCAAATTTATTTTGGTAAAATTTAACATAGCATCCCAACTTAAACCAGGTGCTGTATAATAGTGGGCAGGATCTAAACCGTATGTTTTAAGACAGACATCCCTAAAGTTTTCAAATATATCTGCTAACAACAATACATCTGTTTTTAAATACAGGTCTGAATATTCACCCATGTTTTTACAATTAAAATGATTCCACACGTCTTGAGCATGATGGTATTCACTTTCTGTAATGTGACTATCATTTAAAGAACTATAAAATTGATCGCGAGTGGGAAGAGAAGTTATTTTTAAAGAATCAAATGTCGTCATGTATTCGTATGGATAAACACCTTTTCTTATTAAACGTTTAAAATCTTCTTCACATGGATATTTTAATTTGAGTTCACGAAATTGTTCAAGTAATAAGTTCTGAGCTAATTTGTTAAGGCTACTTGACATAAATTTAAAAGAATCAAGAAATCGTAATTTTATAACTCTGTTATTGATTTGTAAAACTTTAGAAAAAGAAATATATTTTTCCTTGTTCTCAGGAATAAGTTCAATGTCACCTTTCTCGAAATCAAGACCATGCACTATGAAATGAGCGTCATAATTACTTAAATTATGTAAAAACACTGGCACAAAATTAGGAGCTTTGTATTTCTGAGAGCATACTCTATGAGCTACACCATCATATGCACCAGTATACCAATTATAAGATATTTGTTACGGACAACGAGCATGCGTTGGAGAATTTGCCTCGGCGGGCTGGCTTGAATGTTTAATTTGGTCATATGTTCATTTAATATTTGTTTGTGCACATCTGTGCGAAATACCTCGAGAAGGTAATAACTTTATGACGCGGCGCTCTTTGTAAAAATATTGTTTTGCACGGAGCAACGAGGGTAATAAAGCATTTAAATCGGTTTATGACACATGCCTTGTGAAATTCTCACTAAATGTGTTTTAATCGTTTTATTGCCTTCTATGTTTTGCCGCTCGGGACCGTCGCAGCTGTTGAGCGATGCCCGACTCGATGTAATTACCTGTGTTTTATTAGCCGAGGGTCATAATTATACAATGGCACTCGGCATTTTGTATTTAGCTTAAGGTGTATAAAAAGGCTGCCCAAATGAGGGACAGCACGCATTACTGTGTAAACTCTTGAACTGTCAACACCTCCGAAAACAAGAAATACAGTCCATTTACAAACGTATGACTGACGTTTTATTTAAACCCAACGAACCAGTACCGCTGAGTTATCCGAAGACAACAAACGTCGGTCGCCAACAATATTGTTCTATCCACGTTTAATTTAGTAGCACAAATGTAACAAGACTCACTTTGATTGATATTTATTTTATTTTCTTCAGTTAACGGTAATGGTGATTTGACAAAAGAATTCTTTTTACAAATATTTTCTAAATCTGCGTAAATGAATTGCATAAATTTTAGCGCACAATCTTGCCCTGTATAAGACCTATATACTGAAAGATTATCATCATAAGAACATTTAACATAATACCCAAAACTATACGTTTCATGTTTTTGAATATTAACAGTTGATGATTGATTTGGATTGTTAGAACAACTCTCTATTGGTTTTAAAAATGCTTCAAAGTCAGCATACACAACGAATGGAACTCTTAATTTACGTTCATAGTTGTTAAATGAAATGTGGTTTGATGGTATTAATTCATTAAACCAGTTTCTTTTTCTATCGTTTTCCGATGGTAAATTTGTGCACACATTGAAACAGTCATTTTCTTGGTGTCGTTTTAAATTATCTAATGACGTGAAATTTAATAAACACCCATCACAAATATGAACTGCATGTTCAGAAGTCGATAACTGTTTAGATAATAATCTCGAGAGGTTTTTAATATAACAGAAATGACCTTTAGAACCTTGAGATATATACAATAAGTTTAAGTGAGTATTTTTACGGTGTTTCGTAAAGTGTAATGGACCCACAACTTTATTTGATTTGCTTATTGAATCATATTGTAATCCAAAAACATTAATACTTATACTATTTAATTTTTCAAACTTATGGATGTCATTAATTTTTATAGGAAACGATAGGTTATCAAATTTTAGTTTGTTTTTGTGTATTACATAAGATGATACCCTATTGGAACTATGAGTAGCTGGAAATAATCCTGACAAAACTGCCCAACGAAAGCATTCGTGATCGTTATTTTGAACATTGATTACAGCTTTCTTATGTTTTATATCTAACGGTAGGTCTATGTATGAAGATCCACGCAATGGGTTAAATTTGTTGACATTCATATCCAAGTGATTTATTTTAACTAAACTCCATCCACTACCTTTTTTTTGGAAATTGGTCATTTTGTTTGTTATTTCGGTAATTATAGATGAGAAAATAATATCTTTGTCATCACCTTGACAAACAAGATAGTTTGAAATTTGAAAATCAAAAACATTGTGTAGATTTTTTGTTTCTTGTGTGAAATCCGCATTGAGAATACAATTAACTTTTACAACAGAATATTCTAAGATAGATCGTTCTAGTAATGTATAAATTATTTTTTTAATATTTTGTAAAAATAATTCAGGTGATTCAAGCTGTGTATCAGAAACTAAACTAGATTTCACTCGATATGTAATAATTCTATTACCGAAAGCACTATCAATGAATTGAACATTAGGTAGATTATTATCTCTTCTAATTAAATTATTTTTATGTTTATTGCTCTTATAGTGACTGGTCATATATTTTTTTGATACATATATGTGACACTCAGGACATTCAATTTTATCATTATGCTGTTCTGTACTTACATTTAAAATGTTATCCAGCGACGATGTAGATGTCGAAGGAGCTTCAAGATGAATATTTTTTCTTCTCTTTAATGGATCCTCTTCAAACAATTCAGTTGGCGCTAATCTTTTCCTGCTGCCTTCTCCATTCTGCATAGATCTGATGGATAAGAAAACTGTTAAAAAAATGTTATCGCACGAAATAAATATGCTACTATGTTTCTATTATTTAAATAGATACTAACATTATTTGTTATTTACACTGCAAACAATATGCTTTCATTGATAATACACCATCAATATCATCCTCATCGGAATGAGTTTGTTTTGAGATTTTATGTCCACTACATGGTGTATAATAAGGAGAAATATCAGGATCTCCCAACATTGATTCTGGCAAAACATTTAATATATACCAAAACCGTATGAAACGATGATATTTATGTAAAATTATCTTTTTATCGAAACTTGAAATCTCACTCTGAGATAAACTAGAAATATCAAGTGAGTGGTACATTTTGGTTGCACTTCAATGTTAAAAATATAAACGGAAGAAACAAGTTGAATGATTGTGCAAGATGTTCGAACCATTATAAATACTTTAAGTGTATCCCCTCTTCATGGATTCCCAAAACATGTTGCAACTAGTCTTAAAATAATAAAAAATGTTTTACTCACGTTTCAACTTGTCTTTGTTCCATTTTATCACAGAGCTCGTACAGTTCTTTGTCGTATTGCGATGACATCAGATCCATTGATTCGATATTTTCGAGAAGTGCGACGAGTTCCATGTTGTATAAATCACAGCTTGTATCCATGGTAAGGAATGTCTCAGTATTTTTAAAAGTTATTTCAACGCTTATATACTACCCAAAACAATGTAATTACATTCTAAGCTATCCACTTTTTTCCAAACAATTTATGAATGTTCCCAATAACTTTACAATCGTAAGCATGAGCATGAAAAAACACTAAAATTAATCTATTAAGTATGTAACTTAAAAGAGTACAAAGTTTAAATACAATACAATGTAAGTTAAATTTAAACAGGTAGATTCTTAAGTACAGTTAATACAATAATAGTTTCTTATTTCAATAATAGTAGTACAAAGCATATGATTAAAGTTATGATATTAAAACATTGACACGCACTGGCACTTTTGTTCATTTGTCTGTGTCTATAAAATATTTCACACAATCGTCCTTACTAGCCAACTGTTTGGTTATATTGTATATAGTGTCCTTGACACTTTGCAAGTTCTTATCACTGTCGTTTTCCGCGTAATATTTAACTCGCACATCAGCGTGTTTCCAATGTTCCGTCGGTGCGATGTTTTTTATTTTATTCACTTCATACACCTCAATTTTTATGAGATGTGATGCAGAACTGTTGTCATCGCTGTTTGATCGGATGTATGAAACACCACCGCTCGTCGATCGACCAACACTGGATGACTTTCTTGTTGTTGTCTTCTTCTTTTTTGGTTTTTCGAAGAACTCATCAATGCTGTTGCATTCGATCGGTCTTTTATTTGCTAATATCGCTTTTTTGACTTTAAAGGCGAGTGTACCTTCTTCATCACTAGGTTCGTCGATTTCTTCAGCATAATAGTAGTTTTTGAAAGTATTTTCAGAAAACTGTAACAAAATGAAATGAAACTGTTTTAATTATCGGTTAAGTAAGTACTGTATGATAAATACTTATAGGTATGCGAAGTATACATGTACACATTAGTAACAATGATAAATTAATAAGACATCAAAGATAGCTAAAATGTATTAACCTGGTGGACAACACATGGCATAAACAATTAATGAAACATCTGGTTACAACACTTTTAGATCAAAGTATATAAAGGTACTTACATTCATTTTTATAACACTTTCACTATTTAACTATTTCACAATTTTACTATCACTTCACTGTTACAAACAACTGGAGATCACACTTCGAGCAGAGCACAGAGTGGAATACGATACCATGTGATTTTGCGTCGGTCTTTTATATGGAGAGGGAGTATTGTTTCCTTGCAGACAAGATCCAACATGTTTCGACTTTCACCTTAAATGTTCCGTTGAATACGTAATATCAGGTAATGTGAATAATGGGAACCGTAATTATTATGACAATGAGAAGACCCAAAGGGTTTTACCTAGAATTTGAGAAAGGTATGGTGTATTGTAACGATTGCTTTATCTATAATAAACAATGCCCGTAATGCGTAAAGGGCGACTATTAAGTAATTTTAAACGGCTTTTAAGTAGAAACACGAGTTAATAGAAATACGAGACAAAGACCTTTGCATCCTTCAAATAAAAAAGGGTCGCCGATAGAAAGTAGAAAGTCAATAACACAACGAAACAGGGAAAATGTTGCTTTATCTATCATAAACAATGCTCGTAATGCGTAAAGGGTAACTATTAAGTAATTTTAAACGGCTTTTGCTTAGAAACACGAGTTAATAGAAATACGCGACAAAGACCTTTGCATCCTTCAAATAAAAAAAAGGATCGCCGATAGAAAGTAGAAAGTTAAAAGCACAACGAACAGGGAAAAGGTACAAGCTTAAGGGAACCGTAGACCATGAACAAATTCGTGGTTCATACCTACCTCGCGGGTGATATGAAACGGATTCCGCGGACGATATAATTTTTATTCGCGGGTGTTATCAAAGTAATCCGCGGTCGATATCAAATTAATCCGCGGTAGGTATCAAGTTAATCCGCGGTAGGTATCAAGTTAATCCGCGGTAGGTATCAAATTAATCCGCGGTAGGTATTAAATTAATCCGCGGTAGGTATCAAATTAATTCGCGGTAGGTATTAAAGTAATCCGCGGATTTATTCACGGGTTCCGCGGGCCGAATCTGGAGCAATCGAAAACGTCGGCCATCAGCCGCCGGAGCGCCGCGGACCGGCCCTCGAACCCGCTCCAGTATCGGTGAATCCCTTACTACTGTATGCCGTGCGTTGTACATAGGTTAGGGACTCGGCCTGGCGGTCGCCCGACGTTTTCCATCTCTCCGGGCGGCTCAACGCCGGGTCGTAAGGCACGGTGAACCCAACATAACCGCTCGGTCGCCCCCATGAAGGCCGGGCGGTAGTGGTAACGCACTTTCTCCGCGAAACCAAAAAAAAAAAAAAAAAAAAAAAAAAAGGGATGAGACCGAAACGCCGGTCACCTGTCTCTCTTACACAATAAGCCCTCTCTCACTCCCTTTACTGTTTCCGGTCATTGTTATTGTTTGTGCATCGATCGTAGTAGTGACGTTTAAAATAATTATTTTACTACTTCAGTGTACTTTTCAAGTAAATTTGTTATCAATTTGGAGGGCTGAAATTATGTCATCCCATTTTATTTTTAAATTTTTTATACTTAGCTCGGCAAATTTACTTCACTGCACCTGACGTTAAGCGAAGTGAAGTCCAAAAAAAAATGTCAACCGGCAAGGGACAAAATTATCCCTTAACGCTTCACTCTCCACTTGAAGGACCCCATGTTGTAAGACGGAGGGAACACGCGTGCAAACTGTTCCACAGCTTAATGGTACGGCAAAAATATGAATTTCCGAACCTTTTGGTACGGATCGGGATGGAGGAGACCACGAAGCTATGGTTCCGTAAGCCAGCACACATGGTTCTGCTGAGGAAAGGTGAGGATAGGATAAGGTTAAAAAATTGTTCAGAGCACTCCCCATGATACATCCGATAGAATACACTGAGTGAGGCTATATCCTGACGCAACTGCAGTGCTTCCAGGTTTTTGATCACGTCTGTATCATTTACAATGCGGATAGCCCTTCGCTGCAATCCATCCAAGGCATCGAGTAGATATTTGGAGCATCCATCCCGGAGGTGCGAACGGTATTCCATACAACGGCTAAGCATATCGGCCGTGAAATACCTCCGCACCCTGTTCAGGATTCCGACCCTACGAGAAGTGGCAGATATTACGCCTTCGATGGGGTTCTCTGGATTCAGATCGTAGCGAATATCCATGCCCAGGATATTGAGGCCATTCCGCATTGCAAGTTTGAGTACCCTGAAGATTGGGGAGGACCCATTTTATTAATAATTATTAAATTATAGCGGTCTATGCTTCTTCCACTCATACACTACATCCTCACGTACTTACAACAATTTATTATTTTTTTTCTACTAAAATAATCTCTTAAAATAATTTATATGGCAAACCAACGTTTGCCGGGTTAGCTAGTAGTAATTATAACATTGACGGTCCCGTGCCCGCAGCTTGCTTTAGGCACTGTTTCGTTCCATATTTACATTAAACTATTTCCACTTTATCAGAAGTTTATCAATATTTTCTTTTAGCACTGTACAGTCGGATACCAAACATAACATATACTGCATATGCACCATGCGGTGCCTTATATTCCGCATATAGAAAATCATGTGTATGCTTAGGTAGATAATAATCTTTTAAATGCCATAGTGTTCCTAAATTAGCCTTTGATATTAATAAGGTATTACTATAAAGGTATGCAATCTAAAGGGATTATAATTCATGTTGTTAGGAATCTACTAACATATAATCATGGTTTAGTGGTTTCTTAATCCAGCGTGGGTTGTTGGATTAATTTTCCGCATCCGCATTATGTTGATAATATAATATTGTTACGCGCACTGGTACTCGCCGATAATAGCATGAACTCTGGTAAGAGCTACCAACACGTCAGTTGTACGCGCACTGAATCCCAGTAACGAGCAGCAAGTAATAAAAAAAGGCATGTTACTGGGTTTTTGCGAGGAAGTGGCTTGAATGCGCAGATGTCAAGATCCTCTCATAGGGAACATTACACCTACGAAATTCGATGTGACATATCTTTTGAAGGACAACCATGATTTATCTAACGAAGAGATAAACCAAGCCAAGAAAATATTAACACAGTACTCCAACATCTTCTCGTCTAATGATGCGGACATGGGAAAGACTAGTTTAGTCCAACACAAAATTAATACTTTGGAGACGCTTGCTGGCTTCAAGTGGTTTAGCAGCCTAGATTTGAAGAGTGGCTATTGGCAAGTGGAAATCGACCCGTTATACAAAGAGAAAACTGCATTTTCTACGGGAAAAGGTCCATGGCAATTCGAGGTTATGCCATTTGGATTGTGCAATGCTCCTGCGACTTTTGAGAGACTGATGGAGCTGGTACTCACTGGGTTGGCCAGGGATGCATGTCTTGTCTACTTGGATGGCATCATAATTGTGGACCGTACATTCGATTAACATCTTAAAAACCTTGGACGTGTGTTATCAAAAATCCGCAGGGAAAATCTCAAGCTCAGTCCTAAGAATGTCCCTTCTTTAAACAGGAAGTTAGCTTCTTAGGACATATTATTTCAGCAGATGACGTTCAAACAGACCCCAAGAAAGTCGTAGCAGTCAAGGAATGGCCAGTCCCATAAGACAAGACACAAGTGCGTGCGTTTTTAGGCTTGTGCTCTTATTACCGATGGTTCGTTAAGAATTTCGCGGATATAGTCAAGCCACTGCATACGCTGACTGAAGAGAAGAGACAATTTTTTTTGGGATGGGAGTTGCGACGTCGCATTCCGAGCGTTAAAAGACCGTTTATGTGACACACCTATTCTGGGTTATTCTGACACGGACAACGAATTCATTATCGACACAGATGCAAGTAATACTGAGATTGGCGGCGTATTGTCTCAACGAAAAGGCGATAAAGAGGTTGTGATAGCTTACTTCAGCAGATCCCTATACAAACCCGAAAGGTTACTAGAAGGGAACTGGCTGTGTTGAAAACATTGCAGTATTTAGCAAATATTTAATTAGGCGGAAATTTAATCTGCAAACCGACCATGCTGCCTTAATGTGGCTCTTGCAATTTAAAAACCCAGAGGGCCAGGTCGCGAGGTGGATTGAGTTGCTACAGGTATTTGACTTTGGTAAAAAACAACGTAGTGGGAAATCTCACGGCAACGCAGACGCCTTGTCAAGAAGGCCTTGTCCTGAGAGTTGTAAGCACTGCACCAGGCAAAAGGTTAAGGAAGCAGTGCCGGTAAGAATGATAAAGGCAGACCTTAGTAACGAGTGGCAAGGAGCGCTACAGGAAGCACAGGTCAAAGACACGGACCTCAAACGCATTCTCGAGTGGCTAAAAGCCAGTGCTAGGAAACCCCAGTGGAGTGATGTTGCAGTTTGCACCGCTAAGTTCTATAACGAAAAGTTATTGCGCCCAGTGGGACAGCCTAGTAATATAAGATGGAATCCTGTGCTGTAAATGGGAAATTACCAAGGGAGACCGATGTCATCTACAAATGGTGGTCCCAAAAGCTAAGGTCCTAGAAGTTCTACAACTTTACCATAGTGGATACTTAGGAGCGCACATGGGAGTCAAGAGAACACTGTTGAAGATCCGTGAACGATTTTATTGGATCCACTGTCAAGAAGATGCCGAGGAATGGTGTCGTAAATGCACGAGTTGCGCAGCTGTGAAAGGTCCCCATACACGCAGTAGTAGCATTGAAAATTTACAACGTTGGAACCCCATGGGAGCGTATAGCTCTGGACGTTGCGGGACCTGTCCCTGTAAGTGACAGTGGGAACAAATATTTTATGGTTGTCATGGATTACTTCACAAAGTGACTAGAAGTATTTGCCATTCCCAATCAGAAAGCTTCAACAGTCGCGAATAAATTGGTCCATGAAGTCTTCTGCCGGTTTGGAGTACCCCTAGAAGTACACAGTGACCAAGGACGTAATTTTGAATCCCAAGTATTTCAGAAAATATGTCGGGTATTGGTTATTCATAAAACTAGGACTACCTAATATCACCCACTATACTATTGCATGGTGGAACGTTTTATTCAAACATTGGAGAGATACCTGGCTAAAGTTGTAGAAAACAGGCAAAAGGACTGTCATACAGAAGTGCAGTTCACGAAAACACGGCAGTGACTCCAACTTTCGCTAACTTCGAACGAGAATTGCGACTGCCTGCCGATCTGATTAACGGCATTCCTCCTGACACTCCGCGCAGTGTAACGGATTACGCGGACGATCTGTGCAAAATGTTGAATGACGTGTCCGAGCATGTTCGACTATCAAGCCAGCAAATGTTTGAGCGGATGAAGACCCGTTATGACCGGAAAGTGATTAATAGCGGTTTCGACGAAGGCACGCTAGTATGGCTGCACAACCCGGCTCGAAGCAAAGGCAGCGTCCGGGAAACTAAGGAAGGTTTTCTCGTCCAAAATATCTTAGTGCCTGAAGATAAGTCTTCGATCAGTATGTGTTACCAGTGATGACATACGGCGCTGAGACGTCGCCTTTGACTATGGGCCGCCTAAGACGGCTCACGGTCACTCAGCGAGCTATGCTCGATGTATCTCTACGTGATCAAATCAGAAATGAAGAGATCCCTAGAAGGACAAAAGTCACCGACATAGCCCAGTGGATTAGCAAGCTAAAACGTGGCAGTGGGCAGGGCACATAGTTCGTAGACTGGCGGCAGATGGAGCAAAAAAGTTCTCGAGTGAAGGCCACGTATCGGCAAGCGCAGTGTCGGACGTCTACCTGCAAGGCGGACGGACGACTTGATTAAGGTCGCAGGGGCACGCTGGATGCAGGGCGCTTTCAACAGGTCCGTCTAGAAATCTTTAGGGGACGTCTATGTTCAGCAGTAGACTTCATATGGCTGATAGTGATGACGTATAATAATATGTGAAATGATGTGAAAACGGTTAGAAAGACTCATATTAGCATATACAATTGGCTTTATAAGCATTTCTGTTAGCATGAATTTACATTTATAGACTATTGTATATTTTTGTCTTTTATTATGACAAAAATAGAAAAATACGTAATATATTTCGCGGTCATACATTTAAATTGAATTGCTTATTAGTTCACTGAATCTGTTGATGACGTCAGACAACTATTTCGTACTCATTGCTGAAAGTGTTCCAAGTTATTTAGTCCGTAAAGTGTGTTTGTCCAAATAAAGACTGTATTATTGTCGGCTTATAGTAAGAACTCATTGAATGGCAAAAATCACTTTGTTCAGCTAATACCACGGATGAGCTTGTCTGTTTTATTCTTCATTATGCAAAAACCCGCTACTTTCTATCTTTTCAAACTTAGACGTTATGGCTCGATTATAAAGTCGACAATTTAAATCCGTTCACGTTGAATGTGCTGATACCTTGAAAGTTAATTTGTAGTAAAATATACGTGACGGTCAATTTTATAAAGTTTAAATTGATTTAAGGCTAAATTGTAATTACATAATAACCCTTATCAATCAATACATGGTGTAGAGTCCCATAGTGTTTTACAATTACATAATAATTCCATGGTCCACAGTGTATTAAGGCTCCATTTAAACTTTCAATGAGTAATAATCATACATAGTATGCAAACGGAGTACGGACACACACATACATACGCACAGTCATGGTAAAATAATGTCATTGTGTTAAACGTTTTTATTGTTATAATTTAATTATTTCATTTCATTATTAACTGCCTTTTAGTAATGTAGCTTCTTATTAGTGAAAGAAATTTCAAAATCGGTCCAGTAGTTTTTGAGTTTATGTATTAAGCAAACAATCAAATCTTTCCTCTTTATAATATTAGTATAGATAACACACACACACACACTCACGCCTTTTTATCCCCGAAGAGGTAGGCAGAGGCGCAAATAAGTGCACACACCCCTCGCCGTGCGTATTCCGTCCCATGATGCGATAGGGGGAGACCCTATCGCCATATCGGGCACAAATTCCAGACTCCGGGCGGATACTGAATTATAGAAAAATCCAATACCACTATGCTCGACCCGGGGATCGAACCCGAGACCTCAGGATTGCAGTCGTACCGTAATACAACTACGCCACCGAGGCATTCATAGTAGAGATAAGTAAGAAAGATAATGAGTTCTTGCATTAAACCAACGAAAATTGTACTCTTAGCTGTTTAGTTGTTGAGGCAAACTACATGACTTGTAAACGTCTCGAAAATTATGAGTATTACAAGTGCAAAACTGTGTTGAGGATACATTACATAACCTTGTAGGGTACTTTTACACCTTTCTGTAATATTAAATTATACGAGTATATAAGTTTTATGACACGAGCTACATGTCCATTATAGGGCAATTTTATAACATCAAGTAATAAATTGGCTAGCAACAGAAATAACAGCAAATAACATTTCACTTTATAGTCGTGTAAAGGATATACCAATTTGCTTTATGTTAATGTATTACTTTTTTAGTATCAAAAAGCAATACGATTGCTTTGAAAAGTTTCTTAGCTGGAAATATATGAAAGTACAATGAATTGTTATCTATTAAATAAAAAAACTAAACGAAAGTATTTGCATATGTTCAAATGTTGCGTAATATTTGAATATACGCAAATAAATGCTAGACTAAACTCCATGGACGTGATAACATTTCATAGATTAGTTGTATAAGAAAACCTCCAACGCATTCAGAGCACTCAAATACCAGGTTTAAATATTAAAACTTTGGTCAACGTCGCTGTATCGGAATTTAAATTTAAGGTTGAAGTGAACAAGTTGTTGAATATGTTACCTAATTTTAGTTTGGTAACCTAAATAAGCGGTTTTGAAACTAACCGTTTTCTAACAAAGCAACATGCAACCGTTGTAAACCCTATACGGATTAACATATCAGTGCAAATATGCTACGGGGCTTGAATCTGTTATTAAGACCTGAATAGTAATTGCTATCTGAATATGCAAATGAATGTGAACCTTTAGTGATTCTAATTACCCTAACTTTATGTCGTATACAATTCTACCTGAGTAAGTCAAGTGGTACCTACGCTTTAGCCTTTAGTCGAAATAAAATGATACGACCGTGTGACTGATGTTAAGAGAGTTTAATATACAGTAATATTATAAAGTGGAACTGTTTGTAATTTTGTAGGTTTGTAGGGCCTAATCTCTGGAACTACTGAACCGTTTTTCTTTCACTAATAGGAAGCTACATTACTGAGTGTAATAGTTAAAATATTTATCCCGGAAAAACTTTATCACGCGGGAGGAGTCCCGGGCAAAAGCTAGTTTAAAATATGAAGAACTTAATATAAATATTTGAATACGCGCAATGTAGTATCGTTTAAATTGTAAAAGTAGAAATCGTGACGATTCTGCAAAAAAAAAAAAAATTGTAGCGGACGGAATCTATAAGAGAATGACAAGTCAAGAGTTGCATGTTACAAAAGTTATCCTGCAGGCTATATTACTTACCTATATCTAGCCAAAATTTTAGTTTTCGAGCAAAAATCGATACATAGCTACGTAAATACTTTCGACTTTACATGTAGTCATTCTCTGCTTGACATTGAAAAAGATGTCGCTGCAGAATCCAATTGTTATTGTTATTCGGTTCTTCATATTATGTCTGATCTTAGTCATATGTGGTTTAGATTTGGAAATAACATTTTTAAACAGTCTTTAAGGCGTCATGACGCCTACGGTCTAGTATCAGTCCATCAAAGCGTAATGTGGGGAACTTAGAAATGGTAACTAATAGGATAGCAGAAAATACGCGTCACGTTTTCTGTGTGCAAACTTATGATAATACACCGGAAAAACATAACACTCCTTTCTCCGTGCAGTTGCGTGAAAAAACTCTATAAAACTTATTTGGACGGTGCAGTTGAATCACGTGTTGAATGCATATGACATTTTTTTAGGGTTCCGGACCTATAACGGAAAAAAACTTTTTAACAAAAAATAGCACCGACTTCAAAACCCACTATAAGGAAAAAAATAACTTGTGCTTTGCTTATGGGTTATAAGGAAATTTTAATAATACCAATATTATAAACACTGCCATTCGTGTGATTATATTAATGTACAATGAATAAATCTTTGGAGTGATCTATGACCGCTTATGTCGTATATTTTCGCATATTTTGCGATTTTGCAAGGGGTATCAAAACCTATATGGTACTTGCCGTTGACCTAGAATCGTGAAATTTGATAAGAAGCAAGGTCTTACACCACATGTTAACATGTTAAGGAAAAAATAAGCCGTAAATTAGTACTTCAATAACAAAAAAAAGCAAATTTATAAACTTTTTAAATCTGATTAATTTATTAATTAATTTTAGCAAACTTATATCTTAGACACCTTACCTACAAGTTATCGGAACCCTCGGTACGCGAGTCCAACTCGCACTCGCCGGTTTTTTAAGGTTTAAATGAGTTGGCCGAATTGTCTATGAACTATGTGGATACGTATTTTTACTTGCAATTTGCAGTATATGTTATTTAACATTTTTTTTAAAAAGAAACATTTCTTTATGGTTTTTCTAAGAAACCATATTTTAAACTTTTAAAGAATTCTTGTCTCTAGATATTTTTATTTTCAGTTAATTAATTGGAATTAATTCCCGCAAATAGTCACATAGACATGCTTCTAGAAAAAGTTACTGACAAAAATTAAAAAATGACCGATGATGTCGATAGTCAATACAAGTTATTTGTAGAGACAAAATATGATGTACGCGAATGTACGCGTACAGCTGTTTACGTCTAGTTTATCTGAGACGAAAATAATAGTTTATGAATGAAACCTCTCCATCGCGTCGCCTTCCATTATTGATGTTGCGCAATACGAGGTAATGTGCATAAACAAGTTCCGAGTCTTTGTTTACAAGCGAAACTTGATTTTGTGTCGTAATTAATGCTTTGCAGTGTCTCGATTTCAAATATTGAGACAAAAAAGCGTAAATGGAAATGATGAAATATTTATTATTTAACATTATCTTCAGGACTTAATCAGGACAATTTTAGAAAACAAATATGTATCATACGTATTTATATTCGTCGTGTAGGTATGTTTGCCGCTTAAATTCTGGCGTATAAAAATATTCGCTAAGGGATAAGCAAAAATACAAGGAGTAAGAACCGTCTCTTAGTCCGTCACCGACATTTTTATCCAATGACGTAATAAGGGGCAACTTATCGCCACTTTGGGCAAAAAAAATACGAATGCAATATGTTCTAAAATTGAATTATATTTTATGGGGACGCCTATAGGGAACGTGCATGAGGGCGCAAATTAATATTTAGTGATTATATTATTATGAAAACGTCTAGAATATTTAAATTTGATATTTAAATAGTTATTTACAACCACAATGCTGTTATTTATCAAATTTAAGAATAAGTTAGAAACTGTATTGACTATTTGAGTGTTTGGAAAACGTTGGATATTTATTTAATTCATTATTTAATGATTTATACAACTTAAACGTCTAAAATAAAATCAATTAGAATTGTTAATAATTCTAATTGATTTCTATCTCGTTATTTTAATCTATAAGTAAAATATTCACAACTTGTTAATAGCTCCATCTGTTGGCAAATTATGTAAAATAACGGAGTTTGCTTACTTAAAATAGCTAATTATGTAAAATATTATCATCTGGAGTTATGAAAAAATCATGATAATATCAATTTTGAATATTCAGCTATAACCCAAGATTTATTGTACAGTAATTTCAAAGTAGATTGCAGTTATTATAACATTTATATTCACTTTGAATGTCTATTGGATTATAAAAAAATCAAGTCAGTTCAAAATTCGATTGACTTCTGTTCCAAAAGTCAACTGGGAAAAAACTAAGCAATATTAAGTGTGTATTTTCATTACGATGGATTCCGAACACGAAAACCCTGGCACCTCCCCGACATGCACGTCAACGCACGCAATTGATACTTGACACTGGCACTTGGCGACTCATTTTCAGCCCATCGATACTTGGCATTGACGTACAATATTCATTAAAAGGATGAATAATAACATTTAAGTTGTTGATAATGTATCGCTGTGTATCTCGATGCTTCAAAACATAAAAATAAACAAATCAAATGGTGTGAAATTATATAATGTTCCCAAGAATAGTACCTAAGTACTTACATTCCACGGTTATGTGAAAATCGACAAAAATAATAAAAGCTGTAGAAAACATACATAATTATGAGTTCCAAAAGCATTTAGAAATGTTACGTTACGTAATTTATAAAAATAAATATGTTTTGAAGGTAATATTCAATACAAATAATTAATCTGTAATTAAGAGAACATAACCCCCCCATTTAAAAAAAGCATATTCTGGACCCGCTGGGTGTAAATAACATTCGGCTGGAACACATATTTTATCATTTTTATCATATTAAAAGAATATATAAACAAATTATTGTGCTAGTTCTATTTTCTTTTTTTATCCACCTGTGGCACTTGTGTCGATTTTGTGCTGCCCTCTATAGTTCGTGCACGCTCCCTATTGATGTAAGATAAACATACTATTTTTAAATACTCGACTTTAAATATCGACAAAAAGCATGTTCCTACTCTTCGAAGTCTTCTTACTATTTGAACCTAAATAGCTACTATTGTTTTTAATATAACAGTGTAGAGAATTTAATTGAAATTGTGTACACGTGTGACATTTGGTAATCTACTTATATACGTACGAAGAGTACGCGCAATATCTCAGGTAGGCCAATAAGAAATTAATTATGTATTAATGTCGTCACTACGGTGAGGGCGGGATGTACATTTAATATTTACGGAACAAAAGGGTGCCTCTTTTACTGCTTTTCTGAATTAAATTCTAAATTTAACAAATCATGACATTTAATAACTGATATCATTTAAGGTTATATTTTATGTATTATCTTAAAGAAAGGAAAGATAAATATATTAGTGTGTATTAATTTTGTTTGCTGTGCTTATTCTCATGATTATGAAGACAAAATATATGCATGGGTAGAGATACTTATTATATTCTGTAAATTTCTATTAACTATAATTAGAATCAAAGTTATGTTAGGCATTATAGTAGTTTTTGAGTTTATCCATTACAAACAAACAAACAAATCTTTCCTCTTTATAATATTAGTATAGATATACTTAAATTAATAAATTGACATTCTTACGTCAGCGCAAAAATATTGTAAAATATATTTACGTCTAATTCACCTAAAATAATTATAGCATAATTTTGCCGATTGACCATACCGATATCAATAACGTCATATCGATTAAGCCACTTCGCCAATGTTTCATAAATTTTCTCAGAACTCGCGTGCGGACTGTATATACTAAGACTGGGTTTTTTCAACTGTAGTTATCTTTTTGTCAGGGTCTTATTAAGCTGGATGCGCTCGCAGAGCTTCGAGTGCTCCAGGTGCTGCGAGCGCGTCCAGGTTAATAAGACCCTGACAAAAAGATAACCACAGTTGAAAAAACGGGTCCTAAGTACTTACATAAAAATACATTTAAATGATACCCGCGCTCTTTTATTGTTAGATAAATTTCAATGTACGGCAAAGTTTGTGTATAAACCTAATTCGGCTTGTTAGCAATCTTTCGTTTCGTGCACAAAATATTTACGTTTACGGTGTATGCTTCATTTATTTTGTGTATTTAACGCATTACGCAACTTTATCACAAAATCCAATCGTGTTCACATGTTTGCCCGTATCAGGGATTTAGGTATATTTCGATGTTGACACATTCTGTCCGCTACTGAGAGGATGAACTTTGAGCTTTATTTTACTGTGAAGTGTTTCACATAGTCATTGATATATAAAACCGCATATAGTACGTATTTCGCGTTGAAAGCATTTTATTTTGACCGTTGACATTCACTTTATTAGTTGTTTTATTCAGGTTTTCGATCGTAACCTTAATTCACGAAATTATTATTAACGCGTTCATACCACCATACCAGACCTTTATACTGTTCACTGCTGAGCACGGGCCTCTTCTACAACTGAGAGGGTTAAAGGCCTTCACCACGCTGGCCTAGTGCGGGTTGGCAGACTTCACATACCTTCGAAATTCAGAGAACTTTTCAGGTATGCAGGTTTCCTCACGATGTTTTCCTTCACCGTTAAAGCGGGCGACAATTATACAAAGACGCGTTCATAACTTTTCTACAGGCATTATGTTTAAAGAGATTTATTTTAAAATTTAGCTCATATTTAACGTTCACTATAACTGATATATGAAACCTATCTAAGAAATATGAAATGTGAAAAGAGGAAACAACGTCCCTACCTATTTAGGTAAATTTTAAAATCTGTACATTTTCATTCTATCTTTGCTACGTTATTCATAAAAATTTGCTTTTCATAACCAACGACCGGTTTCGCGGCAGCGGAAGTGTAAAAATATTGTATATTTCACAGTTTTATGCATTTTGCATGAGGCACGCCTTTTTATTTTTCTTTCATATTTGCGAAATAAATACTATAATACTATAATATTTCTGATAGGTTTACCAACAATAAAATGAACTTTGATGATATATTTTAAAGTAAGAATGTATATTAATAATGGAACATTCTCGGTCAGGCGCCATTTTTTGCAGAACATTACCTACCTATAGGTTTTATTTAGGTGTAGTCTATAGATATTTTAAAGTAATGAAATATATTATCCTGCGTAAACAAATTCGAACATTCATTAAATGAGCTATTATTATTAGGATATTATTTGCCCAATCGAGGAATACCATTACCGATTGATTGGTAAAGTTGTAACAGTTCAGAACTTAAACATCTTTGCGGCGCGAAACGATTCATGTAGCAGTACCGAGTGGCAATTAGAATACTAACGGAAACCATGTTATCTTGTCTGTCAAAAATGAGTCTTATCGTGGTGAATTAGATGTCACAATCGTTATAAACTTTTATTTATTAGCAATAAACTTTATCAATCAGTATTTTAACTTGTCATTGTTTTATCACTTTCCTCCTCATGTTAATTGATTATTAAATCTGAGAAAAGAAACGTGGAAAGACTTGAGTAGCTTAATCACAGAAATTGTTTGTTTGTTGGTGGCCGCTAGCATAAATTTTGCTAATTTAATCACCCGGAGTCTGAAAATATGCCCGATAAATGGCAATAGGCCCGCCTCCTGTTCTTTGGAATCTAACATAGCTGGCGAAATACGGGTGTGTTACATCTCTGCTTACCCCTGAAAAAAAAGGGCAAACGGCGTAATGCTATGTAGATATGTCCCTATATAAAAGCAAAGTTAAGAGTTTGTCACCTATTTCTACAGAGGCTACAGCCACTGGTTACAATGACGATATTTACAATAGAAATGAATTCTAAAGTTTGAGATTTCTATCTGTTAAGCGATTGTTCAAGCAAAATACAAAGCTGTTTCTCGTTTTAATTTCAAAGATTAAATCTAAGCGGTTGCAACTTGCAGGTATTCTGAGCTAGCGATAGAGGCGCATTATTTAATATTGTGGAACGCTGGAAAAAATACCTTAACTAACTTGTTAACGGGGTTAATGCATTTAAATAAGGTTAAATGCATTTTTTCACAAAGCGCACTTTTAATAACCAGAAATTGTATTTACAGTTTCGCCTCGTCGCTTCGCTGGTACAGTATTAACCATTAACAAATTTGATTGACCATGACAAACAAGGTTCCCGGTTAGCCTTTGTCAAAAGCAAAGCCGTCGAATCATTTGGGTAAATGAAGATGACTAGAATTAAAAAAAATAACTTCTTCCATAATTGCTTTAATTTAATTTATTCAAAGTAAACGCAATATGTAGCGGCGATAGCCTAGTTGGGAGTGGAACGGACTGCCGAGACGAATGTCCGCAGGTTGAAAACCCAAGGGCACACACCTCTAACTTTTCTAAAAAAACATATGTGTGTATTCTTTGTGAATTATCGCTCGCTTTAACGGTGAAGGAAAACATCGTGAGGAAACCTGCATATCTGAGAAGTTATCTGAATTTCGAAGGTTTGTGAAGTCCACCAACCCGCACTAGGCCAGCGTGGTGGACTAAGGCCTAAACCCTCTCAGTTGTAGAGGAGGCTCGTGCTCAGCATTGGGCAGTATATAATACAGGGCTGGTATGGTTATATGGTAAACGCAATATAATAATTTAAAAAATAAAATAAAAACTTTAAATTGAATCAAACTTTGTTTAATACTATGTAGACATAAAAGCTTGTCGCGAGATTTACTTTTCTCAAGATCAAGTTACATAATTATTATATTGTCTCCACAAGTAAATCTCGCGACAAGCTTTTATTTCTACATAGTATTAAACAAAGTTTGATTCAATTTAAAGTATTTTTTTTCTTTTTAGAGCATTTAAATAAAAGCTTGTTTTATAAGTAATTTTTTACTTTTAATTTATTTTTAACTTTTTAGTTATTTTTCGAGTTATTCTCAGCAAGCCCTTTCATTTGATACCCATATCATAGGAGTGCGTAAAAAATAACTAGTCCGCTATCTTAGGTCTTCCGCAATATTTGATTTAGAGAGAAATCATTTTATTTTTTGTATTCTTCTCAGCAAACCATTTCATTTGATACCCATATTATGGATGTGCACAAAAATAACTAGTCCATCATCTTGGGCCATTCACCATATTGGATTCAGAATGACGTCACTTAGCTAAAAATGCACTGTCACCCAAACTAAACGTGTATGCAAAATTTCAACACTATCGGTTGAGGGTAACTGCTTCAAAATTGAATTGCAAGATTCCACCCGAACAAACTTACAATGCAAGTTAAATAAAAGCTTGTAAAAACAATTTGCTGGCGTTGCTTTTATTCCAAGATATAAATAAAAATTAAGATAACTGTGGCATGAAAAGCGTAACCGATTGCTCTTAATAATTGTGATGATAAAAATAATGATATAATTCCTGGAACTCCAAGAATATTTACAACGAAACGCCAGTAGATTTTCTATGTATAATATCGTAATATTTTTACCGGGTTTTATGAAAAACAATAAATGGTGTGAGTTGCGGTCTTAAATGCTGCAATTTCTCATTGAAGTAATAGTATAAACGGGAATGAGCGTAAGCAGGCCAGCGGTGGCACTGGCGGCCTGTAACAAGTGGTCGCGTGCCTGATGCAGCTGGGTCCCGACGGTTAGATTAACCGCTCATTTCTGTTAAATTTACTTTGGAAGATAAAATGTTTATGTAAACTGGTTTCATTCATTTCGCTTAAGTTTTTGTATTATACATGTTTGTTACAGTAACAGGGACGTTTAAAACAATTTTATCTTCATACTAAAAAGTCCTTTAATTGTATTGCGTACATAATTTGGTTAATATTGCTCGTATTTAGCCCAATGGGTGATGTAACGGTCACGCAATGCGTGACCCATGCCATCTGCGAAAAGGCGAAATTTTGTCACCACCGAAATAATTAATGATCCTGCCACAACGCACCACCAGTTTTAGCCGATTATTGTGTATTACCGTGTAATGTTTCGCACTTTACATGTTGCGTAGAAATTTTGTAGCATTTTTTGTAAGAATCACTCAGCAGCTTGTATTTGAGTTACTGTAGTATTTTTCCATCCCTTCTTTCACCTGTCACAGAATAACAACTCGTACGTCACTCAAATGGTTTTGTGTAGTAATTCGAATGTTCGGATGTGGTTCGGATCTTCCCATTTGACAGCTGTCTGAAAGTGATAACTTGCCATGGTGTTTAGTATGCCATGTAATATTGCAAATAAAGTTAATTTATATCTTGCACGTATATTTACGACTGACTTTTAGATGTCCTTAATTCTGTAGTAGATTTACATAACATTACCATTGCGTTTTATCTTTTTTAGGGTTCCGGATCTCAAAAGGAAAAAAGGAACCCTTATAGGATCACTTTAGATCCATCAAAAATATTTTTAGACCCCTCCATCCATAACTAACTTTTTTAAAAACGTTCATATTAAGTGTAGTTTTCAAGCCAACCAAAATTACATAAATCTGAAAATCGGAGGTCTTTAAAATCAAACCATTTATTGCAAAAGGCTAGTTTTCAGGACTTCTATCCAAATATACCTATATAAATTGTCTTGTTTAAAATTTCAGGCCCGTTTTTGACATGTCCTTTGTTAAGTTTTCCTAATAATTATTAAAAGAACAAAGTAACTTTCACATCTAAAGCACAGACTTGTTTAAAAAACTCAGCACGTCAAATTTACTCAATAGCGAAAATCAACACTGTTATAATTAATTTTTTAAGATAGGAAACGTGTGCATGACGACATTCATATTATGTTGCTAACGATCTACACAACAAAATCTAAGTTTAGGACTTCGCCTGCCATAAAAGTGTGAAGTTTTACGAAGGAGACGTTAATGTACTGTGTGGTGCCTCTATTCTCTAACCGCACTCAAATATTAATGTCGCAGTAGATCTTGCGGCGACATTTTAAACGCTCGTTTTGAAAGTATGTATGGAACATGGGAACGCCCACACAGTTGTTATACAAACAGTTTATTACAACTGCATTCTATACACGAATATCAGTCTTAATAACTCTACAATTATTAATACCATAATTGAAAAATATATCTGCAATAAGTAAAACCCACAGGGAAGAATGAGCAAGCTAATGTGCCTTGGATGGTATTTGGGTCATACAAATATTTGCCCGGTCATGTGATATCGGTTTTCCTATTAATTCTCTATGGTTTCATAATATAACAAGTTACATATTTTACGTTACATCTAAGTATAATGTTGAAATTATTTATACATTTTATGAATTTCTTCTCCTCACATTTCAGCACTAAGTTATGCATAGGCATTACATTAATATCCTTCAGGCATAGGCTTTATGTTCACATATTATGCTGGACTCCATAATACCGGTGCGAAATAATGAAAAAATATTTCATTCGCGTCGTTTATTTTTCCTACTTCCTGCAAAATTTTGCTCATTTCTTAACAGCCTAAGTATCTTCCTTGTCGTAGTATTGTATGATAGCATAAAAAAATAAGTAAATATTAATGAGTTGCTTCAACATGAGTCCTTTCCTTTTGTTTTCGCCTTTGACATTTTCTCATTACACGATGGTTATAGACCTACGGTTTATTATATGTTGTGTATATTTTTGCACAATCCCTGATTTAACGTTATTGAGAACGTGCACGAACTATATATAGGTGGCAGCACAAAATCGACATAACGGTCATATGTGCAAAGCAAAATAAACTTTTCAAACATGTCATTTATTTATATATTCTTTTAATATGACAAAACCTATAAGATATGGGTTCCGACTGAATATTATTGATATCCAGCGTGTCCAGAATATGCTTTTTTTGTAGATAGGAGCTAGTCATTTTTATGTTATTGAAGCAAAATTAAGAGGTTATGTTTCCTAATTTGATGGTATTGAATATTATCTTCAACTTCTTTATTTTTATAAATTACGTAATGAGACATTTCTAAATGCTTTTGGAACTCATACATATTATATATAGTTTTTATTATTTTTGTCGATTTTCACATAACCATGGAATATGAGTACTTCGGTACTATTCTTGGGAACGTAATAGAATTTTACCCCATTTGATATGTTTATTTTTATGTTATGGCGGATCCAGATACACAGCAATACATTATCAACAAATTTCATTCTTTTAATATGAATATTTTACGTCAATGTCAAGTATCGATAGGGCGAAATATTCAAATTGCGCCACCAGATTGCAGAGCTTACGACTTGCACCTTCCCTATAGGTAACAATATCAGTTCTGTATAAAATGGCCTTAGTGTCGGGCACGAGCTATTAAAAATTAATTATACACGTACACATGAAAACTATAAAATATGTTAAAATGAAATGCTTAATGTTCCATCAATAACGCTGTGTACTTGCACGGGCACTTGCCTGTGCATACGATTTATACTTAGAAAGTGAGGACTAAACAAGAAACAAAACAAAAAAAATATTTTATGGAAGTTATTCATATATTCCCTTTGTCGCAAGGTCTTTTGCGTCACATTATTTTCTTATTTAATGTGTTTCCTGATAAAATGTTAAAAAACTAAGGGTCGTCTCACGTAGGCGATGTTGCAACTCCCAGACGGATATTTTAATAAATTTGAATTTTAATCACGTATTTTATGATGTCTTTGGATAACCGGACATCATAAAGCTTAAGTAAAATTTAACGATCCACTTTAAAGGATAAAGGCGCTGAACAACTTGAACATGTGGAAGGGCATGTGGTGTATGATGTATGTGTGTTGTACTTACCATTTGATGTACTAGGCTGCGGTTGACCATTGTTGGCCATGGATACGGAACAGTTTGCGTTATGCTGTTGGGTTACGGGTCGTGCCGGCATTGTACTCGGTGGTTACGCTTCCGGGTTTGATAGACACCGGGAACGTGACTAAAGTCCGCCGCACTCCTACCGCAATTTCCCTCATGTCTAATCTCCTGTCAATAAACGTCTACTGAGTCCCTCGCCTCACTGCACTGTCACGTTCTTTTGTAATTGTCACACCGAGTGCGGTGTGGACATAAATATTGCCATTCTATTTTGAATTTATTAAACTAATAGTTCCTCAAGGGCGACATTAGAATATTGAACTTGTATGATGGTTTGGACAGGTTAAGACGTATGGTCGTTTCGTTGAAACAAAAGTGTCAAATCTCCGGAGCTAAAATTGTATCTAGAGAGATAATATTTTTATCGTGAGGATGTGCAAATTTTTTGTTAATGATAAGTGCGTATGTGCGTGAATGCGTGTGTAAGTGTGTGCGGGAGTGAATGGGCAATGGTACATAAATGACAAAGGGCGGGGATTAGTGGGGAGCGGGGCGCGGTATCGACGCGCTCGCCGCGCATGCGCCAAGCCACGCACCTGTTGCCGTGAGGCCATGGAAAGATACGCTTTCAAATTAATGCGGACACCTGATACCGAAATAAAAGCAAAGTTTTGAGCCTAAGTATAGCAGAGCTTCTTAGCCTTGAAATTGAACTGCTGTAAAGTAGCGTTTCAACAACCTATGGAACATACCAACTAAAACATTTAGTACATGTTTCAAATTAGTTTATAAAGAACGTCTCTTGATAAAAACGATTATTTCAGAAATAAATATTAATAATATTATATTTAACAAAGGGGTACTTAATACCTGTAGTAATTTAAAAGGCCATAAATATTATTTTTTACCAATGCAATGCAATCAACCCTGTATTATATACTGCCCACTACTGAGCACGGGCCTCCTCTACTACTTAGAGGGGTTAGGCCTTAGTCCACCACGCTGGCCTAGTGCGGGTTGGCCGACTTCACATACCCTCGAGATTCTTATGGAGAATTCTTAGGTTTGTAGGTTTCCTCACGATGTTTTCCTTCACTAACGGTGAAGCGAACGATAATTGATAAACAATACACACGTAACTTCGAAAAGTCAGAGGTGTGAGCCTTGGGTTTTGAACCTGCAGATATTGGCTCGGCAGACCGTTCCATTCCCAACTAGCCTATCGTCCACTTTTTTTTACCAATATATCAAGAATCTAGATTTTCTATTCCTGTGTTTGTAGTTGATTGCAGTGAGCGCCAATTGCCAAGTGTCGAGTATCTAAAGGTGTCTCTTATAGTGCAAATGTTATTTTCACCATTGACTAGCCAGCTTTATATCTTCACTGAAATGTTCGCTTCACCGGTTAAAATTAAATAATTAGTCTAAATAAGGTTTTTTTGTACAAAGTATGACAAAGTAGCATTAATTTTAAAGTTAAATAAATATTTAATTCTTGGAAATGAAATAATGAAGTACAAATATTATTATAAGACGGGAGTCTTGCGGTAGCCATTATAGTTTACAACATGAATGAGGAAGCTCAACCTGTGTGCTTTGAAAATGTTATGTAACTGAACTAGTTCAACTATGCAGGTCTGTAGGTATTTACAATTATTTTTATTCAATTATAGCAGTATCTTACGGAAAAAGAATGTGAAGAGGCATCTAAATGCTATTTTATACCATAACTGAAGTTGCTTTTAGTGCAGAAAATGTGTGCAAAGTAACATTACAAATCAAATAATGGAGACTCAAGTCTTTTTATCAAGAATGATTATCATAATAGTCGCTATTTTTATAAAACCACTTTCATAATTCGCTCGTAATTACACTATTTATCTTGATATTTTCCTGTGCGACATACTAGTTAAATTTAACACCCCACGCTTTTTTTACAATAAAATACATTTTTTTCTTATCTACACTATTCTTAATTCAAATTTATTTTCTATTTTTTAGGTTGGACTTTCTATAAAGCGTGTTTTTTAGTTTTATTAAACTATTACTTATTTTAAATTTTTTAGTACTGTTCTACTATTGTCCAACAAATGTCACAACAAACGAAAGCGCCATCTTGTGACAAGTAGGATTTTTTTACGCATAAGAGTAGCCAGTTTAGTTGTAATTCTACTATGGTCCAACAGATGTCACTAAAAATAAAAAAATATATAAATTTACAAACATCTCATTTTGCAAATTGAATAATGGCATAATCTTATCAATTTAGTGTATTGTTATCGGTCCTCAACAAACCTACAAAGTTTGAATAAAAACTGACCGTTTAAAGTGGGTCAAAATCGCGCCCAAAGGAGTCGGAGTCGGAGAGTTACAAACATACAAGTGAAGCTAATATAAAGCGTGTAATTACAGCTGTTTCAGAGGTAAGCTCGAGCATTTACACAGACAGACAAGCTTAAAGGCTTGTATTTTGAAAAAACACAAGCTTAGAAAGCTTGTATTTTGAAAAAACAGACAAATGTACACTTCTATTTATTGGTGTTAGTATATAAACAGGCAAGTCGACTTAATTTTAATACATTTTGTACCTAAGAAACTTGTTTTCAAATGTAACAGGAACCCTTATAAGATGTCTTTACAGTGTTTCTATTTATTTATTAAGACTCTTCTAACGTCTAGACGTGTCAGGTTGAAATTAACATAAAATATAGAGGTCTATGACACGAAGGTCTGTATAAATTCAATCTATTTTCATCGTGTTTTAGTAAGTTGGTAATCAATTATTATCTTAATAAATAATATCGCGATGTTGTGTCTATGGTAATAGACTTGTGTGTCTAATCACTTCTATGCATTTTTCATTGATTTCGTAATGTGTATTATAGATACAATTATGTAATAGACACAGGGGCATTAAAATTATATTCTACCTTATCGCTTTTCAAATGGCGTATAGAGTGATTTTGTTATAAAACTGAATTTCTTCTGCCACCTTGAGTTAATGATGTGTATATGTATATCAACTCGATCTACCAACGGATCAGGCGCCGTAGTAAGATTGGAATCCCCAAGGAAAGCGAAAGCGAGGCCGCCCAACCAAACCTGGCGACGCACTGTGATCGACGAAGCGCAAAGTATTGGGAAGACTTGGAGCGAAATCAAACGTGAAACTTAAGACCGCTCGAACTAGCCAGGCAAAGTGGAAGCTCTCTGCCTCGTCCAGGGGACGTAGGACCTAAATGATAAATAATGATATGTAGGTATATCTGACCGGAAAAGTGTTATGTAAGGGTATGTAGCACCCGACCTAGGTTTATGCCTTTTTTAGTCTGCTTGCTTGTCACCTCCTTGACTACAGCATACCATTCAGTACACCGTGTTATTTGCGTAACATGAATTTGTAACATGATCTTCAGATATACCCTAGCCTGTCTGTGTCTTGTAGCTCTAAATAGAATTATGAAACTTATTAATTATAATATCAGCTACTGATTTCCAGAATATCCGTATGACATTTTGTAGGATGCAATTAAATTCTTCACTCAATTTGCTGCTGCTCAATTTACAGTAATGTAAAATTTTGGATCGATAATTATGAACATTATATTAGTAAAACTCTATTATATCTGTATGTATCATTATATCTGTATGTATTGAAGAGAACAAATAAACTTTTCAAGTACCTAATGTCATTTCTTCATAAAGATAGTTTATAAGTTATTTTCGTATATTCATTTATTGAACAAATTAAACCTACTTTTAAAATTAGAATCTTTTAGAATTGTTGTTAGAATGAAAAACTGTAATATAATATTATTTCAGTTCTGATTGCTAAAAATATTGTAATATTGCCATTGATGCGTAAAAACCCATAACTTCATACGCTTCAATGAAGCTGTATAATTCATCAGAAGCTAGCCACAAAGACCTATTCGAAAACGAGTTATAATGAAATGGCATCATGTTACTTTTTCTGAGAATGACAACAGATCGCCTAAAACGTAAATGTTATTTGTAATTTTATAAAATAGCGGAATGCATTTCATTGAATTGATTCAAAGATAATTCTTGAGTTTTAGTTGTACCGGGCTAATCATCTTAATATATATAAATCTCGTGTCACAATGTTTGTCCTCAATGGACTCCTAAACCACTTAACCGATTATAATAAAATTCGCACACCATGTGCAGTTCGATCCAACTTGAGAGATAGGATAGTTTAAATCTCAAATTATAGTTGCAATTTTAATTTATTGCTAATTATTTGTCTGTTATTATTTGACAGTCACAATTATCTTAACTCCAAATGATTCTAACAGATGTCGATACCTTTCGACTGGGTTGAGTAAGTAATCAATAGATGGCGCTGCTATGAATGATTCTAACAGATGTCGATACCTTTCGACTGGGTTGAGTAAGTAATCAATAGATGGCGCTGCTATGGTAAATCTACGAACGTGTCATATAAGCTACATTTTAAGCGGGACTTTTATACCGGGAAAACTCATTCACGCGGGCGGAGCCGCGGGCAAAAGCTAGTATCATATATAATTCTTACGTAGTAAGATCACGCTGTACTATAAAAAAATAGATTGATAATAAAATATTATCCGATGGGAACGTCCGTATATAACGCTTGGACACCGTGTAGTTTTATAGGGTCACGGACTGGCTAGTGGGCGTTTACAGCTTATTTGAACTACTACTGGGGAGCATGGGGTATTGCGCAATATTCTGAGAATAGGTTAATTACGTTTATATATCCAAATTTTATTGAAATGCATAGTTTCAGGCGCTTAAATACCAATGTAGCTGTGCTTGCTTGCTGTTTGGTGGTAGTATATTATATCTGCCGGACAGGGACCATGAAGTCCACTGCTGAGTATAGGCCTCCCCTAAAAAATCTTGACGAACCTATCAAAAGCGCCCGCATCCAGCGTGTTCCTGTGACCTTTGTCAAGTCGTCTGTCCATCTTGCCTTACGTAAGATTCGATCACATTCCTTAAATTCAAATAGGAATGGCAGAAGGAATGCTTTGAACAGATTCACTGCACTTTCAATTTGTTAAGTAATACCATACGTACATATATAATTTTGCGCCTCTGTCTCCGATGGGTTAAGCAAAAGCGCAATAAGCGCACACATTTGGCTGAGCTCATGTTCGTCCCACGCTGTGAAGCAGGCGAATCTGTCGCCATATCAGCCATAAATAGCAATCTCGTGCAACTCGAGTATATTTACTCACACTCATTGTACCTCAAACTCAAGATCTCACGGTTCACAACGAAATAATGCTGCCACTAGGCCAACGAGGCACGGTGTGATAAATAATTATTTATATACATTCTTATATATTAGTTATCCATAGGCGTACTCTGTCAGTGAAAGGCAAAGGTCGTACGTCTAGCATGCTTGTGAAAGTTCGTTAACTTCGAATGCAATTAAATTTATTATGAACTCTGAAGTATGCAGTTATCCACCCTCACGATGCTTTCCTTCACCTTTAGCAAATTAATAATGAATATACATTTAACTAATCAGGATTGATACCGAGACCTTCGACTCGTTAGTCGTTTTTTTAGTACTAACAAGTTTAAACGATTATGTCTCACTTGTTAATAAGTAATAGGTCTTTTCTATGCGACAGTCTTTATGGGTGGACTCTGACGCATTATTTACTTCTGTCGCGAAGCAAAAGTGTGTACTGTGCAGGCACTGTTGTGTTCCTCCATGAAAAATATTTTAATAACAGGACATTATGAGGTTTAACATCTAATGTCTAAGGGAAATAAGTACAGTAGAGTGCCACATTGTGCTTTGTGATTTAAATTTCTGGGCAGTGCTCTGCTACTGTTAATTGGCAATCGGTGTCGTTTAAATCTTGTCAATTTTCGGTGAGAGTTCTACTTGTTTTTACACGCTTTATATTAGCTTCACTTGTATGTTTGTAACTCTCCGACTCCTTTAGGCGCGATTTTGACCCACTTTAAACGATCAGATTTTATTCAAACTTTGTAGGTTTGTCGAGGACCGATAACAATACACTAATTTGATAAGATTATGCCATTATTCAATTTGCAAAATGAGATTTTTGTCACTTTATATATTTTTTAGTGACATTTGTTGGACAATAGTAGAACAGAACTAAAAAATTAATAATAAATAATAGTTAAAAAAAACTAAAAAACACGCTTTATAGAAAATCCAACTAAAAAATAGAAAATAAATTTGAATTAAGAATAGTGTAAATAAGAAAAAAAAGTATTTTATTGTAAAAAAAAGCGTGGGGTGCATGGTGACAATAGTTATAAATATTTTTGGAACGAAGTTCCTTATCGCGCGTTGTGAAAGGGGGCTAGACGGAAAAAAATCTCACGAAAAGTTGTCACGACACTTTTTGCTATTATCTTACTAATATGAACCTTAAATATAATGCGTAGAAGCTATAATCCTTGAAACGAGTATATTTTTATTTATTAAAGTCATTAAAACCATTTCTTACTAATCTAATATGAACCTTAAATACATTGCGTAGAAGCTATTTCCCCAGCGTTGGCACGGCACGAGTACAAAAGAATCGAACGTAACATTCTTTTTTCAAATTTTGTTGATTTATTCTACTTTGGTTACTGACATTTATCAATAACAAGACTAAACGTGCTTTGCTCGCGTTTAAAAATCTACTTTATGTGGTAAGCGTAAGATCGAATTTGTGTTTAGTCAATCAAAATTTGTGATAAAAATGCTATGCAATAGCTTTACGGCGGCAGTCTCCGAGTGCCACACGTATTTATTTGTTTTTTTCTCTAGAAACTTATGTATTGGAACGGAAATAGGAAAATATTTATATATATACACACTCTGTTATATAAATAAAATTTTATTACAATTCCTTCACTAATTAATCGAAAGGAACTTCGTTCCATCCGGGTGTCCCTTGACACCTCTCATTTTATTGATATTAATTTAAGATAGTAACAAAGTGTGTCAATAGGTTTGATCTGTTCATAAATACCAGATTGCCTACCTTAATAATAGTGCGGTTGCAAAACAAGAATCGATTACCATTGGACTATAGGCCAAATATAAACTAAAAAAGTTTCATAACAACTTTAACTCAAAGCTGTACTATTTATGCTCTAATAGGAGCAACCTCAATGTTATTTAAGAGACATTATTTTGTAACTTTCGTAATGAGTTGAAACTAGTGATGTTACGAACAGTGAATAGGCTGAATACCGAATATTCGGTAATGTTCTCGGCCGAAGGGCCAAAACTCGGTGGCCGAATTTAAAAAAAAAAAAATGTTTGTGTTTTGCACGTGACTGATACGACCTGTTTATTTTTTTTCCATTCTGAATAAGGTCCATTATCGAGCACTTACCACTATGGCCTGTTTCATTAACGTGCTTTCAGGAGCGATGGCATATCTATTTCATTTGTGCTTAGGTTTTTCATAAGTTGGTATTCGGCAGAATACTGCGCGTGCGCAGTGCGCACTGTTACAGAATATAAAAAAAAGTGGTTGAATACTGAATAGTAGCCAAATATTCGTGGCATTTTTGTTGAAACATTTAATTACAATGATTGCTCTGGAAATATTTTGTAATATCTTCGAGACATTCGACTGCTACGATCAAATGAGTTAATCGGAATGCAGAGGCAATAGAGATATTACATAGATGGATCGACCTATCTGTTATTTAAAATTTGAATATTACAAATTATTTAAAGATAATTATAGATAACTAGATTTTGCACACGGCTCCGCCCCCGTGAAATTGTTTTTCCCGGATAAAAGTCCACTTTATATTTTCCCGGGATAAAAAGTAGCCTATGCTACTCAGGAATAATGTAGCATTCTAATGATGAAATCGGTCCAGTAGTTTTTGAGTCTATTCGTTACAAACATACAAAACTACTAATCTTTCCTCTTTATAATTATAGTCTAGATATAGACTACTACATAGTTATAAATTAGGAATAATGTAAGTTTATGTGGGTGATAATTATTAAAAGAAAAACATTGTGTTTATTGATCGTTGCATCCCTTTAATTTTTTTTTTACTGAAATACCACGTTTTTTGGGCCGGAAGCAACGTGTAAGAATAAACAAAGTCTCTCCTGAATGATCTAAAATTAAAATAGCTGTCCCAGAGGGTCCGTTGTGTACCCTATTCTAATTTTGGTCTATCTCACATGACCATATAGACATAGTGTTTGTTTGTTGCACTAAACGGTAACGAGAACATCCACTAAAATTATTAATGCCAACTGTAGCATGCTTTGCGCCATTTAATTCGTGGCCTGTCTGTGGTCTCGCTTTCTACAACTGAGCAATTATTAAAGCTTTTGCTAAACGCACATGAGTACTGTGTACCGACCGACATGTCATGTGGTTCTCATTTTACTTTTTTATAACAATTTGATAACAACAAATAAAAGGTGTATAAAAAATAAATATCTTTACACTCCAATATTATAATTTTGTTCTTAGATTGTACACAGACTTGTAAGAAATGGACTGCTCTTTGAATATTTTGTGAAGAAATTTAAATTTTTCAAATGTTTCATTGCATTAGCATAAATTCATGAAACGTAATTAATTATTTACAGTTTTTAAGTTGCCAGAATATTGCAGAATGCCGAGTTTATCCCCTGAATAATTTATATCGTGGTATTTAGAAGTGATATTTTCTGGTTAAATATTATAGGTGGTTCGAGGTTAGGCAGCGGAAGTGGTTAATGGACCTGTTGCTCGTGACTCGTGAGTCGTGATTGATGGGTAGTAGGTCTTGCCCTTCTTATGTCCGGTTCGTAACTCAGCCACTGTCAATCATTCGCTAATCGGATATCGTTCTTTCATAGCTTACTTTACAGTCTATTCGGTTCTATTCAACGTAAATTACAGATGAGCGTTGCATAAGATTATTAAATAGAACACAAAATAAGAAAGTGTTTTCTTATAAAACCTAAATAGATTTAGGGATTAAATAAACTTTTTAAATATATATTAATTTATTAAGATATTTTAATGTTTAAAATTTCAAAGGCTTTTTACAAAATATAAGTACATTTTGTTTATATATCATACAAAGAGGATGCGCTTTAGATCTTAACAATTGAAAATTGAAATAAAGCCCCAATGCGAGCGTCCTAATATGAACACACAAAAGCTTTTTGGCTCGTATCATGTTTCTTATGACCAGCCACTCACAATAATAAATATATTAGTTATTATAACAATTTCATATTTAGTTTGGATGTAACTGTACATGTGACAAATAAATTGTGTAGGTATAGTGTTCTGAATGAAGTAGAAAATGTAATCGTATTTTATTTTAAAAGTTATTTGACGCATCACGCATTAGCCGCTAAAACGATGGACATTAATAAAGGACGAATCCCGGATCATCAGATAGGCTACTTTACTTCGTGAAAATATGCACAATGGATTTTTTATTACGTGGAAAAAGTTTCACGCGGTTATAATCGCGAGCAAAACGGATTATTGTTCGATAGCCTTTATTACTACAATTTACTTCATCCACCACAGAAAAAAAAAAAAAAAAAAAAAAAAATATTGTAGTTTAGGAAATATTTTTTTTTTATAAAAAAACAAAAGACTTGAAATAAAAATATATAAAGTCTCAATGGACAAATGATGACAAAAAAGTAAGCCCGGAGTTTGTTTCTGCCTTTCTTCTTCGTATAGTCATCGCTTAGGTAGCTAGGAAAGGCTGGTAGGTTAGCTAGGCTAGGGTCCGTATTGTCCTCACCGGTGAGGATCGCGACGCGTTCCTCCCACTATCTATACTATTATATAAAGCTGAAGAGTTTGTTTGTTTGAACGCGCTAATCTCAGGAACTGCTGGACCGATTTTGAAAGTTCTTTCACTAATAGGAAGCTACAACTCTTGGGCGTGGTGGTCGATCAAAAACTCACGTTCCGGAGCCACGTGCGCCACGTCACCAGCAAGGCTATCAAAATATTCCATAAACTATGTCTGTATGTTAAACCCACATGGGGTGCGCACCCGGAAAACGTGCGCACCATTTATAAACACGTAATCGAACCAATTGTCACCTACGCTGCTGGTGTCTGGGGGCACGTGACCCATAAAAAATACATACGCGCCATGCTGGCCAGCGTGCAACGCGGTTTCGCACTCAAGGCCATCCGTGCCTTCCGAACGGTATCGACCACCGCGGCCATAGCTTTGGCCCAGTTCACCCCTCTGGACCTCAAAGTCCTGGAGGTCCACAAATTGGAGCAGGCCAGGCTTTCTGGGTACTCTGACCTCCTCCCTGGGAACATCCCGCTTGAGTCCCCAACACCAATACAACAACTCCTACATCCTGCTGATCGTGTTAGCATTACGTTTGTAACCTCCTCCCACCAAGAGGAAGTCGACGACATGATCAGCCACACTACAATACAACACAACATCTACACCGACGGCAGTAAGCAAGATGATGGAAGGGTGGGCGCTGCTTTCGTGTGTTTCGACCCTGGCGGAAATACCACTATTCACAAGTATAAGTTGCACGACTGCTGTACCGTGTTCCAGGCGGAGCTACTCGCTATATTGCACGCGTGCCAGTGGGCTCTTGACCACAGGTATACCGAAGCCAACATCTTCTCGGACTCTCTATCGTCTCTTATGGCGTTACAAAACCGCAGCAACACCCACCCTCTGGTGTCCCGGATTCACAAGCTGATCTGGGACTACCGGTCCGTGGGGTCGCTGCGGTTCGGCTGGGTCAGGAGCCACGTCGGTATCGTGGGTAACGAACTCGCGGACGAGGCGGCCAATTTGGCTTGCTCCCTTCACCGAGCCCCTGATTATGCCAGATTCCCCCTAGCGTACATCAAAGGGCTCCTCCGCGGCTCCTCCCTGGACGCCTGGCAGTCACGTTATAGCGACGCTGTGCAGGGCCGGCACACCTGGGCACTCCTACCGGACCTTCGCCTTATCCGAGAGTTGTGGAAACGCACCACTCCCACTTTTTTTTTAACACAGGCTCTCACCGGGCATGGCTTCCACAGAGCCTACCTCCATCGGTTTAAAATATCACCTACTGACAAGTGCCCTTGTGACGACACCACTATCCAAAGTGTGAACCACATTCTGGAACACTGCCCCAGATTCCTCATGGCACGCCACAAACATGAGGCCACGTGTAATCGCTATGGGGTGCGCCCCTACGTCCTAGCCGACTTGGTGAAATACAACGCCACCATCGCCTCCTATCAGGAATTAGCTAACTCCACCCTGGGCAAACTCAAACAGTTCAATAATAATAGCAGCAACAATTCATAACTGCTCGTCGCTGTACTTTTCCTTGCCTGTGATTAACACATATTTTTTTTTTATATTACATAATAATGTATACTCCTGTTGTGTGTTAGTTTAAGTAATGTTAATATTTCATTATTTATATATATATGTATATATATTTTTTATTAAGATTATTTTTCTTCTAATTTAGAATAATTGTTATGTGTCCTTTCTAATTGCTTTATTGGAGGGGGGTGAACTACGTATCAAATAGCGGAACTTCGCCCCCCTCTGACACCTTTCTGTGAAAACACATCGATAATATTGTATATAATTATAAACAATTGTTAAACCAGAATAAAAAAAAAAAAAAAAAAAAAAAAAATAGGAAGCTACATTACTCCTGAGTGCTATAGGCTACTTTTTATCCCGGAAAAAATGATTTCTCTGCGCCTGATGGTAAGTATAGTGGGCTCCATAGTCCAAAAGCATCTACCTACATTATATTATGTTGCTTAATGCACGAGTTACACCTATTCACAGACAATCAATTTTAAATTTGTTCTCAAGAATTATGGAAGAAGATTATATTTCTTCTAGTGGACGATAGCCTAGTTGGCAATGGCACGGTCTGCCGAGACAATGTCCGCAGGTTTTTGAACCTGAGGTGTGTGTGTGAGGTGTGTGAGGTTTGCCCCAAGGCACACACCTCTGACTTTTCGAAGTTACCTGTGTATTGTTTATCAATTATCGTTCGCTTTAACGGTGAAGGAAAACATCGTGAGGAAACCTACATACTTGAGAATTCTCCATAAGAATTTCGAGGGTACGTGAAGTCTGCCAACCCGCACTAGGCCAGCGTGGTGGACTAAGACCTAACCCCTCTCAGTAGTAAAGGAGGCTCGTGCTCAGCAGTGGGCAGTATATAATACAGGGCTGATTGCATTGCATTATATTTCTATGATTGTAGAACGAATAAAAACGAAACCGTCACGCGCGATATAACTTATTTAATAACTTAGAACGTCGGAACTTATAAAGCGTAGTCATAAAGCATTAATAATATAATCTTATATATATTTTGAAAGCTTAATAGTTACCCAAGCGTAACCTAAAATAAATTAACAAATTCAATTAACTGTGTAATACGAAACGACCTTGACTGACTTAAAGGTTCATTAGAATTTGTTATTGGACGATGTTAAAATAATCAAGTTTATAAACGTATCTGATAATTGAATGTTACATTTTATAACTTATTTAGGGCTGAATTAGTTAATCTATACATGTTAAATATGGCATATTTTACGCGTTTATTCTTTATTTATGATGATTATTAACGCACATTTATTAACTTAGTTTGTAACCCCTAAACATACTAAGTTCCTAACGATATATTGTAAGGATAGCTTTTAGGAGCTTCCCGTGAAACTACGTAATTTCTTGACTTTGTAACATCATAAGACTATCATTACGACATATAATAGGAAAATAAACTTTGATAGACTAATTGTACGGTTTTTTTTTTAGTTAGGCGATCCTGCAGTCAACACCGGGGGAATCCTGCGAATGGGACCTACTGGAGTCCTCCGGCTTAACGACTGCAGGGGCCTGGGAGGGGAGTGGAGGAAGAATATGGGAGCGAAGGTTGGGGGAAGGGAGGAAGGTTCCAAGGATGGGCGGAAAGAGAGGGTGCCAGGAAATATTCGCGGGTCCTTTTAGGCCTCAATGTGTTTTCAACCAAGAGGTATACACACTGAACTGTGTGCCTCGACCCGCGGCTAATGTCCCCACGCGCATGGGCGTGCATTGGGTGTGAAGACCTAGCGCACCAGAATTGCCTTGGGGGGAAATTGCACGGTTATAAAGATACGTTCTTTTTAACAGAGAATTATAATTTGCTAAATTCAATATACAGGTGGTTTTTTTAGATGGCACAGTAAGGGCAGCTACTTTAACCGCTGAAGTTACCAGAAAACTCTCTTAGGAGACTGTTTATAGTTTTTGAAGACATAAAAAAATACTGACAGCAATAAAATGGTCAATTAACACAAAACCGCTTTTAAAGCTTATCTGTGCTTATACGAGTCAAGATAGTCTTATGGGACTATCAAATATTTGAGAACTTTTAATTCAGAAATAGCTAAAAAGCGGTTCCAATTTATATACCTACGAAGATTAATAATAAGTGGAGCTTTTTAATACAGTAATGACTAATATAGTTTCGCTTATTTAGTTATGACTATAGAAAATATGCAATCATATTTTATCGCATGGCATAAAGTGTTTCAAAACTGCTTAGTCATTGAATTCATGGTGGAGTGGAATGGGTGTGGGTATAATGCGATTTGCGGACGGATCTTGTTACAGTCTGCACTATTACGCTCATCTTTCGTTTGTTACCAATCGTCATTTGATTTTTTTTACTTTGTTAGTTTCGAGTGACTTCTCTTTCTACAGTATTTCCCAATTTTCCCTTGGTGGATTATACAAAAGACTCATACTATGGTGTTATCGTTTATTAAACGTTACAATAAGTGGTATGTGGTATTGAGTTATAAATAAGTAACATTAATTTGATCACATTATTAGTTAGTGGCAGTATGTTTACGCCGTGCAACTCTTAAAGACAGGGTCGATTTTATAGGCTGCCGTTTGATGAACTGTTGCCTCACTTGGAAAATTATAGCTCTGTATGACGTTTGACGATTGGCCGCCGTGGCCGAAATTCAGCTAGGAAGGGATTATATTACTTACATGACACTATATTATGATCTGTTGTTCTGTTAGGAAAATGTCGATGCATTAAACTGCACTTAAAATGACATTATATTGTATTTCGTATTAGGTTTTTTCCGCAAAACAAGTCACTAATATAATTATACCTTTATTTATAAAACTTAAATTAATCCATTGTTGTGTATGTTGTATCGTTGTTTATTTATTTAGACTACAGGTGGGATTAAAACCGAGGGCATTCCCTACAAGTTGGCCTTCGGGTGGCATAATGATGAGACTATTTGGAGACCAAGGAGACAAAAATACTAAACAAGGACGAAGTAAACAAGAGTAATGTACAATCTGCTTGATATAATAGCTTTTTATATAATACTAGACTTCTGCTAGCGGCTCCGCCAACGTGAAAGAGTTTTTCCAGGATAAAAATATTTTCCCTGGATAAAAAGTAGCCTATAGCACTCAGGAGTAATGTAGCTTCCTATTAGTGAAATAATTTCAAAAATCGGTCCAGTAGTTTTTGAGTTTATCAATTACCAACAAACAATCAAATTTTTCCTCTTTATAATATTAGTATAGATAGTATATGTTAAAAATTCTTTTTTCAAATTAATTTTTAAGTTAAAGGAATATAATACATATTTATGTATACTTACTACACTTAATAAGTGTCATTATTAGATTGAACTTAAGATTGATTTCCTAACAATAAAACACTTACTCGTAAGTTATTTTTTACGGCGTGGTGGTCAGATCGATTGGGTTAATTGAAGACGGCTTAATAATATTCATGAACACGTGACGAACTTGAATTATAAGTTTGTTTTGGCTTGGTTTTCCAAGGATTGTACGGGCGTTTCTGTGAAATATAAATCAGATATTGATAATAATTTATAATTACAGAAGGAATAATTCTAGAAGGATCATAGATACGCTTTTCATCTCTAGGATAATAATAAAGCTTAGGAAAGAGAGAGAGGAGTTTTTGAAACTGAACAGCAAGCTATATTACCTCGGTCAGGACAGCCCATTCATTAATTGTAAACTCACATCTGATTTGGTCAAATATTGTTTTTTATATAAATTTACTATAACTACCTTATAACCTCAGCACTGAGGTTCAATTCCAGATTTATAATTGGCATACATTTTTAAGACGAAAGTTTAAACAAGTTCGTTTATAAAAATGGATCTATAAATACAGTGAAACTTGGTTAAGTGGGACTTGGTTGTATTTACTTTGCGCAAAATAACCCGATACTTTATTATTTTAATTAGCGTTCTAAAGTTTGTAGCATTTGGGTCAACGTTTCATACATATTATATTATACTATTATTATTCTGTATTGTACCTACTTATGTTGCAAATGCGTCACTGGATGGTATAAAAAAACATTTAATTTTTATTGCCAGTAAAATATTAATTAATTAGTGATTGGTTTACGATAGTCTAGTTGGGAGTGGATGGACTGTCGAGAATAATGTCCGCAGGTTCAAAACCCAAGGGCACACACCTCTGACTTTTGTAGCCATGTGTGTATTCTGTGTGAATTATCGCTTGCTTTAACGGCGAAAGAAAACATCGTGAGAAAACCTGCATACCTGAGAAGTTCTCTTTAAGAATTTCGAAGGTATGTGAAGTCTACCAACCCGTACTAGGCCACCGTGGTGGACTAAGGACTAAACCCTCTCAGCTGTAGAGGAGGCCCGTGCCGAGCAGTGGGACAGTATAATATGGGGCTGGTATTATTATTATTTTGCCTTTAAAGTCTTTAAACCATAAAATAAAAAAAACTAAAGTAAAAAGCTTTACGTCTGTAATGCAAGTGAATCTAATAGCCGATTCTATAGAATCTTGTTATAGGCGATTCAACTTGTTCATCTGTATTATTTACTTACGCTTTTTTCTTGGTATTCCTGCATGGAAATTTTCAAGTAATCCTTCGTACCCATTCTATTTCTTATCTATTGTAGTTTTTCCCGAGGTCTCGTTCTCGGTCTAGGGATATAGTTTAAGACTCTGGAAAGGACGTAAGCTACTTCTTATCCCGGAAAAATATAACCCTGTACTTTTATCCCGGAAAATTGTTTCTCGCGAGTGAAACCTCTAGGAAATAAGTATGGAGATAGTTTGAGACCCAGAGAAGGACATAGGCTACTTTATATCTCGGAAAAATATAAACCGGTACTTTATCCCGGAAAATATTTTCTTACGGGTGGAATCGCAAGAGAATAAGTATGGAGATAGTTTGAAATCCAGGGAAAGACAGGCTACTTTAGTCTTTTTATTTTTAAGGATATGTCCTTTCATCACTACATATTATAAAACAAACTCACCTATCGCATCTGTTTGTCTGAACGCGATAAACTCAAAAACTACCGAACGGATTTTAATACGTCTTTCACCAATGGACGGAGTGATTCAAGAGGAAGGTTTATGTGTATAATTCATAAGTATTATTTACGTCAGAAAAATAAATGTAGGCATACAATATTATGCTTTGCTACCTGTGCGGAGCCAGGGCGGGCCGCTAGTAATTATATAATTCTAGAAAGTCAAGTACTCATTTACATAGGACATTTGTGTTACATGAAGTTTGTATCTATGACTTCTCTTAAGCTTAAGAAAAAGAATAGATGAGAATTTGTAAAAACAGCGAGTCTATATTTATAAGGAGGAAAGTTCCGATAAATAAGGATAAATATGGACGTGTGTTGGTAACAGTAGCACGTCTCAGGTTTGTACGTGGTGCGTTGCTCACAATTGAACCGTCTACGTGCCTTACGATAGCCAACATCCCCTCGCCTCGGCCGCCTCCACGCCACCCTTCTCAACTCTAAATATCGCTATGAGTGCACAGGCAACAGAGCCTAATCTAGACGCGGGTCTACTATTGAGTAAGTTTCTTGTCTAAATGTGCCCTCAATCTAAACTACACACACACAAGTTAACGTCGAGACGTTAGTTACAATGTTAAATTGGCGTGATATGATAAAGGAATTTTAAGACGCGCGTTCTTCTTAACTTTGAAGGTCGATAACCTTTATAAATGAAAATATGAAATGTACGAGTAAAGTAACATGCAAAGAGTTCAATAAACACACGTAACTTCGAAAAGTCAGAGGTGTGTGCCTTGGGTTTTTAACCTCCGGACATTGTCTCGGCAGACCGTTCTATTCCCAACTAGGCTATCGTCCACTTACTAGTGTACTGTGTACTCAAACGGACTGTGATGTGCTGTAAATAATTACTTAGGTTTTGTCGTCCTCCTGTAAATTTATAGAAAATCAGAGATCAAGCAGTTTATACAACTGAATGACAAGACGAGCAGGTCGCTTTACTAAAAGTAAGCGTCAGTACTTTATATACATAAGAAGTTTAGCAGGATGTCGTACTATGTCCTTTTCATGTTAAGTCTCATAATGCCCAGTAATTTAATTGCCTAAGCAATGTAAATAAGAAAAGCGGTGGTAACTGCCAGGAAAGACCTTTGTATATATAACGTATTTATTCTTGTTCCTCCTTGTATTTACAACTCAAGCGACTCAAGCGTAATATTAATGTCGAACAAAATATAGATGCATGCGCGTAGGTCGCTAGCGTCTTGCAGCCCTTAGTTGATTTATTCCAAGGATGCACATCAAAGAAGTAACGCTCAAAGGACTGCGGGGGCGACCAATGCATAATTATAAACGTTGCAATTGCTCATGATGACATTCCCGAACCCGATATTATCTGACAAAGGATTTTAAAGCCATCACGTTGGCCAAAGCATTTACAATTACGTACGTACGATATTTAGAGCCTGTGGGCAATTTACAACTGTCAAAGTAAGCCTAGGGGGCTTTGAAGTCGGACTGGCGATTTCGGCAGAATACAATAATTTGGGCAGTACTTATTTATAATTGTTATAACACTCAGTGTGCTGACACTCAGACAGTTAAAGATTCTTCAATAAACCAGCTTTAAATAATGATTATTGAATAATGTGTAACTCACCTATTTGGGGTACGTCATAAGGTCGGCCGGAGCGAGATGCTCGCAGCATCATTTGACTGGCGATTTCAGAGGGCAGCTGATGCGGGGCTCGTTTGTTGTTCCGAACTCGGCGGCGTTCGTTGTGCAGCGCGCCTGGCGGTAAGGGCGGCGGCTGTCGTGGCACATACGTCGAGTCCACGTCGGCGGCCGGCTCAGGCTCGAAGAGGTCGTGGAGCGGAGTCGAGTGCGCGAGTTCCCGGCTTCGGGCGCCGGCGCGCCACTCGGGGTACCGGCGCGGCGACTCGGCCGCCGAGCGCAGCGCGAGCGCCGCTAGCACCGTGGTCACGCAGCACACTCGCATGCTGAGCGCTCGCGCCCGCGTCCCCCACCACACGGGCATCTCCTGCTACTAAGTACACAACTCGGCGATTACTACCGACGGGCGTTTGCCCGACCACATTATTCGTTCTCTACCACCTATTTGGGAGACCCTTTTCTTTTTCGTTCGCTTCAGGTCTACAACCCCTGTCTAATTTGAAGAGTTTATATATCCGTCCAACTGGAGTTCTCGATTCTGTAACAATAAAAAAATACATTCAAATCGTGTGCAGATAAAAGCTTTCGGTTGTTTTTTCGTATTCGTGTATAAAACTTTAAAAGTTCGCAGCTATCGATTAATTAAAAGACTGAGTAACGACCACCGCATACATGTTGGAGAACTCGCCATTAATTAATTATTAAGTAAGTACTAGTTTCTACTAGTGGCTACGCCCATGTAAAAGTTCTTTCCTAGAATAAAAGTCCACTGGGCACTTTTCATAGATAAGAGTAATATAATGTCAACGTATATCTGTATGCAAAATTTTGCCTAAATCCAATCATTGGTTTATGTTATTTAGTTTACCTATAACTCTTTATAGCGACCACAAGGCACTAGGTGTAAAGCCCGCCATAATGGTTCACGGTGCAGTAGGGTCACATTGCCGTGCCCGTAAAAAACACAAATCAACAAACCGATACATGCTCAATAACTCTTACACATTTGTAATTTCTAATGTTAATTTTTATGTTGTGAAATGTATGGCTGAGCACCGCAAATAAAATAAAAATAGGTATGCGAACGATTTAAAACCAATTTATAAAAGTTTCATTCCGGTAAACATTGCAGCCAATGTAGTAGTAGGTACACTCTGGTACGATTACGGTTAAAAAGAAAATGTCACATAAATTTTCATTTTCTTCGTAAAGTAAGGTGAGAATTTCCATTTTTTCACAAATATACGGCGATGTTCTGCTTCTTGGCTGAAATTAAACCCTGCGCAAGGGGCTTTTATATATAAATGTGCGCAAGTCAGATATTTCATACACTTAATTGACAAAATTCTCTCACGCTCCACTTACTAAAGGTTTGATTACTTTTGACAGAATTTGTAGGACATGGGTCTTAAAAACCCTTTTTAAGAAAATATGGACGTACTCTGTAATAAAATAAAAGTATTGTATAAAGTTAGCAATGAAATGAAATTATTTATTTTGAACCCATCGAACATACCCATCTAAACATTATTTAGATTTTCACTATTTTACTCAAATACTAGTTTGGAAAGCAGATTTCACCAGAGAAGAGCAGGTCAGAAACACTAGTGTTGTTCTTTTCAAAATCATTTCAAAGGTATAAAATACAGTGTATGATACAAATTTTCAAAACGTACTTAGAGTACTTAATTTACTTAGTTGCTAAATACAAAAAAAAAAAAAATCCCGTACATGTGCACACACCTCTCAGGAATCATAAAATAAATTGGTTCTTTGAAATTTAAACACTATACTTACTACTATCGGTGGCCACAAATTGGCAATTTTATTTTAATAAAACGATGGTCTCAGCCAATTATGATGAAACTTGGGTTCACGTTTTATTATTTTTTGGTAAAATAAGTCATATTTTTTTATGAATGTGTATTAACATTGGAACGTATTTGAATTAAATATAATAGTCACGGTACGATTTCGCAAACTAGTGTAATTGTGCTGGTCCATGGTTCAATACTTTCACTTGAATTTCAACCAATTCTAACGGTGATGTGCAATATCCCTATAACTATTGAGACTTTGTAAATGAAAGACTTAAGAAATATAAATCTTGTTAGATAGACAATTGATGGCAAAAAAGTAAGCCCGGAGTTTCTTTCTGCCTTTCTTCTTCGGGTAGCCATCGCTTAGGCCTCGTTAGGGCCTATATCGTCCTCACCATTGAGGATCGCGATGCGTTCTTGACATTATTTTATTAAAATATAGGTTTATTATCTCCTCTTACCTACCAGGCTGATATGGTTTTTTTTAGGTACTACATTGTGCTTTGCTTTTTTTATTTTACTTCTATCACTAAATATCTGGAAATTACCGAGTTATATAAGTAAGTCTTAATTAAAATTATTATCATGTACCTTGACCTGTCATAAGTGCCTACGTGATATTTATTTTTCTGTGAGAGCTAAAAAGTCTTATTAAGAATCAGTGTCCCAGAAGGATTATTTTAACCAAATAGGCAAATAGGTAATATATTTACTGAACTGATGACATAAGACGAGTAAAATTCAAGAAGAATACAAGCTAGAAACTCAATGTTTGACGCTTCGAATCCTGGAACATCCAAATAACAGCTTAACAGTTTCCATCTGCTATTTTTATGCGGGCATCACTCATATTTCTGTTTTACGGGAATATGAATCGAGAAGAGTATACAAGCTGTGATAAGTCTACGCAGACGACCTTGTGGGCATAGCTCGTAATAAATAACAATTGCCGTACGATTCTTAAACAACAATAAAGTAGGTACTTAAAGAAATACCATCCTACGTAATAAATAACAGCAACAACACATACTTATACCGTTCAAAGTTTTTATTTGTGTATCAAAATCAAAAGCGAAACTTTGCTAGTCATGAATTATGTTCTTTTCTAAGAGTTTATGGACCTGAAATGTTTTCTTAAAGTTTACCTTCTGTTGTGATACAGCACGATCTCTTTGAGTATAAAACTTGTTTTTGAATTTAAAATAAACGAGTTTTGAATAATCATGAAATATTCTCGTAATGATAACCATCTCACAGGTAATGCGTTAATAAAATTCAAAACTAAAGAAACGCGTTGAAGCACCTCATAACTTAAAAGGTGAAATTTGACGATCATGGTCAAGCTCTTTAAATTATTGTAACTTGTCATGACTAATGTAATTATGTTTAACCCGTAACACCGGATTTGACTGAGAGAAATGAGTTTGACGAAATTCTAGATTGAACCGTTATATTTTCAAGTTCCCAGTCATCAAGACCATGTTCGGTTACGAACTGATCCTATGTCATTTTTAATTGTACACACACAAACACTCACGCCTTTTATCCCCGAAGGGATAGGCAGAGGCGCAACTAAGTGCACCCACTTTTTGCCGTGCGTATTCCGTCCCATGATGTGATGGGGGGTGAGCCTATCGCCATATTGGGCACAAATTCCAGGCTCCGGGCGGATACTGAATTCTAGAAAAATCCAATACCACTATGCCTGACCCGGGGATAGAACCCGAGACCTCAGTATTCCAGTCGTACCGCAATAAAACTACGCAACCGAGGCAGTCATAGCAGAGATAAGTAAGAAAGATAATGAGTTCTTGCACTAAACCAACTACAATTGTACTCTTAGCTGTTTAGATGTTGAGGCAAACTACATGACTTGTAAACGTCTCGAAAATTATGTACCGTATACAACATACAACTACGTCACCCAGGCAGTTTTTAATTGTACGTTACTATTTTAGCTAACAATCCTATTTTAATGTGCTAAATACGCATGGATTCCTAGTTGGTCAAGGTCTTAAATCACAACTGCGAATTGATTTTATGTTTTTTTATTGTGGAAGCCTGGCAAATGACCAAATAGGTCAGCAGCAGCAGCTGATGGTAAGTGATCCGCCACAATGCCAAAAATCTTGAGAGCGTTGTCGACCTTTAATAAAAGGAACAGGAATTAGGAGGGTAGATTTTTTACGTCTCGGCAAATGTAGATTTTTAAAAGCACAATTAATATTAAGTGTGACCGAGTCTCTCACTGTCGTGTGTAAATTTTTGATAATGTAGCGTTTTAACGTGCTCGTACTTTCGGTTTTGTATAAGTAGATAAGGTCCAAAGTATCCAAATATAGATAAGGTCGGATAAGCTAACATTTATTTACCATCTCACCTGATCGTAAATGGCGATGTGATTACGTTGATACTTGGAGCATAGATATTTAGAAATGTATTCCCTTTAGACTCCTGGTAGAGCATTTCATTTCTTTCCTGTTGGAATAATAATTTTCTAAATTTACTGTTTTGCATATGCATGCGATACATTTTCGATAACTCTACTAGTCGATAACGCAGTCAAAACTTCGTTGACCCAAGCTCTTAAGTACGACTATAGAGTTAGGATCCACTAGTAAAAGACTGAATGTCGCCAACAAACAGGTGCTGTGCCAAACAGAACCAGACGTTATATGATTTTTTTTTATTAATGGCACGTTAAGGTGACACCCCACTGCACCTGATGGTAAGGGAAGAGGGGTCCAGATACAGTGTCGACTGATTAGTGATGATTATGCCTCATTAATCAACTACATCTTTAGGGGAGGCCTATGTTCAGCAGTGGACGTTTTATGGCTGATGATGATGATGATGATGAATCAACACAATTATACCGGTATGTTTGAACCGGATATACACAAGCTGATCCCGGATGCGGCCCCCTTACGTGGGCCACTATGGCGTGCTGGTCTGGCGTGGCTATCTGGGCGGAAAATATACCCTATCACCAGAAATGATTATTGTTTTCTATACTGAAATACTGCCTGACCGTTGCTTATATCCCAATTTTAATTGCGGTCGGTTGAACAACAAACTAGTGAAGAAACAAACGGTGAAAGTGTTTCTTTTTAAATATTTAAACATTTGGCATAGGGAAGCATTGTACATTCGTTGAGCTCTCCTCTCTTATTCACGGTACCGATCTCATCTGATCAACCGGTGGACCGTATAAACTAGTGTGCGAACCGATACATCACCGTTCAAGATTTATAGCTGTGAGCGAAACTAGAAAATATTATGTAGTGTGTGCAAAGAAAAAAAAACCGGATAAGTGCGAGTTGGACTCGTGTACCGAGGGTTCCGAAAAACTTGTAGGTAAGGTATGTAAGTATATAAGTTCGCTAAAATTAATTAATAAATTAATCAGATTTAAAAAGTTTATAAATTTGCTTTTTTTGTTATTGAAGTACATATTGAGATCTTCTTTCTTATCAAATTTTATGATTCTAGGTCAACGGGAAGTACTCTATAGGTTTTGATTCCCCTTCAAAATCGTAAAATATGCGAAGATATGCCTCATAAACGGTCATATCTTTTGATCGCGTTGACTTACAAGTTTAATTTTTTTACAGCTGAAAGAGACCGTAGACCCGAGTATTTGATATAAATTTCAACTTGATATCACTACGCGTTCCTGAGAAAAAAGGTCTTGACAGACAGATAGACAGACGGACAAAAGCTAATCGTATTAGGGTTCCTTTTTTCCTTTTGAGATACTAAAATTGTTCAAATGGTAATGATATGTGCATAAATGACTACAGAACTAAATTTTACCATTTTATAGTTACGATACACATTGTTACAAAGATCTCTAGATGCTCTCTTTCCAACTTTTTGATGTAACAGCTTTTTAAAACTGATAAACATCATTTCTTGTTAGGGAATTTGTATATAATCTAGAATTCTCTATAATAATTTTCAAGGTGTGTGAAATTGTCTAACCCGCATAGGTAGCCCGGTAGAGACACCCTTATAAATAGAGACGGCTTGTACCGTGACAATATTGTTAATGTTATTATTAAAATAAATGTAACTATGGACTAAGTATATGGACAGTTTTTAATAACTCGTATTATTATACTCGTTATATGTATTTTATATACTTAAAACAATAGTTAGTTTTTAGCTTTAAGCAGCCTTGTGTAGGAGTCACACGATCATAAAACTGGCTTATTGTTGTAATGCTTCCAATGTTATAACCCAATATTCTCTGTAGGTAAAGATTTTCCCGCACACGAACCGGTAAAAATAAAATAATTGCATGTCACCCGCTTCCCCCATGAATGAAATCGTCAGAAACATACCGACACGCACAACAATTCACATTTCCCAGAAATCATTACTTTATATGAATTTACGGTTATAATTATAGGCTACTAGATGTTCTGTGTGGCTTTGCTGGCGTGACAAAACTCATTATGGCTTTATTTGTATTTTAATTATAATTCTATATGTTTGCAGTGCTAGTTTTGGTGCAATTCATAATATTATTTAGATGATTTTAATAAAACTAAGAATATATTGAGATTTAGCGTTGTACTAGTATTTTTTAACCGAAATCAAGAAAGGAGGTTCTGTATTCGAGCCGTTTGTATGTATATAAGTTTGCATGTTCGCGATTTTCTCAAAAAACAACTGACCCGATTTAGATAGGGTTTTCGTTATGTATATTTTTCAGGGAAGGTTCTGATAAAGATCTTCGGAGATAGACAGTGAAACTCTTCAATAACTAACAGCAGATGACTCGCGAATGCTGCAATCTTATATCTATGATGTGTTGTTTACAATGTAAACTTTACATCATTCCATAATTAACTAACAAAAAACCAATAAATAAAAACTTTTTAACAAAAAATAAAACCGACTTCAAAACCACTACAATCCAAAAAATAATTTTACTTTGTATATGTATATTTGGAGTCGGTGCCTAATTTAAATTGCCAGCTAAGCTAAGCAAACACATGAACAAATATACGAAAACAATGTTCAATTTAAATTAGACATCGACTCCAAATATATAGTTGTATAATGTAAAATTATTTTTTGGTTTGTAGTGGTTATGAAGGTTATTTTTTGTTAATTAGTAGTATCTTTTAAATTGTTAAACGAAATATTTATAAATAACAGATCAATATTGATTTTTTGCTTCCCTCAAATATATCGTAACTACTAAGATGTAAATATTTTTTTTACAAAAAGCGTTTATTTAATGGTATATAATATTTATTATTATAGATTCTTAGTTTCTCTTTGTTCTAAAAGTAAATTAAACTTTTCTTTGCATGCATTTTGGCTAACATTGCTAATATTTTGAGTAAATACTTTGTTTTCAAGATCTTGTAATCTTTTTTCCTGTAAAATGAAATCAAGTAAGTAAAGTAAACTTACTTTACTTAATAACTTAAGTATAGGATACATTTGCATTGCATTTGTGCCATAAATTTCATCGACACTAAATATAATTTGCATGTTTCTATTGAACTTTAATTTATGGTTTGTCTGTCATGTACCTTATTCAATGAGCATAATAAGGTATTGATGGCACATCATACATGATATGCATGGGAGATTGATTCACCGTGTCTGTATGCCACTCGCTGATCTGCTGTCACTCTGTTAAGCTGGCCTTTATGCGTGTTTCACTGTCGCCTGGGTGCTGCACTAAAGCGTACAGTATAAACTTGATCATTATTCAACAATGTTTCTTTGATCTCTACATTGTACCTAAACAAAATGTTCTAGTATAATGACCGGATAAGCCACCAGTACATAAAGATGCTAACCCACTAACAACTTCCGAACTTGTACCGATGATGGTTTATGTACTTTTTCTTTAATATGCTCTTATAGCACTCTTAAGCCGGGTTGAGGCAACACATATTTCCTTGACGTCTAGTCCTGTATGGGGGAACCAGTCCAGAGAAAATAGTGTTAGATAAACCTAAGGGCGGTATTAATAGATGCAACTCAATTTTGCTCTGAAGTGCGACATCAGCTGAGACGCTGTCAAATTAAAGTCAGCATCTTAATATAGTCAATTTAATAAACCCATACTAACATTAGCTCAAATGACATCTTAAATTACAATATGTGACGGATTTTGACAGCTAATTTTTGTTTGTGTAACAGCGCTTACTCAACTGGGAACAAGCTTTTAAATGACAGCTTAAGCTGGGTTTGTTAAATAGTTCAATACATTAAATGTCTACTTGAGATTTTACTCCAACGTGAGATTAGTTTATTACTTCCGCCCTAAGTGTTGCCCAACCTCAGAGCCGAATTAAGGAGCTCCTGTTTCACGTTCTTGCCACTAGACCAAGGAAGCGGCCATTTATGTGACTTATATATTTTACGCATGCTCACGCCTTTTATCCCCGAAGGGGTAGGCAGAGGCGCAACTAGTGCGCCCACTTTTCGCCAAGCGTATTCCGTCCCATGATGTGATAGGGGGCGAGCCTATCGCCATACCGGGCACAAATTGCAGACTCCGGGCTGATACTGAATAGAAAAATCCAATATCACTTTGCCCGACCCGGGGATCGCACCCGAGACCTTGCAGTCGTACCGTAATACAACTACGCCACCGAGGCAGTCTTATATATATACTTATATATTATTATTTCAATTATCGCTGCGATCAGTAATTTCTGATGAATTAAAACTAATACAATTGTCTCGAACCAGCTTTAGCGCCCTACTCTTCCATAAAATCTATTCTAATAATTATTATAGCTGACGACGGCACTGAGCGACGCTAGACAAAAGTAATTGGACTACATTATATTATGGCTCTGACGTAGACCTAACCTAGCTCACCGCTGGCATTACCGTTGAGGATACTGAAAATGTGCAAACTTTTGCAATAAAAACAAATCACCTGTGGTCTAAGTGTAGCATTCGCGTCCCTTCTTCGTCGACTTTCGGTACCCACAAAAGTTTTACCTAATCTTATTTGTTACTCGCAATGACTGAACAGAACGGGAAAACATTACTATTCACATTGCCTTATAAACAGTATCGCTGATCGTCGGCCGACAGTAATTGCACGCTTTGTTGACCCGGTGATATCTTAGAAAACCTTTAACAATCCACATAAATTATATTACCTGGTATTTGGAAATACCTTTTTATTTTTATAAGGCTTAAGCGAAATGCGAGCCATAGTTCAGATTACGCTTGAATGAACGAACAATAAATTAAAATTTATTTTATACTCACTTAATTTTTTAAGGTTACCTTTTTTTAATTACGCGTAGAAGGCTGAACAGTATCCGGGTGTTAGTATGAATGAATGAAATGATTTGATTAATTTATAGCTTAAATTTGTGGGATATTCAAAATACTAAGTAATGATTTGTTCCTTTTTTCGCATTTCATCATGATTAATTAAATTTTGGGTTAGCTGTTAAAACATTTAGGTGGAACATCTATCCATCAGTACTAATTTATTGTTAGGGAACGTTGTTCTCTCCCGCAATATTGACGATGAATGATCTTAGAACCGTGTACATTTCATCAGATAACAGTTCTATGTTCAAACATAAAATATGATGATGATAATACAAATAAATAACACGAAAGTCTGCATGACTATGAAAAGTTATATTATAATTGTAATAGGTAGGTACCTTAAACAAAAAAGGCATGAAAGCTTGGAGAATTTTTAATGTTTTGTACTTCCTCGTAGCTTTCTTTAGGAATAGGTATTTGGTTTTTACTTTTATTGATTTTTATGGATAAACATTTGATCTATAACTACATAAAGTAAATACATCTACAATTTACGTGTTTTACCAAATTCAGCTATATAATTTAAATGTTTATTCATTCTCTTAACCCAAATGTCGTAAGTCATGAACTTTGACATTTGCACATTTCCAATTATTTAAAACGAATTTATCTCCCTGTCTGCCTAATATGTTGTACCAGCTTTTGCCCGCGGCTCCGTCCGCGTGGTTAACTTTTCCCGGGGTAAAAAGTAACCTATGTGTTAATCTAGGACATGATCTACCCGTCTGATAATTTTCATCGAAATCCGTTCAGTAGTTTTTGCGTGAAAGAGAGGCCACAATCCTCCTAGCCAGTTTCGGCCACGGCGGCCAATCTCCACGGAGATCAGGGACGCAGGGAGGCAGGAGATATTATAGTGCACAAGTGTAAATGCGCAATACACAGGTGCACTCACTATTTCTTCACTCTTATAGTCCGGTGAAACGGCAATCCGACAAGACCGGAGAGAGATTAGGCGCAGGACCAACGGCTTTTCGTGCTTTCCGAGGCACGGGGGTATCACACCGCCATCTTCCTGACTTCAAGATGCGACTGAGTAATTTTTAAGATGGAAAAACACAGTCACAATATTTTTGGGATTCGAACCCAGGACCTCAGCGCGCAAATCGTGCTCATGCCGCGTACGCAGTACAACTTCGCCACCGAGGCAGTTGCGTGAAAGAGTAACAAACATGCATACATCCAAACATTCTTACAAACTTTCGCGTTTATAACATTAGTAGGACTATGATCACATTTTAACATACGACAGTATTGATCAGGCCAAACGAGTTATAACACTTTCACCCGCACACACGAACGACAACCTATATTTAACTACAGTAATGAAAAACTACTTAACGCTTTTCATATAAGAATACTAAGAACTGGAAGGCCCAAAACCTGTGGCGTGTTATTGGCGTGGCTATATTTATAAAATTGGGTGGCGCGGGGGCCGTTGACGTCATCAGAGGGCCACGTACTCCGAGGGCCGGGCTGGCTCGGGGCTCGGGCGGTCGGGCGGCCGGGCGGCGCGGCGGTCGGGCACTCGCCGCCGGGGATGGTCGTGACTCGTAAGGCAAGTGGGCGGCGTGAGGCGACGCGCCTTCCGATACGCACTTGCAAATTCGCACCTTCATGAATGGACGAATTAAATTATACTTAGTCGAGCGCTGAAAGTGTAAACCTGACCTGAACGCCAAGTGGCTTTTCCAATATCTGTTTCTGTATACTTCACGCGTCGTCCCGGCTTAGTTTATTCTTGACTTAAGCCCGATCATTACCATGAAGAAATACGTTCTTTATTTATATTATTTTCGTGGTAAAACTTATAAAACATATCAGAACTGTCTTGTTATCCATCTCTTTGGATGTTATATATAGTATTTACGTATATAATACCTACTTATTTCCATCCCATGATGTGATAGAGGTGAGACTACCGCCATATAAGGCACAATTGCTAATTTAAAGTAACTCATCTAAGTGTATCGCTTTGAAATTATCTGGATGTCGTTGCTCCTCATTAAGGGCAGGCATGGTGCTAATCATCTACTTGTCTCATTTTTAAGTAGTATAAAAAAAGCAAAAAAAAAAACTATTTACCAGTATAAATACCGTAATTGCTATAGTATTCCGTTTTGTTTATGACTTGAAGTACTTGGTGACTACTGAATACATACCAGCGCCTATATTATTTTACTCAGGTGAGCCTTTTATATTAGGTCCTTACATATGAAATTGGCCTTTTGTCGTACTAGCCACTTTGATCTGAAATATCTCGCTTTTGGTTAAAAATTCCAAATTAAAATTTCCGTATCCGTATGCATTTAACAGGTACATTTGAGTTTCGAAAACAATCATTTATTTGTTTCTTTTTATGATTAGTTTTTTCTCTGGCGTCTTTCATATCGCACAATGGAAAACATGAAATATTGCTATATTTACGAGTATGAGTTCCACCGTGGCACCAGTGTTGCAGAAACAGCTCGAAGAATAAACGATGTGTAAACAAAACGCTAAAGAAAACACGGTACGTTTTTGGTTCCAACGTTTTAGTTCTGGAAATTTCGACCTTCAGAACAAGCCCCGTGGACGGCCGGAGACAAAGGTGGATAATGAAGAATTAAAGGTTATTGTGGAAGCGGATCCATCGCAAACCACTTCAGAGTTAGCTGCAGGCTTCGGTGTGAGTGATAAAACTGTTTTAATCCACTTGAAGCAAAATCGGGAAGTAAAAAAGCGTGAAACAACACACACAATGCACAACAGAGGGCAGCTAAACTAGAGGAGCTGCAATTGGAATGTCTGCGACATCCACCGCAGCCCCCGGACCTTGCGCCAACAGATTACCGTTTTTTCCGTTATTTGGAGAGACTTAACATCTTATGTCTCATTATGTCCAGTAGTTATACTGGCTACAATGTCCTTCAAACCGAAACACAACAGTGCATGCACACTGTTGCTTGGCGGTAGAAATAGACATTGCGGTGGTACCCACCCAGACGGCCTCTTACATAATGAGAGACCTACCACCAGTAACTCTCTGAAGGCGGTTTGGACTGCCACATCGGAATTGAATTTTTTTCCTTGTAAAAAGTTATCCAAATAACGGAAAAACGGTAATCTGTTGGCGCAAGGTCCGGGGGCTGCGGTGGATGTCGCAGACATTCCAATTGCAGCTCCTCTAGTTTAGCTGCCCTCTGTTGTGCATTGTGTGTGTTGTTTCACGCTTTTTTACTTCCCGATTTTGCTTCAAGTGGATTAAAACAGTTTTATCACTCACACCGAAGCCTGCAGCTAACTCTGAAGTGGTTTGCGATGGATCCGCTTCCACAATAACCTTTAATTCTTCATTATCCACCTTTGTCTCCGGCCGTCCACGGGGCTTGTTCTGAAGGTCGAAATTTCCAGAACTAAAACGTTGGAACCAAAAACGTACCGTGTTTTCTTTAGCGTTTTGTTTACACATCGTTTATTCTTCGAGCTGTTTCTGCAACACTGGTGCCACGGTGGAACTCATACTCGTAAATATAGCAATATTTCATGTTTTCCATTGTGCGATATGAAAGACGCCAGAGAAAAAACTAATCATAAAAAGAAACAAATAAATGATTGTTTTCGAAACTCAAATGTACTTGTTAAATGCATACGGATACGGAAATTTTAATTTGGAATTTTTAACCAAAAGCGAGATATTTCAGATCAAAGTGGCTAGTACGACAAAACGCCAATTTCATATGTAAGGACCTAATATATCGAGACTAATAGGAAAACAAACTTCTTTAAAATTCTGCGTGACTAACAGTATAAAACCATGATACCATAAAAAAGTATAAATATACATTTATAAAAACAAAATACCCTTTTGAGAATCAAACTAGCATAATATATAACTTCAAAAAATATACACGTGAAAACGACACCTGCGTGGTGAATCAAAACAAAGCGGCTTCGGACGTTGCCTAACATTATGTTTGAAGAGGTTTTTGAAGAGACAAAGGGTGACATTGTAGGAAGAAATACGATACACTATAATGGTCTAATGTTTCTTTGTTTGTATTAATTGTTAAGTTGGAATCTGCTGAGAGGCTTTGCAATTTTTATTTTTTATTTGCAAGAATTGATACTACCTTGTCAGGTTACAATAGGGTGGTTTCCTATGTTTGATTTTGTAAATTATTTTATATGTAACAGAAAATTATACGAAAAACAAATTCTTCTGTGAAATCAGCATCAAAATTGGTTGAAAAATAAAGCAGTTATTCATATTTGAAATATTGTTCTGAGCAAAAGTGGGGACGTGGAGGGATATCGCGCTATATCTTTCGCACGCACGCAGCGTTATGGTCGGCGACTCTCGGTGAAGTTACAGTGTAATATTACTGTTATTTGACAACTACCCCTTCCACCAAATTTCAAAGCTTTATAACTTACTAATTACTGCGCCAATTTTGAAAATTATTTTTCCGTTAGATTTTGGATGGCATACAATTTTGATAAATGTATTTAATAAAAGTATTCAACTACCTTATTAGTATCCGCAAAGCACTAAGCAAAAGAGAAACTATTTCATCATTGTCGTTGACCCTACATCCGTCACATAATGTACTAAGTCACTAGATTATTAAGCGTCGCCATATTTTCAATAACATTTTTTCATCATCCCCAGCCAATATCTGGAAATTCTTAGGAACTCTCGGTATTGGTATGGGGAAGAGTGTATGAATTTCCGGGGGCGATTATTGGTTGGATGACATCAATCGACATTTCTCCACTGCAACTACGCTTGATCTACAAACCAAACGTAGCACTTTGGATTTTCTAGCCAGTCTTCCCAGTCCTAATATTATTCTTTTCAAGTTTTCTTCAGTCACAGGTTGAAATCAAAAAGATAATTATGGCCAGGCGCTCAGTGCGCGACCTTATGTTCTTATATAAAATAATTAAGAATCAAGTTGAGTCCCCTTACCTTCTTGGTAAAATATGTTTCGGTTGCCCTCGTCTAAGTGCACGAAGGAAGTTTTTGTTTCATATTAGTACTGCGAAGAGAAACTATGGCATGAACATATTTATTAAAAGAGCTTTTCGATTGTACAATAATATTACATCTGTGGATACTGACTGCATCGATATCTCTCACCTTTCTCTACCCCAGTACAAAAAAATATTATAACTAAACGTAATAGTATTTGAGCAATTTTAAGAATTTTAATTATTGGTTTCTGGGTATAGGCGCGTACTTTACTTATAACGAGCCGCACCACCTTTGTTTTCGTTTACATGATATTGTAATTTGTGGAAACTGTTGTAGATAATGTGTTGTTTAATTGATGTTTAGTTTATGTGTTTTTCCGTAGTTTTCCAAATAAAGTAAACAAAACTTTTTTTAAAAAAATATAACCGATTTTTTGTACTAATTTGGCATGCGACTAGAATTTTTTAATTCATTCTTTCGCACTAGGCCAGCGTGGTAGACTAAGACCTAAAACCCTCTCAGTAGTAGAGGAGGCCCGTGCTCATCAGTGGGCAGTATATAATACAGGGCTGGTATGGTATGGAATATTTATGTAGGCAGTTCGATTTTTTATGACTGGCACCGACTCCAAAGGTTTATTCATTGCACATAAATATAATCACACGAATGGCAGTGTATATAATATTGGTAGTATTTAAATTTCCTTATAACCCATGAGCAAAGTATAAGTTATTTTTTACATTAGAGTGGTTTTTGAAGTCGGTTATATTTTTATAAAAAAAGTTTTTATTTTTCACTTTTTAGTAAATAGGTAATGCAATATAGAGTTAAATATTATAATTATTGCTATTATATATTCAAATCATCTAATTTATTATAATAGATGGAATTCCCAATGCTGTCTTGATTCGATATTTTGATGATCAAACAATAGATACAAGCCTAGAAATACTAGCTCAAGAGTCATGAGTAAAAGACTTTTGAAAGTGAAAGAGTGTTTATATCATTTATATCGACATATAAAACTCTTTAAGTAAAACTGACAACGGAAATTTTTAAAAACTAATAAATCTGTCAAATTATGTTGACAGAAGTCAATAAGGATATTATTTTTTCCGATTAAGTATAGCTTAAATTTATTTCAGCACGCAATTACATATATCAGTAAATTGATTTGAAATTAAATCTAGATTATAGTGTGTTCATGGTTTAAAGGAGGTATAAGACAGGTTCGTCTGGAAATCTATAGGGGAGCCGGGAGGCCTATATTCAGCAGTGGGCATTATTCATACAGCTTTCTCTCTTCTGTGTCGCTGATATGATCTTGACGATAATGAAGACAAATAACTTCAGGATGCTCTCTCAAAAAATTGACCCGACCCCTTAGAAAAATAATAATAGTTTTCATTTTTATTTCAGAAAATTATATCTATGCTTAAAAGCAAAATAGACCCGGAAGGAAAATTTTATTATTATGTAACACGGAATTTTACAGAAAAGGTGCTAGAGAAACTCATGGTTTGTATCTGTATAATCCAAGTCCAAAGAGTAGGTATAATATATACTACGAAAATCCAAGTCATTCTAGGTATACAATTTGAATTTGTATTGAAAAATTAAATATTTTTTGTTAGAAGTGTTTTATTTATTCTTACCGCATACCGCGAGAATGAGCGGAGCGGTCGTATTTTTTTTTAATGAATTGAATGATGAGACGAACATGCCGTTCGCCTGATGGTAAGCGATACGACTACCCATAAACAGTAGCAACACCATCCAGTACCTTGAGTTACAAAGTACTGTGTGGCATTACACTGCGCTCGTCATTCTGAGACATAAGATGTTAAGTCTCTTGTCCAGTAGTTACACTGGCTACAATGTCCTTCAAACCGAAACAATAGTGCATGCACACTGCTGCTTGGCGGTAGAAATAGACATTGCGGTGGTACCCACCCAGAAGACCTCTTACATATGAGAGACCTACCACCAGTAGCAGTCATATTAGGCTGAGAATGGTCTTATGACTCTGAACGTAAACTTATAGGATCGTCGGGGTAGGTAGTGTAACGCTAGGACAACAGCTCAGGTCTATATTATAATATAAAAGACTCCCATCATTTGGGTAGAACAGCCTGATGCTCACTGTTGAGTTGTTAATCTAATCTCTGGAACATCACATGCAGTTAAATTAGACTTTGCAAACCATAGTAGGTATAGATTCTAGTAGCTCTGAAATCAGGCGAAAATCTTAATGCTCCATTATGTAGCAATGATGAATGATTTATTAAATCAGGAGTTAAACATTCCTTTCCTTTAGTAGAATCGCAAACTTGCATGGGCGTTTTGCGTCACACACATATTACACTAATATACGTACCTATTAAAAGAATTCTGCAAGTCATTATAATATATTCGTTCTCAAGACTAAACAGCTTATATTTATCATATTTTGAGGTCCATTAGAAGTCTATATATAGATACTAACTACATTCTATCGAATCTGTCGAAAAGCGCCTACTCATTTTTTATAGCAATATGACAAATCTACGTTTTTTGCTATTTATTACTTTTTTTATAAATAAATCGTTTTATATACCTATTTATCCCTTACCATCTAGTGGGAGTCCCTGTTATTCGTATAACGGTACACCATGCATATGTATTATCTTTTATTATGCTTTTTTCAATAAAAAAATAGCTCAAATTTATGCGTTGCTAATAGACTTTCGTAAGGGCACTTTTAAGTCTTCGAATGAAATTACTCATATGATTCAGGTCTATTCAGTCTGTATCATAAAATGATGAACCCTATACCAAGATATATTGAAATGGGACCACTTCGCGACCCTTATTTACTAAATAAAGAAGGAATCAAGGAAATACGATCCCAATTTTCAGAGAAATCAGTGTACATACATAAAAAAAAAATACAAACACACGAATTGATAACCTCCTCCTTTTGGAAGTCGTTTAATAATAAAATCCAACGCCACGGCTGCGATGACATCAGTCGTCGTATGCTTATTCTTATCTTAGACTTTGTTCTCCCACCCATTACTCACATCAATAATGTTTCCCTTAATACAGGTTGTGTCCTTGTGGCGGAAAGCTTTTGTAATTCCTCTCCCCAAAGTCCCTAATCCCTCACTTGTGAACCATTTTCACCCTATTTCTATCCTTCCTTTCCTCTCCAAGATGCTTGAAGCCTGTGTACACAAGCAGTTGTCTGACCATGTGCATCTAAATAGCCTCTTGAACCCTATGCAATCTGGCTATAGACCTCGGCACAGTACCGTTTCCACCCTACTTAAAATGACTGGCGATATTAGGGCGGGTATGGAAGATACAAAGTCACTGTACTAGCTTTGGTTGATTTCTCAAACGCCTATAAAACTGTCAGGCACGACATCCTTCTAGCGATCCTCTCTCATCTTTTGGTTTCTCTTATTGCACTTGAATGGTTCTCATCTTATCTTCAAGGGCGCCAGCAGTCGAAGCGCAGTGATTTACCTTATCTAATTGGTGCGACATCGGTTGTGGTGTGGACAAGGCGGCATATCCTTTGTTATTTTCTATATTTATTAACCTCATTACCCAAAACCTTCCGTGTGCATCTCATCTCTATGCCGATGACCTGCAGATTTATTCTCAGGGCGGAGTAGGTTGTCTATCCGAGGTAATAAATAAGGTGAACAAGGATCTGGCTCACATTAAAAGTTGGTCCGACTGTTTCGGACTCACTGTTAATGCAACTAAATGTCAAGCCATTGTTGTAGGCAGCTCGAGGATGATGAGCAGAGTGAACCTAATGACTTTTCCAGCAGTCATTTTTAATGGAACCGTCATCACTTGGTGCACCTCTGTTAAGAACCTTGGCATTCACATCGACTCCAACCTGAGCTGGTATTTCAGGTAACTTTTGGTTAATCAGAATGTTACCGGTGCTCTTTGTGCTCTCTACAGTTTAAAAAATTTCTTCCCACAAAAAAAAATAACAATGCTAGTACAAGCCTTAATTCTTCCTTTATTTGACTATGGTGATGGTTGCTTTTTGGATCTGAATGCATATCAACTTAATAATCTGGAACGTCTTCTCAATAACTGCATTCGATTCATTTTCAATCTTCGCAAATACGATCTATCGCTCTCCACTGAAGTGGTTACTAATTTGTGAGCGACGAAAATGACGTGCACTCTCTACACTATTTTCGCTTTTCATGTCTCCTTCTCAAGCTTCCTATCTATCTGTCCACTTCCAGTACCTCGATGGTAAACACAACAAGAAGCTTCGATCCTCAAATAATCTTCTTCTTAAAATTCCTCTACATACCTCTGACTTCATCCACTCTTCTTGCCAAGTTCAGTCCATTCTTCTGTGGAACACGCACCCTTCCGAAATAAGATCCACCACTACGTGGTTTGGTTTCAAAACAAGGGTTCGGAGACTCCTCCTTGATAATTTGGCAGAATCTCCTCAATAGGTCCGTTAATATCATATATTTAATATATGTATGTACTACGTATATAATATCTATATTTATGTTAGGTACCATATGTGTTGTTGTTTTTTTTCTATTATATCAGTGTGTAACTGTGTTATCTTATAGTATTATGTAAGTCTTATATTTATAAATATTATTAGTCTTTATTATGTGAATGTTTTGTCCACTAACTTCTCACGATGTATACACCTACCTTGTTTTGTCTCTGCACCAACTAACGGTTGACTGGTAGAAAATGCTTTCGGCATTAAGTCCGCCTTTATACTCTTTGTATATAAAGTGTAAATAGAAAAAAATTATCGCCACATCAGGCACAATTATCATTCAATTATCTTTCCATAATTGGTATATTACAGCATAACGTGCAGTCAAATATTCGGGTTTCTACACGACATTGAGTCACGTTAACGTGAAATAAATGGACGATATGTGTAATAAATAATTATTTCTATAGCTATATTAAGAGACTTGTGTCATCATAATTATTGTTCTAAATGATGATGATGATGATTGGTGGGTATTTTTTGTTTCTATTATAGCGTTCTACGTGTTGCTGGCAGTTTCTCCTCCGTGACAGACATATATCAGAATTCAGAATAAAATATCCTCTGTGTAATTATACCGTGATTAAAAGTAGCCTACATTATGTTAATCCAGCTTGTAATTATTTCTGTGGCAAATGTCACCCAATTCCTATCAGCTGTTTCTGCGTTTACTCTTAATAGTCTTGACCAATATCCCAACATCTTCACAAACTTTCCACTTATATTGTTAGGGAGATGGAAAAAAATGAGATAAAAATGACTCACCTATACTATGCTGTTTCCGTACATTCAACATCTTCAGCCAAGTGAGTATAGCAAAAATCAGTAGAGCCTATTAGAGTGGTAAAGGGTGATTACGCGGTCTACTAGCTAACAAATTCGACGTCAGGTTTTGCCACAGTCTTTGAAGCCTGACCTATCTTTGACCACGACCTTTTTCGTACGTTCTTGTCGAACGTGATCCACTTTTCATCACCAGTTATCAATTTCTTCAAAAACGATTCAGTTTCATTACGTCTCAATAAAGAATCGCAAATGAGTACACGGTTCATTAGGTTTCTTTCAGTGAGCTCGTGTGGCACCCAAATATCTTGCTTTTTTGTGTACCCAGTTTTTTTCAAATGGGTCAAAACGGTTTTGTGGACAATTCTCAGTTCTTCAGTTATGTCGTAACTACTGATATGTCGATCTAGCTCCATTTTAAAAAAAATGGCGTCGACTTTATTCGTAACAGGGCGACCAGAGAGAGGTGCATCTTTGACATCAAAATTTCCGGATTAAGAATGCTTTAAAAACCAAGTTTGTGCTACTCTTACTGACACTGCATTAGGACCATAAACGTCAACGTGTCGAATTTCTTCATTAGATTTACTCATCTTGAGTCTTGACAGAAAAAAATAAATAAATGAAAAATAGCCGATAACAACATTTTTCTAATTTGTTTCTTTTTTTGAAATGTAACCTTTTTAATGTCATCAAAAGCAGCCAAATACAAATAGTACAGCCAATGCGATTTTATTACAAGGTTATACATACTATAGAGAACGTGCACGAACTATAGGGGAATATAAAATATTTCATAATTTAGCAAAACTTATCCTGCGGTATTCCTATTGAATTAATTTATTTATTGCCTACATCAAATTCTGTTTTAAACTTATTACACTGGCGATCTGTCTCAGCTTCGCCTCGGTAGCAGAACATAATATGCTTTAATTTGGTTCTGCCGTAGTATCCTTTTTAGCGCGTTTCCTTTTTCGGGATAGGAGACCCGCTATATATTGTCCCGGGATAAAAAGTAGCCCATGTCCTTCCCAGGGCCTCAAAGATCTCTATAAAAGTCCTCGCTATTGCAACCGCGAAAATGTTTTCGGGATAATAAATATAAGTCCCGGTTTACATTTTTCCGGGAAAAAAGTAGCCTATGTCCTTCCCTGGGTCTCAAACTATCTCCATACTTATTTGCTCACGGTTCCACTAGCGTGAAACGCCTTTCCGGGATAAATGATCCAGTTTATATTTTTCCGGGATAAAATTAGCGTCTGTTCCAGGGCCTCAAGCTAAAGCTATCTTCATAACAAACTGCTCGCGGTTTCACCAGAGAAAAATGTTTTTCCGGGTTAAAAGTTCCGGTTTATATTTTTCGGAGAAAAAAGTAAGCTATATCCTTCCCAGGATTTCAAACAATCTCCATACCAAATTTCATCGAAATCCGTTGAGTGGTTTGGCCGTTACGGCTCTGCATGTGTGAAACGATTTCCGGGATAAAAGCCCCGCATTATATTTTTCCGGGATAAAAAGTAGCCTCAAACATTCTCTGGGTCCCAAACTGTATAATCCATATTCCATACTAAATTTCATTGAAATCCTCTTGGTAGTTTTTGAGTTTATCGCGTTCAGACAGACAGACAGACAGACAGACAGACGCGGCTGGGGGACTTTGTAAGGACGTAAGGATCATGGAGTTGTTTAAAAAAAAATGGTTACACTTTTGGTTGATGTCTCTTTTTTAGTGTGATCAAGTTAAAAGTGGTTCACTGCAAAATATAATTAGCCTTCTTATGACGAGTTTGTTTCGGAGTCATCTGTGTGTGATTAAAAAGGCCACTGCGAGGAACATCCCGTAATTACTAGACAACAACTAACAATTTGGCACGATATGTTACTACTGAGAAGTTGGCTTAGCGGTTGCCACGATATTATACTCTTACACGGCACTAAATTTGAATCGTGAGACAAGTAAGCTTACCATAAGCATCATCTCCAGGGAGTAAGGCGGATACATCGTCTTCGAGGAAAAAACTAAACTCTACTGCATCTGTGCCCGTACACCCCTCTTCGTTTGACTAACTTTGTTTGACTAATATACTCTGTTGCTAGTGTAGTTTTATTTGAACTTAATGAACCTAAAAACTCCGCGGTGGCCATCTTCGGCGCATTAGGGACGGCTGCGGGCTTCCTCGGACTAATGTCTAAGTTTTCGTCCGCAACCGCCCCTGCGCGGTGCCGCCTGGTGCGGCCCGTCTCCTGTTGTGGGGGGGGCTCAGAAGCCCCCGCGCACCGAAGGACGCTCTCAGCGTCAACGGCAGCGTGAGGCCTACCTGCCACGCTGCCGTCCATCACGGGGGTCGCAACAATGTGCTAAAACACACAAAACTAAGGACGGACAGCCCCCTGCCGCCCGCCCGCGACCCCCGGTGGCCCCTATTAGTCGCCTTTTACGACAGGCAGGGGATACCGTGGTGGAATTCCAACTTAATGAACCTGCAACATAATAGCTAATGCTGGAACTATACCCACTCGTACAATGTGTAAGATGTGGATGTTAAAAAACATAGTTTTTTCTTATGTAATATTCGTATCCTCAGGAATATACCAAAAAGAATATCCCTAAACACAGATGAGAAAGCCAATTAATATTTTTGTAAAATTATGAAACTAATCAATATTTGTCTCTTAGTAAGGGGGCTTTGTTTTGTTTATCAGTAATGGGATGCATCCTCAGAATAATACAATCAGGGACCAAATACAATAAAACGATGTAGTCGATTTGCACATTAATCCCTTTAAAATTCCTACGATGAAGATATTCAGCAGTTATAACGTATACTATCTAAACCATCGTAGTGGGCAATGTGTCGCCAGGGAGACAGCATACATCATTGTTTAACGTCGGATAAGACACATGGCCGGTGCCATAACTCGCTGCTAGCCGCTGGCCGCACCACTCGCATTATCCCAATAAACTGTCGTTACGGTAATACCGTTCGCACAAGCGACAAATTATGAAGATCCCGGCTCCCGACACCAAATGAATTCACTTATAGCGATTATACGTTCTTGTTATTCGCTGGACTAAGGCTTTAGTGGCGGTATTCAGTATGCAGCATAAGTATTAAAATATACGTGATTTTAGTCCTACTTATTCGGATAGGCATAAATGTGAAAGGTGGTGAAGATATTCTTATTTTAAGATTTTTGTAAGAAGTTAATGCATCAATTGTTGCATAGATTTAGACACACAGATTGACCACATCCATTAACCCAAAGCTATTTTTAAACCGTAGAGATTCATAGAGAAAGTACCAATCCGGAAAGGATATTCACGTGGGTGGAAAATATTAATAACCACATGAACAACTTTAAACTTGCAGATATTGATAAATGTTCTTAGTATAAACGGGTTTTTTTAATACATCAATGTATAAACGTTTCGGATTAAATACACACACTTATTTTCGCAATAAACGATAGGATCACTTCGCGTGTCTTTCTGCGTCTCAACAACTGTTTATTATGAGTACCTGAATAAATAAACATATAACGTGTAAGACAAGTAATAAGATCATGTAGTAGATTTAGAAGCATGTGAGAGTCGAGCGCTAGAAGCTACGTAATACCAGCATCGTCTATTTCTCTTGCCATGCTCTTCATTGTGTAATTTCTACTATATTCTTATTAAAAGGGCATTGAAGATGGTCTATTAGTCATTATGAGACTTAACGTTTGGTGAGTCGGGAAAATGCGCGCAATCCAGAACACGACGCATATGTCGCACCTTTAGGACGAAAACACAATTCAAAAAAATCAAAAATTGGGTTATCGTCATAAAATGACTAAAAACTGGTCCCTTTTTTATGAAAATGTAATAAAAAAGGGACCGATATAATAGTTTTGTCCTTTTCGCGCTTGAATATGGCGGTGTTTGAACTATTGTTGTATTGAAAACTTCGTTTTAAGTAATTTTATGACGATAACTCAATTATCGATTTCTTTGAATTGTGTCGTTTTCATCCTAAAGGTGCGATGTGGTTCACAATTTCCGAGTGTTAACACCTTGCGTACGATGGTCTTTACCCGGGCGGATACATAATATACCACCAACTAATTGTAAATTGTAACGTAGGATATACGACGATATAAGATGTAAGGGTGTACTTGTAGCGTACATACATATGGAAATGCACAAGGGTTGTAATAGAGAGCATAATTGCCGACGTACGTCAGAGTATTATGCAAAATGTGTTGGATTGCAATCGTAGAAGTAATTAAGGCTACCACTGGAGCTTTCGTTTGCGGGTAACTTGGACTAATTTTTAAATAATAATATTGACATAACGATATGAAGAGAGCGACAGCGTGGCGCGGCGACAGCTTGTAGACTGTGCCGTTAACCCAATTGGCGACGAGACTTCGGGAAATGCTAATTTTATAGCCATTCATCCTTTGGTGTAGACATTAGGTAGAACCGAAAATGAACTTACACAATAGTATAATTTGTTACGTTCATATCAGATAAGGTTCTTACTAAGCTTAACTCGAGTAAAATGTGCTCAAAATTTTCTGATAAATAATTGTAACTTTTACTTGCGTAAAACTCTCCTCGCATTGAAACATTATCTAGAATGAATTTACCATAATTAGATTGTCTAATACTTCGCTACTTTATCTATATTAGAAGTTAGAAAAATTTAGTCTATTATGAGTCCGAAACATTTTGGCGAAATCCACTGCTATTTTTTAAGCAAAAAACTGGTTTTTATTTAATACAATATATTTTAATATAATTTAATATGTTATTAATAGGTAAATTACTTTTCAAGTAAATAATGCTTACAGACGAAAGCTCCGATTGGGGTAAAAATAACTTGATTTAATTTCACTACCAGCATTGGGATGCGCTTTGACTGTTAAGAAGATCCAATTCGTTGTAGGTTCTCGACTTTTCCAAGAAGTATTTTTCCGTTCAGTTTAAGTACCTTTTTGAAGCCATATACCAAATTGGAAAGCATTCTGAACAAAGTGGTGCGTTACGAAGGTTCGTTAAACCCTTGAAAAGCATAAATACATGTGTGGTGGGAAACTGTTGTAATTCATAAATTCCAAATAGGTGATTTTGTACCGAACTTTTCAAAGGCGGGTTGATAGAAAGTTCGGAGACGTTGTGACCTTTATTCTGTTTTACCTCTCGACAAATTAGTAGATTTAATTTTTAACACCTATCATCAACTCTATCTGGATCTTAGTATTGCTTATATAATATTATAAACGCGAAAGTTTGTAAGTATGGATGTATGGATGTCTGGATGTATAGATGTTTGTTACTCTTTCACGCAAAAACTACTGAACGGATTGCGATGAAATTTGGTACACGGGTAGATTATGTCATGGATTAACACATAGGCTCCTTTTTATTCCGGTAAATATAAAGCGGGACTTTTATCCCGGGAAAACTCATTCACGCGGGTGGAGCCGCGGGCAAAAACTAGTTAAATATATTTTGATAGAGTTTAAATGTTCACTTTTCGGCAGATAGTGCCTTTGCCATTCGTACTGTGTTTGTCCGTGAGCGATGATGGCTGCTTATCATCAAACTGTTCGTTAACTCATGTTTTTTTTATAAGCGCCTCAGAAAGTGTCTCTACTGCAGCTGATGGTAAGCGGAAACAGGTCCAGATAGAATTTCGAGCGATGATTATCGCTTGTCAGTCGATATAATTATGCCGGCCTATTTTAACCGGTTATACACAGGCTGATCCTAGAACGCGGCACACTAACGTAAGCCACAATGGCTGGTTTTAATACCTTATATGCAGTGGTCGCTATCGGGGTGGATACGAAATATATCCTTCCATCAGCAAATCATTATCATCATCAAATTCAAATTCAAATCATTTATTAAGTAATTAGGCCCCCAAGGGCACTTTTAGACGTCATTTTTACAATTTTTTATCATCTAAAGATTCTACCAGTGCTTCGGAAAAGCCCACTGACCTGAGAAGAAGCACCAAGAAACTCAGCGTAGGTCTTTAATTGTTATATTTTTTTATATATATATATATATATATTTTACAAATTGCATGTAACAATATAAATTCAATTTCAAAGATGTATATTAAATGCGAAAATTAATGGAGAGTACCTAAGTCAAATAACCAGCTACATGTTTAATTTTAAGTAAACAATAAAGTCAACCATCAAACAGAGCAGACCAGTCCACGCAAGCAGCACCCGTTCACGAATATGACGCATATGCCAGCCATCGGCCTCCTCAACCATGTAGCAGGGAAGTGACCGACCCGGCACACGACGCCGCCGCAAGCACAGACGTTAAAACAAGCAATACTACTCAGATTGTGGCTAACCAAGACAAATGAGATGCAACAAAGGGGTATATCAAATGACTAACGTAGTTTGATAAAAAATATACTCTTAGGACTATCCGGGAAATTCGCACATATCCATCTGTCACAAATCACTTAAGCTAAATACAATCGATCATATCCTTGCGTAGCGAGCAACTATTCCCATGGATTTTTGTCATTAAAATACGCGTCAACAGTATAGTAACTTTTTTTTAACAACTTGTTTTTTATAAATTGCTTAAATTTGTTCAAGGGTAAATTTAAGATAGTTGGTGGTATTTTATTATAAATTTGTATACCCAGTCCCACAAACGAACAACGTACCCTGTGCAATCGGTGACCTGGTACTGTTAATTTATCTTTATTTCTAGTATTAATATTATGATGATCGCTATTTTTACTAAAACATTCAATGTTTTGTTTTACATACATCATCTTAGTAAATAAAAAAAGTAGAGAAAGTAAGTGTTTTTACAAGGCTATTTTTGTTTTCATTAAGCGTTCTCGGGATCAGATGATGATGGAAGATGTGGATGATGGTGGTTGTGTATTTAATTTAGAGTTTAGGTGGATGAGACGTGGGCGGCGGTGCGTGCGAGCGTCACTGCGTCAAATAGCCCCGGCTTTATTTTGCACGCGAAACTAACCGCAAAACATGTTACTCTCTGACACCTGAATTCAGCTTGAACACTGCTGAATGTTTTATTCGAACGTGCCACATCTCTCCGAAACTATTTACGTGGTGCGTAAAACCTTGATTTATATTCTAGCATTAAATATGTAGGAATCCTAAAATTGACAAGCGGAAATTCGGAGGTTTCTCTACTGGAGATACTACAATCACTTCAATGCCGTTGCTGCGATTTTTGGTACTCTTTTGTGATAGTCCAACTCAACAAATTGTATGCGTATATGTGCAAGCTGTATACCATAAGTTTCTTAATAATAACTTGTCATATCAAGATAAAAGTCCTGTCACTCAACTATAACAATAAATAGTTGCTGTACTCGGACTTGAGGGATTTTGTATTTAATTCTATTTATATAAATAGTGATTGGATCGTCCAGGACATAAGCATATTACTGAATAGCGAAAAAAGAATAGAAGAATGTATTTATGTAATACTTAAGAAAAATAATATTGCTTGAAGACTTTAATGTTTCTGTCAAGGCTTTAGCCAAGTTATTGAAAGTATTGTGATAAGTAGGTAGGGTAGGAGGCGTAAGAAGTTACTGTAAATTATATTATTTTATGATTTTCAGTACTGACGTGTCAAAATAATGTACTTAATATTCTTAAAAACATATTTCATTCAAAATAAAGAAACATTATTCGAAAATATGCATCGTTCAGTAATTGTAACAGCACAGTGATACATTTTTCGTTTCCGTAATTGCTATGATAAATCTTTGTATTGTTCTGTAGGAGAGCGTAAACATGGATTATAAAGTATCTCATTCATTTCGATCTCGGCTGGAGTGTATTGCGGCCTGAAATTCTCGTCCAGTTGCTCTTGTTGGCATACAGTTAAAAACCACAAATCACACCGAACTGTCCAGGAATTAAACGCTCACAGAGTGCCCGTGACAGCGCTATTTATACATGTTTGCTATCCAAGCTATATTTATGCACATGTCTGTAGAAGCGCAACCCTTACGTTGAACAACAAACAACAACTAATGTTATTCTGTGTTAAATGGAGATATTGTAACTTTTTATATTGGCTATTGCATCCCATAAGCAATCAGTCGCTTAGGTACTATATTTTACTTAATTTTATTTTAATTTTACTTATATTATGTATATATTCAAGATAGGTATTTATTTTATTAATTGCTATATTTACTTTTATGTACGTTTATATATGTATGTTTCATTTATATCAAGTGACCTTGTTGCACCTACCTTATTTATCTCTGCACCACCCACACACACACACAGGTTGACTGGGAGAGAATGCCTTTGGCATTAAGTCCGCCTATATACTTTTGTATATAAAGTGCAAAATAAATAAATATATTATTTGCCTTTATCGTTATTTCAATTTACTGTTTTAGTGCATATTTTATTAAGCGATAATAAACAGCGAACACATAAACTGATGTTAACAGCTACACGTTGGTATCGGCTTCAGAATAATGCGCTTTGATTTGACAGCCGACCCGCCTATTAATCATATCGATATTGGCTTGCACTAGGTGACGAAATATTCGCGTCGAAAGGACAGGGTTAACACGAACTAGATTTTCTAGTCGCTGTATGAATAACGGACTTTGTATTGCAAATTTGGCTTATTTATTATGCGTCCATCAAACAACAGCGATCATCAACAAAGGGTATCTGTCTGCTTGATGGAATAATAAAGCCTTAGGGTAAATAATAAATATACATTACAGAATTTGCTTGCTTGTAATATAATGTAAATATCCTACAAACTGTTTATGACAGGTAAATGTTTACTTTTATCATTTATTTTTGTTTCATATTGTAATATCGGATTCGCGGCTCCATACTCGCGTATTCGTAATGTAAGGTAATGTTTTCTAAATTCCCTCATATTTGGTAATGATTACGAACAAAATATAGAATGTCGTGCTCAGTGTTATACGTTATAGATATAGACTGTTATACGTTAGGGCATGTCAAAATACGTTTAAAAATAAATGTGCACTCACCTTTAGGAGCGTCGTCTACGTGTCAAGAGATTAGGTGAAATAAATGTGCAGAAATTAAAGGGATTATGATTAAGGTGAGAAATTCTCAGCAGTTGGTGCAGTGTAATCCAAGAAGCCCCATTACAATATGTTATGTTAAAAATTAGGTGTAATAAATTCTGGCCAGATTACTTAGTTCTAGTAGTACTACAGTAATTTAATGTTATTATTTAATATTATGCTAAAAAATAATTAAATAAGTAGTAAAACTTTTCCTCACTATTCCTGCTTACTTAGAAAAAACTTCAATAAAGTACAAACGACCTTTAACGTTAATTTTTTATTCCAACCTTACGCCCTTGGGGGATGAGAAGGTCTAAAGATAAATTACGTAATATATTTGAAGTAAGCAAGTCTTTCCGCAGGTACATGCCCGTTTAAAAATTAGATATTCCTATTTCATTTTAATATTGTTTTTGTGTTACCACAATTATTTTTCAGCATGGAAAACTTACAGCTAATAATTATATTAGGAATAGCAACAATTTAGGTGTCAAATACTGGTGGTAGGTCTCTCATTATGTAAGAGGCCGTCTGGGTGGGTACCACCGCAATGTCTATTTCTACCGCCAAGCAATAGTGTGCATGCACTGTTGTGTTTCGGTTTGAAGGACATTGCAGCCAGTATAACTACTGGACATAATGAGACTTAACATCTTATGTCTCAGGATGACGAGCGCAGTGGAATGCCACACAGTACTTTGTAAGTCAAGGTGCTGGATGGTGTTGCTACTGTTTATGGGTGGTCGTATCGCTTACCATCAGGCGAACGGCATGCTCGTCTCGTCATTCAATGCTATAAAAAAAAATTGCCAATAACAAGTTTTCACTTATAGCATTATATTACAAATAACCGCGTTATAATGTAAATAGCAAACGATATCTCTTAATTTTGAAACACAGTTATCGTCCCAGCCTTAGATACGACTGCGACTCATCACCTAGCCATTAAGTGCTCAAATTGCCTTCACGGGAACGGTTAAGCACGTCCGGTGCCATTTCATTGCGGCGAGTGGTTACAACTGTATGACAGCACGTAGAGGGCTAGCGGCTTTCATTTCGCGGCGTACACCGCAGTTCGGCGTACAATACCGTGACTGCATGTCATCAAAAGTGATAGCTATACATATCCTACTAATATTATAAACGCGAAAGTTTGTAAGTATGGATGTATGGATGTTTGTTAGTCTTTCACGCAAAAACTACTGAACAGAATTCAATGAAATTTGCCACACGGTAGATTATGTCATGTCCTATTAACACATAGGCTACTTTTTATCCCGTGAAAATATAAAGCGGGACTTTTATCCCGGTAAAACTCATTCACGCGGCCGGAGCCGCGGGCAAAAGCTCGTATACTATATTACACAGTAGATGATTTTGTTTTTATTATTTAAAAAGTTTTTGCCCGCGGCTTCGCCCGCGTGAATGAGTTTTCCTGGGATAAAAAGTAGCCTATGTGTTAATCCAGGACATGATCTACCCGTGTGCCAAATTTCATCGAAGTCCGTTCAGTAGTTTTTGCGCGAAAGAGTAACAAACATCCATACATCCAGACATCCATACTTACAAACTTTCGCGTTTATAATATACGTAGGATTTAATCGAGGCAGTTTTTGGGGTATAATAATATCAGAACACTAGAGTTGTCATGTACAATAATTGTTGATGATTTTATTTTTTAAATACCTTTGCTAGCTCGAAAATCACCAAAAGTTTTCTAGGATTAAAGCATTTAATTTACTGCGTTTATATAAACAATAATATGATTCTGTGATTTACGTTATAAAAAGTGAAAAATCTTTGTAATCATAAAAAAATATATGTTTTCATAGAAATAATCCGATCCATTCGTTATTAAATGTGTGAAATCACAGGTCATTGGATAACGAGTAATTAAAGTTTACATAAGTCAATAAATTAATAATTGGGCTGAAAGAAACTTGGTGTGCTCAACAGATCGAAGCGATATTTCACGTCGGGCCATTGCCTGCAACTTTATAAGGCGCAGGTTCGGCCCCACATGGAATATTGTTCCCATCTTTGGGCAGGGGCTCCCAAGTACCAGCTTTTCCCTCTTGACCGTATTCAACGTCGGCCAGCTCGTATCGTCGACGACCGTATTCTTTCCGATCGGCTTGATCCTTTGGCTTTGCGTAGAGATGTAGCATCGCTCTGCATTCTCTATCGCATTTACCACGGGGAATGCTCTGAAGAATTGTTCGGACTTATCCCTTCTGCTGAGTTCCATCACGTACATCGCGGCAGAACTCCAAATTCCATCCACATCACCTCGGAGATTGGCAATCCACCACTGTATGTTTTAGACGTCATTTTTTGCCACGTACTACTAAACTATAGAACCAATTTTCGCCAGCAGCATTTCCGGAAAGATACGACCTGGCGACCTTCAAAAAAAGAGCGTATTCCCACCTAAAAGGCCGGCAACGCATCTCTGTGCCCCCTGGTATTGCAGATGTTCATGGGCGGCGGTGATCACTTACCATCAGGTGAACCGTATGCTCGTTTGCCCACTATATAATAAAAAAATCTACATAATAATTTCCCGTTTCCGATATCTTTTATGAACTACTAGACTTCTGCTCGCGGCTCCACCCGCGTGAATGAGTTTTTCTGGGATAAAAGTCCCGCTTTATATTTCCTCGGGATAAAAAGTAGCCTAAGATGTTACTCGCTGATAATGTAGCTTTATATTGGTGAAAGAATTTTTCAAATCGGTCCAGTAGTTTCGGAACCTTTTCAATGCAAACAAACAAACAATCAAATCTTTCCTCTTTATAATATTATAGAATAGATTAGTATAGATATAACTACCTACGTATTAGACTAATGGCATGTTGGTAATTAGAATTTTTGTATTTCATAATAAGCTGTAGGTATTTTAAATGAAGTTCCAGTATGAGATGAGCTCATATTACTTTATCTTTTTTGGCTTAGATACTGCGACCCCATTTTCACAAAAGTGCAGAATGGAACCACTATAATTTGTGTCATTGTGAGAATATGTTGTCAACCTATCATCACATGGCAGCGACTATATTGGGGAATAGGACTTTTTAAAAACAATCTGGAGTTTGGACTTACAAGTAATATTCTCTGTGCATACCTGCTCTAAGAGATCAGCGTAGCCAGCTGAGTTAGTGTAATGATATAGTTTTATAATTTTTAGGTAATTTAATATATGTACTTATACCACAGGTATATACATATATATATATATATATATGTTTTTAGTCATGTCTTAGCAATTTAGTTAAATATAATGTAATACGAAAATATAAATACGTAATAATACGTATAATTACGTATAATACGTAAAATATAAGACGACTTGATAAAGGTCGCAGGAACACGCTGGATGCGGGCCGCTTTTGACAGATCCGTCTGGAAATCTTTAGGGGAGGCCTATGTTCAGCAGTGGACGTCGTGTGGCTGATGATGATAATGTAATATTCTGGGGTACTTTTTGATGATACTCGATGGTTGCAAGAATTTCGCCAGTCTATCTTATTGTCTAGAGTGCAAATTTATAATTTCAAATATTTTATACTGTCTCTCCGACATCTTTGGTTTTGATATCGATTGAATGATTAAAAAAGTTATGAATTAATAATTATTATATTTATATGCTTCTCTTTATAAACCTCTGTTCAGATATAATAATACTTATAACTTGTGGTATATTTCAAAGAGAGTTAGCTTTTATGGGGCTTCATTGGAGTTGTGGATAATAGAATAATTTAAAGAAGTTTAATTACTTCGCCCGGCTTTTAATGACATTCAGTGAGTGGTTGAACCCTTAATTAATGCAACTGGAACTTCTGATGATTTCAATTGTAACAGAATATAACGGATGGGATTGAAACGAATTTCATAACTTTATTCATATTTGTTAAATATTAGTGGCGACGAAATTTACATAAATGAAGAAATCTTACTTGTAACCTAACTAAACCCCCCGTCCACCAACCTGTATTAGGAACGTGATGGATTAAAGCCTTAACTTGCGAAACGCGCACGGCTATTTCACCTAAATTAATGTATACTTACACAAGTAATTAAACACCTGCAAGTTTATTCTAAAATATTAAATTTAAGTGAGTAATGGACTCTTGTTGCTAATTTTTGGGTTCAGTAACTAACCTAAAAACATCGAGATAAGTTTTAATTGGCCTTGCGGGAGCACCTTACCGGAATCACGGGAGCAAAGTTACTAGTTGAAGTGACGTAATATAAATAAATGTCTTATATCTATTTTTTTTTACCTTGTCTCCATCCATAGATTGTAAGCCAGAATTATTTCTGAGCTATAACATCGACCATTCCTTAATCAGGCAGGCCGTTCGAAAGTTCTAAACGATGCAAATCATACAATAATTCGTTTATATATTCTTTTAATATGACAAAAATGATAAAACGTGTGTTCCGGCCGAATGTTATTGATACCCAGCGTGTCCAGAATAGGCTTTTTTTTAAATGGGAGCTAGTTATTTAAGCAAAAATAGGAGGTTATGTTCCCTTAATTCCAGATTTTTTTGTATTGAATATTATGTTCAAATCATACTTATTTTTATAAATTACAGAACGAAACATTTCTAAATGCTTTTGGAACTGAAACAGCGCGGTGGAGCAATTTTTAAAAGAAGAAGAAGCTTTTATTATTTTTGTCGATTTTCACATAACCAGGGAATGTAAGTACTTAGGTACTATTCTTGGGAACATTATATAATTTCACACCATTTAATTTATTTATTTTTATGTTTTGGAGCATCCAGATACACAGCGATACATTATCAACAAATTAAATGTTATTTTTCATCTTTTTAATGAACGTTGTACGTCAATGCCAAGTATCGATGGGCTGAAAATTAGTCAGATTACGCCACTAGATGGCAGTGCTTACGACGTGCACGTTCCCTATAGTGCAAAACGCTCGAATAAATCAGTACCTAACCTTAAATATAGTCTGTGGCTAATGGCGTTGATGATGAGTGAGTAAAATTGTTGTATTTCTACCTACGACTTAGGTACCTTTCCGAGAGTAGAGATAGGCGTAAAGCTGAGTTTATGGTATCATTGTATAATTTTTAAATTAAATCTTGTTTCTCTTGTGTTATTGTAAACATGTATAACAGTTTATGGTAAATTCGATGCTTACAAATAACAATATATTAGTTGGTGATCTTGCTCTATATTTTTACAACAATATATTACTTATATTGCCCAGTTTTGCCTCATTCACTGCCTCGGTGGCGTAGTTGTATTACGGTACGACTGCAAGGCTGAGGTCTCGGGTTCGATCCCCGGGTCGGGCAAAGTGATATTGGATTTTTTACTATTCAGTATCAGCCCGGAGTCTGGAATTTGTGCCCGGTATGGCGATAGGCTCGCCCCCTATCACATCATGGGACGAAATACGCTTGGCGAAAAGTGGGTGCACTAGTTACGCCTCTGCCTACCCCTTCGGGGATAAAAGGCGTGAGCATGCGTATTGCCCAGTTTTATAGCTGACGTCGAAACACCGAGAAATATAAAATGAAAGTGAAAGCAATTTAAATGTCATTTTATTTAGAAAGTGTTTACCCACGATACACAGCCGCCCATGGCGCTTGGTTTAGCTGCAGTATAATTTTGTAGTGCTCCTCAAACATCGCCTCGTTAACATGAAAACTTTGTTACTTTATTCAGCGGCACTTTCCCTTCTGTCCAAATTTTACACGAAACATGTTTAATTTTAATAAATTCCCTTCTCTAATTGTGATTATATTAGGTCCTTACATATGAAATTGGCGTTTTGTATGGGAGGAATACAAAGTCAATGCATACCGAAAGCCTATTGTCTTAATAAGAATGTGAGATAAATCACTCATTTGAATTATACAACTATAACTATAACTACAACTATACATACGAGTGTATTTCTGTATTAAATGAAATATTAAGTATTCTTATATTACAAGTTATGTAATGATATTTCTTGTTCCTTTTGATATATCACTCATGAGAATATGCCAATGTATTAATGAAAGTCGTATGCATTACTTATTTGGGAGAAGGGTAGTCTTCGAGATACGGTTACCCGCAGGCTACAATCGAATATATACTCCAAGGCCGTGCTAACAATAGCATTATAAACCTAAGGTTCGCTTGCCTTCGGCAGTTGGCTCCTCTCGGTCTGGGCGGGAAAGTTGTAACTAAATTGGATTGCTGCTTCCAAGAACTTACACTAAGCGAGTAAGTCACCTACGTATTTTGTGAATATAAAGCATTGTACAAAATTTAAAACCCATTAAATAACGTTTGTAAGTTCTTTATATTACATTTATCATTTTTTAACATTCTAAAATAATAGATAAAAGGTTACAGACTCATAAAGGTTAAAAGTGCAATAAAGGGCTTAGAACAAGGCCTTTTCTTACTTATATTATAAATGCGAACGCTTGTGAAATTGTTTGGATGCTTGTATGTTTGTTAGAAGTAAACGTAGACACATCTAAACGGGTTTGGATGAAATTTGTCACATGACTAGATCATGTCCTGGATTAACATATAGACTTTTTATCCCGGTAATATGCTCTAATGAAAAAATATTGATATTTTTAATCTATCTCTCTAAGTAGGTGGCGCTGGCGTCGTACTTTGTTTTAGGGACTTTTGTAACGGAAAAGGCTTTTCACGCGGGCAAAGCTGCGAGCAACACCTCGTATATTATATTCTAAAAATAATAAAGATTATCAGAAGCAAAACAGTCTACATGCCTGTCCTTGATGTTGTTTTCAAACCATGTCCCCAATAATAATTAGATGTTGCGACTGTTGTAAAAATATCGCTTTTTCCGGCATAAGAAAAAACAAATACGTTGAGCCATTGATGTATTAGTGTTTTTTAATACATCAATGCGTTGAACATAAAATATTTATACTTTAAATCATTTTAATACGTAACTTGTAAATACTGCAAGGTATAATAAACAATTAATTTTAAAGATATTAGTACCTATTCTTTTCTTAAGCAATCGGACCCTTTAAAAGTAACTACCTATAGATTTTGTCGCTGCTTAAATACGCAATAATCTACCCGTTCGATGTTAAAACTTAAAATGTTATCGAGCAACGTTACAAACTTGAAAAACCTTGTTAATAATATTAAGTTGTATTAATCTCTTTGCGAAAGCAGTGATTGATTTTTTTGTTCTATGTTTTTAAATGGTTTCATAGAAATATGTATTACTTACATAGTATTGTTAACGATTGACTTGCAAAATAACGTTTTTTTCTGCTGACGTGAGCTAGAATTTTCGTATACGTTATATATATCTCCGATGATATTCGCCAACGTAGGCCACGTTGGCGAATATCAGAGATTCCTTCGGAATGATTCAGCAAATAAATCAAGATCTCATTCACAAATTACATCTTTATAAAATAAGAACGCGCAATGTTAATTTTTACTACTTATATAATAATATGTAGAGTAAAGGACAAATGCATAATTCACCATAGTATTATTTAACAACCATTAATAATGTTAAAAATAAATAAATTTATACTTAAGTTGATAAATGAATCCGAAACGAAAAGGCTGTTTGAAAAGTTTTATAATTATATTCCCTATCACACTTTTAACAGCCGTGCTCTTTCTCGAAGTAATCTAATTCTTCTCGCCAAATAATCCGATTTTATTTCGCTACAGAAAAAGTATTCTTTAGGTAAAGTCCCTTTTGAAGATTCCATTTGGAGGATCTACTTCGTTGCCTAACCATTACCTTTATTACAACCTTGTGGTCTTCAGCTATCCTAGCAATATTACTCATAAATTGAATGAAAAAGATTTTACTGCAGTTACGAATTTGACTTATAGGATGTTATAGTATTTTTTTAAATTAATTTATCGGAGCTTTTTATTAGAATTCCGTGGCAAGGGAAGGAATATTGTTTCTCATCGTGTTGTATGTTTGGTACAGAGATTTTATTCCAGAGGCTATGACTACAGCGCTGCAAATTTCATTTCCATGGTAATCAATAGTTAGAGACGGTAACAAGTGTGTATCTACTAGTGATGTAACGAATGTCCAATGTCCAATATTCGCGAATGCGAATATTTGACTCCAATATTCGCGGAATGCGAATGCGAATGCGAATATTGGATTTTTGTTTGGCACCAAAAGATTTTATCGTGCAATGTGACCCCACTGAATCTGATAGTAAGCGTTGTGAAGCCCAGATAGAGTGGCCTGTTTGAAATATGTCAGCAATATTCGTTCTCTTACGAGTCTCTCATTTCCAATTTGATTGCGCAGAGAAACACCGAACATCTTCATAGCTCACTCAGAGACTGTGATCGGTCTTTGGTGGCCCATAGTCAGAGGCCACGTCTCAAAGCCGTACGTTATCACTGGTAACACTCATTGATTGAAGATTTTTTTCTTTAAGCACTGAGGTATTTTAGATCAGAGGACCTTGCCTAGTTTCCCGAACGCTGCTCAACCGAGCTGGTTTTGACCTCTATCTTGAAGTTGGTCTTACCTAACTGGACCACTTTTCTTAGATAGACAGATTCGTCGACAACTTCGAGTTGCGTTCTGAACACTAATTGGCATATGCACAAAATGAGCATTGGACAAGATTTTGGTCTTGTTCATTTTAAGGCCTACCAGGTGGGAAACTCCGTTGAGGTCTTTGAGCAAATGAGCATAATGCTATGATTCTCAAATGATTCTGACAAGACTCGTCATTGAAGCTAATTCTAAATCCTTTTTTATCAAAATGCTTGAAGATCTCATCCAACGCGGCAGTGATTAATTTCGGAGAAATAAATTCTTCCGGTCTCACGCCTGTGTAATGGAATAGCCTTCGTCCTCTGCTCTTGTACTTGGACTGACATGGTGGCGTTGTTGTACAAGCACCTCAGCACTTTAATGTACCAATAGTCAATGTGGCCCTCAACACTTTGGAGGCTTTGTTCCGCTCGATCGTCTTCTTGATGCTTTCAACATTGTAAGCACGGACGTCGTGTCAGGAGGATTTTCCTGTCTGTCAATCGAGCTTCCGATATGCTTCAGCGTCCTCCAAAGACTGCAACGCCATATACAGCGTGTAAAAGACAGCCTACCGATTTTTTTAAAGTAAAGTAGTATTTTATGCCTATATTAAAATAAAGATATCCGTGTGTACCGGATATGTGTGCATAACAATGTCATAATTCTTGAGACAGCAATGTATGCGATCCATTGCGTAGTTATCGAAATCTACCTACAGTAGCCGGCGCGGGGCACTGCGCGAATAGGTTCTTAGGTTAAAGCACCGCGGCGTGATACGAGGATTAACACAACTCAACTCGACAAAATACTGTCGACGGCACTGTCCACTTTACGATTAAATTCCATTGGGCTTACCTACATCAAGTCCTCTCGCTTCTAATTAGATAAGGTTCGAAGTGGCCGCCACCAACTCGTTCGCAGATACGAGCCCGTCGTAGCGTCTCGGCATGAAGCCGGAACATAAAGCTGGGGTCACGAACACATTCTGTATGCAGTTTCGCAAAAACTCCTAAAATACGTTCTCGCATTTCTTCTGCGGTATTGCACTCACTAGTAAATACACTTTCTTTTATGTAAATACTGGCCCACACATTTACACTCCACCGAGTCTGAATCCTCTTTCTTGGATGGCAAAAGGATTTTCGTGTGCCCGTATGTGGGAATTACGTCTGTTCCACATCCCATATCTTGTGAATGTGGACTCATCAGTCCATATCACGTTGCAGCGAAGATGGGAATTTCGCGCCGCTGGTCTTGGAACCAACGACAGTACGACACACGTAGACTTCTGTTAGCGAAGAGCAGTGCTTGTACCTTGCGAATGTAATACGCTCGCTGCTGGTCTTTCCGTAACACTTTATGCATATTCGTATGCGACAATCTACATTCATAACCGATACGTATCACACGAGCAGCCGTGCGTATTCCCAACCGTGGGGTTGCGCGTATTACAGCCAGAATGTGGTTTTCCGTACGACTTCACAAGGGTCTTCCAGACCCTTCTTGTCTGGGTACTACCGGCTGGTTATCCAAAGTACGTTGATACGCCCGAGTTATTACACGCTTATCAATTGGGTGCCGATTATAAGGATACTTTTTTTCATAAAGTCAAAGAGCTTGTTGCTCTTTGCCTCGAGCTTCACCGTAACACATTATCATTTGTCCATATTCACGTGCACTGAAACTGTTAAGGTATTTCACTAATCCGCTCGCGAGACATTAAAAAAACACTTGTTCTTACTGGAAATCCTGAGAAAAAAACAAACCCAAAAACCACAAATCCTCATTAATAAGAACGTCAGGAAAAAATACGATCCGCACAAGACGAAAGGTGCGTCGGAACTAACAAACAAACCGCCGGGCGCCGCGCCACCCGCCAGGGGCCAAAAGTAGGTACTTGCGAGTCGCACGCGTCGCTCAAAGAAATTACCTAGACCTATAACATTTGGATCGGTCATTTCCATTAAATTTATTTGCGTCTTGAAGTACCTAATAACGAATAATTTGCTGGATCCATATTTGGGCATTTACTAAAGAGGATTCCCTGTTTCGTCACAAATGGAAAGATTTTATTGCTTAGTGCACCCAAGTTTTGTGTGGTGATGTGGTAAGTATGGTAGTTCATCACATTTAAGAGTTTTGGAAAATTGTGATATTCCTTCACAGTTAATACTAGCTAACAAAGCTATTTTTTTTAAACTCCTACAACTGATATTGTAAATACTTTAAATGTTTAATAAAAAATGATTAAAAGAAGGCTTACTTTAGTACTCATAAAAATCGTTATTTCATTATTCTTTCGTAAAAAACACAACTTCGCGTTCATAGTTAATGAATTGAGGAGTGAAATTAAATAAGTCCAATCCACATTTTCTATAATCCGAAATTCGCAACGCTCGTCGCTCGTAGTCAAAGGACGCCGCGCGCGTCGGCGCGCCTTTGGGCCGGCGCGGCGGCCGGCCGCCCGGCGCGGCGCAGCGAGGCCATTGCACGCGGCGCGCGTGGAGCTGTATACCTATTTCAAAACAGCTGACTGGGGGCGCGTGCGTACATTTTATCTTTTCTACATACATTTCTGTTATTATGAAAATAATGTACTTCTTGTTATTTTAATGAAAGTGGGGTTGTGTTAGTGAATAGTATCGATTTTATTGCGTTATCATTGAAAAAAAATTACAAAAATTCATGAAAAGACCGACGAAAAATTCAAACGCAGGGGGTATCAGAATCATGTACTGAACACCTGGTATCAGTTTTCGGTAGGCTGTCTTTTACACCCTTTATAGACGTTGGTAAATTAATCATTTCAATTTAAGAAAAAAGCACTAATTGTGGTAAAAAAAAATATAACTAGTCCATTCCGGTTAAGTAAATAGTGAGTCATCAGTGCAACTAAAGGATTTAAAAGGTATACTGACACTGAAGGAAAAACATCAATAATTTATAATATTTTAAAAGATTTTTATGTGTTCGTTATATTCTCATAATATTTTCCAATAATTATATAAACTAATAATAGATTAAGTATAGAGAAATCTCGTATAAATAATAATATAAATCCTATCACGTTGTGATCTCGATAAAAAAATAATTTTAAGTACTTAAGTGCGTTTAGAAAGTTGAAAGTTTATTGTTATCAAAATATATAATTTTTATTTTGTATGAGGACTATAAATACTAACAAAATTACTATTTATACATTGTAAACATAATCTGTTGCAGTGTTATTTTATACATTATTTTCACATGTCATAGCCAAAATATTGCGAATGCTAATAGTAAAAAAGATGCGAATATTCGCATATGCGAATGCGAATATTCGTTACACCACTAGTATCTACTGCAAAGATAGGTTTTATTCTCAAATATTTCGCTCCCATGTGTCAAAATATCGAATACTTGTATATACAGAGTGGATTTTTGAAACGGCTACTCCGTTATAACTAGTTAGTTAGTTAATTAAGTTAATAAGCAAGCGGATTGACGAACACAAAAAAAACATTATGTGTAAATTAAGGGGCTATGTCGAAAAAATATCGGACGGTGATGGGCGTGGCTTAGCGTATTTCCAGTGCGAGGCGCCCCGCCGACCCGCTGCGACAGATCGCGCGCCTCGTCGCACCGCCATCGCATCAGGTCGTTGCGCTCAAGCCCGCGAAAAGATCGTCATTCCAAATGCAAATACACAGCTGCGTTATAAATATTATAGTTAAAATTTCCAATAAATTCTATGTTTTATAACTTATAAAACATGTAATTTATTTTAATTCGCCTATAGAATCATTGTTATGTCACTATACTACCTAATTACTTGAACATTATGTAAAATGACATTGTAAGTTATTTAAACTCATCGAAAGTATTATTCACTTTCTCGGTAAAATTTGGTATGGTGGTAAATAGGTCTCGGACGTACGTAGGTATATAAAAAACAGAGCAGTATGAAAATTCTATAATACATTTTAAATTATATTTTGCATCGTTTTGATTTATTTTTGTAGGCTTTCCTAGCTTTGATTGACACAAAGTAAATAATAATACAAAAAATGCAGTCACTATTTTACGGCCCGACTCTGGATTCAAACCCGGGACCTCAGCGCGGAGGCCGTACCGAGCACGCAATACAGCTACGAGTTACGACATCGAGGTAGTCTTGAGTCTCGACAAGTCAGTCACTATGCTACCTCTTCCCTGGAATTCCGGGTCTATTTTACCGGGTTTTGCCGGGTCTAAATGATGCTTCACTCTTCAGTGCCGCCATACAAAATCGAATTTTGGGTGTAAAGGTGTTCGAAATTTATACATCATAAAATTAGTTTGATATGAAGTTTGAAAACATTATAATGGTTCAATGGTCACTAGATAGGGTATAAATGTTTGTAATGGTGAAGGTGGCCGTTACCAATCTAGAACATTTTTATTTAAGAACCAATTAGCTTCAAAATCCATACCTGGCCAAATTTTGGACAATAAAACATGTGTCTAATGTACAAGGTGGAATAAGTGGCTGCCATGTTGTTTTAATTTTTAAGGCCAATTCGCTTTAAAATCGATACTTTTGCGTCTTTGGTTACAAAGGTCAGATCCGATTTTATACCTATTGACCTCAAAATTGTTATCTAGGCATACTTTGGCCCCAGAGGGTGAGCCTAATGCCAAAAAAGTGACTGCCATCTTGAATTTGAGAGCGTACATGTCCGCTCGGGCCGATTTCTGCAAAATATATATCAAACTGAACATCTACAGGTTGTTTCTTCTTTCGCTATTTTTGGCTTGCCGTTGAAAGCAAGATCTTGACTTAGGTAATGTTAGAATTGAGAAAAGTGGCCGACATAGTGAGACTGATCCAATGTCAGAATTGAAAAAGTTACCGCCATTTTTAATTTCTTTGTTTTAAGGCTAACCGACCTCAAAATCGATATCTGTGTATAACTTTAGTTACTAAAGACTGATCTAATGTCACAATTGAAAAAGTAGCCGCCATTTTAAATTTCTTTGTTTTAAGGCCAATCGACCTCAAAATCGATATCTGGGCATTGTTTTGTGTACAAGAGGCAGATCTAATGTTAGAATTAAAAAAGTGGCCACCATTTAGATATTTCTTGTTTTAAGGGCTATTTATTGGCTTTAAAATCTATGTGACCTTTCAGGTGGACGGCCGACGCTGCGCCGTGGCCTGGCCTTAAAAACAAATAAATTCAAAATGGCGGCCACTTTTTTCAATTCTGACATTGGATTAGTCTTAGGCAACTAAAGTTATAGCCAGATATCGATTTTGTGGCCAATTGGCCATAAAATGAAGAAATTCAAAATGGGGGCCACTTTTTTCAATTCTGACATTGAATTAGTGTTAGGCAACTAAAGTTATAGCCAGATATCGATTTTGTGGCTGATTGGCCTTAAAATGAAGAAATTCAAAATGGCGGCCACTTTTTTCAATTGCTACATTGGATCAGTCTTTGGTAACTAAAGTTATAACCAGATATCGATTATGAGGTCAATTGGACTTCAAACAAGGAAATTCAAAATGGCGGCCACTTAATTCAATTCTGACATTGGATCAGTCTTTTGTAACCAAAGTTATACCCAGAAATCGATTTTGAGGTCGATTGGCCTTAAAACAAAGAAATTCAAAATGGCGGCCACTTTTTTCAATTCTGACATTGGATCAGTCTTTTGTAACCAAAGTTATACTCAAAAATCGATTTTGAGGTCGATTGGCCTTAAAACAAAGAAATTCAAAATGGCGGCCGTGTATACCAATTCTAACATTGGCTCTGAATATTTTAGTGACTATTGATCCATAATAAATAAATAAATAAGTAATATAAAAATTCATACTAAAATAATTTTATGGTGTAAAAATTTGAACAGCCTTTGCACCCAAAATCCGAATTTTTCAAATGTATGACCGGCACGCAAGCGTCATTTACGCAAAATTGGCCCAGCATGGCATTCCAGGTATTACGCGTCCCTAGCTCTGGATTACGAAATATAAATAACAATACAAAAAAACTCAATGTCAATTTTTTTTCGTTCAGGGATTCGAACCCGGGACCGGGAGCGCGGTAGTCGTACCGATCACGCATTATAACTAAAGTAGGTCTCCGAAAAGAAATAATTTACAAAGGTGAAAGGATGTAATAATTACGCTTGCTACCTATCTCATAGATCTAATAGAGCCTATAATTTTATATTGACACACGGACGTGAGCTGGATATACTGTAAAATAGAATTTGAAGGGCACTTTCAAATTTGCCGCGCGGGTCACGGCGGCAGCGCGGCCGCATCCCTATACCAAACGGGTAATTTGAACTTTGAAGGCGCCCAAAAATGTCGAGCGCACGTCCGTCGTCAGTAAAGATTCCGGGCGACTGAAGTCGGCACGGGCCACTCCCATGACAGTGATGGCGTATTTAGCCGTCGCGGATGAGAGGAAGAGACGGGAAGCGCACTCGTATGCCGAAATGAAATGGCGTAAGCGCCAAACCAATTTTCTTTTAATTGTGATTATACTATTCAATTTAGTTTGATTGCGTCTTCTTATGACCCTAGCAAATATTGAGTTCTTGTATTTAAATCAAGTTACGAATGTATATATTACACCATTTAGAGATAAAGCGTGTTTAAAGAAAATATCAGAGGTAACTTTGGATTTTTTTTCTATCGAGAAAATTTGTAGTAATTGTGTTTTGGCTTTCGAAAATCATTGAATTATATGTTCAATTTACACATACCCAAAAATCAAACTTCCGATCTTAGTACTTTACGAGAAATTTGAATTTAAATAACCTTAAATTTTTCGACATAGCCTCTTAAGTACCCATTTTCGCTTGACTAACATTTTCTTGGAGATCTAATAAAAAAAATGATGGGTAGTCTTCTAAAAATTTGTCTTTCAGCTTAACTGCCCCGTCTCAAAAATCCACCTCGTATAGGTGCATATAGCAGCGATAGGCTAGTTGGGAGTGGAACGGACTGTCGAGACGAATGTCCGCTGATTCAAAACCCAAGGACACACACCTCTGACTTTTCTAAAAAGTCATGTGTGTATTCTTTGTGAATTATCGCTCGCTTCAACGGTGAAGGAAAACATCGTGAGGAAACCTGCATACCTTCAGTAGTTCTATGAATTTCGAGTTATGTGAAGTCTGCCAACCCGCACTAGGCCAGCGTGGTGGACTAAGGCCTAACCCTCTCAGTAGTAGAGGAGGCCCGTGTTCAGCAGTGGGCAGTATATAATACAGGGCTGGTATGGTGTGGTATGATATAGGTACATATAATATTATTGTGTTTGGTATAATCGGGATGTTTTGTTTGGAAAAAATATACAATCACTTTTGTTGGCTTTACCCGAATATGAACATTAAAATATTTCTGTGTACAAAAGTAAAAAGTTGGGTTTCAATCATTGATGTATTTCTGAGCATAGAGCTGCTCCATTTACTACCACATTTGCTGCGTTCCTCGAAACTTAAATTCCTTTGTAGGTTAATGTGGAGCATCCTTTGAATGCCGCTACAACTTTAATCAATATGTGTAGTATGTACAGTAACAGCAGCTCTAGTATGTCTAAGTTTCATTATACTTGTAACATGACCCATGTTTCTATTTGCGTTTCCAGCCATTTGAGACAAAGAGGAACTCTCTTCAGCACCATGTTCTCGCTTCAGTCTGGTTTAGGTAGGACGAGAGAGTTGTAAGTTTGCCGGCCAGTCTTTCAAATAAGAATATTGTCATAGTGTAAACAACTTTTACGAGATTCGCTACAAATATTGCTCGATAGGCAATTATCGCCACAAAATATTTCTTTGATTTTTTGTTGTGTACAAACACAGAAAATGACACATTTTGTTGCGAGATCTCTACCATATTGCCGGTGCCTGGTAGGCAGGCAAGTACCTGATGGCGAGCCTTTATGTCTTAGACTTACAGGCTCATAGACTCATATTATCATGTCGCCAGTATGAGCAACTCTTGTGTAAATCAGGCAGCTACGACAAGTACGTAACTACGTAACATAGTCCTCCGATAGCCGGGGTAACCACCCACGCGGCCAGCTATGGCTTTTTCAATTAATTTTAATTAACAACATCACAGGCACCCTGTTCACGAATATTAATATTTACGTAACTACATAATGACTGGTGCTCCCACTGTAATAATGTTGTTAGGGCAAGTTCAAAGCTGTCAAAATTCAGTACATTTAGCCGCGTTTGTTGAGATTTGCAGGCATTCATTAAAATCGTATATATTTACTGTTAACCTTAGATAAACCTTACAATGTCTAAACTAAATTATGTTAGGTACATATTTTACTTAAACAAAGACCGACCAACGTAGAATTACGTTTATTTTGTGTAACTAAACTTTCCTAGAATTTGTGGGTGGCTCAATGAATTGCGAAGAATAAATGGAATTCTACTATCAAAAAGTAATTGAAAAAAGGTAGTTACACGCGCACTTGTTTGTTTAATGTGAATTTAATTTGTATATAACATACTATTATTCTAGCCCCGCGTACGGCACATTAGCTTCAGTGGGTTGAAAGTATACGTCAACCTTGGATGAATTCAATAACACCAATTTTCTCCAACTTGGTTATTCATTTTGACAGAATTTCTATTACAGTTACAACTAAACATCTGTCACTTTTTCATGTTACTTCTATAGAATTTGCCAAATTTAACACAAAATTTTACACAATACATGAGGAACCAATGTACAAGAATAGATCGTGTACACAGATAGGCGAATTTTAGCCACATATGTACGTAGGTTTATTCTCTAATATACACATAATTGAGTGGATCCACCTGTGTGTATACATGTGAATCCAATGGATGCCATTCAGACCCCTGTCAATAAGCATTCTTGTATTGTTTACGACATCAAATGAGGTAATGTATTATATAGTATAGGTTAGTAAATGGGCAAATAGGTCGCCGGATAGTGACCGTCAGTCCCCGTTAACAGCCACAATTTCAGAATAATCACAAGAGCGCTACCGGCTTCGAAGAAAAGAATAAGATAAGGGAAGGGGTTCTTTTGGCTTCTGGAAATCTTATTCACTAAACGAAGTACAACAGCAGTGACACCATGTTATGTCTACTTTTATCGTTAAGCTGCAGTGTGCGAGCACTGAAGCTGCAGTGGGTGTGAGTAAGCGGCGATAGCCTAGTTAGGAGTGGAACGGACTGCCGAGACGAATATCCGCAGGTTCAAAATCCAAGAGGACACACCTCTGACTTTTCTAAAAAGTTATGTGTGTATTCTTTGTGAATTATCGCCCGCTTTAACGGTGAAGGAAAAACATCGAGAGGAAGCCTGCACCTGAGAAGTTCTCTATAAGAATTTCGAAGGTATGTGAAGTCTGCTAACCCGCACTAGGCCAGCGTGGTGGCCTAGATCTAAATTCTCTCAGTAGTAGAGGAGGACCGTGCTCAGCAGTGGGCATATAAGTAGTAAGTAAGTAGGTATATAATACAGGGCTGGTATAGTTGTATGGTATAGGCACTGTAGCTTAGGTAATTGTGTTCCCCCCTTTAGAAACGTATTTTTAAGATGGCTAAACACCATCGTCTTAGGATGAGGAATACAGTATTATAAAAATACTGAGTGATCTTAAGCGTAATTTTATCCAAAGTCATTCAGCGGTTTCTGCCTTTACTTCTAACAAACATCCAAACATTTTCACAGACATTCACACTCATAATATTAGTATGATCTATCAAGAATGAAAGTATGAATATGATAAGATATTAACTGTTAATGGTGTAGAAAGGTGAAGAATATCTTCAAAACCGTTGATAAATTAGACATCAATGAAAAGTAAAAACAAAATTAGTGCACATACCACGTAGTTTACATCAATGCGTAAAGTACCTACACAACAAATTATTTGAAAAGAAATTAACTGCTTGTCTTTTAAATAGTCTCACAAAGTTTTCTCCCAGTGCCAAACCTTGTCTAGTGCAATACATAGTATACGACAAACTCAAAATTATATTATCAATCCTGAGAAGCAAAAGTACGCAGTGGAGACTCACAATTAGAAATAAGACGCAGGTAAATAAGTAAAGCTGAACATAAATAAACTGTTAAATTCAACGTTACGCACTTGGATCTAAAAATAGCACATTTGGTTCATAGCAAATCTTAATATATATAAATCTCGTGTCACAATGTTTGTGCTCAATGGACTCCTAAACCACTTAACCGATTATAATAAAATTCGCACACCATGTGCAGTTCGATCCAACTTGAGAGATAGGATAGTTTAAATCTCAAATTATAGTCGCAATTTTAATTTATTGCTAATTATTTGTCTGTTATTATTTGACAGTCACAATTATCTTAACTCCAAATGATTCTAACAGATGTCGATACCTTTTTTTTTTTTTTTTTTTTTTCTCTTTGGCAAGGCGCGGTTTGCGCATCTGCCAGTGTCAAAGTTTTTAGAAGTTACATACTATATAATATTGTTTCTTTGTTATCCTCAGTAGTAGTAGTACTATGTCGAAGTAAAGCAGTGGCTACCTTACCAAGACTTTATCGAGGAGTTTTGGCGGCAACAAAACAAACACTTGACTAGCACAGTTATTTCAATTCACTTCATTTGAGCCCTTTAATAGAACTATATTGGATAATATACCACCATAATTATGCAATATAACACTAAGTATCACCAAAATAATGAATTAAAACAAGAGCACCTCATGACACTACCAAGTTCCCGCCAAAACCTGTCGATACCTTTCGACTGGGTTGAGTAAGTAATCAATAGATGGCGCTGCTATGAATGATTCTAACAGATGTCGATACCTTTCGACTGGGTTGAGTAAGTAATCAATAGATGGCGCTGCTATGGTAAATCTACGAACGTGTCATATAAGCTACATTTTAAGCGGGACTTTTATACCGGGAAAACTCATTCACGCGGGCGGAGCCGCGGGCAAAAGCTATTAAGTATAGATTAGCTTATAGCTATATATACGCGGGCGTTGACGGGCTAATAACTTTTAACCCCGGTCGGTAACTGATCAATTATTCATTTTTTTCTACTAAAATAATATCTAAAAAGATCTTATATGGCAAAACAACGTTTGCCGGGTCAGCTAGTTAAAATATAATTTTACGTTTGAAAAGATCTCAACTTTGGAAAACAAATAGAGCTGTTAAATATCTGACAATATGAAAACTGCTACGAAATATGCTAAGAATTTTGTAATTCTGATTATTTTCCGCACCTTTATTATACTCTGTCTGCATTTATTCTTAACATAAAACTTCCAACTGTTGTATAAGATAATCTTTAAACCTGAGAGCCATTAAGTTTTGCCGCGGTCTCTTCATAAGCATTTGAATCGTATGTTTTAGTTATCGTGGCGATACGCAATCTTTCTTATTTATTTAGGCCAAGATTTTTAGACAATTTTTATATATTCTATATGGGTAAAGTATTTATTTTTAAAGAATGGTTTATAGTTAGGGTTTTGAGTAGAGTACACCTTATCTACGCAGGGCAGGGTTAGCCTAAAGGCAAATTAGGCAACTGCCTAGAGGCCCAGCATCAGTCAGGGGCTCTTCGTCCCGAGAAAAAAAATGTGAGAATTATATTTAATGATTCCCTTCCCCGATGACAATATTATTGCCTTTTTTATCTTTTACATTATATTTCAATAAACTTTGGAACATATTTTAAGTTTAAAAAATATACTTAATTTTTGCACTCGGTTAAATAGGTTATGGTAGACAAAATATAGTTTAGGAAGTCGAGAAAGGGAAACGGCGCCCCATGGGGGCAATGCCTAGGGGACCCGACATCCTTAATCCTGCCCTGTATCTACGGAAGTAGCTAAAAATATTAATGAGAGATTCTTCAAGCCGGATATTTGTAAGTAGGAGATTATTATTTTTTTCAACTCTATCTTAGTTAAAATATCATGTATATTTAGACAACCTTTCTGTTCATGTGTGAATTCTTAATAATTATATTCAATTCATACTTAGTCCAAATAAGGTTTCTAAAATATATGTAATATGTGATGCTCGCGGCTCCGACCGCGTAAAAAAGATTTTCCCGGTATAAAAAGTAGCCTATAGTACTCATGAGTAATGTAGCTTCCTATTAGTGAAAGAATTTTCAAAATCGGTTTAGTAGTTCCTGAGATTACCGCGTTCAACCAAACAAAGAAACAAACAAAACGGCATAAATTGTCATAACGGCCAGCTAAGATTGTCCGACCTATTATGATTAGTATGGATTCTCTTTTAACTCCGTCGACGCGTCATCTTAAGTTTTGTATCAATTTTCCCACGACAATAAGATTCAACTTGCAAACATAGGTAAATATAAAAAATACTTTTAAATAGTGATGCTCATCGCTCGGTGAACCGTAAATGGCATTTATCTAATTAAACATACAAGACGTAAATAATTTATAATTGAACAATTCGTTCAGAATTACATAAACTACACTTGTTAATGTTGTTCTCTGCTACCAATAAAAAATGCAGGTTCTGGTATTACCGAGATTGGATTTTAAACTAATTTACCCGCTACGTACATACAAACGAACGTGCAGACACCGCTGCATCTGGCTGGAACATGCTTTTGAACTTTGTTCCGTTGAAATTAATTACCGGATGATATTCCAACACCGGCCCCAAGTGGGTTACAAGATATATTTCAGAATCCCTGTCACACATAACTTACAACCTGGATACCTGTGGTCCAACGTGGGTGTTCATCTGTGAAGCGGTAAGCCATATATGAAAGCCGAAACCAATTTTCATACATTTAATATAGGTACGTAGGTACATAAACGCTACCGTGTTCTGCCAATTCTTTCCTCGTTTGTTGTAATAGCTTAATTCCAAGAAATATGAACATATCTACCGTTACTTTCAATTCTGGGTAAATAAATGTATGACGGCATTTACGCCACTTCAGCAGGAATTCCTAAAGTTTGTTATGAATCACTTTAAAGATTTTTACATTAAATCTACACTAATCTATACTAATATTATAAAGAGGAACGATTTGTATTTTTGCATGTTTTTATTTTTGTAACGAATAAACTCAAAAACTAAGGACCGATATTAAAAATTCTTTCTCCAATATAAAGCTTCATATTCAGCGAGTAACAAAGGCTACTTTTATCCCGGGAAAATATAAAGCGGGTCTTTTATCCGGGAAAAACATTTTTACGCGGGCAGAGCCGCGAGCTATAGCTAGTACTTCATAAGCATGAGATGTTATTTGATGTACCTATATGGTCTTCTTGAAGGTAACATTTATGGCAAAAGGTCAACAAATCGACATGTGTATAATCTAATCACGCAGAGTTTATCAAACTTATTTCTTTTACCGCCCCCCTTGTAAATCAATTATTTATCAGCGCCCCCAATTTTTTATACACTCTTAAAACTTAAAAAACACTATTTCATTGTTTTATTAATTTAGTTATAGTGTGCTTTATAAGTCAGTTCTGGTGTTTAAACTTACATTCTAAACTAGACATTTTTACCAGTGAGAGCAATTAAAACGCAACTTTATAATATTAAGAATATATTTTCATCAAATTAAAAGAAACAATATAGATAGGTAATCAATTTTAGTTGGATGAATTTGATGATTTTTGACAAGATTGTTGATATCAGGTTCGATTTTATTCAAATACAGTCGTAAATCGCCGCATGCGGTAACATGCAAACGATTCCTCTTTTTTTAGAAAGCAGAGTTGTCACAGCACTAAATCCACGTTCACACAAATATGACGATGGGAATGCCATCAAAAATTGTTGAACGATCGACCACAATCCAGGGTACAACTGCGGGATTGACTTTTGTTGAATTTGATTTTTATTTCCTCGTTCGTTGTCAGTTCTATAAGTTCTTCTTCCAGTTGGGGTGATACTGCTATGTTGACATTTGAAAAAGGATCAAACACCCAGTCTGGTATTTCCAATTTCAAAATGTCCTGGAATCTTTCAATGAAATCACTGTAGAGATTTTCCAAATGTTGGCAGTAGACAAGCAAGTCGTCGTTGCTGCAGGATACTGATAGATTGGGAAAATTATGGAACTCACGTCTGCCGATATTCTTCTTGTGTAAGAGCAGCTTGGCTACGAAAACAGCGACGACATTGTTTGTTTTTATTAAGTTTAAGTCATCGCCTTAAAGTTGGAGATTCATATCATTAAGCAATTTATAAAGGTCTGTCAGGTATGCGATATCATTGTTTGATGTGATGAGGTTGTCGCGCAATTCTTTATCTTTGTTTTCAAAGAACTCTACGACAGAGTCAAACTGATTGTAAAATCGAGTCAGAAAATTTCCTTTTGATAGCCAACGCACTTGTGTGTGAAAGATCAATCGGATGAAATCTTCATCATTAGTAACACAAAGCTGATTAAATAATCTGTCATTTAAAGAGTTATTTCGGATTTTATTGAATGCTCTGATAACATGTTGCAATGATTGAAACAGTCGTTCACTTAAATGTCTAGCAACCAAATGTTGTCGATGTATAACGCAATGTACAGCAAGCACATCTGAAATGTTATTATTTAAGTACGCTATGGAGCCTTTTTGACACCCGTCATAGCTTGAGCACCATCTGTAGCAGCTGATATAATATTTTTCAAGGGAATTCCTTTTTCATCACAAAACTATTCCAGTGTTTTAAATATGGTTTCTCCTTTTGTGTATGTCTCAAAATATCTAGCAAATAATAGTTCTTGGCATATTTTTTTATCTTTAATAAACCTCACGTAAAGCAGCAATAATGCTTCATTAGTTGGTAAAGTGGACTCACCCAGCTGAATTGAAAATTGACTAGTCTTCAGACGATTGCACAATGTCTCTTCAATGTTTTCAGCCATTTCATCAATTCATCTTTGCACAGAACTATTGCTCAAAAGAATTTTTCGAATTATGTCTGCCGCTGGTTTATAGAGCACAGTAGTTATAACTTCTTTTATTGCCGGCAAAATTAACGTTTCTCTGATGGTGTGTGGTTTACCTGTTTAAGCAATTAACAAAGAGATATTGTATGAAGCTGGAAGTCCGCCATCGTCTTCCTTAGCAACCACCGAGAAAAGTTTTGATACACTTGGCTGAGCATTATGCTTCTTTTCCAGTTCTTAAAAATAGGCTACATTTTCGTCCTTCTTATCTGGTTGCGTTTTATTCAAATGATCTTGAAGTCTTGAAGGCTTCATCGCTTCGTTTGAAAATGTTTTAAAACAAAGAAGGCACAAAGGCAAAGATGGATTTGCCGAATTTTCTATGAATCCATATTTAATACATACTGCACTGTATTTGCCGTCTCTTCTTTTTTAATTCCGACATGGCTTTGTGTTTACAAATAATCCTACTTATATTATCCTACTAATATTATAAACGCGAAAGTTTGTAAGAATGGATGTATGAATGTCTGGATGTATGGATGTTTGTTGCAAAAACTACTGAACGGATTTCGATGAAATTTAGCACACGGGTAGATTATGTCCTGGATTAACACATAGGCTACTTTTTATCCCGGTAAAATAAAAGCGGGACTTTTATCCCGGGAAAACTCATTCACGCAGGCGGAGCCGCGGGCAAAAGCTCGTATATTATAAACGCGAAAGTTTGTAAGTATGGATGTCTGGATGTATGGATATTTGTTACTCTTTCACGCAAAAACTACTGAACGGATTTCGATGAAATTTGGCACACGGGTAGATTATGTCCTGGATTAACACATGGGCTACTTTTTATCCCAGGAAAATATAAAGCGGGACTTTTATCCCGGGAAAACTCGTTCACGCGGGTGGAGCCGCGGGCAAAAGCTAGTATGTTAATAAAGTGTTGAACTTAAATACTTGTTTAAAGATTGCACGCGAAACAACTTATGAAAATATTAGAAATAAATACGAGCTTTTAAACCTAAACCACGCCAACGCCCCCCATTTTTTTCTGGGCCCCTTAACGCCCCCCTCTAGGTCTCCAACGCCCACAAGGGGGCGTTATCGCCCACTTTGAGAAAGACTGATCTAATGGAAATAGATCGATGCCACCCATGAACCACGACACCAACACGATCACGAATGCGTTGTTGACCTTTGAAGAATGAAATAGGAGGCCAGGAAAGTGTAAAGGATACGGGCATACAGTATAAACAAAACATTATAAGTCCTTTCCTTTAAAACGATAACATTAGACATAAAATACAAACGTTTATTTTTAGACTAACTCACCTCCCAGGCAAATATCGTGGGAGCCACTCTTGTTAGGATAAAATTGAAAGAGGTTTATTTATTCATCAATGTCGTTGAAAATAATCACGGTTACGGAAAACTGACATCTTGTTGATTGTAAATCTAAAATCCTTTCTGAAATTGAACACTAAAGACATTGTTTAACAATAATTTCATCTTATTACAAAATGATATTATGTGCCGTGATATTGTAAGGGAGTGTTCATTGAACAGGAAAACGCCTAAGGCCAAGAAATGACGTTTATTTTTCATATAGAACGAAAACCTTCAAACTAACTATACCGTAAAATGTCTGTATAAAAACAGTTTTTTTTATGTTTAGTGATAATTAATGATGACGAGCGACTTATTTAATCATACGTAAATTTGGATGCGATGTAAAATTGTACTTATGTGTTTTTAATATGCTTTTTCGCAAATTTATACAGCGACGATTATTATTGATTACGAGGCTTATTTTAGAAGAAAAGATAAAAATTCATAACAGATAATTAAAACGAACAAACCTCATGAAAACAATTATAATCCGCGAAGTGTGTGCTTAATCAGGTGATAGAAACTGATGGAACATAACGATGTTACGACGCGACTATAGTTTATCCATATTAATATCCATACTTCATACTTGCGTATTCATATCCATGTTATTTGTATAATTACAATACTCAACATCCATACTATCTTTATAAATGCAAAACTAAAATAAAGCATTTTAAGGCTAACCTGATGAACCAATTTTTATGAATTTTCCTATTTTTTAGGGTTTCGTACCTTAAAAGGAAAAAAGGAACCCTTATAGAATCACTTTGTTGTCTGTGTGTCAAGACCCTTTTTCTTAGGAACGCGTTTAAGTTAAAATTTATATGAAATACGCGGGTCTACGGTCTCTTCTTTTTAATCCATTTTTATGTATACTTGTGTCATTTATTCCTGTATTCCCGTGTGTACCTAACACTTACTGCCATCTGGTCCAGAGACAATGGCCAAATAAAGATTTTTTCTTTCTTTCTTTCAGCTGTGAAAAAATCAAACTTGTAAGTCAACGCGATCAAAAGATGTGACCGTTTATGTCCCACATTTTCGCATATTTTGCGATTTCGCAGTAGAATCAAAACTATCCCGTTGACCTAGAATCATGAAATTTGGCAAGAGCAAGGTCTTATAGCACATGCAAAGGAAAAAATCTAAAAACTTTAAATATGTACCTTAATAACAAGCGAATGTACATTTTTTTTTATTTGATTAACTTATTAATACATTTTGGCGAACTTTTCAACTTACATACTTAAATACCTACCTACAAGTTTGTACGGAACCCTCGGTACACGAGTCCAACTCGCACTTGCCCGGTTTTTTTTTATCCTAACACTAAAATGTGTTAGTGGAGTGTTATTTCGTTATAATGTCGATCAAAGACTGTGGCCTAATGGTTGCTAGAAGTATGCCGGAATGTTTATATGGGCTTTTACAGGTACAGAACCACATGAATTATTTTTTTTTAAACATGCGCGGCTTTGTTAACCTACTGCACCTGCTGGTAAGTGAGTGACGACCAGATGGATAATAGATTCATGTGAGATGAATATTCCTCGCGCCAACCAACCAACCGCTTAGGTAGGCTATTATGACGGTTTAACACCTTGTGTATGGTGGACCCCCTTTTTTGTGGTGGTCCCTATCCTAGCAGATCTTACCACTAGCGAGCAAGTAATTATGGAATGTTTATAAGGTCTATAATTGTTAAATTTTCGTTTTAATACATTAAATTTCTTCAACCATTCGCGCGAGGTATTGTAGATGAAAGATGATGTAATACAGAGCTTTAGTCTAATGCAACTGTTCATTATTTTGATATACGAATAAACTTAGGGTGAGTTTCACAGGTGTCAAGTAAATTTTGTTTGATAGTTATTGTATTAAACAGCTAATGTAGAAAGTACTCATTTTAGCATTTGAGCATAGATTACAGGGTGACTTTTGTGTTTGGTCGGCTTATACATTTATGTGACGATTAGCATTTATCAGCAAGCGGTGAAATCGGCTCTTAATATTCTTATCACTTAATAATTATATCCATGACAATATTATGAAAATTATATTCCCTAACATATAAAAAGTCGATACGTTATCTTACAACAATTAATTAAAGAAAAAGAAATGAACTTTTCAACTCCTAGGCCACAAGAAGTGCTGTCAATCCTCTTTTCATTGAGATATCATACGCATTCACAGAAACTGTCTAATGTGATATAACATCGCAAATACCATCTCTGAGAAGAGTAGAGAAAAACAGTTATTACGATGATTGATTGCAGGAGGTATCTACATAGTGAAGGTACACGCGCAAATACACTGACTACAATTTTCTTAAAAAAGAATCTTAAACTTTCTTAGAAAGCCTTTGTATATGTAGCTACACTAAGGACCTTGCATTGTTTTTTTTATTTATTATTGTTTGAAGCTCTGTATGACTTTTATAACACAAAAAGAAAGGCAATACGGGGTAAAAAAATGTTTACCCCGGTTTTGTGTTTTCATACACTGTAAAAGGAACCTATCCTTAAAGACTCAAAGTACATGACCAAAAACGGGCTTGAAATTCTAACCAAGATACATTATATATATTTAGATAGTGCTCCCAAAAACGAATACTTTGCAATAAATCGTATAATTTTAAAGTCCTCCGATTTTGTGATTTAAGTATGTAATTTTATTTTGCTTAAAACCTACACCTAAAATGAGAGTTATTAAAAAAAGTTAGTAATAAATGGAAGGCTCTTAAAATATTTTTTCAATGGATCCAAGATCCATATTTATGCTCCTTTAATGCTTTAATATCCATAATTTTTGAGCCTGGTTAGATTTAGAGACCCAGCGCCCATACAAAAAGCGGATATCTCATTTTATAGTATGAAATGTGGGATAACCTGTCTAAGTTCGATGAATGTGCATTTTCTTACTTGGATAAATAACCTTTGATCTTTGAGAGAGCAGGTGGCCATTTTTATGTGGATACTTTTTGTTTTCAAGCCAATCGTTGCAAGATTTTATAAGAGAGTGGAATAATGATGATATTGTAAATTATATGGCTACAAAAGATGGAGAGATGAGATAGTCATGCAGGTACTACAAATTTTGGCCTCAGAAACCTTTTAATAGACATACGCATAACAGTATCGGGTTCAATTGCCATGTTAAGATTAAAAATCATATTATGCATTTTGAGAACTACATGAGTAACAAAGGCCTTCTACTATACATATTATATGCTGGCTAACTGGGACACAAATACCTCCTCTATAAATGTTTAAACTTTTCGTTGACCATTCTGGTCCAACGCGCGCTAATTAATAATTATGTATTATCATATTAAATTTTCTTTACAAAAATAACGCCCATATTTGACAATAGATTATTTTAAAATTCGTAATACCTTCAATTTTTTGTAGTTTGTATAATTTGATACCATTCATTAAAACATGTATATAATAAGCAAAACCATAGGCTGTGGCTATAGATACGAGATGTTTTGATATCACAACGTAAAACGATGTATTCTATAATGGTTTTCGTACGAGTATGTGTGTTTAAAAATGAGTATAAATTAAAGTACTAATACTTAAATTAATTCTCTCTTTTTTAAGTAAGTAATAAAATAAAATACTTTATTCATCACGTAGGCGAACATAGTTGCACTTATGATAAGTCAAGATACATTAAATTGATTATATTAATAATTATTATTAATACCAATGGTCACTTATATAACTACCGACATTTTTATTGGGAGTAAAATCAATGATGATAAACAAAAACAAAAAAGCCAGCTCGGGCTGGCAGGAAAGGGGATATAAAAAAGAGATCATTTTATTAAAAAATAATGGGAGGAACGCGTCGCGATCCTCACCGGTGAGGACACTACAGGCCCTAGCCTAGCTAACCTACCAGCCTTTCACTAGCTACCTAAGTGATGACGACCCGAAGAAGAAAGGCAGAAAGAAACTCCGGGTTTACTTTTTTGACATCAATTGTTCATTGTTTCTTTTCTCTTTTTTTTATTTCAATACTTTTGTGCTGTATAAAAAAGTCAAATTAGTTATATAAGCTAATGCACGCACATCACCAATCTCAAATGATCTCAATCATAAATGCACATCATCAATTATGAATCATAGACAATCTGCCACCCTGAATCTCAATTGTTTTATTACGACATACCGAAAATCAAACATATATTTGCATCGGATTATGATGACGTCACACCAATCGAGAAGGCTTACGCACTGGAAAAATTTGATTTATTCAATAGATGCTCGATAGATTTGGAAAAACAATAATCACAGATACGATCTCATACATGTTTGACATCGGCCGATATAGAACGAAGATCTATTCTTAGTTCAGCCAAGTTGTGTTATTTCCATTAATACGAATAATAAGAAGGCAAAGAAAGGGAATATTAAAGTGTTTACTCAAATCTATCAATTTATAAAAATATTGTAAAAGCTTTATATTTGAGCGTATACCGCACGCCTGTTGCGGTTTAGAAATCTGTAGAATTTGGTGTAAAATCAGATTATATTATCAACATTCGCTGACGTGCTATTTATGGATGATCTATGAGCATCAGCTCAGATTCTATCGACCGATAACTTATTGTCGTGACGAATATAGATAGGTGATTAAGGCATGCGCCTTGAGCTGAATGGCTTATAACTTAGAATTTCCTTAACGATATATATTGACCCTTTTTTACTATTCAATAATTACATCATCAATATTTACAATAGTTCAACTTGATGTTTTGACTCAACTTTCTTTTTAATATCGCTTTTTTGTGATTAAAAAATTATTATTAATATAAAATACCAAAATGGTCAAGTGGGTTGCTTCTTTGTGGAAACTCTTGTTCTTGATCCGATGAATGGGAGATTCACCTCCGCAGCGGACTCATTTTGCACAGATATTGAACATTTTATTCATCTGATGTGTAGGTGTCCTTGTACGATATTTTTTCAGACTAGACGACGCTTTTTACAAAATGAATTTATAATTTTACACACGCATATTAAGTACTTACCTATTTACTATACTAAAATGTTTTATTAATTTGTATGATATATATTTTATTAAATGTACTAGGAATGATGATTTGTAATGTTTCTTTTTAATTATTTATTGAGTGATTTTTTTTTTATATTTCTACGTTGCGCGTAACTAAGCTCGTTTTGAATATTTTATATCTTCTTGGTAATTTTATAGCTTGGTGATATTGCGTAATCATTTCTGACTGAGAAAACCGTCAGGAACATATTTGTGGTTTAAATCAGGCTATCAATCATTAATTAGGGAAAGTAAAAGTATTTTTCAGTAACAATATAGCCGTTTTATAAGTAATGGAGCCCACAAAGAATATAATTATATAGTTAAGAATCTTCAAGTTCACTTACTTTATTTATATTAAAAAAATATTTTTAATTCTATATAAATATCCACAAAAAATCTCAAAAATCAAATATTTAATTTTAAAATCAATTATGAATTATTAATGAATTCCTGTTTAAGTTAGTTATGAGCCAATCTCTTAACGATTTATAGAAGTATATGGGTGAAAATCAGATGTTCGCCCTCTAATTAGGTAATAAAGGTAGTATCGATATTATATTGCATGTAGCTAATTGAAATTAGAGGCATTACACAAATTAATAATACCGAGGGCAACGGGACGATCTATTGACATTGATCGCAGATATATACCTAAACCGAAAACATTGGGTACTTATGGTAAACATGTCGTGCTTTTATAATATCACCGTATACTAGTCGTTATAGTCATTAAACTAAAACGAAGGTGCGCTCGCGCGCTTTTGTTTTATCATCCACATAAGTGCAAATGAAAAATTCAACTAATTAAACCACGAGGTGTAAGTACGTTAAAATGAATCGAAATAAGTTGAAAGTTGTGAACTTACTTGTTAAGTGAAAGCAGTTTAGGTGCGGCGTGAACGTCTGTGTTCAGCAACACATAGTTATCGCAAGGGCACAGCGAGTGTTGTTGTGCCGGCGCGGTGGAGGCGGTGGCACGGGCGAGCTCGGCAGGAGAGCCTGCGAGCCAGGACGTTCGACTGGCGCGGCGTCAGGCACCTACTGGAGGCAGCGCGTCGCCGTCGCCACCGCCGCGCCAGCCCGCGCAGCCCGCCCGCCCACGGCTGCCTGCTTGCCGTCACGCCACTTACCCCACAATCTTTACATCACGTTATATCGCACCGAATTATTCTTCACATTATATTACTAATATTAAATTGCTGTTTATTTCCCATCGATTTTATTCACTGTTATGACGAGTTATTCGACTTTTTATACCTTAATTTTAATGTCAAAAATGCTCTCTCTGTATCATACAAGTTCATGGTTACTTATATATTGTGTTTTATTTTTTAGTACGATATTGAGGATAACCTGTTCGAATGGGCTACACACGTTAATGGTTTAATGTTGATTTGTTGTTATCATAATATTTTTTGAAATCCTTACTTTTAAAACAATTTTCTCTATTTTCAACACATGCTTACGCAAAGTTTATTGATTTGTCTAGTTCACCATGACGCACAACTGCGATGACTAAAATCTGGCGAGTTTTTCCAAATAGGTACATCTAGAACTCTAATATTTAACTGTGACTGGTTAGGAGCATTTTTTAATCCGATTTTTAACACAATCCCGGATAAGCGCCAAGGCTTTGATAAGAGTTTTTGCGCGTGCTGTGACCCATATGAACAATGTTACTCACGTTATATGTTTTGTGGAACTATATTTATCAAATTTATAAAAACAAAACAAATACACATCACGCTTTTATATTTGAAGGGGTAGGCAGAGCTGCATTCAGAGCACACCCGCTTTTCGCCATGTATTTTTCGTTCCATAACGAGATAAAGTGCGAGCATATTCGCAATATCGGGCGCAAATTGCAGATTCGTGGTTGATACTGAGCAGAAGAACCTAATATCACCTTGTCCAGCCCGGGATTGCACACGCAATTCAACTACGCCATCAGGATCATCATCGCGCATCATCATTATTGTATACTAGGTGCTGCTCGGGGCTTCTCCCGCGTGAAAAGCCTTTCCTGCTACAAAAGTCCTTAATAAACCAGTACGAAGCGCGACGTCAGCGCCATCTACTTAAAGGATTAGATAAAAAATATCCGTTACTCCCTTCCTGGGAGCAAATTATCGGGATAAAAAGTAGCCAATATGTTAATCCAAAACTTGATCTACCCAGTAATAAATTTCATCCAAATCCCCCTGAGTAGTTTCTGCGTTTACTACAAACATTTATACAAACTTTGGAATCTTATCTATACTAATATTATCTTTGATTAATTATATACCTAGATAGACACTGAACGTTTCAAACGCGTCGAAGAAATAGAGGCGAACTGTTCCCCACTAAATGAGTTCGAATGAATTATATTTTGTTGTTTTTCATGGATATAATTTTCTCCCCGTTTTAATAGAAACCATGTAAGAACTGGTATCATTGTGCGCGCACACAAGGATACGCAGAATGATGCAGCGTTAGCGTATGACACAGCTGTCACGCACACTAGCTTAAGAAAAGTTGGCCTGTTTGTTTTAGTTTCATTGTAGCGCGTCACTCTATCTATGTACATAATTAATGAAAGAATATTATTAAGCTGAAGAGTCTGTTTGTTTGTTTATTTGGTTGAACGCGATAATCTCAGGAACTACTGAACTGATTTTGAAAATTCTTTCACAAATAGGAAGCTACATTACCTACTCCTGAGTGGTATAGTCTACTTTTTATCCCGGAAAAATATTATTATTCCTGAAAGGCTTTATAAAGCGGGCGGAGCCGCGAGCATCACCTAGTCTTTCTATATATCTTACTAATATTATAAATGCGAAAGTTTGTGATTTTTTTTTGGATGTTTGTTAGAAGTAGCCGCGGAAACAACTTAACTGATTTGGCACTTGGGTAGGTTGTAGGTTGTCGTGGATTAACACATAGTCTACTTTTTATCCCGGTAATTTGCTGCCATGGGAAATAATAGATAATTTTAATCTCATTCTTTAAGTAGATGGCGCTGGCGTCGTACTGTGTTTTTGGGACTTTTGTAGCGGAAAAGGCTTTTCACGCGAAGCCCCGAGACCCAACTAGTTTATAATATTAGTAAGATTTTACTAACTCTAGCAAATAAGAGAACTGTAGTAATTTGTCTCGATTTATATAAATACAATTGTATTATACTTGTAAATATTTTAAATTCCTTTTATTTTTTTATTTTTTCTGCAATACTTCTTCAGCCTAGTATAGATATATTAATCGGACTATATCTATTGTCAGCCATCATTGAAGATGGCAAAGTATCTCAGTCGCACTAGGTGCTAGAAAGAAGCGAGAAATTAAAATTTGTTTCACGCTTTTTGCCATACTCTATTCGGCGGCCACACATTATTATGATGGTTGACATTTACCAGAGCCAGAAAACTAGGAGTGCATGTATTGGAATAGATTAACTACTTCTATCAGAGTAAGTTACACAATTAAAGCACATAATAATATTTCCACACGTAGTTGCGCCTATTCCAATTCAAAGTGGACGATAGCCTAGTTGGGAATGGAACGGTCTGCCGAGACAATGTCCACAGGTGCCAAACCCAAGGCACACACCTCTGATTTTTCGAAGTTACATGTGTATTGTTTATCAATTATCGTTCGCTTTAACGGTGAAGGAAAACATCGTGAGGAAACCTACATGCTTGAGAATTCTCCATAAGAATTTCGAGGGCATGTGAAGTCTGCCAACCCGCACTAGGTCAGCGTGGTGGACTAAGGCCTAACCCCTCTCAGTAGTAGAGGAGGCATAAGTTACTTTGTGTTTTTACAGACTGACGTCAACCCATATAGAGTTAACAAAAATCGTGAAAATCGTGCCCCAAACCCCCTACAAAATGTTGCCCGAACGGGGATTTGTATCCATATATTATGCTACTACTAGTGATACACAAAAGAGCAACATTCAATAAATTTGCTTTGTTTTAATACACATTACATACTGACTATGTATTCCTAATAAGTACAACTATGTTTTAGTACTACATATTTACTAACGAAATCCATTGAGTTCTTGATTCATCTTAATTTTGTCAAATTATTAAGATTTTCTTAATTTTATTTCACGTATTTTTAATCTATACATGTAAAAGGCTTTGTCCTGAATGACCGACTGATGGATCAACGCACAGCTTAAACCGCTGATCGTAGAGGCCTGAAACTTGGAGGGTGTGTTCTGTGTATGACGTAGGCGACCGATAAGAAAGGATTTTTCGAAATTCTAACCCTAAGGGTATGAAAAAGGCGGGCAAAGTTTATATGGGACAACGTGACTCCTTGCTCCAATCTACTTAAAATTTTGCACAAACCTTTTAAGCAGAATTGATTGAAGACACGTTTCGTATTTTATTGAAATTCATCCCCTAACGGGGTTAAAAAGGGGTAGAAAGTTATTTTTGCTACGAACTTGTTATCAATACTCCTTATAGGTCGGAAAAACATAGCTGGCCGGTATGACAATTTATTGACACTTCACGGAATACTATGTATAGGGAAGAGAACAAAAAATGGGTGCACCAAAGAATCGATTTTTGAATGAAATCGATTTTTTATTCAAGGATTTTATTATCGTATGTAAATAGAGTTAGATTATTATTAAATCTTACACATTACAATCTGGAGGTATTTTTATTACAATAGTTAGATATTGTTAGTCGTTCATTTTCATTTTCCGATAAAATTTCACGATTATCCTTTCATAATTTTTAAATTGGTTATTCGTCATTACAAAGAAATAATTAGGAGTGTGTACTGAAACATAAATAACAAATATAGTTCTACGGTTCAAATTATTTACTTTGGAGATCTTCGTTTTCTTTTTTTGAGTATGAAATGTGTAATTTTTTTAAAATATCTAACTCAATGTTCAAATCTGTTTGTTAAATGTACTTACAACATAATTATTAAATTTGCAGCAGTGTTTCGATCAAATCAAATCAAATCCAAAGTTTCGATTTTTTAAGTAATCTTTTACGTTTGGCTACCAAGCTATTTAAAACTTTCCCAACACTCCGCTCATAAACTGCAAAATACAACATTGTAAAAGCGTCGCGTTGATATAAGAGTCAAGATTATATTCTTTATTTCAGTACATTTTTACAATATGAAATCAAATATGTTACATAAGTGTGATACTCTTTCTTATGATATATGGAAAACATGATAAGTATTTGTAATTATGTAGTGGGCTTTTGAATTTTTTGGTTAGACGTTCTCACAAAGCTATCGCGTCGCGAAAAATTTGAATTGTCATACCAGCCAGCTAAGATTGTCCGACAGTGCTTTAATGAAGCAGTAGAATCAGTGTATGTGTACATTTAAATAAATCTGATAATAAGAATGGGAGACTACAGAAAAGTAATGGAACACAAATTAGTGATTTTTGTAATTATTTTCTGTCTGTCTGTTTTTCTGTTTATTTGTTACTGCACATCTCTTAAGTTACTAAACGAATTTCAATGAAATTTGGCACACGGGTAGATCATGTCCTGGCTACTTTTTATCCCCGGAAAATATAAAGCGGGACTTTTATCCCGGAAAAACTTTTTCCCGCGAGCGGAGCCGCGAGCAAAAGCTAGTGTTGAATAAAATAAATCCTTCTGGATAATTTTTAGTTACTATTTCACAAAAAAATAGTTAGATCTAGCATCAGTCATCACATAAAGACATAATGCCTGAAAACATTTGTACACTGCCTAGCCACTTTATCTAGTAACTTATTATTAAGATTTTTAATTATAAACCATGTCTTAAAGATATGCAATTTTCAATAGTTTATTATGAAAATCTGAAAATTAAATTCCATGTCTCTAAGGGCATTTTACTTACTCAAATTTTGATAGATGATGTTTCCATAATTATTCTATGAAAACGTTAATCACTCTTCCCACTCAGTAAATTTTGTATTGCTTGTGTATAAATTTGAAAATTTTACGTTTAATCCTCTATGTAACATATTACAAAAGCAAAATACGACTTAATCTCTTTACACAAAATCACAGATCTATTGAGCCTACAGTCTTAAAATTTGGCATTCAGGTTCGTTAGAAATTTAAGCCTAGAAGTTTTAGCACAGCGTTTTAGAAGTCAAGAATGGATTACCGATGCTTCCAGGTATTCAAAACCGCAAGCAAATATGTGTGTGATAATAACGCTTAAAATTATGAAATTCAGCTTATGAATTAGATATTTCTTTACAACATCGCTCGATCTATGGACACAAATGACAAAACAGCTAGGGAAATTATATAGATAGGTTAGGATTATTGCCTTTTTTTATCCCAGCAAGTATATTATGACAGTCTGAGCTTAATAAAAAAGAGTAACAAATCGAAAACTAACACAAATCCTCATAAAATAATGATAATTATTTAGATATTGTCAGTCACTGGTGGTAGGTCTCTCATATGTAAGAGACCGTCTGGGTGGGTACCACCGCAATGTTTATTTCTACCGCCAAGCAGCAGTGTGCATGCACTGTTGTGTTTCGGTTTGAAGGACATTGTAGCCAGTGGAACTACAGGACATAGTGAGACTTAACATCTTATGTCTCGGGATGACGAGCGCAGTGGAATGCCACACAGTACTTTGTAACTCAAGGTGCTGGATGGTGTTGCTACTGTTTATGGGTGGTCGTATCGCTTACCATCAGGCGAACGGCATGCTCGTCTCGTCATTCAACGTCATAAAAAAAAAAAAAAAAAAAAATTGATATTTATTTTTATTCGATATTTATTATGAAGAGCTCTACACTTGGGCTTCTGTAGCTCTTTGTCTCAAGATAGAATATGATTGATGACTCAAATTGAGAACTTAAAAAACTACTTTTAGTTTTCTTTTAAATTACAGCTACCGTAAACAGAGATACCATCTATGATCGTCTAAGATAGGTATTAGGTGCTCATTTGAGATGTCTTCTGACCATACTGTCCTCATATTATAATCATCTTGAGTAATATCATTGGCTTAAGTATTGTTGTTAAGTTTTTTGTTCTTCATTACTTATACAAAACCTTAAATTGTATCAAAATATTAACGAATAGATGAACACTAAAAAACATTTTTAAAAACAAGCTTTTATATAAATGATTTAGAAAGAAAAAAATAACTTTAAATTGAATCAAACTTTGATTTATACCAAGATTTGATTTTTGCCAAGACGAAGTTACATAATACAAGACGAAGAATAATATAAGAGTGCCTCGGTGGCGTAGTTGTATTACGGTACGACTGCAATCCTGAGGTCTTGGGTTCGATCCCCGGGTCAGGCAAAGTGATATTGGATTTTATTATTCAGTATTCGCCCGGAGTCTGGAATTTGTATCCCATATGGCCATAGGCTCGCCCCCTATTACATCATGGGACAGCATAGTGGGTGCACTTAGTTGCGCCTCTGCCTACCCCTTCGGGTAATTTCAAACCGGTTGGACCGAATATTTTCACCCAAAATGTCAATTTTATTTTCCTGACTTTTTTATCATATTTGAAATATTGTTGTGAGCAAAAGTGGGGACGTGGAGGGGATATCGCGCTATATCTTTCGCACGCACGCAGCGTTATGGCCGGCGACTCTCGTTGACGTCACAGTGTAATATTACTGTTATTTGACAACTACCCCGTCCACCAAATTTCAAAGCTTTATAACTTACTAATTATAGCTCCAATTTTGAAAATTATTTCTCCGTTAGATTTTGGATGGCATAAATTTTTGATAAATGTATAAAAAAAATATAGTCAGCTACCCTGTTTTAGACGCCGCCGAGCTGATACTGAACATGTTGCTTTATCCAACCCGAGGACTGAACTCTAAACCTCAGAGCTCGGTCCCTTTTAAAATACAAGTGTGTTTGTAGCGTCAGTTAGCATAACATGAACGTGCAACCTACTTACTAATTACTTTCACACCTTCAAGTCGTGACATTTTTTTTTATTTTTGTACTACGGCTATCCTGTTATTTTCCTAATTTGTGACAGTTTAAAATTCAGTGGTTCTAATGGACTACTCCTAGTTTGATGGTGGTTTGTGATTAACATCTAATAATATTATCTTCGCAATGCAGAACCATGCTATGATTTGCCATTTAGATTTCTGGGTGGTGCTACTACTGTTTATAAACGCTCTTCGTGATTTCGTTCAAGGGGCTGAAGATCCCCTTATTCTCTGACAGTGATAACTTGTAACATGGCCGCGTTGCGTTAGCTTCATATAATTAGCGTTGAATGGTATTCTGTATCCCATTTTCCATAGTGATAAACGCGATGAGTTACGTTACACGCCTATTACGAGCGGTAAAAATAAAGCGTGTCATGGAGAATAAGGGGGGCTGGTCTCAAAAGTAATAACAAAAATACATAATATACTGAGTTCAATTGAAATAGTTATCACAACAGATTTATAAAGTTAATTATGTTTCATCATAACTAATATTATCCCCTGTCTCATTTAATATAATTTGGTTTTGTACTAATAAAAGTGTCATATATTTTATTTAAGTATCGCACCTGTCCGCTTAATGAAAATGTGTCATAACTGAACCGCTTAATATAACATATTATATTGTTTCATATTCGTAACGAGATCTTAAACTAAGATAATATAATTACTTATTAACCACCCATGACTTTGGGTGTTCAAGCGAAACAAAATAATTATTTCGTCACTTTTTAAGGAATTGTATTTTTTTGGTTCCCCTATTATGGATTTAATCAATAATATGTAAACTTGACTGTATTCCACTTCGAAATCTAAATATGTTTTGAAATAAGATCTTGTTTAAGTCAATACTGTTAATATACAAAGTGGACTAAATGTTATAGGTCAGGTTAAAGTGACGGAAGCCAAAGCATCGACGAGACTAGTTGGGCTAAATATGAGTTGTTTGAATGTAGACCTCACAGCAATAGTCGCGTTCACTCGTTCAGAGTTCCTATACTGTACCCAAAACTGAGGATGCAAAAGTAAAAACGTTACCCAACGCTAAACCCATAAAAAGTGTGCGCGAATTTTGTCCAAGAACATCCTTTGAGATTTCTATCAACGATAAATCTTCAGTAAGTAACTATTTGCTACATAAAAACTGAAACATTGATAACATTATTTATGGGAAAACTTCATGGCTCGTGTAACTTTTGGAAAAAGCGCATTTAGAATTTATTGTTTGTATGTACTTATATTATGTTTGGTAGGTATGATGTGAACTTGGTGAATAGATTAGGAAAGATTTTGTAATTTCATTTTATCTTTATACACAAGAAAGTTTATATAATAATTTGTTAGGTCACATTCACAGCGAAATTTGAATTATTTTGATAAGATGCCTTATTAATATTTTAAGCGGTGAAAGTACATTCCTTATTAATAGAGTGAGGGCGGCAGATATCTTTATTCGTGTCAAGTGTAAGATAAAAATGTTTATAAGTGTACCTAAGATAAGGTGCGTTGGGGTAAAATCGGACGCTTTTTAAGGTGTTAAACAGTGTTTGTGAATATATTTTTTACACGAATTCTATAGACAATATCATAATAAATCTTTGACTTATTTATGAATTATTAAACATACTAAACGGGGTATATTTTATTTTTTTAAATAATAACGCTTAACGCTACGAGGCTTTGGAAGGCTACCATACTTTTATAAATGTGCGGGAGAGATAGGACCTTCACATGTATAGTTCGAACTATCTTCTAAAACCGTAATTCTTGAAGGGATTCTAAAATCAATGGAAGGAGTACATTCGGAGCGTTGACATAATTGATACAAATTCAAAATATTAAATAAATACTTTAAAATATTATTGATAGCAAAGTTTGTTTTTTAAAAAGTTCTAGCATTCGATCTTACCCCTCATAAGTTAAATTGCATATATTTTGGTTCCAACTTGGTGTCTATGAGGTGTTTAGTCCGTTCTTTAACGGTAAATAATTTAACGGGTTAAGATAGGATCTCAGCACACAGACGTGTTACGACAAGTCTTAATGAACAAAGCCCAAGTTTATTTACTATGTACTATACACATAGTTTAAAAATCTATTAAAATCAGTAAATTACTCATTTAAAATTGAACAAATTCTTGCATGGGGATAGTTCGAATCTTCACAGGAACGGTGAATTATAGTTATACTTCTTGTTGACACCTAAAACACGTCATTCTTGTCGGAATCACTCGCGCTAACTGGCAGGACGTTACGAACAAGACGGCGCTGCAGGCAATGTTGCCAGAAATAAAAAATCCTAACATAATAGCAAGTTATTCGATTTATACGATGTTATTCCTCCTACGATCATACCCCAACGCACGTTACGTAACAAAAGTCAGTGTAGGACGTCAATGATAATTAAATAAACTAGGAATTCTTGCCGCCGTATACTTACTGCTAAATATAATGTTTGTGACACCACTACTTTTCAGAAGATAATTAGGATTAACTTTTTTTTAGTATTTGTATCGAATGAAACCACACGATTTTTGAATTTTTAAAACTCATTTCAGTACTTTTACGGTATCTTTTTTTAAGATGAAATATTTTTTGTGAAATAACTAAAATATTTTGTTGTACGAACTAAATATTGAATTATACATACTTATTTTTCATTTTATTAATACATATATTATTACCTACATCTAATTTTGTTTTTATTTGTCTCTGTTTCTTTTTCCGAAAGCATTTAATGGATATTAGGGGTCCTTTTCTCACTCTTATTTTCACTTACGGCAACTTATGGTACACTAGGTGTTTTTCGTGGCTTCGCCCCCGTTAAAAGTCTTTTCCGCTGCAAACGTACCTAAACACTAGGACGCCAGCACCATCTATTTAAAAATCAGATTAAACAATGCCAGTACTTCCCATGGGAGCAAATTACCGGGGTAAAAAGTATGTGTTAATCCAAGACGTGATCTACCCGTGTGCCTAAATTCATCCAAATCCGCTCAATAGCTTCTGCGTTTACTTCTAACAAACATACAAACATCCAAACTTCCAAATACAATTTTTCGCATTTATAATATAAGTAGTTAAGTAAGATAAAATAAGATTAACCCCTTCTAAGGAGTTGTTCATTCCGAATCTTCTCACGTAGAATACAGAAACTACTTCGTTGCATATCTCTTTGAGTGACACTAAGTTTTATTATGGACTGTAATATATGGTTTGTTTTATATATGAACTATTCAGACTTAATGCTTAAGGCATTTTCCTCTTGCATTTGATTACCTTTTATGATATAAGGATTAAGCAAAGAAAGTGTTATAACACGTGGTCTCGGATTTGATCCCCGGGTCGGGCAGTCGTATTGGATTTTTCTACTTAGTATCAGACCGGAGATTGGAATTTGTGCCCGATATGGCGATAGGCTCGCCCCCTATCACATCATGGGACGGAATACGCACAGCGAAAAATGGGTGTACTAGTGGCGCCTCTGTCTACACCTTCGGGGATAAAGGCCGTGAGTGTGTGCGCTATAATACGAAGCAAGCAAAGTATTGAACTATAGAGAATACATTATAATAAAAGATTACTATAAGGCGTCGCGTAGGCGCTGTCCGCTAAGTATAAAAAGTAAGGAAAAGTAAGTAAATAAATAGATTGATTATGTTATTAATATTGACCTTTGTTTTTCTAAAACATAATACTAAGGCACGTGTCACTCACAAATAGGGATTTATTTTACGAGCACGAGAGTTGGTAATATAGCAGTCTCACGTTCACGTATTGACCGTCTCAAATTATCTCTAAATACGTTACTTAGGTAATATAATAAAAGCTTTTATTATTATTATTAGCCTTTCTCTGGATATTTTTACCACTTTCCACTATGTGACAGTTTTGTAGAAATAAAGCGCTTCGATTGCCAAAATGAGACGCCGCACAATGTTTTTGAACATCAATGGTCAGTCCTAACTTCAATATTCTATTGTTAGAGTTTACCTTTTTTCTGTCTGGATCATTGTTTCTCCTAGATATTAGATGAACATATAAACTATGTATGTAAACATAAAAAAATATTTAATCATATATTCTGTCTGTGTAATATTTTTGATACCGTAAATAAATGATGTCGCACGATTAAGCTGTGGAACAGTTTGCCGGCACACGTGTCCCTCCCGTCTTATGACATGGGCTCCTTCAAGCGGAGCGTGAGGAAGCAATTAGCAGGCCGGCATAATTGTGCCAACCGCCAAGGACTACTTTCGTCTCTTGTCAGTTGACACGTTCCTTGGGGTTCACTTCTTAACACCAGATTCATTGAAGTCCCATTGCCAAGCACCAAAATAAAAAAATATATATACGTAGAACATTGTGCCACTATATTTGCATATTCTTAAAAAAGGTGTGTGTCCTTATTTCCAACAATTTTTGTACACGCTAACTCAATTTCCAGATATCACTGTGGCAGAGCAACTTTTAAAAAAATGCATTCATGTATTTATGTTTAATTAAGTAACCGGGTAACTGTTCAATTGATGTTTCAGTCCTTGAAACATGATTCTGAATCTCCCTGGCTTTTTGTAAAAATGAGAACATAATAATAAAGGCTCATTGTATGTGTGGGCGAAGCTGACCACAAAGAGCCGAGCTTATCTATACTATCTATACTAATATTATAAAGCTGAAGAGTTTGTTTGTTTGGTTGAACGCGCTAATCTCTGGAACTAATGAACCAATTTTGAAAATTCTTTTAGTAATAGGAAGCTACATTACTCCTGAGTGCTATAGGCTATTTTTAATTCCGAGAAAATATTGTAATCCGGGAAAATCTTTTTCACGCGGGTGGAGCCGCGAGCTATACTATATTTTATAAATGGTGCGCCCCAGTATTTATAGTTGTCTATTATTATTATTGTGTTTTGCTCGCGGTGTTGCCCGCATGAATGAATTTTCCCGGAATAAATTAGCTCTGTGTACTTTATAGCGTACTACTGTATATTAATTTGGGTAACTGGCCTGTTCCATCATCATCATCATCAGCCACACGACGTCCACTGCTGAACATAGGCCTCCCCTAAAGATTTCCAGACGAACCTGTCAAAAGCGACCTGCATCCAGCCTGTTTCTGCGACCTTTATCAAGTCGTCTGTCCACCTTGCAGGTAGACGGCCGGCGCTGCGCTTGCCAGTTCGTGGCCGCCACTCGAGAACCTTTTTGACCCACCTGCCGTCAGTTCTTCGAACTATGTGCCCTGCCTACTGCCACTTCAGCTTGCTAATCCGCAGGGCTATGTCAGTGACTTTCGTTCTTCTACGGATCTCCTCATTTCTGATTCGATCGCGTAGAGAAACACCTAGCATAGCCCTGTCCATAGCTCGCTGAGTGACCGTGAGCCGTCTTAAGCGGCCCGTAGTCAGGGGCCACGTCTCAGTGCCATATGTCATCACTGGTAACACACATTGATTGAAAACGTTTGCCTTCAGGCACTGAGGTATTTTGGACGAGAAGACCTTGCTTAGTTTCCCGAACGCTGCCCAACTGAGCTGGATTCGACGATTGACCTCATTCTCACTTTTTACTTCTTGCAAACATCCAAACATCTCAATATCTACTGGTGGTAGGTCTCTCATTATGTAAGAGGCCGTCTGGGTGGGTACCACCGCAATGTCTATTTCTACCGCCAAGCAACAGTGTGCATGCACTGTTGTGTTTCGGTTTGAAGGACATTGCAGCCAGTATAACTACTGGACATAATGAGACTTAACATCTTATGTCTCAGGATGACGAGCGCAGTGGAATGCCACACAGTACTTTGTAAGTCAAGGTGCTGGATGGTGTTGCTACTGTTTATGGGCGGTCGTATCGCTTAACATCAGGAGAACGGCATGCTCGTCTCGTCATTAAATGCAATAAAAAAAAAAAAAAAAAAAAACTTTACAACCTCTATCTTTTATACTATGCGGTCAGAATTAGGATTATGTTATTTTTATTTAAAAAAGAGCGTATTCCCACCTAAAAGGCCGGCAACGCATCTCTATGGGCGGCGGTGATCACTTACCATTAGGTGAAACGTATGCTCGTTTGCCCCTATCTCATAAAAAAAAGTTAATCAAGCAATAAATAAACCGATGAAGGTTAATTTTAAAGGCACGAGTTTTCATTTGTTCTTGCCACAAGTCACAACACACCGAGATATCGGTAAAATACATGAAACACGGATTTAACATAGTGTGCACGTTTGCAACCTTACTGTTGAGTCTGAATTAATCCCGCATTCAATTTTAACGCGTTTCGCAACAGCGACGTATAGGAGCAGTGATTTAATAATCGCTTGGTGTTTATTGATATAAATTAGAGTAAAGCGGTCAGTGGCCTTCTGACAAGCAGTGCGGTGTACGTACGCCAGAGCAAGTAGCCCCCTCCACCGGTTGCCCCTTGCAAGTTGGCTGCTTGAGACGGACCTTTCTCTCTTTGCGGACAGTGACACAGTAACCGTGTTAGCGGTGGAGGGCTCGGGCCATGCACCACCATACAGTAGTAGTGCCGGTAGTGGTTGCGGTGTTTCTGCAGGCTGTGGCGCTAGCGGCGACCGCGAGAGTTCGTCGCGCCGACGCTGACCTCACCTTCGCCGAGACAGTCTATGCGCGACTGTCAGGTGCATGTGAGTGGACGTCCTTTGCCTCCAACATGTGCTAATAATACATACTACTTGTCAGTGATTGTGCCTGTGTGCGTTCATTTATTATACCGTAGATTTAACACTTGTTTGTACGTTTGCAGGTAGAGCACTCATAGACTTGAGCTACAATACTATGACGGACCAAAATTATTTGATAAAAACCTTAAAAATTGTTCAGTTGGACGGCAATATGATGAAAACGTTTCCGATCAATGAAGCGTACGTAAATCTGACCAAACCCAGAATGTTTGATATAAGAAAACAAACCAAAATTGTTATACATGGATACAAAGATCATTCACAATCAGCGGTGCCCATAGAATTGGCCAAAGCGTATAATGAAAAGAAAATTTTCAATGTTTTATTATTAGATGCGGAGGAAATCATGAATAAAAGATACATGACGTGCGTACATAATACCCGTCTAATGGGCAAAAGATTAGCCAACTTACTAGCTAACTTGGAAAATTTTGGAGCTAATGCTGAAGATTTCCATTTATTGGGTATTAGCCTCGGTGCACACGTCGCCGGATGGGCCGGCAAATATTTCCGACAATATAAAGGCTACAGTTTAGGTCGCATCACTGGCCTCGATCCAGCAGGACCGTGCTTCTCACATGCATATAGCGATCAACGGTTGGACAAAACTGACGCCAAGTATGTCGATGTTGTGCATTCAAATCGACTCGTTCAAGGAATAATTGAGTCGCTCGGTCACGCCGATTTTTATATAAACGGTGGGGGACCAAACCAGCCTGGTTGCTTTATGCCATCTTGCAGCCATTTAAGGGCTGCCGAAGTTTATATAGAGAGTGTTATGACACCGAAATCCTTTGTTGGAATTCGTTGTCGGAGTTGGAAACATTTCGAAGCAAATGCGTGTGAGAAAGATACGTATGCAGTAATGGGTTATGGGTCCTCAACGACCACCAGAGGCGAGTATTATTTGCGGACTATGGGACGGCCCCCTTACGGCCTCGGATTAGAAGGCACCAAGAATTCCGAATCAAGTGTTGATAATTGGTTTACAAAGACTTTAAATGTACCGTGATTTTTTATTATTTCTTATTTTGGTTGCCATATTTAATGTAAATATTACTAGTTGCATCTTAATGAACTATAATACTTGTGTGTCGTGCAATGCTATGCAGTATATGTGTTGTGTTGCTACTGTTTAAGCGACTATCCTGGCCCTCGATTGTATTATTTATAAATAATTGAACGTAAAAAAATAATGATACAAATTGCAAGTTCCATAATACTTCAAAACTTGATATTAGACAAGCATAGGACTGTTGCTTACTGAATTATTACAACCGTAAATCATTACTTTAGATAAGTTTTCTGATTTCAAATACTAATGACTCACTTTCCAAAATGGTAATAAGCATTTAAGCACTAAGGCGGCACTGGAGGTCATTTTTTGTTAATGGCGTTTCTGTAGATTTGCTAGAAACAAACGAGGAGCTCAGATTTACGTAATCGTTTCACAAGATATCTTGTAATTCTGCGACGAATGTAAAACGTCATTGAAATCGCGGAACAGCGTAAACAATATTAAAATGTTATTCGTCTCATGGTTGGCAAACAATCGTTACACTTCACAGTAATGAGAGGCTAATTTGATTGCTGCCCTATTAATGGATGCTTTGTGTAATATAAAATTTTATAAAATGAACAATTTTGCTCCAGGGCTTCAATTATAATACGAGATAATAAGAATGTTAAAGAACTGCTTCGCGGGCGTAGTTGTATTACGATATGGCTGATATGCCGAGGTCTCGGGTTCGATCCCCGGATCGGGCAAAGTGATATTGGATTTTTCTATTCAGTATCAGCCCAGGAGTCTGGAATTTGTGCCCGACATGGAGATAGGCTTGCCCCCTGTCACATCATGGGACGGAATACGCACGGCGAAAAGTGGGTGCATTAGTTGCGTCTCTGTCTACCACTTCGGGTATAAAAGGCGTCGTTGCAGTTGTACCGTAATACAACTACGCCACCAAGGCACTACTGAACCGATTTTGAAATTTTTTTCACTAATAGGAAGCTACATTACTCGAGTGCTATAGGCTACGTTTTGGCCCGGGAAAATATTTTTATCCCGGAAAAACTCATTCACGCGGGCGGAGCCGCGGGCAAAAACTAGTATGATATAAATTACAAACATTTCAAGCAAATCGTGCGTGGGTATTGTAGGTCGTTACATTCAACAAGTACATGATTAAACCAAGCGGTTAAAGTTAGAGGTGTGAATGTGGAATCGGAAACTAGCAGTTACCGGTGCTGCCGACTAACTGGTAAAATGACGACAGTCATGCGCGCCACACACCCGAGACAACTATCTGCCGGCTATCTATTCATGAACGTATCAAAGGCTTTTGTTTGGGGTTACATCTGTAACCTGTTGTACGTTGGATAACGACCATCGTAGAAGTGTTAAAGCCCGCCGGCATAATGGGGTAGTTGACGAATTTTCTTTGTACATTTATAAAAAATTATACTACTTGAAAAAGAATTTTCAAAATTGGCGCAATAATTAGTAAGTTATGAAGCTTTGAAATTTGGTGGAAGGGGTAATTGTCAAATAACAGTAATATCGGACTGTGACGTCACCAAGTGTCACAGGCCATAACGCTGCGTGCGTGCGAAAGAGTTAGCGCGATATCCCCACCACGCCCTCGCGTTTGCTCACGACTATATTTAAAATATAAATAACTGCTTTATGTTTCAACCAGTTTTGATGTTGATGTTGATTTTCTGTTACATATAAAATAATATACAAAATAGAATACAGGAAACTACCCTATTGTGTCGACTGACCAGGGATAATCATCACTCGTCAGTCGACACTCTATCTGGACTCCGCTTATCATCAGGTGCAGGGAGGTCATATTGAGGTGACCGTATAAAAAAAGGTAATTTCATCCACGAAGAATCCCATATTTTTTGAGCGAGGGTGTTGCGGGGTAAGGGTATTTTTATATACATTTCAACACAACAAAACCAAAACAATAATTCGTCATTAGTCTATCGGGCACTTATTCTACATTAAAAGTATACCTGGAACTTTAATTTATGAAGCGGGGCTGTATTTTGTAGATTTCCTTGAGTATGGCTACGCAACAACTTGTCTGCACACCGACCATTCTCTCGAAACAATTAGTACGTCCAAAGACCTTAATAATATGAATCTTAGGACATTCAAGTCTTTGTCAAAAGGGTGTTCAAATGGGTAATCTGAGTTTATTTCAACAGCTACACCTAATGAATATTAATTACTCATATAAACAAACTACTTTAGAATCTTATCTTACTATATAATATTATAAATGCGAAAGTTTGTGAAAATGAATCTCGGTAAATTGCTCTCATGGGAAATAATGGATATTCTAAATCTGATTCTTTAAGTAGATGGCGCTGGGGTCGTACAGTGTTTTAAGGACTTTTTAGCGGGAAAGGCATTTCACGCGGGCGAAGCCGCGAGAAACACATAGTTCATTACAATGTTTTCGGTATGTCGATGGGAAAACTAATTAAATATTTTCGTTATATTTCAGACGCGCAATTATTTCCATTCATATTTAATATTGAAAATTGTATATCGTTATGTTCTGTTGTCCATAATGAAATCTTTAGGTGCTTGAGTTTAATTCGACAAAAACATGCTGTATAATAAATATACTTATGCAAAACGTATGTACCAGTAAAATTTCAAATTTTGCAAGGATAATATTATATTTTATTTTATGAGATTTTTTTAATCGTTTCTTCATCACGCGACGCCTTTTAATATGACTAATCTGTTTTATTGACAATATTACGTACAAGGCACGTATAATTTACTATCGTGAGATAAATTTATAATGGAAATGCAAATAAACCGACAATGGCCACTTTGGATATACTTATGTATATATAAATAAATTATTGTTCTAAAAAGTTTCCTTTTTTATCCACATGTGGCTCTTGTGTCGATTTTATGCTGCGACACAAGAGGCACATTTTTTTTAATGTTTTTTGTTCGTGCACGTTCCCTTTATTGTTAACTAAATGACTATTGCGTCTTATGTCTCAATAAGTAATTCAGAATTAATCTTTATAACTATCAAAACATGAAATAAAAGTCGTTTAATTAACACGTTTAATTAATATATAGTCCCATCTTGTTTAGGAAAACAATATTTGTTATTATTCTAAGTATGTACGTATGAAGCTGTAAATAAATAACAAAAACAATGAAAAATTAGTTATGGAACATTCAAGAACCATTCCGTATACAATATACACTAATCAGGAACCTTTGCAATATGCAAGCTCAGCGAATACCTCGCAGCCAGTTGTCCCAGAGTACCAATTTGAATACTTTTATGCACAAAGTAGTGAAATTGAATTCTCGGCTTAGTCCCTGATGTAGCAATAGTGAATACAATATTTTTAGTACCAATATCAACGATTGTAATCATAAGAAACCGGATAATTGAAAAAGTATATATATACTTAACATAAATAAAGTACTTACCACTCAAAATTGGTGAAATCGCCGTTAAACGGTGAAAGCCATAATATCCTTCCTTACATATTATAAAATAAAGTCCCCTGCGGCGTCTGTCAGTCTGAACGCGATAAACTCAAAAACTACCGAACGGATTTTGATGTAATTTGGTATGGAGATAGTTTGGAACCCAGGGAAGGTTTTAGGCTACTTTTTATCACGGAAAATTCCAAAGCAGGAGTTTTATCTCGGAAAATCGTTTCACGCGTGCAGATCCGTCACGGCCAAACCGCTGAACCGATTTCGATGAAATTTGGTATGGAGATAGTTTGAGATCCAGTGAAGGACATAGGCTACTTTTTATCCCGGAATAACATACCGGGATCTTTTCCCGGTAAATCGTTTTTCGCGAGTGGAACCTCGAGCAAAAATTTATGCAGATAGTTTGAGACCCAGGGAATGACATAGGCTACTTTTATCCCGGGAAAATATATAGCAGGACTTTTAACCCAGAACATGAAGAGTGCTAAAAAAATTTAAGTATATTAAATTATGTTCTGCTATCGAGGCGAAGCTGTGACGGGTCGCTAGTATAATATATATAAGTGAAATTAGTTTAACGATAGTCAGTATTTTGAGATGTAATCCGCATTCCTCACTTAGCGACAGCGGCCCGGAGCGATGCTGTGCAACACGGGATATAACTAGGCTAAATATTTTTTAACATGAAATGGTTAGAGATCCTTTATTACCATAATACGATACACGATACGGTAGTGCCAACGGCCATGTCGCAACACGCTGCTGCCGCATAGTATGCATCCCCCATTAATGGAAAATGAAACAAAACATGTTCTTTAGGTATATGTGAAAGTATATTGTGATACTATGATAGACAATCTATAGATATAAGTTGTACATTTTTCCTTTTTTTGTGTAATTCCTGAAAGACAAACTACGTTTATATGCATGCAATGTGTTTAATGCGTGCATTGTATACAATGCCTAGGCAATGTGTAAAGTAAATAGATTTTGTATTTATCAATGTAATGTAATAAGTATAAATTTAATATTTCATATAATGCGTGGATGCCCTGGGCATTCTTTACATTGCTTAGGTATTTTATAGAATACCGGATTATACAGATTGCCGTTTTTAATTACAAGCTTTTATTTAACTTGCAATGTATTTATATAACTATGTTTGTTCGGGTGGAATCTTGCAAGTAAATTTTGAAGCAGCTACCCTCAACGGATAGTGTTGATAATTTGTATACACGTTTAGTTTGAGGGACAATGCATTTTTAGCTAAGTGACGTTCTGAATCCAATATGGTGGACGGCCCAAGATTATTGACTAGTTATTTTTTGTGCACGTTCATAATATGGGTATCAAATGAAAGGGTTTGCTGAAAAAAATACAAAAAATAAAATGACTTCTGTCTAAATCCAATATGGCGGACGACCCAAGATAGCGGACTAGCTATTTTTTACGCACTACTGTAATATGGATATCCAATGAAAGGGCAGAAATTGTAGATAATACAATAAGTATGTAACTTGATCTCGACAAAAATAAATCTCGCGACAAGCTTTTCTCTACATAGTATTAAACAAAGAGTTTATATTTTTCTTTTTAGAGCATTTAAATAAAAGCTTGTTCTTAAAGATTTTTATTTACTTTTAATTTATTTCCTAATTGGTTTGCGTGATCCTTTTGTTGTTTAATTTTGAATAATGTTAATATAAATATTGTTATTTTTTCCTTATCCTAAGGGGGAAAGCGAACTTACTGTAGAATTATTATTTGGTGTGTTTAATAAATTAGTTATAAACTAAAAATCCAGGTCGAACCATCGTTTTAATACATAGTTCACATTATAATGTGTGGCCATTAAAGGACTAACATGTTATGTCGATGACGAGTAATGTTTTTTGTTCCAAACAATCATACTTACTTTAATGATTTCATTCAGCTTGTCCAACATTAAATTGTGTCTTAACTCTTAAACCGTGGATAGGTATTACAGTCAAGTCGATTTTTTAACCGACTTCCAAAAGGAGGAGGTTATGAATTCGTGTGTTTGTATTTTTTTTTATGTATGTACACTGATTTCTCTGAAAATTGGGAGCGTATTTCCTTGATTCCTTCTTTATTTAGTAAATAAGGGTCGCGAAGTGGTCCCATTTCAATATATCTTGGTATAGGGTTCATCATTTTATGATACAGACTGAATACACCTGAATCATATGAGTAATTTCATTCGACGACTTAAAAGTGCCCTTACGAAAGTCTATTAGCAACGCATAAATTTGAGCTATTTTTTTATTGAATAAAAGCATAATAAAAGATAATACATATTCATGGTGACCCGTTATACGAATAACAGGGACTCCCACTAGATGGTAAGGGATAAATAGGTATATGAAACGATTTATTTATAAAAAAAGTAATAAATAGCAAAAAACGTAGATTTGTCACATTGCTATAATAAATGAGTAGGCGCTTTTCGACAGATTCGATAGAATGTAGTTAGTATCTATCTATAGACTTCTAATGGACCTCAAAATATGATAAATATAAGCTGTTTAGTCTTGAGAACGAATATATTATAATGACTTGCATAATTATTTTAATAGGTACGTATATTAGTGTAATATGTGTGTGACGCAAAACGCCCATGCAAGTTTGCGATTCTACTAAAGGAAGGGAATGTTTAACTCCTGATTTAATAAATCATTCATCATTGCTACATAATGGAGCATTAAGATTTTCACCTGATTTCAGGATCTACTAGAATCTATACCTACTTTGGTTTGCAAAGTCTAATCTAACTGCGTGTGATGTTCTAGAGATTAGATTAACAACTCAACAGTGAGCATCAGCCTGTTCTACCCAAATGATGGAGTCTTTTATATTATAATACAGACCTGAGCTGTTGTCCTAGCGTGACACTACCCTGGCGATCCTTTAAGTTTACGTTCAGAGTCATAAGACCATTCTCAGCCTAATATGACTGCTACTGTACAGTGACTTGCACTGTCGGAACACTGGAAATAAGAATAAACTAGTTGTTCCAAATTTTAGGCTCTGTAAAACTAGTAAATCATATTTAGCGAATAGCATTAAATTTTACAATAAACTTCCCTCCGAAGTGCCGATTTGCCCGGACACAAGTTCGAGTGTTATGTTAGGCGCGAGTTAATGTCTAAGGCGTATTATAATGTAGCGGATTACGTCGATGATAAGACGGTTTGGAGAAGTGGTCCTGCACACCATGGCCTACCCTGTTAACACTTACTAGTGATTGATTGCATAAAGTGCTCATCTGTATCTATCTTTAATATTGACATTACAATATTTTTAAATCTTCTGTGACTATTAGGTATGTAACCTAAGTACTACAATTATAAATATTCCCTCATTCATATAATATAAATTTAGGGAAGACGACCGACCGATCATTTTGTTGCGCTTGCCTTTAAGTTTAATTTTATTAAGAAAGTAGGACAAGCAATACAACAAAAATAATTTTGTAAATGTAGGAGAATGCACGTTGTACACCGTTATTTTATTATTTTTTGTGTTATGTCCAGTTTTACGTATTTGTACATGCCTGTCCAGGTATTCCCTAAATCCCTTCATCTGGATTTTATCTCATTTCAACGGTGATGTGCGTGCATTAGCTTATATAACTAATCTGACTGTATACAGCACAAAAGTATTGAAAAAAAAAATAGAGAAAGAAACAATGAACAATTGATGACAAAAAAAGTAAGCCCGGAGTTTCTTTCTGTCTTTCTTCTTCGGGTCGTCATCGCTTAGGTAGCTAGTGAAAGGCTGGTAGGTTAGCTAGGCTAGGGTCTGTAGTGTCCTCACCGGTGAGGATCGCGACGCGTTCCTCCCATTATTTTAATAAAATGATCTCTTTTTTATATCCCCTTTCCTGCCAGCTTTTTTGTTTTTTGTTTTTGTTTATTTCTTCATAGATTTACTCCCAATAAAAATGTCGGTAGTTATATAAGTGACCATTGGTATTAATAATAAGTTTGAATATAATCAATTTAATGTATATTGACTTATCATAAGTGCTACTATGTTTGCCTACGTGATGAATAAAGTATTTAATTTTTTTATTTTTATTTAACTGGTGGTAGGTCTCTCATATGTAAGAGGCCGTCTGGGTGGGTACTACCACAATGTCTATTTCTACCGCCAAGCAACAGTGTGCATGCACTGTTGTGTTTCGGTTTGAAGGACATTGTAGCCAGTATAACTATTGGACATAATGAGACTTAACATCTTATGTCTCAGGATGACGAGCGCAGTGGAATGCCACACAGTACTTTGTAAGTCAAGGTGCTGGATGGTGTTGCTACTGTTTATGGGTGGTCGTATTGCTTACCATCAGGCGAACGGCAAGCTCGTCTCGTCATTCAATTCAATAAAAAAATAAAATAAAATATGACCGCTCCGCTCATTCTCGCGGTATGCGGTAAGAATAAATAAAACACTTCTAACAAAAAATATTTTATTTTTCAATACAAATTCAAATAGTATACCTAGAATGACTTGGATCATCATAGTATATATTATATATACTCTTTGGACTTGGATTATACAGATACAAACCATGAGTTTTTCTAGCACCTTTTCTGTAAAATTCCGTGTTACATAATAATAACATTTTCCTTCCTGGACTATTTTGCTTTTAAGCATATATATAATTTTCTGAAATAAAAATGAGAACTATTATTATTATCAAAGGGCTTGGGTCAATTTTTTGAGAGAGCATCCTGAAGTTATTTGTCTTCATCATCGTCATGATTGTCACGGCACAGAAGAGAGAAAGCTGTATGAATAATGACCACTGCTGAATATAGGCCTCCCCTAAAGATTTCCAGACGAACCTGTCTTATACCTCCTTTAAACCATGAACACACTATATAATATATAAATAATAATACCAGCCCTATATTATATACTGCCCACTGCTGAGCACGGGCCTCCTCTACTACTGAGAGGGTTTAGGCCTTAGTCCACCACGCTGGCCTAGTGCGGGTTGACAGACTTCACATGCCCTCGAAATTCTTATCGTGAATTCTCAGGTATGTAGGTTTCCTCACGATGTTTTCCTTCACCGTTATAGCGAACGATAATTGATAAACAATACACACATAACTTCGAAAAGTCAGAGGTGTGTGCCTTGGGTTTCGAACCTCCGGACATTGTCTCGGCATACCGTTCCATTCCCAACTAGGCTATCGTCCACACTATAATAATAACACTATAATCTAGATTTAATTTCAACTCAATTTACTGATATATGTAATTGCGTGCTGAAATAAATTTAAGCCATAATTAATCCATCAATTCAATTCATTTTTTAAGTTATGGCTCCATCGTTATGGCTGTCAGGCGATGATTTTGCCAATGTCAAAGTAGGAAAAGAGTAAAGACACGGACAAATTTTAATAGGTCTCTATAATTAATCGGAAGAAATAATATCCTTATTGACTTCTGTCAACATAATTTGACAGATTTATTAGTTCTCCTTTGTCAGTTTTACTCAAAGAGTTTTATATGTCGATATAAATGATATAAAAACTCTTTCACTTTCAAAAGTCTTTTACTCATGACTCTTGAGCTAGTATTTCTAGGCTTGTATCTATTGTTTGATCATCAAAATATCGAATCAAGACAGCTTTGGGAATTCCATCTATCATAATAAATTACAAGATTTGAATATATAATAGCAATAATTATAATACTTAACTCTATATTGCATTGCCTATTTACTAAAAAGTGAAAAATAAAAACTTAAAAAAAATATAGCACCGACTTCAAAAACCACTCTAATGTAAAAAATAACTTATACTTTGCTCATTGGTTATAAAGAAATTTAAATACTACCAATATTTTATACACTGCCATTCGTGTGATTATATTTATGTGCAATGAATAAACCTTTGGAGGCGGTGCCGGTCATAAAAAAATCGAACTGCCTACATAAATATGCCAACCATACCAGCCCTATATTATATACTGCCCACTGCTGAGCACGGGCCTCCTCAACTACTGAGAGGGTTTTAGGCCTTAGTCCACCACGCTGGCCTAGTGCGGGTTGGCGGACTTCACTTACCTTCGAAATTCAGAGAACTTCTCAGGTATGCAGGTTTCCTCACGATGTTTTCCTTCACCGTTAAAGCGAGCGATAATTACAAAGAATATACACACAACTTTTTAGAAAAGTCAGAGGTGTGTGCCCTTGGGTTTTGAACCTGCGGACATTCGTCTCGGCAGTCCTTTCCACTACCAACTAGGCTATCGCCGCTTCACACAAATATGTTTATTAAAAAATACTCTTAAATTAGACACATTAAATTGTAATATGAACTATGTACTTTACAAAACAATGAATTAAATAATTCTAGTCGCATGCCAAATTAGTACAAAAAATCAGGCACCGACTCCAAAGGTTTATTCATTGCACATAAATATAATCACACGAATGGCAGTGTATAAAATATTGGTAGTATTTAAATTTCCTTATAACCCATGAGCAAAGTATAAGTTATTTTTTACATTAGAGTGGTTTTTGAAGTCGGTGCTATTTTTTTAAAAAAGTTTTTTAATTATAGATTTTGAGAATATCTGCTATAAGTGTATTTCATTAAATCCTTACTAATATTATAAATGCGTAAGTTACTCTGTCTGTCTGTTTGTCGCGCTTTCACGCCAAAACTACTGAACCGATTTAAATGAAATTTGGTACGCAGATAGTCTAGAGCCTGAGAAAGGACATAGGCTACTTTTTATCGAGGGAAAATATAAAGCGGGACTTTTATCCCAGAAAACCTTTTTCACGCGGGCGGAGCCGCGAGCAAAAGATAGTATCCTTTAAAATTGGAATACTAACTCCTATATAATACATAACATCGAGCTAACATTGCGGTTTTGATTGAGAAAATGGTTCTGGAGTCCAGAGTTTTAGTTAAACAGAAGATCTTGAAATTCCATAGCATTTTTAACTTGAAAAAGAATATTAAAAATATTTTATTTCAGACAATCTTTACAAAATTAATGTGGTAATAATAATAATAAAATGTAACTACACAGAATTAAATTTTGACAATTTGCATATTATATTAATTATAAAAACTACAAATTGGGTAGAAACTTGGAAATTTCTTGGCGTAATTGCAAAAGGTCTTCTTATTAAAACAAAGGGATTAAGTTAGCTTGGGCGAATATAACGACTGCTTAGCGAGAGGACTAATTGAGCAGAATGGATATTACGCGTCTTCCACGGATAACTAAATATAAAGTTTCGGGTTCACACAAAGCCTTCACATACAAATATGGAACTTAGAGGAATTAACTTCGCCTAATTTACAATCGATTATAGAACACCTAAAGATTTATTGGTTTAACCCTCTATGGTCATGAGTGGGTTCAAAATTTATTTGATTATTGTGATTTTGATGTATTTTAAGGTGTTTGGTTGTTTGTTAGAAGTAAACATGAAACCCGCTGAACGGATTTAAAGTTTGGCACACATATACAAAGTAGGTTACTTTTCATCTTAAAAAAATAATCAGTAAAAATCTTTGGGCAAAGACTTTCCTGCGGACAGCAACCCAATCATAACCTAGTGTCAAATAAACTTTGAGTATTTAGCACACTCTAAGCAAATAAATGATCATTTGGTGGCTCATTCATTATTTAATCTGTTTTATTTGTCTCATCAACACACAGCACACAGCACACTAAGGCTGGCAGCGGTAGAATAAATACACTGTTGTTGTTTCTTCACCGCCGTGACCGATTTTAAACATTACTAAACAAAAGGTGGGTATTATATAAAGTAACAACATGAAAGCCACGTTCGTTCCTTTGATGACGTTTTTAAAACTTGATCGTAATAAAGGTGACGCAAACATAACAACTCCATTCCTTTTTAATCTTTGTATCATAGAATAATAACGCCAAGAATGATAGTTTCATATCAAAAAACTGTCAAGTGTGAAGCATAAAACTCATTGATGTAGGCGTAGGCCACACGTATTGACGTTCTGCCACACGCACACAAGGCTGCAAATAATGTTGCTAGTGGTATCGGATGTTCCCCAAAACCTTAAGTCATTATTTAATTAGGATTATTTAATTATGGAATTATTATTATTGTTCACAGTAAGGGATTACTTTATCCTTAATTATAATGATAAAAATCTGAAATAAAAAATAATAAAATAAATCCCTTAGAATGACCAAAACAGTACCAAATTAAAAACAAATTACGTTGATGACGTGAATTAAACGGTTGAATGCGGTATTTACCTTTGCCTCCATTCTAGTTTTATGATGATAATATGAATGAATGCCTTTATTTATGTCAATAATATCAAATGTATCTGGTTCTATTTTATTACGGTTTTTTTGCGAATCATAGTAAAAAAGGCAGCATCACCATTCACCATTCAACCGTATAATTGACGTCATTTGAAGCTTAGTGCTTACGTCTGCTGAAAAAAAGAAAAAAAAAAGTTAAAATTATAAATGATAACTTCATAATTTCTAAAAAAGAAAAGATACAGGTGTCCTTATTTTAGAACTATTTTCATTTAAAATAATAATATAAGCTTGTTAAAATTTGAAATGTCAATTAAAATCAACTCAACAGAAAAATATTATTTTCATAATACTGGCAACACAATTCCAAAGCATGCAAAGGTACCAATTAAATAAGTTAATTTTAGAAATATATTAATTTTAGAATATGAACATCAACATTTGGGGTATCAATTTTCTTTTTTTTTGGCAACATTTTGATATAATGGCGTCTATAAAATTTTTGAATTATTGTTTTTGCTTTAGCTATTATTTTATGTCAAAATATTAGATTAATCGTAATAATTGCATGTGAAATGTTATGTTACAATGTTTCTTAAAATTATCCGAGATACTGTGACATCAGTTTATTGCACAAACCATCATTTTAAAATAAAATATCGAGAGCTGATAGCGCTACGATTCGGCCTTGAGCACTGACGCGGGATGTTTGGTTACTAGGCTAATTTAGCCTAGTTTTACTTGCCTCACTAAGCGTGTATGTTCACGGTTTCTATGTGTTATTATTCTAAGCTTTGTATGCTATTAATAAGTATTCAGCTTGTTTTCAGTGATTATGTTTTGTCTATGGAATATTAATTTCGTCATATATTTTATTTGTTGTGATACAATATAGTTGTTTATGCGAACAAATCGTAGCGCGTAATGCATAAACCACTTCCATCTCAAGGTTACTGTTGCCGTTCTAATTTATATTCACGCGAAAGTTTCTAGGTACAAGTTTACGTCTAACATTTTTATTTTGATCACATTTTATATTTTTTTCGCCTGCAATAAAATGAACACATTAATTTTAAGAGTAGGTACTTATGGCTGTCATTTGACGTCACCGTCGATGATGATCATGATGACGGTTTAAATAGAATACAGAGATACGTGAATAAAGAAACTAAATAAATAAGTTTCTGACTAATCTGATGAAACTATGAATTATTGGCAATAAAATATTATACGTTTCATGTTATGAACAGTTTATTTTAATAGTTTTATGAACGACATGTTTAATAAACAAAAATAGTATATATATAAGGTAGATAGAACATTTTATACATATAATAATTAAATAGTTACTATAATAAAATGTATAGATTATGCGTTTTTTTAGTTTTTTGTCTCACTTTGATTAGTTAAAATATGATTTATTTATAATGGCTTATTCATATTGTATAATTCTGAAGCGAAGGACCTTCTTAAGGAAGGAAAAATAATTTCAAATGTTCAGCGGAGGAGTATCAAATTTTCCACATTTAAAGTTTATATGGAGAAGGAGTGCAGATAGCAAATTTTTGTTATAAAATATGCATTAGAAATATGGTAAATAAAAAAAACAATACACACATTACCATGCGTTTGACACTCAGACATTTAATAAATATACTATATGCTTTCCTTACTATATGATTATATGGAATAGAATAAGTATTAGGTACCGTCAGACACATAAGTAGTTGAACAAGTTCAAAACTTTAAAACACCTTTACACTTTCGTGTTCTTACCAATTTATGATTTCTATTGACAAAAATAAAATTAAAGTTATTTACTTTACTTCACACGAAGAAAAAATGTTTCCATAAAACTTAACTTAACTTAGATAATTTGAAATTTTGAATTTGTTCAGCTGCTTATGTGTCTGAACGTACAAAAGATGACAAAGTAAAAATATTTATTATTACACTCTACATTTTATGACCATAACAACATCAAAATATCGATTTTTAAAAACATATGTTATATTAAAAAAAAAACGCTGGTATGTTTTGATATTTTTTTGTAAATATACCGCATCTGAATGATTACATTCATAGATCTATGATATATTGCGCATACGTCTATGTCATACATCTTTCAGTTAATTTATTATTGATCAGGGTGATCGATGTAGAGATATTCCTTTACAATTCTCGAATTACATAATTTGTACCTAATATATTAGTACAGATTGGTACCATAGATGGGTTCACACCCCGGTATATTGTGTGAATATTTTTTCAATACATGATACTTCAGCAAGTGCCACATCATGACTGATGGAGATGTGGCGATAACGCACTAGACATACCTCCTCGCTGGATATTTTCTATGCTACATAAATTACGCAAGCAACACGTGCGTCACGAGCATTTATACTTTTTAAATTTAGAATCTTTCTCTTACACATCTAATGCAAAAATGTTCGGAATACTAATGTAGTCGCCCGAACAGCATGCAAGCCCGAAGAGTCAGTCTGTTATGATACGCCAAGCCGAGAGGCAAGTCTAGCGTACATTTTTAATTTTACAGTACTCAATACGCGATCATTTACCTTGACCGAGCGAATTAGCATTTGTGTTTAATGACTGGTTGCATAACTTCGTTAAACTCTATAGCTGGAGTCACTATACTGAGAAATTCCTTCTATTGTTTACAAAGTCACACATAATTAATTATTCTAAAATTTACGTGATGAATAACTAATTGCAGTGACTTAGTTAGTTGTCACCGTTCATTAACATTGTGGAGCACAAGTTGCTCTACATTCAATAACGATGTTGTAGTTGTTAAAACTATCTTTTATATTTTATTGTATTGAATAATAATGTACCTACATATGTAATATTTAATAATCTTTTTGATATATATTAAGTATTTTAGAGGATTATTACCTACCATTAATTTAAAGAACACACCAACAACCTCGTGTATTGTTAATCTAAAAAGGAGCATGCAATATTTAGGTACGTTAATCTGCAAAATATAGTGACCGTTACGACCTTGGCTACAATTTTAGCTAAATATGTTTTTGCTGTCTAGGGAAAGAAATTAATATGATCGAAGATATTAATATATCAGATGACTATCATGATAAACTATTAAATATTTAAGTGCATAATAAACTGAGATTAAGTTGAGGTAACACATTTTATGCTTCCAAAATGTATTCGCAAAGCTGTACAAAAACTCAATAGAAGAGATTTTTCAGATGTTTGTTTTTCCGTGCGGTAATAAATCAAAAAAATTGGACAGTTTGATATGAATCTTTCATTGTAAAGACTTTCAAGTTCTTAGTACACATCTATACTATAAATCATAAGGTTTCTGGGCAGAACGACGACAAAAACATCTACCATTATAATATTATATTGTGCGTTGAATGAACGAAGAATGGAGAATAGAGTTTATTGTAATAAAACTATTTTACGGATTTTATCGCGGTTTTTGAAGTGAAAACTTGTTTAGCGGCGTTGAGCACTTTTGGGATGGGTATAAAATGTTAAACTCGAGTCAGGATCACGTGACCCTGATCGAAAATGCGTAGGAGGTTTTACCATCCCTTACTAATATGAACCTTAAAAACAATGCGTAGAAGCTATAATTCTTGAAACGAGTGCATTTTTATTTATTAACGTCATTAAAAACATCCCTTACTAATATGAACCTTAAATACATTGCGCAGAAGCTATTTCCCCAGCGTTGGCACGGCACGAGTACAAAACAACGTAACATTCTTTTTTCAAATTTAGATTTATTCTACTTTGGTTGTGATGACCATTGCATTTCTGACTTTTATCAAATACCAGACTAACGCCCGAATACTCAAACGCTTCTTAAATATTTGAGATGGCCTTACGGATTTAAGCATTCGTTATGCTTGAAATTGGTATACTGAAGCGTTACTTATCTCCTAACCTTAAATTTAAGGCGACTCAGTTTAAGGTCCGCTTATTGATTCAAACGGTATTCACAAAAACTGCTTAAAGTTTGACAGGTATGTAAGGCCTCCTCATATGGCTGTTAATCGAGATTAATTTGAGAGTGCTTCAGACTAGTCTCAAAGCTTTATGTCAAATCTTTAATAATTTTATTGCGTAATAACTACTTATTTTATTCTCTTTTGATATCATAAAACGTCTTTTTCTTCACTTTCACCATTTTCCGAGGAGGAATATAGTGTCAATCGAAGAAATCGAGAGAAATTAAACGCTTTCGAATAATACAATAATGATGAATTTATATTTTAAATTCATCATTATTGTATTATTAGAATCCGACTCAGCAAGGAAACAGTTCTTCATTTATGTTCCTTAATTCAGGACAATATCCAGCCGGTCACAAAAAGAAATCAGACAATGCAACCGATCAAGGTCATCGGGGATATTTTTCACGGGAAACAACCTACTGTAGTACATAGTATTGTGCATAGCGTGGCGATTAAGTTAGCCCAAATAAAAATCAGATATATAAATATGCTTACTTCTGATGATAAAAACGAAATAAGAATTATGAATATTATTGTTGTTGAGTTGTTTAGTTTTTTTCCAAAGTGGCTAATGTCAACACTGACCATACTGCCAAGTGGCAAATATAAATAAGTTACAATGGGTTCATCATTTCAATGTTAAGAATATAACAATTGATAAACTATTCTAATAATGGATATGCCATATAGGTATTAAAAACCATTCTACGTCTACGTAACATTTTTACTATGTAGCATCTGCACATAGTACATAAAATACACACGAAAATTAAATATAATAGTCATATAACATTAAAAAAATCATTTTCAAAGTGTGTATTATGTTATTTGATTTATTTATGTTTAATATTTTAAAAAATGTACTGCGTGAAACGACACATAAATATAAATTTATTAAAAATATGTAATCGAAAACAAACTTTTTATAATCTATAGCAAAATAACTGCTCCTCAGCTGATTTTTCCGTCAAACATTTTAAAGTACGTTTGAGAATGCCATTTAAAATAAGAAGCCTGTTAAAATTAAGTAGGCCTCAGATAACTTGGTTGGTTGAGTAGCGTTTCAGTATTCGGGCGTAAACGTGCGTTCGTCGCGTTTAAAAATCTACTTTATGTGGTAGGCGTAAGATCGAATTTGTGTTTAGTCAATCAAAATTTGTAATTATTTGTTTCTTTTTTTAGTTTGACTTATCGACGACACTTATTGATGTGTTATTTGCAAGAAACTGTGCATCTTGGGTTTTTTAATACATCAATGACGATAGCGCAATAAATAAATATTGTATTTTACTACATATATGCTAGTATTTTTATACTGATAAATAAAGCAATTCGTGCGAAATTATTCCCTAATCATTCCAAAATATCCAAAAATGCACAATGTTAATGTTTAACGTTTCACTTTGCCGGAACTCCCGGAGTGCAACCCATTCTTTTTAACCGACTTCCAAAAGGAGGAGGTTACAAATTGGTACAAAAAATCAGCCACCGACTGCAAAGATTTATTCATTGTTCATAAATATAATATATTGGTATTATTTAAATTTTCTTATAACCCATAAGCAAAGTAAGTACAAGTTATTTTTTAGATTATAGTGGTTTTTGAAGTCGGTGCTATTTTTTGTTAAAAAGTTTTGTATGTAAATTATTTACCTCCGACAAATCTTCAGTTTTTGTAAAATGAACTGATTTTAGTGATTGGAGGAATACCAAAAATGTTTGAAAGTCAAGAAAGGAGTCCAAGTCATAGAGATTGTTTATTGACCCATTTAACACGCAGAAAAGCAAATTCATGAAGAGAGTGTTTACTGGGAGCACGTATTACAGCGAGTTATAGCTGTTATTTGTACATTAGCAGAAAGATGCCTTGCTTTTCGAGATACAGTAGAAAAATTCAGATCGGGTTTCGGATTTTTTTGGATTGCTGGACTTATAAGCCAATTTTATCCCTTTTTAGCGACGCACATAACCCAACATTGAAACGCTGGAAATGGGAATGTCTCATATTTGTCTAAAACCATCTGCGAAGAGCTAATTATTATAATAGCCCAACAGTTGCAAAATAAAATTATAGCGCAGATAAAAGATTCTCGATATTACAGTCTATCCGTAGATTCTACGCCGGATTTACCGCACACGGATCACCTCAGCGTAGTTACTCGCTATGTAAAAGACGGGCTGCTAATAAATTGTTTTCTTACATTAATTGAGTTAAAACGCGACACACGGGCGATGAACTGGCAAAGCAGACACTTAAATACCTGGTAGAATAATTAGATTTTTCAAAATGCAGAAGCCAGTCATATGACAATGCCTCAAATATGTCTGGGCGTTACAATGGCATGCAGCAAAAGATTCTAGAGGCAAATCCGTTTGAAATATATATCCTATGCGCAGCCCATTCTCTCAATCTAGTAGGTCGAAGCGCCGTCGATTGTTGTCTATCAGCTCAGATTATTATTTTTATTAGTCTAAAATCTATACATTTTTTTTCTGGTTCAACCATTAGGTGACGGATATAAAAAAACATCTGGAAAATGAAAATGTATTAAAATCTCTATCAGAAACCAGATAGGACGTACACGCTAAAGCGACATCTGCTATTTCCGAGACATATAATAAAATTATAGATGCCTTAGACGTCATTTCTATGGACGACATGCAAAAAGGAGAAACCAGAAGAGAAGCAGCAAGCAAAATTATATGTCTTACGAAACCCCGAACAAATTATGGGAAAAACAATTTAAGATATGAAGGTGCACAAATGTACAATAAGTTGCCGAAAGAAATCAAGATGATCAAAAGTTTTACCGTGTTTAAAAAAAAACTAAAAACGTACACACTTGAAAATATCTGAGTGCATCTCTGGTTGCGTTATCTATTGAACAAAAATATACCGCACATCTTTGCTTCATAATATTTGTTAATCGTCGTTCTCGAGACCAATCTTTTTATTACTACCCACATAATTTTATGATTACTGAATTTACTTTGATTTATATAATATTAATAGGTAGGCACATCACACATGAAATATAAATTAGTTACGCTCTTCAAAAACTACCATTTAAAAAAAATATGTAAATATTTCTCATTAAGTGAAATTTGTAGATTTCTTTTGGGAAATAAAGTTCTTTAACCTCAAGCAGCTAATTTGACAGATAATTTACAGGAATTAGAATTTGTACCTATGTTGGTCAAGTGGGACGAAATTTTGCAAACCTTCCCAAAAGTCAGAGCGAGTACAAGACCCGGAAGTCACTTTAGAGACGTGCGCCAATTTTTACAAATAGCTCGTCGATTTTTTAGAAAAATTACGTGGTGACTTTGATGATTAAGAAGCTTGGGCAAAAGAAAATCTACCAGATATAGATTTAAAAGACACTCGTCAAAGACGAAGGAAGACAATGCCCAATGACGGTCCAGCTCCTGAAGTAAGTCTCACACCGAGACAACAATTTAGAGTCATGAGGTTTTATGCCGTCATTTATAAGTTAAATGTAGAAATGCGAAGATGAGGAGATATATACAAAAATATAGCAGACAAATTCTCATTCCTAACTAAAATACCCAATGCCGATGAAATTATGCGTCTACTTTCAAACTTCAGAATACAGTCAGCATTGTAATAATTTAGTTAACACGTATCCACAAGACCTTAATAATGATTTAAAAACCGAAATTCAGCAGTTCTATTCATATGTCTTAAAATAAAAAAATAAGCTCCAGTGATTTGCCTGGCACAAGTTCACATCTAAATCACGCACAATTGTACAAAATAATACACGATGAAAAAAAATAATCAGCGTTTTCTTATGTGGAATCTGCGTATATTTTTATGCCTGATGATATAACTCCAAATATAAGTATATACTACGCGAATATAAAGCTAAATTATTTTTTGGTTTGTAGTGGTTTTGAAGCTGGTTTTATTTTTTGTTAAAAAGTTTTTATTTATTGCTTTTTTGTTAGTTAAATATGAAATGGTGTAAACAATACATCATCGATATACGATTGCAGCATTCACAGTTCATCTGCTGTTAATTATTGAAGAGTTCCATTGCCTATCTCCGAAGATCTTCATTAGATCCTAATAAATTATATACTTCCCTGAAAAATATACATTTGAATAACGAAACCCAATCCAAATCGGATCAGTAGTTTTTGAGAAACTCGCGACCATACAAACTTACATACATATATACATACGGAACGAATACAGAACCTCCTTTTTTGAAGTCGGTTAAAAAGAACGACGATGCTTCAGGAAAGGCTCGATGCATTATCAGTATTATATATAGAGTCAGATATGCTAAAAACAGTGGACTTAATAATAATAATAATAATTTATTTCGAAAGCAATTTACATAAATTCTTACAACATGAAAAGTAATAGAATCATGGAAGTAGATTACATAAAACTGTATGTTGTAATTAGAGTTAGGTACAAATTTTTCTCTAACAATTAATTAGAAAATTGCTGCATATTATGTAACAAATTATAAATGTGATCAACTGATACCTAAGCTAGGAAGACCTGTGTTATAGGTATCAGTGAATCCTCCAACGAAGACACTTGATTTATAAAATTACATCACTGTTTCTTTCAAAATATATTTACAGTAATATGAGTATATATATTTCTATTACAATTTTCAAAATAAATAGGTTTAGTAAGACTAGTGTATGTGTGTGTGTGTGAGTGGTGTGATATATATGTGCGTCCGTGCGTATGTGCGTGCATGTGTAATTGTGTAACGCGCGTAAAAGATCCAGTGTGTATGAACTATCCAGTATTGATGTTACATAGAAGAGACTCAGTTTGATTATAGGAAAGAGAAAGAAGCCATTTATTAATAATCAGTTTACATAGTCCTTTGGTTTTATTAAAAATCTTTAGAATAGAGTTTATTTTATTATAGAGTCTGGCACCCAATACTATGAAATGTCTGTCAGTAAACTTTGTACGAGTTCTCATTATAGGAAATACATTATATTTTCGCCTCCCATGTGGTTCATTATGTGGTCTACCAGAGTGTTTACGAAGGACAGTTTGCTGGATAAAAAGTTGACGTACAGAGAGAACCTGACATTCAGCGTATAGCTTGGTGGATGGATATCTGAACGGTTTTTTAGCTATAACCTTTAGGACAGCTCTTTGTGCAACTTAAAAAATATTTTCCGCGAATTTAATGCCCATTAAAGTCCCAGTCGCAATTCAATAAATAAAAAATATGCTATGGCTTTTATTGTATGTAATACCTACTCCACGTATCTCTTTCGTTTTTCATTTATATGTATGTATATTTTGAGGCACGTAATGATTTATCTTATTATTAATAGATACGTTTTTTTTTAAATACCGGTACTATTTATTTAACATAAGGAAAGGGGGGGCAGCACAGACGTGGATTGCTTAGGCCATCAAGTAGTCTTAATCCGGCACTGGTTATTGATCATTCGCCGGGTGATAACTGCTTCGCGCATTGTAAAAAACTGGGTATTTAAGAAATATTTTTTTATTTATTTTACAATAAATAATATGTTTACCAAAACCCAACAAAAAGTAAATCTAAATTCACTTAATAATAAATTATTTAGGTTCTTAAATGGTTTGTAATATAGTGGAAAGCGTAACTTTCAAAAAAAAAATTATGGCATTGAATAACGAGACGAGCATGCCGTTCGCCTGATGGTAAGCGATACGACCGCCCATAAACAGTAGTAACACCATACAGCACCTTGAGTTACAAAGTACTGTGTGGCATTCCACTGCGCTCGTCATCCTGAGACATAAGATGTTAAGTCTCATTATAATATCCAGTAGTTACACTGGCTACAATGTCCTTCATACCGAAACACAACTGTGCATGAACACTGCTGGTTGGCGGTAGAAATTGACATTGCGGTGGTACCCACCCAGACGGACTCTTACCTACATATAAGAGACCTACCACCAGTAACTGTCAAGTAAGAGAAGCAAATTATGACGTCACTGAAAATAAAGGGCCGTAACTCCGCGAGCGTAAAAAAGAGATAGCAAGGTAACCCTACGACATTACCATTGTTGTTGACGAAAATATTTGAAATCTGATAACGTGCCTTATTTTTCAACCAATTTTGATTCTGATTTCACAAAAAACTCAAGTTGCATTTCAGTCATGATTTTTTTGAATAAAACACTTAATTTATATAAATCGACCCTGTTTCTAACTACAGGTTCACCGGAGTGTCAACGCGATGTCCGCGAAACGGCCTTACTGTTTGACCATATTTTAGGGTTTGTCGAGTTAAGGAATTAACTCTTCTTAAGATTTGATTTTTTTTTGGCCACTTTCATAAAATGTTTTTGGTAAGAGTTCCTGTTATATCCAATTTATATTAATGTTGTGTGCAATCGTTTTATTTTTTTACCTCTGAAGTATTTTTATGTACAGTCAGCAGCATAAGTAGCTGAACAAATTCAAAATTTCAAATTGTCTACATATTTTTCTATTCTTACTAATCTTTTTTTTCTCTTCACAAAAATAAAATAAAAGAGGTTTACTTTACTTCAAACGAAGAAAAAAATGTTCAGTTTAACTTAACGCGTACATAGGCTATTTGAAATTTTGATTTTGTACAGATACTTATGCTGCTGACTGTACATACAAAACTACATACTCTTTTGTAAGGGATTGGAGGATGAAAGCTATAGATTTCTTATTGTTTTCCTTGTTTGTATAAATCCTAGCCTACCTACCAAATTTCAGCTTTTCAGACTTCAGCTACAATCCTTGATGCTTTGATGATCCTGAATGGATAAATGAGTCGGTGACGAAATCGATGCATAATGCGTATATCTATTTTAGGTAAGTAAATTCTGTTATAAATCATATAAACTAGAGAAAAGAACTTAATACCTGTGTTGCATTTGTCTACTAACTACATTCTAATCTTGACTTCTTCAATATAATTCAGACCTATGAGGATTCAAAAATACGACATTGGACAAAACAATTTGATAAAAGATAGGACATTACGCCTACCTACTCTTCACTTTTGAATACACTTTCAAATATTGTGCAAAGCTCTGTGTATTCATTGTCTTTAAACTAAATAAACATGTTACTGTAACCCCAGAATGTAACCACCTATACTAGAGTACGTGAGAAACACACTATTTTATTATCTAAATGTTATACCTAAATATAAAAATAGTAACTCATATTGAATATCTTTATAGACTTAAATACGAAGATAAAATCTAGAGTGTTCTTTATGACATTGACGCAAGTGCGATAGTGGGCCGGAACTCCAACAACAATTTATAATATTCGTTATGAGAGTTTTACTAAAAATAAAATCGTTTATGTAGCATTTTGGCATCTAAATAATCAAGTAAAGTAGTAACATAAAGCTAAACTATGCGCATTCGTACAATTAGAATACCCACATTCAAATTACTTGATAATTCTCAGTAAACACACGTTATAATTTACTTTAATATTGTAAGTAAATAAATTACAAAATAACCGGATTTTGATTTTCCCCTTCCTTCCGCCTTATCCCACACTCGTTAAGAACGCCACAACATACTCTTCCACGCATTTTTACAAAGATTTTACGAGTGGGAAATATAATAAATCAAAGCCACTTTTTAAACATACAACCTTAATACAGAAAGATTAGGTCCCAAAATTACATAAAATTAATAATGTATTTTAAAATCGACCTAAAGAATTTTTATTTAACGAGGCGTCCAACAGAAATGAAAAATACATATAATATCCATACTAAATATCCTTCACAAGGTTAAAAAAAGACACAATATGATGCCTAAAGAAACATTGCTGCAAATCTGACAATTATCCGACTGTGTACGAGCTCAAATAGTTTCAGCTGAAAATAGTGTTTCACATTCCTCAACATCAATCGTAAGATTAACAGAGCAAAACATTATTATTCTGCGGATAACGTTTCATCTAACATTTACAATGTATTTTTAAACGTTTTATTTTCTCACTTAGTTTAGCGTGTTTAGTTCTCGCTTTGTGTCATTAATTTTCTTCTAGTATGAACTTGGCTACCTTAATTTACTATATGCGTACGTATCAGTAACTAGCCAATAGATACATGGTAACTAAACTGGAAGCACGAAATACTCAATGTTCATACAGACATTCTTGATCTTCGCGATCTCATCATATAAAGATAGTATCGTATTTAGTATTCTGTAGACAAAGAAATGTAACGAAATTAACGAATGATACGTTTTGTGGATATTCTATGGTAAGTTATACATAGATGTGTTGAAATTATGAATATTTTGTTAGAACATTTACGTTAGACGAAAAATAGGAATTCATTCCGTGTGTAACTGGTGTAATGTGATACAGTCCGATTCAAACTTGTTGGCGGCTCTTAAGGGTATTTACAAATGCCCATGTTTTTGAGGTACCATTTATTGAATCAGGAGTCACGCTTATTTGGAGATCTTGGTATATAAATAAAGATTAAACATTCCTCTTTTTACGTAGCATATAGAAATTTTATGCTCCCATACAATATGCTCATGTAAATACGTTTATTCTGGAGCAATAATCGCTGAAAATGACGAAAAATAGGGTCTGAAAAGGAACCATTATACCTAAAACTAAAGCATATTTTAATATAAAACCGGAATAATATGATGGCTTATATAGTCTTCTCGTTTGGTTGCTAATTATTTTTATGTCAAATTATATACTTTTCCAGTTATGAGAAAAATATAACCTAAATAGAATTTCTTCATACATTTTCCAATTTCGGGCTGTCATTCCCGTTCCGCGCTGAGACGCGGCCGAGGAAGCACTGGTGTACAACTTTATTTAAAAACATAAATACGTAATAAATTGATCGCGATGTCATTAAACTACGGATAAAATAGTTGATACTATTTCGAATTATTATATTTCAAAAAGCAAGTATGAAAATTGAATATTACCCGCGGAGATGCGGGGCCGAGGCTAACTTAATACTAACGACTTGCATAACTGCAAGGTATGCAATCTCAAGGATTATTTCCTCCACAGTGAAGTGGGCACGCATAAGGTTGTAGTCGTGGTGGATAAGGGATTTACCCCGCTTTCCTTGGCGAATGAGAACTGGCGAAAACCTATGGCAATAGGCATTAGGGAACGCGAGGAGATATGGAAGAGCAAAGAACTACACGGTTGGGTTCTATCGGGTCCTTCAGCTTGCATCGGTATCTTGGCTACGTTTTGGTAACCCATTTGGGGAAACTGAGGGTTTTATCTTTGGACAAAGTGGACAAAAATGGACAATCAATTCCGGTGAATCAATCGGGCATGTGATTTCCAGTTGTTCGTATCTTGCTGACGGCGAATACTTGCATACACACAACCTAGTAGCCAAGATCATACACCAGAAAGTTGCGCTTCGGTATGGTCTTATGTATCCTGAAGTGCCATATTACCAGTATGTGCCTCAACCAGTTCTTGAAAATGATCATGCAACGCTGTACTGGGATCAATCTATTATCACGGACCGGACTATTGTTGCCGATAAGCCTGATATTGTAAAAGTAGATCGATTGGCGCACCAGGCAATACTTGTTGATGTCACCATTCCGCATGACGATAACCTTGTTAACCCGGCGAGCATGAATCAAGAATGTGCCAGGGTGGGACATACCCATAACTTAATGTACCATAACGTAGTTGTAATTATTATTATTTTGATTATGTTGATCTTATTTTGTAAAATATTGAATTATTTAATGGGAATAAATAATAGAAGTTGTTAGTTATGAAATAATGATTATTTATTCACATTTTTCTTATACTTTGTAATTATAGAAGCAAATGTTTATGCCTTTACAAAAAGAATCGAATTTTACAAAAATATTATTCTTTGGAATTTAAATCAACTTAGAACTAAAAGATAATGAGATCCTCCTCGTAAAACAATATATATTTTTTTAAATTGAAAATATGATTAATGACTAATAGAAAAACATAATAATAAAACCGTTAAAATTCATAATTACTTCAAAAATGAGGTAGGGTATAACATACCCGAGACAAGTTTGCAGACGAATATTCCAGTCGGTGCCCCGGGCCACACTGCGATCACACCACTACCCCGTCCCGCACGCCCTTGCCTCCAGCTACTGAGCGAGCCAGTGTCGACAGACAAGGATTTTAAAGCATACACTACCTTTAAATTTTGCCAGGGTGTAACATACCCTGGCTCATAGGCGCCGGTTTAAGGCCGAAAAGGATAAAATGTCTAAATATTTAAATTTGGCACACGAGGTTATCAACATGGGAGAGGAGAACTCCACAATTATTGTTCCGATTGTCGTTTCTGCTCATGAGTTGATACTAAAGAGTCTCGACCAACACCTCCAGAGGCTCTTAATTGGTCGTAGGGTCAAGAGCCAGATGCAGAAGGCAGTACTTCTGGACACGGCACGCATTGTGACGAGATTCCTCACTTTGAATCCCTGACTACCGGTGGCTTGGGTCTTGAGCCTCGGCATCAGAGTGTGATTCACTTTTTTATATTTTTATGTGTATTAATGTTTTTTTTTTGTATATATAAAAATGAAAAAAAGGAAAATTCAAAATAAAGAGATAAAAATGTCTATTACATGATGAAATTATATTATTTATTAAACATAATTGTAAACTTTCAACAATCCCAAAAAATAAATATAGGTGAGTACAAAAATACCTTCAAGTATTAAGATTAGCGTGTTCAAATATAAAATCTAGTTTAAATCGGTTTCGATGTGTGCGCGTGTAGCAAGGCATTCTTGTCAATCAAATACCTAAAATCGAGCACGTCAAAAATGTAATAGCGTCCTTAATGTCGAACATCAGACACATTTTCGGGTGTCAGACGTGCGCGTTCCTGTTCAAGTACAGCCGATCGCAATAGTTTAATAATTGTTACGTTATGATATTGAAGTGAAACTACTTTATCGACGTATGGGAGAAATCTATGTTAAAAAAAATCGTCACATTTTCTGTCACTTTGGACCGTCACGGCGCCGTCTTCTAGGGTCATTATTTCGAAGAGAATCTTGACATCACGATGTAGTAATTGGCCAAACTGTACATAGCCATCTATTGTCGACAACCGTAAACAGTTTAAATATACTGTTTAAACAGTTTTACTGGTGGTAGGTCTCTCATTATATAAGAGGCCGTCTGGGTGGGTACCACCGCAATGTCTATTTCTACCGCCAAGCAACAGTGTGCATGCACTGTTGTGTTTCGGTTTGAAGGACATTGTAGCCAGTATAACTATTGGACATAATGAGACTTAACATCTTATGTCTCAGGATGACGAGCGCAGTGGAATGCCACACAGTACTTTGTAAGTCAAGGTGCTGGATGGTGTTGCTACTGTTTATGGGTGGTCCTATCACTTACCATCAGGCGAACGGCATGCTCATCCCGTCATTCCAGTGGCGTGCCTAGTGTTTTGGATGAGGGCAAGCCAAAGCAGACCTAAAAAAAATTCGCACCTCCGATACATATAAAATGTGCAACTATAAGAAAGAAAAGCAATATCTAAAAATAAAAATGACTACCCGTACCGGGATTCGAACCAGGGCCTCATAACAATGTTCGAACCGTGTACGCAATACAACTACGCCATCGAGTCGACTGGTTACCTATTCGAAATTAGGTACCTTTATTTAAAAACGATTTTGACCCATCGCGACTTCTAAACGAAGTTCTTGTAAAGATTAACTATTTACATAGATTTTATCTTCTTCTTCTTCTTTGTCCAACCCTGTTCCCATTATTTGGGGTCGGGTCTCCTCACTAGCTTGCGCCAGGTTAATCTATCCTGGGATGTCACATCTGGTAATTGGGCTTTCTTGAGGTCCCTCTTTATATTAGACCACCAGGTCGACGTCGGGCGGCCTCTGCCTCTTTTCTCTTCTGGCAGAGTTAACGCAACTTGTACCACGTGGTCTTCGCTGCGCCTCATTATATGACCATACCATCTAAGGCGTCTTTCAACAACTTTTTCGGTAATTGGTGCGACTTTAAAGCTTCCTCGTACGTATTCGTTGCGGATTCTATCTAATCGAGTCACACCTCCTGACCATCTCAACATCTTCATCTCGTTGACGAGAAGTTTTTGCTCATGAACCCTTCTGGTCGTCCAGCACTCTGAGCCATACAATAACACAGGTCGGACTGCCGTCTTATAGACTTTTCCCTTTGTTTTTATGGGCATGCATAGATTTTATCTGTATCAAGTAATTAAAAAAAAAGTAAAAACACTACAATCATCATTATTACTGTCGACGCACAAGTTTTGTTTAGAAATTTTCAAATTTCGTCACAGCTACTGTATCTATTTAATTGGACGAGATAATCAGGTTACAATTCGCTGTTTACTGAAATTATGAAATGAAATGAATGCATTTAACATATGTTTTTGTGAATTGGAATTACTTTTGATAACACTGATTAATTATATCATTTTACTAGCCAGATCTATGTACCTACCTATTCCAAACACTTGTTTTGTTCGAGAAAAATATGAAACACCAACAATACAACTTAATACGTAGTCGTATAACGTATTAGAGCATCCAATAAGACAATAAGTTTTGTTGTATACTGATCTAAATACCTTTTATGATTCTTCAGACACATTTCGCGCTATTCGCCAGCTCGTTAAAAGTTGTTTTTTCCATCATAACCTAACAAATTTAACTTATTCTCGCCGATAATAACTTTCACTCACTTTAAACTATTACAAGAAATATATTCACTCATCTTTATTGTGCTTAAAAGTTTAAAATAGCTCAAAAACCACTTAATAAACACAATTACTTCAAGATGTAGATCGCCGGCTCAATCAAAACAAATAACTGATGTTGCCTAGTTGGAATCAAAATTATACCACAAAATTAATGCTAAAATTGTGAGAAAAACTTATCGATAAATAAAATTATAGTACAATACCTTAAATAATTATAATCAGATATGTAATTTTAATTATGTTATCACTAAAATCTTTACATATTCATGATAAATAAAAATACACATTAAAATAAGCAAATTAATGCAACCATATTAGAGGTAATTCGTTTAATTGGCAACCCTGTATTTTATACAGTATCTATGAATGCATTAAGCCTGGATTATTTTCTAGTACTGATTGCTATAGAAACTTACTATAGCTATACGTATGTAGTATCAGTTTATCCATTAGTGCGAATGAGAAAAATATGGCGGCGAAAAGCCAGGTAAAACCCAACGAGAGAGAGAGTGATAAGTATATTTTGTGCGCATCTAGCTGTTTTGTATAAAATATGACATGAGTGTACGGCGCGGATGTGGTTGTGTGTGTGTAGGTGTAGTGGTGTGTCTTTAGGTGCGCTCGAGGCGAACCGGTTCAGCGAACCGTAGCGCGGGAATTTTAAAATTTTAAAGAAAATTATTTCGAAGCGTTTTGTTACCGTAAAATGTTGGTTATTGTTTCATATTCGATTTTGAGTACTTAGGTAAATAATTTTAGGGCAAGCCAGGCTTTTCGGCTTCTATGAAAGGACCGCCACTGCGTCATTCAATGCAATAAAAAAAAAATATGGTTTGCTACACTTATTGAAATTCATTTAAATAAATAGTAAAAGTGAGAGATTTTTTTTATTGTTTTGAAAAATCTTCACGTGAATATGATTTAGGTATTATTTTTATGTTAGCCTCACTTTTGATTGTAACTATTAGTAAATGTGTATTAATTTATTGAAATTAACCATAATTTAATAATATGACTCAATTTAGCAGACAATAATATTTAAATAATAATAATTATTATTATATCGTATTAATGGAATACAATAATTATTATAAGAACAGTGTAAAAAATGAACTCATTGAAAAAGTTTCACTTCATGTGTACACTGTCGTACATTAACACACACACACTTCTTTTTGAAACATGATCTCTGCTAAGTTTGGGATCACATGACACATTCTGTAGCATTTATTTGGAATAGGTATAATTTACGTCTTACAAATAGAGATATAAACTGATCGAAAAATGTAATAAAAAGGAGTGGTGTTCTTATGAAACATTTCAAAATTCAACAATCACAACAAAATAGTAGGTATTTCACAATTTAGTGAATCCTTTTGAATATAAAATTATATTGTTATAATCAATAATTAAAAACTGAAATTATAAAATTATAATAATATATTGTCGACTAGATTCTACCTGCGCAGACACGCGCTCGCAACTATGAGCTAGCTTCACAGCCACTGAGAAGTTTGAATCGAACTGTACGTATTATAGTTTTTATATTCATTAATATAATGTATCTGTTACTTTTTTCATTTTATATAAAATAGAATCTAAATAATTTATGACTCTTAACTATTAATATCTACCAATTAATACCCTACACTGTGAAATGTTTTGCAGTTCACTGAAAGAGTTTATTTCAAAACTAAGAGAAAGAATAAAAATTTATAACATATGTGACCACAAACTTGTATTTTAAATTTTTATTTGTATTTAAGTGGAGAATGCTCGCAGAGGAAGAGTAAAACAATAAATAAGCACTATCGTACAGCATTTGTTCAAACGGATAGCGTTGTGCCCATATCAACCATTAAGAAAATATATAATGGATTTTTTCTTCTAAAAGCGCATTTCGCGTTTATTCATGAAAAACATCCAAATATTTTTACAGACTTTCGCAAATTTACCCAGTGCTACAGGATTACAGGTTTCAAAAGAGTGTTAGTATTTCAAAGTGGACATAAAATCATTGCCTGAACCATGATTTAAATGGCACAAGCAAAACTTAAACATATACACCATCTCTTAACCAACTGGTAGAAATGTAATAATATACGGTTCTTGCGGCAGCATGTAAGAAGTTGGACATAGTTTGGTTTGTATCTACGCAAAATGTAAACAAACCGCGAGCAAGCGTGCGCATGTCATACGGTTTACTTTAAATACTCAAAGACTTGGACATTTGGCTTTATGTTCATGCTGTCGTATTTTAGTTCCAAATACGCTCGCCGAGGCGCTGTTGAAATTTCTATGCAACAATTAACTTAAATGAAACTATAATGTTGACGATAACACGTAAATTCATGGTAGGGACAGAACGAAGGGACGCCGCGGCGTTAAGGGGCGTAAGCTTAGACATAACTATTCAGGTTTGTTCTTCTTAATTTAGAAATCTTTTGGATACAGAACCTTAAGAATGGTTAAAATATTGTAATCAAATAAAGTAAAACAATAATATTTTAAACTGTTAGTTCGATAATTTTATAACACAGTGTAGTAAATAAGTGATACTGTTATGTCAACAACTATAATATAATCAAGACATTACCATATTACATTTAGATACCTATTATATACGTATCTAAATGTTATATTGTATTTAGCAGTTTTATCAAACATGGTTATCCTTTGATCCAAAGCAATGTTACCCAAACAAACTTCAATGTAGATTAATAAGCCCGCATATACAGTAACTTAAACCTTGTTGGAAAATAAGACAATGTAACGTAAGAAAGATTATAACCCTTGCAACAATTCTCTAAGTTTCATCATCAACGTAAATTTAGTTGTTAAAGAAATCTGAGAAATTACAGTTTAAACGTAAGTTTTAATTATAGCGGAGCGTAAAATAATTTCAACGTAATTACTCAAGATCAAAGTACCATAATGTATTTAGAACACAGACTTAGAATTAAGATACATCATCTTAAGTCACATAACATAAAATATATCTCAAATAAGTAGGAAAAAAATATTATAAAGACATCACACTTCCATATTGCTTTCGTCTATAAAATTAATGTATTAAAACGAGCGAAATATAATTTATTCTCATTATTAACAGAGTACTAATACCAAAAAATAATCTTCATAGCATGCTTCGCTTTTATCCCCAAAGGGTTAGGGCTCATACACATAACCACGATACCGTATCGTGTTTATGTGTATGAGCCCTTAGATAGGTCGAAGCTGACAATGCATATATACAACGGGTATAGGTAGACTACCCAGTCTTCACCGGACTGTTACAAGGGGCGATCATATTACTATATCGAATATATATTGTTACGATAAAACGTTGTGTGTTTTCTGAGGGTATTTGTAACGTACTGACCAGTTATGAAAACCAATCGAGATATCAGACTAGTAGTGGAAGTGACAGTTGGCTGTATAAAAAGTGTGCCGTATCGATATGTACGCGCTTTCGGTCTTAGTCGGCCCCAGTCGGTCTTAGTAGTCTTAGTGGCAGTTAAGTAAGTTTTGTGCAGTTTTGGCAGTTGAGTAAGTGCATTTACTCTCGTACCGGTCAATCGGTTGGTGATATCTTTGTGAAAGTATTTCTGTAAAACCAGTGGTAGATCTTTTTTTATTTAAATCAAAATCGCTTCTGTTTCTAACAATATACTATTTTCTGACAACAGTTCTTTTGTATTTGTAATTCAAATACCACACTTTGTTTAATATTCTAGAATCGAACCACAACCTTTGACCTTCACAGTCAATACTTTTATACAAAAATCTAACGTCCGCTTGCTTTGAGAGGATGTTAACCAAAATACAAACAAAAGATATCTCGAGGCTAATGTCTTCCTCCATTCGTAGAATTAAAGCGGTACTCAACTTATTAAAAGAAAAAGATACTCTTGATTTTCGGAGTATTATCCGATTAGTCTTGCATTGGGAAATATACGCGTTATTAAATTATACAAGTAAATATTACAAGTTATAAAATTATGTTTATTTAAAATGCGGGTAACGAATAGGCTTATTAATTTTCTAAAAAGTATATGTCATATAGGGGGTGCTAAGAATCCCCGGGTATTATCCCGCTACCACCCCCGAAGACGACTGGCCCTGGTAACACACAACATTCGCACGTTGATGACTGACGAAAAGATTCTTGAGCTGGAAGAAGAAATGGGTAGGTTACACTGGGACATATTGTCACCGAAGCGATTACTGAGCTAACAACATTGCATTCCCCAGATATCATTGTTAAGATTAACTAGTCCATTAATTTTTGAACACGTTAAGTCTGTTTTCCTTAAACAAAAAAAAACATACAATTGCGAGTTGGACTCGCGTGCTGACGGTTCCGACAAAGTTATAGGTAAGGTAGATCTAAGTACATAAATTTAATAGTTCACCAAAATTTATTAATAAATTAATCAGATATAAAAGGTTTGTAAATTCACTTTTTTTTGTTATAGAAGTACATATTTACGGTTTTCAAATTTTTCCTTTACATGTGCTGTAAGACCTTGCTTCTTGCCAAATTTCATGATTCTAGGTCAACGCGAAGTACCCTATAGGTTTTGTTTCCCTTGCCAAATTGCAAAATATGTGACATAAACGGTCATATCTTTTGATTACGTTAACTTACAAGTTTGATTTTTTCACAGCTGAAAGAAGCCGTAGACCCGAGTATTTGATATAAATTTCAACTTGGTATCTTTACGCGTTCCTGAGAAAAAGGACAAACAGACGGACAACAAAGTGGTCCTATAAGGGTTCCTTTTTTTCCTTTTGAGGTACGGAACCCCTAAAAGGAAAAGATCCAGAGGTCAGTTTAACGATTCTGTTTATTGTACGTCTTTACTGGTCACGAAAACGACCATACGACCAAATATCTGAATTCTTCTTACCTGAACGTAGTTATAAATTTCTTCGACCATTGCTTACATAAAACACAACGTAAACTATTAGTTATTAGCTGTAAGGATTCCTCCTAATTAGAATGACATTTAAAGAAATAAGAACAATACAGCAGTGTTGCGCGTAAATACACTCACGCTTGCAAAGGTAGTTATCTCATTAGGCGTTTATATATTGTAACCGCCTACATAAAAACTTTGTTTGAATTGATACGTATACAATTTTTTTCTAAAAACGAACCATCAGTTGTAGAAAAAGCTTTGTTGTTTCTAAATCTTTAGTAACCAATCTTACCTATAAACGTAGACTTTTGCGTCTAATCTCTGAGCGCGGGGCTGATTTCCTGTGAAATTCACTATTTGTGGCATTTTACCTAGCGTTAAGATACGTGGAGCGCTGACCTCATTGCGCAATGGAACCTGGTTCCTTGCCAAGGTTTTAATTATTACAATAGGTACCATGAGGAAGATATTAGAGGATTACCTGTTAAATTGTTGGATTGCTATTTATTATGCATAGTGTCGATATATAAATGTGCATATTTATTATGCCATTATAACTTTTAATGGAAATAATACTAGGTACAGGGGGTGTAAAACATACATAGTGACTAGATTTTCTATGTTTCCTGTAATATGCTAGGTGATAGATCAGCGAGAGTCCGTCTGTTCAAGTACCACTGTTCAGTGTATTTCTGCCGCCAGTTCAAATTTGCAGTAGATACCTTGAACAGGTATAGATAACCATAACTCTACGTTCTAAACTATGAAACTAATTTACGATAAGCAGTATACAGTACCTACTTTATAATTAAAAATGCCTGCTGGTTGGTGTAGTTATTATTTATGGGCAATCACGTCGCTGACTGTAAGCTGAATACATAGTTACATAATTAGAATTGTTTATATACCTACATAGTACATTATATCACAATGGAATTAAACAACACTACTGCTGTGCTACTTTCGTGTGAAACAAAGATGATTTTCCGTAATAAAGCGAAACGCATCAAAAGAGTACTTTTTGTTTCATTGCAATACTTCGATTGTATAACCTTGTATCAATTATTAAGCATGCAATACTGAGATTAAATCCCTATTATAGTATTATCGTAAATCATTATGTTGTATCGTGAGTGGGCCTAAAAAACAGAAATCCCTGGCCTAATCTCTAATCAGTACCTAATCCCTATTCTTTTGAGATTCTCATGAATTATGAGTGTTTACGGGCGCTGGAAAGGACTTAAGTACATCAGGTAACCCTCTAACTGATTTGTCTGTCTTTGCTATAAGATAATAAAACTCTAGTTATTTAAATTATAAGTATTAACATTCATATTATATATGTAGTAGTAAGTATAAATTTTATAAATATTTTTATTGTCATCTATTTCTAATCTTTCTCAACGCTTTCTCGGTTAGTTATATGTAAATCAATTTTTACAAAACTAGTTTCAGAACCTTTGGTCGGTTTCAAGCAATTACAAATTGCAATACATTATCAACGACGAATTCTCATCTCTTAAAATCTTGTCAAAGTAGGCCGTATATTTAATAAAATATAACTCTTGAACTCCAGTAAAATTTAACATCGGAATCATTATAGTAACACTAGCTGTCCCGGCAAACGTTGTTTTGCCATATGAATTCTTTTTAGAGATTATTTTAGTAGAAAAAAATGAATAAATTATTGTAAGTACGTGAAGATGTAGTGTATGAGTGGAAGAGCGCTGTAAAAGATGACGGAATATAAAAATAACGAAACACTAAACATTTATAGACCGGGGTTAAAAGTTATTAAACTATTAATCGTTTTTAAAAAATATGGGGTGATGGAAGAAGGTAGAAAATTTACGGTTGTATGTATTTTTTAATGCCACATCATAAAAAATAAAATAAAAAAAAACTGTCCGAAAAATAAAGCAATTTTTTTTGGGGGTGAGCCCCCCTTATCACTTAGGGGGATGAAAAATAGATAACAACCTATTCTCAGACCTACCAAGTGCGAATATAAAATTTCATCAAAATCGGTTCAGCCGTTTTGGAGGAGTATGGTAACAAACACTGTGACACGAATTTTTTATAGATATAGATAAATCGCAAAAGAACAACTTTGTCTTTTTAATTCGTAAAATTAAAGACATGTAAAGTCAGTCATAAATTGAAAAGTCATTAATAAAATATTTCGTATTTTTTTTAGTAATAAGTAGGTTTCTAAGGAAATAATTATGAAAAAAAATAGCATTATTCATATAATATTATTGTGGAAGGCCCATTTCGTATACCCAGAATACAGTAAATACCAGCAAATAATGCAAATATTTGTGTCTGTGGTACGTGAACTTTGACTTTTAGTAACGAACTGACTTCAACATCGTAACGTTACGGCTTTGCTGATCGATCCGATTTGCTTCCAGTTGCCTGAAAATCCCAGTAACATTATAAATGTCAAAGTTTGTGAAAACATTTTGATGCATTCTAGAGATTCAGTGAAACTACACATAGACCGCCATTCTTTTCTTGGATTAACACATACACCTTTTAAATGGGTAATGCGCACATAGGATCATTTGTAAAAAGATTTATTTTGTAGTTTTATACTGTTGTCGTTTCGATTCTTATGTAAGAAAATTTCAGAGGTGAGTTATCACTTCATATAAACGAACACACTTGTTGGATTCAAGTCTGTAGGTACTATAAAGAAACATTCTTGAATGAGGAGACAGGAAAAAAGTGAGAGTACCTACATATTTTTAATACATTTTGGAGGAATTTCATTGACCCTATTACTCGCCACACTTGCTTGTTTGTTGGCTTATGTTATAAAAACACTAAGTATGAAGTGATACATCATTTGTACCTAAACTGACTCATCTGTATAACCGCGAAAACAGACGTCATACTCTAGCCAATTCATACAATCTGTTATTAAGGTTTTATCGATTCACCCTACATTTGCCCATTGTACTAACGTTTGTTGATTCAAGTTTTGTTTAAATTTTATGATCGTACGTATTTTATAGGATAGTTGTAACATCGCAGGTATTGAACATCGAACGCCTTTGTCTGAAACGGGCTAGTTTAATTTTGAATAACCGACCGCTTTATCGGCGTGCCAAACGAGACGCTATCGCCATTAAACGACACGACTTGCGTCATTTAATTAGTTTCAGAAGCGGTCCTTGTAAAAACAAGACTGCCTTACAGCGCCTGATTGTTTTGTCAGAATGTACTTACGTGCGCTGGAAATGAAATAAGATGGAGCCCACACAAAATAGTATGTTTTTGGTTTTAATAATTACCTACAAGTTATTTTCTAGAACGTTACTTTACTTTTTATGATACTTACCTTTTTTTGCATTGAATGACGAGACAAGCATGCCGTTCGCCTGATGGACTGTGCGCCTGATGGGATGTGCGATACGATCACCCATAAACAATAGCAACACCATCCAGCATCTTGACTTCCAAAGTACTGATTGGTAATCCACTGCGCTCGTCATCCTGAGACACAAGATGTTAAGTCTCATTATGTCCAGTAGTTACAATGGCTACAATGTCCTGCACACCGAAACACAACAGTGCATGCACACTGCTGCTTGGCGGTAGAAATAGACATTGCGGGGATACGCACCCAAATGGACTCTCACATATGAGAGACCTACCACCAGTAAGTTTTTTAGTTGCTCGCACTTTAAATGAAATCTATACTAATATTATAAAGCTGAAGAGTTTGTTTGTTTGTTTGTTTGAACGCACTAATCTCAGGAACTACTGGACCGATTTTGAAAATTATTTCACTAATAGGAAGCTACATTAATCCTGAGTGCTATAGGCTACTTTTTATCATGGGAAAATATATTTATCTCGGAATAACTTTTTCACGCGGGCGGAGCCGCGAGCCTCACCTAGTTAATTATAATTATTGTTCAGTCTTGTACACGCCCCCACTTCCAAGAAGTGGCGCCGCAACACAGTTTTTCAAGCTCGTTGGATAAAGCTTTTTACTTTTTATAAAAAAAATATTATTTAGCAACACTGGTAGGTACTCATAAGAGCATTATATATTTTCAGGTTTAGAGTAATGAGTTAAAATTACAAGGCACTAGGTGTTGCTCTCGGCTTCGCCCGCGTGAAAAGCCTTTCCCCATACAAAACAGTTTCGAGTAAACAACAATCTAAGTTAATATTGAAAAACAAGTTGGTAGACGACTTAAGTTAAAGCACGTTCCGTTTGATACTGCAACCCAAGAAGTAAAAATGGGTCGCGAGGAAACTCTACGACTTAGATTCACTTATCGAATAAAAGTACAATATGCTAAATACACGTTTTATTCATAAAGATTATAAAAGCAAAAAGCGCTGCGCCAGTTCTCGGCGTAAGAGTGGAAAAGCTTTATGTCATTCCGCGTCACAATATTGCAATTCTGTTTTTATGTCTCGATACAAAGATCATACATGGGGCTCGTACGTTGCCTAATATTACGTCATTCAAAAGATTATCCATTTTGGTAAAATAGTTTTACATGTCAACTGTTACTAAAATGTGTACGATACGGTTTTCTTATTTTATAGATCAATAGTGCATCTTTTGAACCTCTATATAGCTTAGAGTTAAAGCTTTATAATCTCCCAATAAACTGCTATAATGCTCAGAGCTTCGGCGTTTTAATATTCTCAAAATCTAGAAACAATTTTTGGAACGAAGTTCCTTATCGCGTGTTGTGAAAGGGGGCTGGACGGAAAAAACAAATGAAAAGTTGTCACGACACTTTTTGCTATTATCTTACTAATATGAACCTTAAATACAATGCGTAGAAGCTATAATTCTTGAAACGAGTATATTTTTATTTATTTTATTTATTAAAGTCATTAAAACCATTTCTTACTAATCTAATATGAACCTTAAATACATTGCGTAGAAGATATTTCCCCAGCGTTGGCACGGCACGAGTACAAAAGAATCGAACGTAACATTCTTTTTTCAAATTTTGTTGATTTATTCTACTTTGGTTACTGACATTTATCAATAACAAGACTAAACGTGCTTTGCTCGTGTTTAAAAATCTACTTTATGTGGTATGCGTAAGATCGAATTTGTGTTTAGTCAATCAAAATTTGTGATAAAAATGCTATGCAATAGCTTTACCGCGGCAGTCTCCGAGTGCCACACGTATTTATTTGTTTTTTTCTCTAGAAACTTATGTATTGGAACGGAAATAGGAAAATATTTATATATTTATATATATACACACTCTGTTATGTAAATCAAATTTTATTACAATTCCTTCACTAATTAATCGAAAGGAACTTCGTTCCATTCGTGTGTCCCTTGACACCTCTCAAGTTTTTTTTAACCTCGCGCCTTCTCTAAGAAAGGTTTTTATAACAAAATCTTTTCACCGACTGTATTCTACAAAAACAGCCCGCATTCAAGGAAAATTATCCCTTGAAATTTTATTACACTCACAATGGGGTCCATTGCAAAATGTATTCGAATAACTCAAATGATAGTATTGAAAGTTATTAGTGTCACAAAAGGGTTATATCAATTTATAAATCATTTTAGTAAGCCTCTTCCTTAGGAATAAGGTTAAAATGATTCCTTTCATATAAAACAATCAATACTTAGGTATATTACATTTTTATACAATCGTGAGATAATATAAAATATGGACAATGTTTCTTTAACACTTCAAAGTAAATATATTGCACCTAAGGGTAAGTATATGATTATAAAATCCTAAGGAATTAAACGTTACCTTGGTCTAATATCCAGACAGTAAGTAACACACAGATTTCTCCAGGGAACGGTTATAATAGTAGTTGCAACTTAATCGAGACTTGGGAGAAATTCGGGAACATTTGCGGAGTTTTGTTATGTCATAACGTCGCGGTTGCCCGCCGACATTTGTAAATATCTTCCGCGGTTGCCGCTTTGTTTTATTCAAATAAATAAGTTACGTAAACTCAAAATGCTTACTTTATTATCGCTTATGTTGTTCGCAAAGGTTATTCATTCAGTTAATAAATATTTTATATTCACCAAGTTGTTAATAAAGCTCTATAAGTCTGTGTGGCCGTAATAAGCGGGCGGATATTGATCTTTGTCTACATTTTAAGATATTAGTTCTATGGATGTGACACGGCAAAACCAACTCGAAAGGGGCTGCATCTGAACTGTTAACCTGAATGTAGTATAATTATTTATATCAATTAACGTTGTGTGAAATAAATATAAATTTTACCATCCATGGAGCACAGGAAAATATTGTTGGTTTTCAATCACTTTGTATCATCAATATCAATTTCAAAAGAATTGCGTATAAAATAATAAAATACATGTTTTTTGGGCGGCTAATAACTTTGCAACGCGTTACTTGTCAACGCTGGTGCAGAAAACAAGGCTTCACCGCACCAACAGCAAGCAGTATTATCATTTTTTGCCACCGTATAGGGCACGTGCACTAACTATAGGGAACGTGCACGTCGTAAGCACTGCCATCTAGTGGCGCAAACGATACTTGGCACTGGCACTTGACGACTCATTTTCAGCCCATCGATACTTGGCATTGACGTACAATATTCATTAAAAGGATGAACAATAACATTTAATTTGTTGATAATGTATCTGTGTATCTCGATGCTCCAAAACATAAAAATAAACAAATCAAATGGTGTGAAATTATATAATGTTGCCAAGAATAGTACCTAAGTAGGTACTTACATTCCATGGTTATGTGAAAATCGACAAAAATTATAAAAGCTGTATAAAACATAAATAATTATGAGTTCCAAAAGCATTTAGAAATGTTTCGTTACGTAATTTATAAAAATAAATGTTTTGAAGGTAATATTCAATACAAAAACATCTGTAATTAAGGGAACATAACCTCCTAATTTTGCTTAAATAACTAGCTCCCATCTAAAAAAAAGCATATTCTGGACACGCTGGGTGTAAATAACATTCGGCCGGAATACATATTAATATATAAAATATGGTTTCCAACCGATTATAATTATTTATATCCAGCGTGGCTAGAACATGCTTTTTTTTAGATGGGAGCTAGTTATTTTGACGTAATTGGAGCAAAATAACGAGGGTACGTTCCCTTAATTACAGATTTGTTTGTATAGAATATTATCTTCAAAACTTCTTTATCTTTATAAATTAGGTAATGAGACATTTCTAAATGATTTTGGAACTCATACTTATGTACGTTTTATACAACTTTTATTATTTTTGTCTATTTTAACATAACTATGGAATGTAAGTACTTAGGCACTATTCAAGGGAACGTAATAGAATTTCACACCATTTGATTTGTTTATTATTATGTGTTGGAGCATCCAGATATACAGCAATACATTATAAACAAATTAAATGTTATTTTTCATCCTTTTAATATGAATATTTTACGTCAATGCCAAGTATCGATAGAGCGAAGAATTCATATTCCGCCACCAGACGGCGGAGTTTACGATGTGCACATTCCCTATTGAAAATGTAAAGTAGAATACTATCATGTAACTAACAATAAACGCATAAAAATAATAGCACTTGATCTAATAGGGTTCATGAAAGTTGATCAAGTTTATTTTTTTTCGTATATATTTCAAACTAGCTTTTGCTCGCGGCTCCGCCCGCGTGTTTAAGCTTTTCTGGGATAAACGTCCCGCTATATATTTTCCCGGTATCAAAAGTAGCCAATATCCTTTCTAGGATCACAAACTATCTCCATACCATATTTCATCGAAATTGGTTCCGTGGTTCAGCCGTGACAGAGACAGACAGATCGAGTTACTTTCGCATAAATAATATTAAGTATTGATACACTACCAATACTCAATTAGAAACTAATCGTAATATGAAGTAACCAACTGATTAGTACAGAGTGAAAATTATTTTGGTAAGCTGGCGCCTGGCACCGATTCAATCAGATGAACGCGAGCGCAGGCGCAGGAGCGGATAGTTTCGTAGTGTTTTGCCTATGTGTTCGAACCGACATTCTCGACTCCACGCTGCGACAGTCGACATACTTACTGAAAATAATATTATCGATTGTGAAACATTGCGCCGTGTTCCACTCCCGAACGTTTCGAGATTATATTAATTGTGTCCGGCCCTTAATGTTGTACAAAAAAAGCTTTCGCCTACTCTTTCATTGTTTTCTTTGTACAGATTGCTAATTAGGGTTAGCTTTGTATCATACTATTAATCCACTGTTAGACACTCAGTGATTAAGGCTTAAGATTTTCGTCCACAGTAGCCTTATGCCGGTTGGTACCTATAAAACTTTGGAAATTATGTGCTACTTAAAAACTGGCAATCATGACAGTTGCTTCACAATGATTTTATTTGTTTTTAAAACAAATGGCAGTCGACACCTCATATTAAAATATTACAGTGGGCTTAGAATGTGACAAAAAAACACGTCACGTCTCCGTTTCGTCTTATTGGGATTGGTTGAGAGACTGACGTATTGGTCTCTCGATCAATCACAAACATCAAAATTAAACGACATCGTTTTACGAGTTGCGTCTTTGTGTCACATTCTAAGTCCACAGGAGAGTTCTCCGGACACGGAACCTGAGATCTTAGTCTTAGTAACGGTTGAAGCTGCAAAACGTAATTACTTGTTTTGACTAATAAAAACATGAATAATTATATTTAACTTATTAAAGGAAAAACTTTCAAATAAGCATTCTTTAAAACTCTATAAACTTTTAAACTAGTTAATAAAATCCTGCCAGAGGAAGTCCAAGTAATACAACTAAGTACTTTAACGTTACCACAGAACGTAAATTGTGGGCGTACTACTAAGCAATTTCAACGGCTTATATAAATTTTATTTTCAACCAATGGTATGTTTTTGAAAACGTTGTGTTTTTTGCCTTCACCAGTCTTATGACCCAATTTCTGCGCTCGAGAATATAATATCGAACTAGCAAGCATTAGACAGGGTCTCTAACACTATGTACTTAGTACATACACCCTACTACATAGTGATATACATACTGACCAAAACATTCGGTGGCCGTCTTCAGTGCATAAGGGATGGCCCCGGGCAATCCTACTGCACTAAGATATCTACGCAGGATCGTCCCAACGATGTGCCGCATTGCGACCTATCTTTACAGGCAGGAGCTAAAAGGAGCCCCGAACTCCGGAGGAAGCTCTTGGCAGCTACGACACCGCGAGACCAACCACCCGTTTCGTCATCTCGAGGTCGTTTAATTGTAGTAATGAATAGAAAAGTCTTCCACTGATCACCCTGCGACCCCCTTAAGGCCCCATTTAGTTACCTCTAAAGATAAGATAAGATAAGATGGATAATTTTTTTTTTAAATGTTATCGTGCGCGTTATTCTACGTTCAAAATTCAAAAATGTTGACTATAGCCAACTTCAGGGTGTCGGTTTTTCATGACGGTGTGCGCGCGCATCGTAAATATTTACTCTCATCATTTTTCCCTTACGCGCTAAAAGAAGTATAACTTCAAAAAACGTAATTCTCCTAGCCAGGTTCGGCTACGGCGGCCAATCTCAACGGTGATCAGCCAGGTACGCAGGAAATATTATAGTGCACAAGTGTGTGCGCAACACACAGGTGCACTCGCTATTCGTTCACTCTCATAGTCCGGTGAGACAGCGATCCGACATGACCGGAGAGAGATCAGGCGCAGGACCAACGGCTTTACGTGCTTTCCGAGGCGCGGGGGTATCACACCGCCAACTTCCTGACTCCGAGCTGCGACTGAGTAATTATTAAGCTGGAAAAACCCAGTCACAATGTGTTAGCGACTATTATAATTACCATATATTTTATTTAAGTTTTATAAGGAAGTATCGGCCCCTTAATGTGCGTGTTCGCATAATACAAGATGGTGTATTGACCCATTTGTCATTCACTTTAGTGATTCATTCATATCGGTCACTCTAACATTCATTCATTCATGTATTCATTCATTCATTCACCCCCACCTGAGAACACTGGTCATGCGAACACGCTCATTCGAGGTGCAAGTATTGTAAAGTAAACAACTGATAAAGTGTTTAATAAAAGCGATTGTGAAAAGTAGAACTGAGGTGTTATTTACTGCAAATTGCTAAAAGTTCAGAAGAGGGATAAAACCAAAACACTGTGGTTTTGGTGGACAAGTCGACGCCCATTTATTAAAGGTAATTGCAAAACATTTTTTTGTTTTCAATATATGTTTATGCAACAAATAGGTATATCTATACTGACATTACAAAAACGATTGAAACAATTTTCGCTAATGTAAAGCATCATCAGCGAGTAATCAGTAATAATTTCATAAAAAGGTAACATATCCCTTGAGATTTTATTATCCGTTAACTTCAATAAAAAAAAAAAAAACAGTTATTTTAAATTTCATAACAGATAATTACATAATCATGATGTTTCTTTTTTTTCTTTTCTTCTGTTATTACCCTCTTTCTAAAGCTTAACTGTTCTTGATTCGTTAGCAGCATATACTTGTTTGTAAATATTTTTCAGCTACGTAAGAATTATGCCGAATCACCGATCACGTAAGCGCGTGAGAGACACCAGGGGATCCGCCGTTGATTCTGATTCGGAGACCCCATCAGAGAGGCGGCGTAGCCGTAAATCTCGCCATAGAAGTTTACGGAGCACAGAACGAACGAGGCGACTAAACTCGCCTAATTCTGCAACACGTCACGAGCCGACGTCAAGACCGAGGGCCAGTACCAGCGAGATTGCGGTGGAACGGTGTTGCGAGAATGAACCAAGTGGATCGGCAATACCCGGTAACATCCCGTCGCCGGTATTGGCAGGTACTCAAAGTGCTGGTTTAGACTCTAGTAATTTAGTTAATATATTTCAAGAAATTGTTAAATCTATACGCATGGAGGGTAATTCCGAGAGATACCCTACGCTTAACGTAGTGCCGGAGTTTGATCCCTCTAAGAGAAATCAAACTGTCGATGTCTGGCTCACTAAAGTTAACGAATGTGCAAAGATGTATAATTGGTCAGAACGACAAATAATTCATTATGCTCTGCCCAAGTTAGCCGGGTTTGCCCAGAAATGGTATCAAGGGCTGCCTAGTTTATTATTTTCTTGGACAGAGTGGCAATAAAAACTTAGGTTAGCGTTTTCTAGTGATGATAATTATGGTCGATTACTAACTGAGATGCTCGCCTGTAAGGCACGTTTTGGGGATAATTTGGAGGAATATTATTACGAAAAGATGGTTTTGTTAAATAAATGTAATATTTCGGGTAAAAATGCTACAGACTGTATATTATTTGGAATAGAAGACAGATCGGTTAGAATTAGTGCCGAAGCTGTTCAATTTAGCGAACCCGATAAATTATTAGTTTATATTCGTAATGTAAAAGTAGCAAAACGTAACGAAAAATCAAACGTGCCTCTGCAGACTGGGCCTAGCTCTGAAGGTAAACGATCAAAGGATAGTGTAGGCACCAAGGTACCAAAATGTTACAATTGTGGTGCAGAGGGACATCCCTACTACAAGTGTAAACACCCAATTAAAAGATGCAATCAGTGTCATAAAGTGGGTCATTTAGTTAACGATTGTCCTAACAAACAGGAATCCGATAATGATAAAACTGTCATGAATATTTCGAAAGAACAAAATAACGATATGAAATATTTTAAAACTGCAATAATTGATGGGCAGAGTATGCACTGTTTTATTGATTTTGGTAGTCAAATAACTATGCTCCGAGAAACCGAATCAAAATCATTGAACCTACACTCATCGGTTACTAATTTACCTATACTAAGAGGATTCGGAAATTCAGTAGTTCATTGCATAGGGAAATGCGAGATTGATATCGAGATAGATTTAGTAAAAGCCCGTGTAAAAGTATTGATAGTTCCTGACCACTATTTAAAAGTACCTCTACTGGTAGGTCAGACGTTTACTGAACAAAATCATATAGTCGTGTATAAAACCAAGGATAAATTGATAATTAACAGCGAAATGACAGAAAACCTAAAAGATATTAAACTTTTTGTTAGTGAGACGGTTACAGTAGTCGGACGTTCTGAAGTAGCTATAGATGCAATACCACCGTACGATGGGGAAATTCTGGTAGAGCCTGGGTTTTGCAGTCTGCCTCAGAAGACATATATAATAGTACCTGGTATTATAGAATTAGTTAATGGAAAATCAACCGTCCTATTAGACGGGCTAATCAAAACTGGTTTTACGTTGAATAAAGGCACTCTCTTAACTCGTGCTCTTCCCATATTTCAAGTCAAGAGTTATAACGTAAACAAAATCGAACAATGTGATGATTCTTATAGTATGCCCATAGATAGTAAAATGATATCTGTAAGTGACCAAATTAGCCAAAACGATCTTTTAGGTCTAACCCACCTGTTAAATGAATACAGGGATTGTTTTGCTTTTTCAATTAAGGAGTTAGGTTGTATTAATAATACTGAGATGGAAATTAAATTAACCGACAGCACACCGGTTGTTTATCGACCATATCGTATGCCATACGTGGAACGACAGATAGTCCGTGATATGGTACAGGAACTAGAAGAATCCAACATAGTTAGACCGTCAACTTCTAGTTATGCGTCTCCTATACTCCTTGTGAAGAAGAAATCTGGGGAGTATAGACTGTGCATTGACTATAGAGCTCTCAATAAGATAACTATAAAGGAACACTATCCGCTCCCCAGAATTGATGACCAACTAGATAATTTATCTGGATACAAATATTATACGTCCTTAGACCTTATGTCGGGCTATTACCAATTGTGCATGTCTGAAACTTCAAAACACTTGACAGCGTTTGTAACGCCTGATGGGCATTACGAGTTTAATAGAATGCCCTTCGGACTTGTCAATGCACCATCAAATTTCCAACGAGCAATTAACAACATATTAGGCAATGCAAGATTTAAGGAAGCATTCGCCTATATGGATGATATAATAATTCCTTCTAAAACCATAGAAGAAGGGCTTCACAAATTAAAATCAACCTTAGACTTATTCCGTGTTGCTGGCTTAACACTTAAATTATCCAAATGTCATTTTTTAAGGGAGTCCATAGACTATCTCGGATTTGAAGTGTCTGCCGAGGGTTTGAGACCGGGTAAAAATAAAATTAACGCTGTTGATATATTTCCACGTCCAACCGATCAGCATGAAGTCAGACAGTTCCTAGGGCTCTGTAGCTTCTTTCGCAGATTTATAAGAAGCTTTTCCTCAATAGCCCGGCCACTTACTCAGCTCCTTGAGAAGGACTCTAAGTGGCAGTGGCTTGATGCTGAGGAGAATGCGTTTGTTACCTTAAAAGGCGAATTGACAAAACGTGCAATTTTAGCTTTTTATCATCCTACTTTTGAGACCCAACTCCATACAGACGCATCGAAAATAGGTATAGCTGGCATACTATTACAAAGAGCTAGTAAAGACGCGCCATTTAATGCAGTGGCCTATTATAGCAGGCAGACCTCGCCAGAAGAATCCCGCTTTACCTCTTACGATTTGGAAACTTTAGCCGTCGCCAGTTCATTGCAGAGATTTAGGACTTATCTACTAGGCATATCGTTTACAATAGTAACTGACTGTAATTCACTGAGGGCGACATTGGAAAAGAGAGATGTTTTACCTAGAGTGGCAAGATGGTGGAACATCATGCAGGAATATGATTTTAAAATAGTTTACAAATCCGGCTCCACTATGTCCCACGTAGATGCGCTTAGTAGGAACCCCGTTGAAACTAATTTTGCCGAAGTAAGATGTGTTGAGAGTACAAATTGGATAGCGACAGTACAACAGAGCGACCCCGAGCTTCAGCGCATTATTACTATATTAAAAGATCAGGAAACAAATAATGTATTAGAAATTAAAAACAATTTTATAATTAAAAGAGGATTGTTGTATAGAAAGACTGATGCAGGGAATCGCTGGGTTGTGCCAAAAGGGGTTCGATGGCAGATACTAAAGGCCCACCACGATGATATAGGTCATTACAGTTTCGATAAGACATTTGATAAAATTAAAAGTAATTTCTGGTTCCCTAAAATGAGGCGGTTCATAAAGAAATATGTTAATTCTTGCTTGGAATGCGCCCACACAAAGATTCCAAGTGGTAAAAGAGCCGGCAACCTTCATCCGGTACCAAAAGTCAATCGTCCTTTTCATACCTTGCACATAGACCATTTAGGACCTTTTGTGCGAAGCAAAAAGAAAAATTCATATCTGCTTTTAATTATTGATGCATTCACCAAATACCTCATTTTAGTACCTGTTAAAAACACGAAATCACTTAATTCTATATCCGCTTTAAAAACATATTTTCATACTTTTGGCGTTCCCACGCGAATAATTTCTGACAGATGCACTTCATTCACATCTAAACATTTTCAGCAATATTTAAATTCATTAGGCATTAAGCATGTCGTGAATGCTGTAGCGACACCACGGGCCAATGGGCAAGTGGAGCGCTATAACCGCACTGTTTTAGCTGCCTTAACTGCAACCAATCACAATAAACCGGAAGAATTATGGAACGAAAGTGTATCGGAAATACAGTGGGGCTTAAATAATACTCTTAATAAAGGAATCGGAAAAACACCAGCTCAAGCATTATTTGGTATTGATATAAGGTGTTGCTGTAGATATGAAGAGGCTACAGCAACGCAGATTTATAACTAATTATGATTTATTTACTTTGAGGCGAAGACATGAAGGGGCTTCGTCCTCGTATTACAGGCTCAACAAAAGTATGTTATAATTTTAGCAATACTGTAAACATGAAGGGGTTACAGTATTGATGTAAGGTGTTACTGTAGATATGAAGAGGCTACAGTAACCCAGATTTACAGCTAATTATGGTTTATTTACTTTGAGGTGAAGACATGAAGGGGCTTCGTCTTCATATTACAGGCTCAACAAAAGTATTTTATAATCTTAGCAATACTGTAAACATGAAGGGGTTACAGTATTGATGTAAGATGTTGCTGTAGATATGAAGAGGCTACAGTAACCCAGATTTAAAGCTAATTATTATTTATTTACTTTGAGGTGAAGTTAGTTCATTTACAAGTGTCTATAAGTAATATAATATACATGCTGATACTGTATAACGTTATATAAGAATTGAGAATGTAATTTATATACATATCATGTAGTTAATGAAGTTTAATGCATTAATATTGTCTTGATTAAAATGAATATTATAATATGTATAATGAATTGTAATTTCGGGCAACTGTAGACATGCAGGGGCTACAGTGTGTCAGTAAGTAGTTATTATGGATATGAATTTGCCATAATAACATATTCTCTAATTGAAACTATTATAATTATTGTGCTGGGACATGAAGGGGCCACAGCATAATATACATATAACTATATCATGGTAAGAGCACATGGTAAAGTTCGATATTGTTGCCGGTGTCGTGGACATGCAGGGGCCACAGTACACCAGAGTTATTGTAGACATGCAGGGGCTACAGTAATTCCTTCAATATCTTTACATTATAATGTGTATTAGTAGTATTGTCGCTGTCGTGTTGTAGACATGAAGGGGCTACAGCATGCTTGAGTTATTATGGATATGTAGAGGCCAGCGTAACTCCTTCAATGCTATTAGTACGAAATGAACAATTGTAATGAATTAGTTGATTTATTTAGAAGAAAAGTTACTTCATAACCTAAATAATTTACTAATGTAATTATAAGTAGTATACCTATAGCTCATATAGGTAGTCCTTATTAAGTCAAGTAAGGTACTTGTATTCGTTATTATTACTGCTCTTGTATTTTATTTTATTATTTTTTTTTTTATTTTTTTTTTTTTTCCTTTTTTTTTCACTCTCCATTTCTCCTTTCACGGGACGTGAAGTCGTCAGGAAAGGCCGACTGTTAGCGACTATTATAATTACCATATATTTTATTTAAGTTTTATAAGGAAGTATCGGCCCCTTAATGTGCGTGTTCGCATAATACAAGATGGTGTATTGACCCATTTGTCATTCACTTTAGTGATTCATTCATATCGGTCACTCTAACATTCATTCATTCATGTATTCATTCATTCATTCACCCCCACCTGAGAACACTGGTCATGCGAACACGCTCATTCGAGGTGCAAGTATTGTAAAGTAAACAACTGATAAAGTGTTTAATAAAAGCGATTGTGAAAAGTAGAACTGAGGTGTTATTTACTGCAAATTGCTAAAAAATGTTTTTGGCTCGACCTGGGATTCGAACCCAGGACCTCAGCGCGCAAATCATGCTCGTAACGCGTGCGCAATACAACTACGCCACCGAGGCAGTCAATATAAATATTTTTTAATAAATATAGGTACATAAACAGGGTATATTATTGACCTGCTTCAATTGAACACTCTACCGTGATACTCCCTGTACATAATTTTCAAGTTTCAATTTTTCTCAGTAATCGTTTATATTTCGTTTCCAAACGATTAAAAACTTTCCCAACGCTACACCCGTGAACTGAAGGATACAACATTGTAAAGGCGTCGCGTTGATTTAAAAGTCACCCATATCACCAAGTCGTCTCCATATAGATAAATATATGCGCCCGGAAGAGGTAAGCAAATATTTAAAACTTTTATTAATCAAATTCTTCCCACTTTCTATGGAAACCTTTCTTTTAGTAAAATACATAAATCTCTTAAATGTATAACGTTTGCAACTGTTGCTGTTGCGTCGTTTTAAATCACACTAACCTACTTGTCAAAAATAAATAAAAAAAACAGCATCTGGATATAATCGTGACTCGATTCAGTACCAGTATATGTTAGAATTTGATAGCAAAAAGAGTTGAATGGTTTACAACAGCTTTAACGATCTTTAAAACTGCAACGTACTTTTGTGCAAATTAATAGTGATAAGTAAAGCCAATTGTAAATTACAATAATTGCTTTTTAATCTGTATCGCAACCTGCTGGTGAATTAAGGCATTGGTTATCCACTAACACACAGTGGGGTTATGTTTCAACCTTTCGTGTAATCATGAGAGCTCTAGGAACCTACGACCATCATTTCTGGTTCACTTGGAACGTAGAAATGTTTGTTTTTCTTTTACAACGTCTTCTGGTTAAATTTTTACCTCTACATCACTTAAAAGTTGAGCTATCTTAAATTAAATTTTCAAATTTTATGAGATATACTGATTACAAGTATACACTGCCAAACTATTAATACATGATATTTTGACTCTGTTCATTAACATTTGTTGTGAGAATAAATTTGGTACGTTGTTTATAATTTAGTTTTGTTTTGAATACACATTATGCGTTGTGAGCATCGAACATTCAACGTTTTAATGTTCCGATATCGCCAAAAGCATTCAACTTTAGAACGTTGAGTGGGATACCTATCTGATTTTACAGTCTATGCGAAAATGTAGTAATAAATAATAATGCGCATGTGTTTAATTTTAGCGTGCATGTGTGTGCGTGTGTGCATACGCACAGGCGGCGGGCGTTTTTGTTCAGTGTGTGTTGGCGACCGACTCGCGCCGCCCGCCCAGACCTGCGCACGCGACGCGGCTCGATCGCTCAGCCTCTAACGAGCATTACTATCTTGCTATCCAGTACGTGATACTCTATTAGAGGTCTTTTCACCATTTAAGTTTGTTCTCAAAATCAAAATTATATGTTCAATGAAGTGATAAAAACGGCAACGTGTAAGGTATCAATTTGTAGTGTAAGTGAGTTCATAAATAGTAGTGTCACAACGGTAACTAAGAATGAAAATAATTCTGATTTGTCGTCGTCGAAAATGGCTACTTAGTACTTACCTAAGTGACTTAATATTGCAGGCAGGCAGGCGTTGCTCGAATTTTAATTAATTTTGTTAAACCCTGTCAACAGCTAATCGGACACGCACCATTAATGTTTCATGATTATTGAAACGTTATTGTTAACGAATTATAATAGGCATACCATAAAATTCTGGAAGTAATTACGAAGCTATCAGGAATAATAACTTGGTCTCCTTTGCCGATATTTATAGTTAATTAAGTTTATAAATAAAATTTATTCGTATTATATTTCTTACTTAGATGTTAATAAAATAAAAAAATAATAAAAATATTTTAAAAAAAAGAACAAAAACCCGACTGCGTCAATATCTGCCATCTTTATTAAATTCATCGAAGAACTGAAAAGATAGAAACAAGATTTTTAACCGACTTCCAAAAGGAGGAGGTTATCATCAATTCGTGTGTTTGTATTTTTTTTTATGTATGTACACTGATTTCTCTGAAAATTGGGAGCGTATTTCCTTGATTCCTTCTTTATTTAGTAAATAAGGGTCGCGAAGTGTCCCCATTTCAATATATCTTGGTATAGGGTTCATCATTTTATGGAACAGACTGAATAGACCTGAATCATACGAGTAATTTCATTCGACGACTTAAAAGTGTCCTTACGAAAGTCTATTGGCAATGCATAAATTTGAGCTATTTTTTATTGAATAAAGGCATAATAAAAGATAATACATATGCATGGTGACCCGTTATACGAATAACAGGGACTCCCACTAGATGGTAAGGGTAATAATAATTATTTGGAGTCGGTGCCGGTCATAAAAACATCGTGTAACTGTAAAGCAACGCGTCATACAAGAGTTGTATACGCAAATATATAAATAAAAATATTCTTATAATACACACATTAAATTGTAATATGAACTAGTTACTTAACAGAAGAATGAAATAAAAAATACTAGTCGAGTGCCAAATATTACAAAAATCAGGCACCGACTAAAAAGATTTATTCATTGTACATTAATATAATCACACGAATGGCAGTGTATATAATATTGGTATTATTAAAATTTCCTTATAACCCATAAGCAAAGCACAAGTTATTTTTTTCCTTATAGTGGGTTTTGAAGTCGGTGCTATTTTTTGTTAAAAAGTTTTCATAGTTTGAATATTTTATTTTGGTTTCGAATAATCTTAGTTGACAGTGTTCACAAACGCTATCGGAGGCATAACACACTCACTTCTCATAATTTGGTTGGTGATATAGGTAGAGCAACAAAATCTCGGAGTGAGCAGATGCCTCCGACTGCGCTTGTGCTGTTTATAACGATAATAATAAAAGTAAAGTATTACCATGCTGATTTTTTACTTTCCGCTTGTAAACTTTAAAGTTTAGTTTAAACAGTCCCAAAAATTTATAAGAGAAATACTATTGCATGCATAACAACTCCGGCAGCTAGAGACCATGACGCATATTGATCCATTTAAAGAATGTAAATCTAAACACAACAGAAAGTTAATACAAATATTGTACCATTCTCAAATAATATTGCAACACATATAAAGGCTGAATTTCAAATGGTAGTCAACAGGAATTTTATTTATTCATATTGATTTTGTGACAGGGCAATACAAAAGTTATATTGATTTTTAAACGCGTTCTTGATTGTATCAAGCCGCAGGTTAGCGCTAGTTGCTTTTAATCGACTGTATGAAGAAAATCGGGTACCTAATCGTTTTTGGTTGCACTTGTATAATATATGTAGGTATAAATAAATCTCTATATGAAATGTTCGTATATTATACTCTATTCTTTTAGTGTAACGGGTTATAAATTATACAGTTTTAATAATGAGCTGTTAACTTTTTATTAATAAAGAAGATTAACTGTATAGAAAGGAGTCGCGGGCGATCACATGTTTTTTCATGCAAAGTTATGCTATAGAAGGGCCCTAGAGGACGCAGCGGAGGAAATATGCGTCGTTACTTTATCGTAAAAAGTTCATTTAAATAACGCAGGATTTTGTTTATATTATTTAGTACCTCTGCCTCCAACATCCTCTGTATGGACTTAGATCTATCTCAACTATACCACTAATACCACTCCCAATACACCTGCCAGCAAAGAATACGAGCGACGCATGTGACCCGTCTCTCCCGTGGTGCGGACATGTGTCGACTTATCCCATATTTTTAAAAGAATAAAGCTTAATTTTGTTATTAATTAGATTTGAATCAAATTAGTGGTTTTAGCGTGATACGCCAACGAACATGTGAAAAGACAGACAATTTAAAAAGTTGTTGTTTTACTTTCCGTTATATATTCCTTGGGTCTCCCAGTTATTTTCCAAAAATATATTATGTACAAACATAAATTATATTATAAATTATATAAGTACCTGTACCATGTATTCTTGCGTACATTTTGCATAAAAAGCGTTGTATCAAGTACCAAGGATTTTATCGAGAAGTATTTATTGATGTCAAAACACTACGACAAATGATTACTTACCTTGTGTTTAAAAACAATTGTTATAATGTGGTTCGCATAGACGTAAACATATAACAAGACTCGGGGGTTTTTACAACATTTAATACACTGGGCAATTTTTTCAAAGGAGATGGATTAAAAAAGGCCGCCTCGGTATATAACAGTGAACAAAAAAAAATAACATAAAGGAAAGGAACAATAAACAATGTTACTGTTGATTGACTTCCTTTTATGAAATTATGTTTTCAAAAGGAAAAACTGAGAACAGTAAAGGGTTTTGTTTTAAATACGACATAAACAAGCTTTGTTTTACAGAGTGTTTTGATTGTAATATACGCACGCACGTACGTATTCACAATCCAAACGTACGATACTTCAATAATGCATAATTACAGTCAGCCGTATATAATTAATTAGTGTGTATACAATAGTTTATAGTGATTTTTAAAAAACATCACTAAGCAACCGAATGATCTTCGGGCCAAAGTATGAATTTAAACCACCATACAGAATTAGCTATTCTTTGGGTCTATGCCAATTTTCTGATTCCGTCATCGTTATTGATTTCCAGCATTTATTGACGTTCAATAAATAAACGTTACCTCCGTGAGTCCGCGGTATGTGCCGAACTAATACTGTATCACTTCACGCAGATATCTTTAATAATAAACATATTCATGGTTGAACCTAATAATATTGTATGAGCGCAAACTTGTGTTTGTTATTCAAATACGCCTGGAATATGGTAGAAATGCAGATAGTTTCTGCCCTAGATTAACATTAGAATTCTATTTTACTTTGGAAAAAGAAGGATTTGTAAACAATCGCCATTCATATAAGACTAAGGTTTATAGCGTCAACAAACCAGTTGTCTTCTCTTCTCAGCCGGACACTCTTGGCAGAGTGGTCGTTGTTGTCGCTATGGTAATACATGGAAAGATGTCAGAGTTGTCAGTCTTCTCGGCGATGTTCGTCGGTCTGCTAAGGCTTCTCCATTTTTGTCGGTTAGTAGCGCTGCGTGTACTCTCTGTTATTGAGGACTGTGTTTTAATCAAGTCAGTCCAAACCAGTTGTATAATGCAATAAAATTCGATTCATTTGAGTGTCATTTCAGCTTAGTGACTAATCTCTAAATTTATACTCCCATACAATATTGAAATTTGAAGTGAATATATCTGAAACTAGCATTGCGCGCGGCTCCGCCCGCGTGGAAAAGTTTTTCTGGATTAAAAGTAGCTTATAGCACTAAGGAGTAATGTAGCTTCCTATTAGTGAAAGAATTTTCAAAATTGGTCTGGTAGTTCCTGAGATTAGCGCGTTCAAACAAACAAACAAACTCTTCAGCTTTATAATATTAGTATAGATAATAAAGATACATTATTATATGCAAGGTAATTTAAAGCGTACAAATAAATAATAATACACCCTGTACGCTTACATTGTATAAAGCGTGTAATGACAGAATCCTCATAACTCACGAACCCTTCTTGTTCATCACTGGTTTTTATATTTTCACAACTCTACATTATTACAAAAAACACGAGTCTAAATGCGTGCGCACAGAACTCAATTTCACACGGCAAAAAGTGAATAATACTGGTATTTTTATTATTTCGCCATCTTTAAAGTTAGTGTGATAATAGAAAGTGGATCTTGTGCCTTATGTATATCAAAACTTAACTTAATGGTACATAAATAATGCCCTAGCCTGCGAAAAACAAATTAATAAGTTCCTTACTACTTCAATATTATAATTTCGTTTAATAAAAAAAATATTATTCATAAAGAAATATGATATTAGGAAAATAAAGCAATATTAAATTAAACCAATAACAGAAATGAATGCTTGACGAATTTACTTGTACACTATTAATGATTCGATCACGGCGTTGAAATAGTACGAATTATTTCTACATCATCAAATATGTAAAACAGATTCATCCGGTATTCGAACAACGCGACGGCTAGTTATACTAACACTATCCATGCTAGAATATCGTTCTTTACTATTACACATTATGTATATTATAGTAATACCTGCCGATAATGAAGCCGATTAAAACTTTATAAAACATTATAATTGCTTAGCTACAATTAATTCATATTAATAGCATTATTGTGGCGCATTTTTTCAAAGAAATATTATTATGTATCTCTTAATTACCTTTAAAATTCCCACCGGATATACAGTTGCGTCGACGTCACGTCGGCTATAATCATTCCGGCAAATAACACGCATTACTGTTATGATTACGCTAAATTTTAGTCAGTTCATTAGCTTTTAACTCGATGTATTCACCGACTGCTATTGATTTAGCAAAATACGCTACAAGGTGTTGTGATTTCAATGTTATTACTAATGCGATTAATACACAGCTGTGCAATAATTGTATATAATAAGTAATTATTTTGCGTAATTGGGTAATGGGAAAAATGACAAATAATATAATACGTAAGCGGCCAACCATTATAAAATTAATTTATATCACAATATATTATTCAAAATAATATGACTAAGAAATGGTCTTAAATGAGTTAATAGCATTATCACTTCACTATCAAATTTGCGTACGTTACCTCCACTTATAAAAATGTATTATACACGCGGTCTAAGTAGCTTCTACACAATAAAGTGGATAAATAACACTATAATATCTTCTACATAACTGGCTGATCTTCGTAGCGATTGGCCGCCGAGGCCGAAATTCGGCTAGGAAGGGATTGTTATAATTACAAGTTTTTGCCCGCGGCTCCGTCCGCGTGAATGAGTTTTCCCGGGATAAAAGTCCCGCTTTATATTTTCCCGAGATAAAAAGTAGCCTATGTATTAATTCAGAACATAATCTACCTGTGTGCCAAATTTCATCGAAATCCGTTCAGTACTTTTGCGTGAAAGAGTAACAAACATCCATACATCCAGACATCAAAACACACGTACAAACTTTCGCGTGTATAATATTAGTAGGATTATGAATAGAACTGTTTTTATTAGAGATCGAGCAAACGAGCAATTCAGTCATCTGATAGTAAGTGATCGGACTATACCTACACATCCACAGTCCCAAAAAAATCTTATACTCGGTATCTGCTTAGTACGAGAATGTCCATATAATATTCCCTCTATGATGTTAATACTTTATTTAAACCATTTAAACCATTTATTTTTCTACACACACATAACAAAAACAAAAAAAAAGTAAATAAAAAAAGACACAAAAAACAATATTAAGTATTTGTTGCGATATGTGTGGTAGAAGGGTTGCCAGCTCAGTATACGCTGTTAAACAGCACTGATTTTCAGCTGTACCCTACTATTATATAGCACAACAAATCTTTACAAATGTGCGGCCAGGTGAAGTATAATAAATAATTAATAGAACTTTGGAAACAGTACAGGTTTTATAATATTATTATTTATATTTTCCCAGCTAATAGTATACATTTGATACGTAATAGCTCAATGGGTATGTTAATTAGTTGTATAAATATTTTAGACTAGCTTTTGCCCGCGGCTTCGCCCGCACGAAAGAGATTTTCCTGGATAAAAGTTCAGCTATCGATTTTCCCGGGATAAAAAGTACCCTAAAACCTACCCAAGGTCTCGAACTATCTCCATACCAAGTTTCAACCAAATTCTTTTGGTAGTTTTTGAGCTTATCGCGTACAAACTTTGCCACCCCTTTTTACCCCCTTAAGGGTTGAATTTTGCAAAATCCCGTCTTATTGAGCACCCACGTCTCAAAAGGAACCCCCATGCAAATTTGAAGTACATTGGACCAAGGAATCACGTTGTCTCATACAAACTTTGCCCCCCTTTTTCACCCCCTTGGGGGCAGAATTTCGGAAAATCCTTTCTTATCGGATGCTTACATCATACAAAGAACACACCCTTCAAGTTTTAGGTCTCTATGATCAGCGGTTAAGGCTGTGCGTTGCTCCATCAGTTAGTCATTCAGGACAAAGCATTTTATATGTATAGATTTGATGGAATTAATTATTTACAAGATTTAGGGCAAAGTACACACCGATTAAAGTTAATTTAAGTTAATATTCTGTTAGTTTCCATGAATCTGATGATAGTCGTTATTTTTAAGCGATCCAAATAAAATCTTTCCCCAATTTAGACTTAAATTGGCAGGTATAACGATTATAACCTTTAAATTACAGCTTCGATTCGATCAAACGTTAAAACGACGACGGCTTCGCTCCCACGCTTCGTCTATCAAAAATCATATAAATTTGGCACTGAAACGTTTTAGGTCGGCACGGTGACCGTTCGCTTAAAAATAAACGCGTGTCCGGCCGACCGCGGCCCGTTGCCCGCTGCTCGCTGCTCGCTGCCACACTCGACAGCAATCCGCGACATTTACACCCGCTGCACTTTCTATTTGCGACACGGCACCCGGGCGCTCAGGGACATATATATCGGAACATATATCATTTAATTGATACCTGCACGCGCACTATAAATTCTGGAACGAAAAATATGCCGTCTTGCCAGGTGCGAGCTTTTATCACTGTAACCGCCTGACAATACCTATTCGAAGAATTCGGCTTTGATGTTTTTTTTATTTACAGTCTCAATTAGGTGTAGGTGAAGTTTTAAAGAGAATAATTGCTGTCACAAGCGCAGAGCGGCCTGAACAATGGTTGCCGGTGACGTGACGCGGCGCGCCTCCATAACTGCGCCCTCCATGCACCGCCGTCCCTCGGCAAGGCGCGGATCACTCATAAAAAGTTCACAAACACAGTCGCAGGTAAGCTCGAAAAATATTTGGCCTGGTTTCTCGATCACATTCACAGCGAACCTTCATATCGCCACGTAATAGATTGGCGCATTTGAGTCTAATACCTTTTCACCGAACGAGCTCGCCCACCTATCACGTCCTGACAATAAAATTCAACAAAAAATGAGTTTGAATGAAAAACATTTACGGCAATGTTGTATTTCCGAACCTTGTCCGTATACATTTATATACATCCTTTTTTACTCTTGTATTCAGAAAAAAATAGACTTCATTGCGACAGTATTGAGGTCAGAATTTTCAGTATTTTCATTTCTTAACACCATGCTGTAATACTATGTTGTAATGCTTAATATTAGAATTTATTAAAAATAATTGATTAATGAGAGATATAAACCATTCGCTCAACATGAAGTCTTTAATGTTTATTGATAGATTTCGCATAACCTATTATTTTTTTTTTTATGATATAGGGGGCAACCGAGCATACGGTTCACCTGATGGTAAGTGATCACCGCCGCCCATGAACATCTGCAATACCAGGGAGCACAGAGATGCGTTGCCGGCCTTTTCTATAGATATTCTGGTGGTACATTTTGCAATTTTCCTCACGATGCTTTTCCTTTAACATTATAATAAACGGTAAATAATGTTTACACACGTAAACTCGAAAAGTCAAAAATAGGTTTTAGATCAAAGTTCATTTTTTTCATATTTTTTTTTATATCAAACGTAACTAATTGTATTCAGAACAAGTGTGGTCAGTAGCTGAGTAGACCCAATTACATTTTTTTCAACCCATAACTCGATCGGTTAACAAGCCAAACAATATTAGCAATTTCACTAGACCATTCAACTGACTCTATCCGTCGCGTCGTGTAGATATTTTATTGTATTCTATTCAGATTTTTGTTTAAACAATAAAACTAAAATATTAGTGTGTACTGTCTAGAATTAATAACGATTTGCTACATAGTAAGTAAAAAAATATATTGTTCGTAACCGTACTTACTAAAATATATTATTGTAATAGTAATCGATTTTCGATATTTTAAAATTAAACTTACATCACTCGCACAACAAAGTAGGTAGGTAAGAAAGAGGGAAAGAGAAAACATAAACATTATTTCTAGAATAAAGTATATTCTAGACAAACGACGTCCACTGCATTATAAAATGTGGAAAGATATATTTTAATGATGTTATTGCTGCATTTTCTGGCACTCTGAGAAAAACAAAAATATATTCTCCTTCGAAAGGTTAGAGAATTTTAATATAGTGTAAGCATTTGTCTCCGCGCACGGTTACTCACGAAATCCTTTGAAAGGAAAGCAGATGTGCATCCAGCTAACCTAAACGTCTATAGTGCACTTTATAAAGGAATATTCAGTATTCGAAGAACTTTAAAAATATGTAACTAATATATATATATATATTTTTCTTACTACTACTTTATTTCACTCTTACAGATAGAGATTCTTTTTGTGAGATGTCTTTCACACTTACGAAATTTGGTGTATCTAGTCAACTCACAAAACATAAAGTTTTTCTACTCAATTCTTCTGATATAAAGCGGATATTACGTAAGTATAGTTACCGAGAGTTTATAGAAGAGTCAAATTTGCAGGAGGTGCCATGGGACATAATCGATCGATGCGCGTTGCCGATAGTGCTGTGCCACGCGCTCGCCGTGGTGTTGTCGACTGTTTTAAACGCTCTGCATCTCAGCCAAATATCAGTGTTTACGCTGTTCCTCTGGTTTGCCATCTCCGTCACTGGATCACTGTGGTTCTACCATAACTTACAGGTAAAAAAACAATAAAACAAATTAGGTACTTAGTGTTTTTATTATCTATTTTTTTTGTCAAATAACATCAAGGCAAGAATCAATATTTTCTGTATTGGTTTCTTTGATTACATTACGTTCTGTTAGAACCTTGCCGTCGTTTATATTTTGCCGCTCAATCATCTTCAATCCGTCCGATTTTACGCTTAAATTGTTATAAAAATGAACAGCTAAAGGAATTGATCAATGAAATGTAAGTATACTGTATATTATTATCATAACTACCTATTTGCGAGGTGAACAGGTAAAACACAAGCTTAGGCATATTGAAATTAATATATTCACAAAATATTATGAACATAATTTTATTGTCATATAATATTTTTCGAAATACAGAATACGTAGAATTGAAGAAATGAATCACTATATTTGAATCACACTAAACTTAATTAAGGTCAAACGGTTAACTATAAATAGTTGACCTTTCTCACACACTTTCTAATAGAGATGCATAATATAATACCTTCTTAACAAAGTTTATCATAATTATTCTAATTAAACTTCTTATCCCATTCTCGACGGTATGAAATATAGAAAAACAAACTTTATTAACAGAAGAGTTATTAACACGGTAGAAACATTTTATTACAAAGATAGTTTTGTATTCGATTTTGTAGATTTCCATATGAAAAGGGTTCATAAGGCACCATATTATATAAAGAAAACACTCGTAGAACCTTAATAGACCCGATGAATATTCATCCACCACAGTGGGCCAAGCTTGTGCAAGCAACAATTTAAACTTTCTCGCTTTTGTTATGCTTCATAACTAATTGTGGCTATTATTGTGAACGCCGCAAGTCTGTCAATAATGATCACATTCTATTTATGTATGTTTCATGCATTTTGAATTTTATATTTTATGTATAAATTTTCTCTTTATTATAATAAATTATATGCTCTTAAGTATATGATTATCTTGAAATTGAACTTGTTTAACTAAAGCGGAAATCAAACGATACTTAACAGATACTAAACAGCTGTATATTCATTATGAGTGGGTACAAAGCCAAGGAAGATCCATATCATATAGTATATTAAAGAAATTTCCTTTAAGAAGGTCGTTAACACCCACGCAATCTCTTTTGCCAGTATCTAACGTACCGCTACTCCCACTAGATCAAGATTAAATGCCAAAACAATCTTAAGCGGGAACACACTGCGGACTTGCTTCTAAACGCCCTGGAAATTCCAGTAACGCGCCTTATCGCAACGTGTTTCAATTGAACACAGACAGTAGGCAGGTAGCAAACATAGCATTCGTGTACGAAAATAAAAATACACTCATTTAGAAAGTTCGCACAAACCCTTGGAATAAACAAACGCTCGTCATTGGCACGTGATTTAGCTTCAAATTGACAAAATGCAAATTCGCAGTTACAAAACGGTTCGGAGCGATATCGATTCATAATGGCGTTAGATTGAAATGGGACGATTTACTGTCGTATGACATCATTCAGTCTAACCGTTGACTAAATATTGTGGTGACAACAGGAATCAAACAATTGTTGATGGAAAATAAAAAAGAAATACGATAATTCACTCCGCTAGTATGTTTCCTCCTAAAATAGTTAGAGGACTAAGACATAGTAACCACCATAACTTTGTATAAAATCTTAGTTACGACTCATAGCTGAGGTTGGCACTTGGAAACCATTATTTAACTAAGGATAGCTTGTGCGTAGGTGGACAAATGTGCAATGTTTGTACGAAATATTTTTACAAATACTTTGACCAAATACACAAATAGGTCAAAGAAGTAAATAGTGAGCTGTCAACAATAGTTTTTCTTAATAGCAAATGACACCAACTTCATAAAAAAATAATGGAGAAAGTCATAGTTGCCTATAATTAAACTCGTATTCGTTTGCAAAATAAGGTTATATCAATGTTAATAGAGAACACTACATTAACAAGAATTAAAAATAACAACAAAATAGAATAATAAACCAAAAAGAATTGAAGTTTTTTTTTAATCAGACGCATGAATTAATAACAGGTTAGTTCAAGAATAAATTAGTTAAGATTAAGTTAATTGCTTTTTGAGTAATTCATTAAGAAATAATTAATAAAAATATTTATATTATTTATAAAACATTGACGAAACAAATCAAGTCGTACGACAAAACTTTTGGCTGTCTGCGTGTGTATCTGTGACGAAACGACTCACGCCGTAGACTCTAGCTCTACACATAAGCTCTATCTACATTCGACATAATTTCAATGCGTATTGTTTCATTTGATGTTGCTTTATTCTCGATATGTTTTTAGTTATGTAATATGTTTTTATAAATATGATGTATTTACGCGTTTAAAAATGTACTTTTCTGGTTTCCAGTAGATTGTTACTTATTAATTGTTTCTTAATTTCTATTACACTTAATTTTTATCTTGAAACCTTTAAGTATTTGGGACCAAACGAAAAATTACTGTCGTGTAGTATCGAGATCCACTTAGGCTTTTTTATTCATCAGGTTTTGCTGTTTTCTAATTACTTATCATACTAATGTTTATCCAATATAATTTTTAGGTGTTCAATTTTTTTTTCTTAGCCTTGCTCCTCCAAGATAAAATACCAACCCAGAACAAAAATGAGGCGTTTTTTTTTTTATGGAATTGAATGACGAGACGAGTATGCCGTTCGCATGATGGTAAGCGATACGACCACCCATAAACAGTAGCAACACCATCCAGCACCTTGAGTTACAAAGTACTGTGTGGCATTCCACTGCGCTCGTCATCCTGAGACATAAGATGTTAAGTCTCACTATGTCCTTTAGTTACACTGGCTACAATGTCCTTCAAACCGAAACACAACAGTGCATGCACACTGCTGCTTGACGGTAGAAATAGACATTGCGGTGGTACCCACCCAGACGGACTCTACTATGACTATGTGACTATATAATTTTACAGGTTAAAAGTAATCTATTTGTTATTCAAGGACGTGGTCTTTCTGTATGCCAAATTAATGAAAACGTTTATTTCATTTGAGGAAAATAAGTATCCAACCCCGGGAGATTACCTAAGAGAGTGCGCCGCTTGCTTTAATAAAGTTGCTATATCGAAGGTATACAAACTGATTAAGTCTGATATAAACTAGGTATTAGCTTTTCGCTCCCGTGAAATTCAGGATATTTAAGTAGCCTATTGCATTCTGGTTTAATAAATCATTAAATATTAGATGTTGCTTGCGGCTTCGCCCGCGTGAAAGCCTTTCCCGCTACAAAAGTACCTAAAATACAGTACGACGCCAGCGCCATCTACTTAAGGAATCAGATTAAAAATATCCATTATTTCCCATGGCAGCAAATTACCGGGATAAAAAGTACCCTATGCTTTAATCCAGGACATGATCTACCCGTGTGCCAAAATTCATCCAAATCCGTTTAGTTGTTTCTGCGTTTACTTCTAACAAACATCCAAGCAACCAAACTTTCTCATTTATAATATTAGTAAGATTGGACCTTAGTATTAGTGAAAGAATTTTAGAATCGAATCGATAGTCACAGAAAAACTTATAAACTTTTGCTCTTTATAATATTAGAATTGTAAAACGAACATGACTGACTTTTTCGCTGAATCGTAACACGCAGATGCCGTGTGAAATTAAAGTCGTTTCTTACTGTTTTTACCATCCATGTTGCACCATCAAATTGAACAAATGAAAGCTTGCGAGGTTAAATTTGACTATAACTATGATAGTATGAACTACTAAAATTCACATATTTTAAATGCCCGAATTTGAGATTTGTGGGAATATCACTATCGGTGATTCGTTCAAGATCGGTATTCTCACGACCTTCTGTATATTTAGTTTTATATTTCTGCGTAGACTGGATTTTATAGTTAAAGATTTTAATGCATCCTAGAACGGATGTCATGTGATCGCCAAGATGTCGGAATATGTTTTATTATGAAATGACGCAAGGTGTGTATAGTCAGCGTTCTGTATATAGTGAGCAGCAATGAAGATGACTAAATATTTGAATACATAGAAAATCCATTTATAATATTATTCAATTCGCATCATAAGTATTAGGCATTGGTCACGGCTCCACTGCCTGTAAGTCCTTTCTGGAAGTAATGGACTTATTGTGACCTTTTTTGGGATAGCAATATTTAATTGATATTGCAATGATAATAATAAAAAACACACACAACAACATGGTCGGAACGAGAGAGTCAAGCGTGACTCTATGATGATATTTATGCTACACGCTATGTTGAGAGTAAACGCAAGCTATAACTACTTCATATTTCATATTAAAAATAGCTCCGTTTACCATTAAATGGCCCTGTAATGACACCAATTTCATAAATTGCGATATAATTCTTACACAAGCTGACAGTTTTGTTGCATTTCCAATACTAATACAAAATTTGTTCCGTCAGTGTCGAATTGCATCCGCACCAGGGCATGAAATAACTATTATGACATGATATTGTATAATATTACCCCTAAAATGTCTGTGTGAATGTGTCGCATTATAAATTGCCAAAGAGATTGCAACAATTGTACCATTGTGCCAGCCGCTATACTTGCGTCATCAATCCATTGGAAGGTCCGATTTAAAATGGGTTAATGGTCGTGCTTTTACTGAATAGACAGCAGACTCTGGTGAAAAAATATTCATGGTGGTTTCTTTCCGATTTACTTCTTATGTTCGATGTTTGCAAACGTTAGTTGAGAGTGCTTTATAAATCAAAAAGATTAGGGTGTATATTATAATCAAAACCTGACACTTACCAACGGCATCCAGAAACGTACTTACAAATTTATTATATAATTTTTACACTTGGTATATTTACCTCTCACCCAATAAATACATAATTAAATTAATAAATAATAACTTTCATCTTACCAGCTAAATGTGTGAATGTAAATCTAAAGCTCAATTTATTTCTTGTGCGATTTCTTATAAATAAACCATATTCAAATTCCCATATATTTAAAACAGCGTTTGTGATTTGTGCGTGACCGTGTTTAGGGAGAAGAGTGGCAGATTAAGAATTAACGATCAGGTAAACCTGAAATAGTTAACCTCGTTCATGCCACCGCGTCACGCATACCCACGAACATACATTACAAATGTTTAAATAAAATATTCACTTCACAGTTATTATAGCGGACATCAATCAAGCTGTCGTCGTCAATTTTCGACTAAAACTTAATTTCGTCGCCCGCCTATTATTCTAATTCCACGTGCCCTGATGAGATATAATTAATTTCCACTTACAAACAATACCACGTAATTAAACCATTATTAACCAGCTTATTCGATAGCATCTATAGGTATAGTTAGTGAAGTGAGAATCAAAGGTAGAGCGATGAAAGAACGCAGCCTATCCTATATTTTTGTCGTTTCTATTACCTGAGCGCGGCGTCTTATACTTCCAATGCGTTAACTGTTATTGCTTTTATGTTGATAAGTTCCCAGAAACAAACAGATATTTATTTTTCTCTATGAGTCTTGAATAGATTATTCAACTCGATATCGGCACTGATGCATTAGCATAGCTAGTGAAAGGCTGGTAGGTTAGCTAGGCTAGGACCTTTTTATCCTCGCCGGCGAGGACCGTGGCGTTTCCTTTCCTCGTAATGTAAAGATACTCCTTCCCTTTCTTTTATATCAGCTCCACTTCTCCTTACCTAGCCCTATTCCCGTCCCCAATGTCCGTGTCCTCTGTACCTATCAGCCCGTGCTGGTTGTTCATTATTTAATCTAGGTACTTTAAATTATTTAATTGGTATATGTACCTTTGTTATTGTCTCTACCTTGTCATGACTTGTCATAAGTGCTTTTTTATAAGCCTACTTGATCAATAAATGATTTTATTTTATTTATTTTATTTTATTTTATTGACATACATTTTCAATTTTATAAATCTACTACCTGGCCTTTATAGCAAGAAGGTGAATCAATTAATCTTTGCATAATTTAGCAAGTAAAATACTTTTTGAACATTATTTAAAACTTTGTGAACAGGTAACCGCGGCAGGCAAAGCGGTTCTAGTGACCGGTTGTGACAATGTACTCGGTAACGCACTGGCAAGAAGACTTGATGATATGGGCTACCACGTTTTCGCTGGTTTCCAAACCAAAGCTGGCAACATCGATGCTGACATGCTCAAAGAAGACTGCTCCGGAAGACTCCACACACTACAACTTGATGTCACCTCAGAAACACAGGTAAAGATAATGCCACCTACGATGACGCGCACCATTATTTTTTTTCTAATCGCTTACAGTCCAAGTGAGCAACCTTCGGCTTGTGTTTTAGTTCTGTAAATATAGATTAATACTTTTATGATTACACACGCATACTACAATGAATAATCAAAGTCTTCTTAACCCGCGAAATCCCCGCACAAAATTGGTAGCGCGCGATGTTTTAGATGAAATTATCTACATAGCAAGTATGTAAGTTACCTAAAGAAATTAAATTCAATACTAGATATTTTTTTCTTTTGCAATGTCGAAGGACTTTTGTTTTGCCATAATATATTTAAATCATTGATGTATTAAAAAACCCACATCAATGACCAAAACCCAAATCAAATTTAAATACACTAATTATTTTATCAGTAGTCATTAACGCTGTTAAGTCAGTGTTTTAATATGAGCACTAGACGAAATAGGTATATGTATGTACCTAATTTATTATGCGAAGAATATCATCCGAATACGCATACTCACGCCTTTTATCCCCGAAGGGGTAGGCAGAGGCGCAACTAGTGCACCCACTTTTCGCCGTGCGTATTCCGTCCCATGAAGTGATAGGGGGCGACCCTATCGCCATATCGGGCACAAATTCCAGACTCCGGGCTGATACGGAATAGAAAAATCCAATATCACTGCCCGACCCGGGGGTCGAACCCAAGACCTCAGCATTGCAGTCGTACCGTACAACTACGCCACCGAGGCAGTCTAGAATATAAGAATATCATTCAAGATCACTGAAATAATGAAATATCATTCTGTAATCTAACAGAATTATTAACTTAATCTGCTGTATTATGTAAACCTATATAGTCTTACTTTTAAATAATTTTGACCCCCGACAGCAAAAGAGGAGTGTTATAAGTTTAGGGTGTGTATCTGTGTGTCTGTGTATCTGTATGTCTGTCTGTGGCATCATAGCTCTCAAACGAATGGACCGATTTTGACGCGGGTTTTTTTTGTTTGAAAGCTGATGTGATCGAGATGGTTTTATATTATAATTTATGAAGATCTGTTCAGGTGTTTGAAGGTTATCAGCTAATTTCCAACTTTCACAACTCCGGTTGATTTTAAATTTGCTTTACTGTGACTTTGGCAATATTTTAAGACACATAAACCTTGAGCTGATGCTGCAGCATCAAGTAGTCTGCGGGATACCCAACTCTTTAGCAACTTATAACAGACATCGTGAATGTGGGCTCATAATAATGGTCTCAACGAGTAGGCGTTAGATAGTTGATTATCAAGGCCCCATGATGGAGAATATAGTAATTTAAAAAGTTTTATAGTAATTAGAATATAGTATATTAAAATTAGAATATAGTAATTTAAAAAAATAGGAATTAAAAATTGAATTAAAATTGAAGTAACCCCTGACACAAAAAACTTTAAAGATATAAAAAATTAAAGTTTCTTTGTTGTTTAAATACCTAGTAATATTTTGAACCAAGCGTCCTCGTGTCGGGGGACCGAACTCCGGACCATGGAGATGAAAATACTTCTTTAGCGGAAACTATTATTTTTTATATCTTTTAGAGGTTTTAATGTCGGGGTTTACTTAAATTTTAATGTTATTTTTATTTATGAATAGCTTGTAGCTACTACCAATTAAAAAATATAATTCACATATCAAATTAATTCAGAAACGTAAAAAGAAATGTTACCTACCGTAAAGTCGACTCACCCACGTTTTTATACCACTGTGTTGCGGTGAACACGTTGCAAAATGTAGGTAAGTACCTAATTTGATTAGGTACATCTTCATTAATTTACAGTAATTTTATCATTCCCAATTTCTCTTTTGCACGAGACATTTTTCATTTTGACTGTCTTGATCACCACCGTGTTTTAGTCATGTAAGTATTACAATTAGAGACGCGGTTTGAAAATTTTGCAATGATTTATTGCCTAAATTTTACAAGAAACCAACAAGTCTGACACTTGTAAATTTGTTGCATTGTATTTTTAAAACGACTTTTGTATCAATGTTTATCAATGGTCGTTCTATACATTTGAAAATAATATGTATCAAACTATTTTTATTTTAATAGAATACAAAAATGAAATTTAAATAAAGCCGATATTTATATAAAAACTCCCACATTACAAAAACAAGATGAAATAAGACGTTTAATAACAAATGATTTACGTTCTATGGGTCAATGGCGTCTTAATTTAATATTACTATAAGTCATACGTGAAATTAACAGAATCTTGTTACCTAACTAGTTTTTGCTCGCAGCTCCACCCGCGTGATTGTTTTTTCCGAGATAAAAGTCCCGCTTTATTTTCCCGGTGTAAAAAGTAGCTTATGTGTTAATCTAGGACATGATCTACCCGTGTGCCAAATTTCAAAGAAATCCGTTCAATAGTTTCGGAGATGTGCAGTAACAAACAAACAGAAAAACAGACAGACAGAAAAGAATTATAAAAATCGCTGATTTGTTTTCGATTACTCTTCTTTAGTCACCCCCTTTCTTTTTTATCACATTTCTTTAAATGTATAGACACAACGGTTCTACTGCTTTACTATAGATTATTATTTATAACCTATGCCTTGGTCCAGTAAAAACATTTTATTTTATTTCATTGAATGACGAGACCAGCTTGCTTTACGCCTGATGGTAAGTGATACGAGAGTAGCAATACCATTCTGCACCTTGAATTACAAAGTAATGTGTGGCAATCCACTGCCCTCGTCACCGTAAGAAATAAGATGTTAAGTCTCATTATGTCCAGTAATAACACTGGCTATAATGTCCTTCAAACCGAAACACAGCAGTGCATGCACACTGCTGCTTGGCGGTAGAAATAGATTGCCGAGGTACCCACCCAAAAACATTTGATGCTGCAATGAGTTTTTAAATGTAACCATTGTTCCCGCTTGGAATTGCTCAAATTAACTTACATCGCAGCCTTTATTATAGTGAAATTACTTTTTAAAGACGTAATATGAAGAACTCCACTTCCTTACTGCCTAAAAAATTTTATGTTACGTTTTATCAGGTAGATTTTACTGCCATTTTGTTAACTGGGCGATCCCCTCGCATCTTTGAAATATTTTATTAAGACGCATCTAATGAATTATTTCCCAAAATACGCTAAACATAATAATGACACGTTTACATAAACTACTAACTCAAACACTTCCTCTACAGTCTACAATATTGAGTTAAAACACAATACAAATAACAAAACAGTGACTGTGTCGAACTCTAGCGAAAACGTTCGGAATCATTTATGGAAATAGCTTTTCTGCTTTCTCTAGATACTCTCGGCTTCATTGTACATCGTGGATCACCTACCAGAGGGCGCTCAAGGCCTTTGGGCGATTATCAACTGCGAGTCGTGGTGTGCATTGGGCGAACTAGAGTGGGTGCCTTTCTCTGTCATCAAACGTTCCATGGATGTGAACCTCTTGGGTAAGCTCTCATATTATTTTTATTGTCACCGCTCTCCTAGGTACTTGTACGAATACTAGATGGCGTGCGCTTAACTATTTCAGATTTAACATTTTTTAATTTTAATATAAAACGTATTTATTGCTTTATAAATTGATTATTTAGAGGTTTTATAGCAATTTTTCGATGTTATTTCGTTTTGTCGTATACACACAAATATATATACATAATACGTTTCAGTACTTAGGTATTTTGGAATTATGAGCATAATATCCTAAACAACTAGTTTGATAATTAATTGAATGCAGTTCTCTATTAAAGCGATTTATCGCCTAGAGACTACAGCAGTTAACAAATTGGTAGGTTCTGCCGTGTGACGGAATTAAGCAATAAATCTTTTTCAGTCACATTCCCGTTTTTACTTTTACTTGATTAAACAACAAAATGATTACTTTTCACTACGGATTTTATTTTTGATGGAACCAAAAGTAATTAGTATGCCTGTTTGTACAATTCACAAAGAATAACTTCATTATTTATTCTAGCTGCTAGTAGAGTTATATCATACTTATTAAGCAAAGACTGCCTCGGTGGCGTAGTTGTATTACGGTACGACTGCAATGCTGTGGTCTCGGGTTCAATCCCCGGGTCGAGCAAAGTGATACTGGACTTTTCTATTCAGTATCAGCCCGAGTCCGGAATTTGTGCCCGATATGGCGATAGGCTCGCCACCTATCACATCATGGGACGAAATACGCAGGGCGAAAAATGGGTGCATTAGTTGTGCCTCTACCTACTCCTCCGGGGATAAAAGGCGTGAGTGTGTGTGTGTATTAAGCAAATTAAAATCCGCCCAGTCAGATTTGCGGCAGACCGTAAATTTTTAATCAATAAACCTCGACTACACTAGTTGCTGTATAGGTACTTTTACCTAGGTATTGTTTATCAAAATAGGTACCTACTTGGACTGAAAAGTATACGTTAATTAGGAAAACGACGCAACACTATATTTTATTTATCTACTTCATTTGTAAGTTTTGATATAAAATATACCAGTAACCATTATTTTTTCATTTAGAAGTCCGGTTTAAATCAATCTAAGTAGGTCAATGCCAACATGACCACATTTCTGTGTTTGCCTTGCTACTCACAGGATCAATCTCAAAAGTACTGATATCGTGATATGCATACAGGCCACAGAGTACTTTAATAATGCTACTCATACAGGACCTGCTCGGCTGGTGCAAGTGATGCTGCCGCTGGTGCGGCGCGCACGCGGCCGTATCGTGCTGGCGTCATCGATCCTCACCCACGTCGCAGCGCCAGTCCGAGGAGTGCATGCCGCTTCTCTCGCTGCTCTGGACGCAATGGCCGCCTGCCTTCGCCGCGAGCTTAAACCGCGTGGTGTTGATGTTGTGAGTATCTTATCGTGCTAATATTATAAATGCGAAGTTAAACGCAGAAACAACTGAATTGATTTGGATGAAAATTGGCACATAGGTAGACCATGTCGGGAATTAATACATAGGCTTTTTATCCCGTTACATTGCTCTCACAGAAATGAATAGAAATTTTTCATCTGAAATTTTAAATAGATGGCGCTGGCGTTTTAGTGACTTTTATGGCGGGAAAAGCTTTTCACGCGGGTGATGTCGCGAACAACACCTAGTTTTCAATAAATTATACAATAGCCGGCAAGTTACAATTACGTACATACAAGAAAACCCACGCGGTAGAGCGCTCAATTTGTTTGCCGGCTATTAATCTTATAAGTTTTACATTTTATATGTCTTTCAAATAACGAAAAAAGAGCATAATATTTAATAACTTTGTATGAATAGGCGGTAATTTTCTATTCCGTTCAACCAGTCTACTCGCTCTCTAGTCGCTGAGTCTACTAAATCGATTTCTATAAATGAGGATTTACCTACTGGATTTGTCTTATCAGAATGCTTTAGAGTTTATGGTATAAAATATGAGCAAATATAAGCAATTATAGCAAATGCGGGATAAATGAATAGAATAGGTACCTATAAACATCATAGGTACTAATTACTAACATAACCTCATAAACCATGAGCTCGGTATATTTTTTAGGACCGTTAGGGGATCACCGCCTTTCATAAATATTCACAATACCAAAGGAATCAACATGATGTCCAAGCGTTTGGGCTATGAATAGTTTTTTTTCTTGAAGATCCCTAATTTGTATATACTTCTACCTACCCACCTCTAACGTTACCATCATTTACATCAGGCTACAGTTTAAATAGAAACATTTTTTGCGTTGTAGGGTTTAACTTTTTAATTTGAATATTTATTCTTCATTATGTTATAACCACGTTTTACTTTGAAACGCGGTTCTTGTATAATTTGTAATCTGTTTTCGTCAGTAACCTCATATTTTAAAATATATAACCAAAGAATTCTAAGATTATGTAGAGCAGACATTGGGTAAATTTTCATACAAAAATGTTGAGCCTGTATAGCAAAACACCTATGTAAAATGCATTAGAACGTACTTTGACATGATCGTAATGCGCAAATTGGCATATTTCCTTTCAAAATATTGTTTTTTTTACAAAATTTGCGCATACCGAGACGTCTTGTCATATGGGTGTGTCAGATAAGACAGCGACTTGTTACCAATTGGTAATAACTTTTGGACGAAAAATTTGGGCCTGATTTCCGGTCTATAACTAACTATACTGTTGAATATCTTTGTATAACGTAGAGTACATATGTACTATAAAAGTTAAGGATTATATAGATTACTAGCTGTTGCCCGCGGCTCCACCCGCGTGAATGAGTTTTCCCGGTATAAAAGTCCCGCTTTATGTTAATCCAGGACATAATCTACCCGTGTGCCAAATTTCATCGAAATCGAAAAGTTATTAAATTACTAAAATGGCTATTAAAAAATAGGGGTTGATCGCAGAGGATTGAAAATTTAGGGTTGTATGTATTTTTAATGCCCTATTATAGAAAAATAAAAACAAAAAATTTTGTCAAAAAATTAAAAAAAAATGTTAAGGGTGAACAACCCTTATCACTTAGGGGGATGAAAAATAGATAACAACCTATTCTCAGACCTACCAAATGTGAATATAAAATTTCATCAAAATCGGTTCAGCCGTTTCGGAGGTGTACGGGAACGAACATTGTGACACGAGAATTTTATATATAAGAAGATGTAGATTAGAGTAACGTAAGGGTAAGTATATCGTTATTGCCTCTGTCTATTTTTGCCCCCAAAGAATATTGTGGGCACTGTTGATTTCGGTTTGAATAAATTTGTAGAGTGTAATTACCGGTCATGAGATTAACATAATATTATAATAGTTACTTACCTCCGCGTGAATACCCAATTCAAAGATCTGGGCACCTAGTTGTTATTATTTTATGGGCGATTGTAGACCTTACAAACAGACAAGCAATTTTCTTTCCTCTCATTTAATTGCATATAAATCCTTAGCGTAATACGAACGGTCCTCTATTAGTCTGCTTCACTTAGTCCGCTGATTGTGTTAAAACCCGTGTAAGACTTGTTCTCTACCGGGATAAAAATAATTGTGTGAATATTTGAAGAAACATGAACTGTATATACGTACCCTTAAAGTTCAAAAATCCTCACTGTAACAGTCGTGTTCGGATAAAACGGCGAGCTTTACGTAAGGCATAGGAATTATTCCGATGTAAAAATAGACAAACGCCGTAGGGATACTTAGTTTACAAATTAAATAAGATGCCTATTATTTTTATGTCATCGCTCTTTGAGTACAAATTAAAATAGCTATATCTAGACGGCTACAGTGATTATAGTTATAGGTATAGCGGGTTAAATGATTTCCCATTTAATTTATAACCGTCATATTTGTATTTAAACTATTATGTAATTAAATTGTTACGTTATAAGTGTCGGAAGTATGTAATATTTAATTATCACCCTGTAGCAGCTATAGCTAGCTATAGTACTGCAGCCTAACGCTTGATTGACTGTCTGATTGCATTACATTATGCAAACGTAAGAACTTCATTCACGAAAATGCATAGCCGCAAGCTAAACTGGCAAATATAATAACGACGACTTACACATAAATTGTGGATGACAACGTCGACTACAATTCTTTTTTCTAGAGGCCATGGGCTACCAGGAAAAACACGTCTCCGATACATTTCATATACTTAACGATTTGGTTATTTAATCTATACTAATATATAAAGCTGAAGAGTTTGTTTGTTTGTTTGAACGCGCTAATCTCAGTAACTACTGGACCGATTTTGAAAATTCTTTCACTAATACGCATGCTCACGCCTTTTATCCCCGAAGGGGCAGGCAGAGGCGCAACTAGTGCACCCACTTTTCGCCAAGCGTATTCCGTCCCATGATGTGATAGGGGGCGAGCCTATCGCCATATCGGGCACAAATTCCAGACTCCGGGCTGATACTGAATAGAAAAATCCAATATCACTTTGCCCGACCGGGGATCAAACCCGAGACCTCAGCCTTGCAGTCGTACCGTAATACAACTACGCCACCGAGGCAGTCATAGTCTTTCACTAATAGGAAGCTACATTACTCCTGAGTGCTATAGGCTACTTTTTATCCAGGGCGGAGCCGCGCGGAAAAGCTAGTAATGTATAAAGTATCAATTATAATTGATCCTTATACCCACCCTATATTTTACGGTGGCATGGCGTCATAACATACACCAGAGTCAGAATAAGCAATTTTTTTAATTACGGCAGACTTGAATAAGGTCACTAGGCACAAGAATCCAAAATATATCGAAATTACTCTTGTGATGATGCATGATAGAATTAATAGATTGATATAAACTATTCATATCGTTATTCGAACAAAACCGCTTTTTACAGTAATCACTACTTAATCTCAAAACGCTGAGCGTAACGATGTCAACTGCGATTCAGTTCACACATCCATGAGAGGTTCATTATGACAATAGATTGCGATTTGTGCTTAGTGTAACATCATCGATAATTCATACAGCTGTGTGTCTTTGATGCGTATAGAAGTCTATTGGCCGCAATTTGATGAAGTATTTGGTTCGTTTGTTATTACCCTCTCATCATTTATAAATTCAAATTGCAAGAATCGTAAAACATTTTGATTCCCGTTACTTTATGAAACCATTTCCAAAACCATTACAAGCAATTTAAGTAGTTATTTATAAGATTCGGGGCATAGCTCTACAAAATTTAAAAGCTAGGACAGCGTAATAAATCTGTCACAGATTTCTGTATACATCCAAGAAAAATTATATTCTGTTAATAATTCTGTAGCGGTATAAAATGGTTATTGTTTGTTTATACATCGTAAATTTAAACACAAAGTCCTATTTTAGGTGGTGGTAGCGGCTGGCGAGTATACAACCGGTAGCGCCTGGCTATCGGAGGAGAAGCTTCTGGAACAAGCTCGTGACATGTGGAAGAGGCTCAGCGATGAACAAAAGGGAGCTTATGGAGAGGACTACTTCGAACAATCTTTGCGCAGCCTCGAGAAGTACACAAAAAGCGCTGTAAGTGTCTGCCGCAAAACGTGACGATGCCTAATTCACGAACATCCGACGCTCTAAGTGTTACTATCGATAACTTTAAGTTTTGCAAAGATAATCAATGCTGTCAGTAAATAGTTCGTTCTATAAACACTAATTAATAATAATTAGTAATTACCTAATTGATAGATAGTAACAAATCTGTTGAATACAAATTAATCTAATACAGTGATTCCGCACGATTCCTCTAGATTTTGGAACTACATGCAGAAAGATATTTGCAGATCGGGATGTTTATTATCATATAAAACCCATAAACAAAATACTTGGGAACTGTAGGTATTTGTGTGATTTCATGAATTAATGGCTGTGGGCGTTGAAACCAAATATATACGCGTAATTGGATTTATTCCAACGAAATTTAAAGCTGACATTTCAACGGCTAGAGAAATTTCCATTAGGCTAGGTACCTACTCACTGGTACAGTCGGCAGCTCAAGTATAATCTTTTCACACATACACACCCACACACACATGCCTTTTATGCCCAAAGGGGTAAGCGGAACGCGACTAATGTACCCACTTTTTCGCCGTGTATGCCGTCCCATGACATGATAGGGGATGAGCTTATCGCCATATTGGGCACAAATACTGGACCCAATGAAAAACCCAATAGCTTTTTTTCGGGCTCGGGGTTCGATCCCGACACCTCAGCGCGGTACTTGTACCGTGCACGCAAAACAACTACGCCACCGAGGCAGTTCTTTTTCATTCTATTAATTGTTTTGAAGGTGAAGTTTTACGATTGTACAATGTGTTTGTTTGTTCGGATCAGGATGCAGATCTGTCGGCGGTGACTCGGGCGTTGAGCGATGGTGTGACGCGCACGTTCCCCCTCTCTCGCTACACTCCAGTCTCCCCGCGGGAGAAACTGAAGTCGTTGCTCGCCGAACATATGCCTCGCTCTCTCTACGAAGGCTTGTACACCGACTAAGCGAAAAACTTGCTCATTACTATCGGCCTCAGATGTTACACTTCGTGGTTGTCCGAAAGTTTCAGAGACTTGTTCCAGCATCTGCCGTTTATATCACATAAATTATATTTAGTGGTCTATCTATAATGAAACAGTGATATGACCACAATAATTATGCTAATGGTACCTCAGTACGCCCATTCACTTTATACTTTAAAACTTTCCTTAGACTTATCGTAAACATTTCCAGCCAATAAGTTTAGATGGAGCTTTCGCTCGAAGCCTTGGTGTGAACCAAACAATTAAGTCTTTGAAATTAAGTACAATTTAAGAAGTGTTTCTAAGGTCAAATTAGCGCTCAACATCTATATGTTTAGAAAGTGGATAGGACTTAACATGTTCCTATAGCCTGATGTGTCATGATTCAATTAAAATAACTTTGGAAGCAACACAGTTGCTCAATGTCAAACGAGGTCGATTATTCTCTGTAGCAAACGTAAGATCACAAATATAGCAAATTTTATTAAGTAATAAGCGGTCCCGTAGTCTTCTCCCTTTTTAATAAGTGCCTCTGGGTAAGGCTGGTAAATGAAAAAAATAGAAAAAAGGCCGAAGACATTGATAAATGGGCGCAGAATTCCAGCCAACCCCGTGTAAAAGTTATCTAGTAGTTCGATTACGCAGTATAGCGGTACCGTTTTTAATTAACGGCTGAGCTAACACCATTGTTATTTTCATTCGAAATTATGTAAGTGTAGACAAAATATTATGTTTGTAGTACATTTGTGTAAAAAAACTAGTCACTTTAGCTGAAAATGCTTGTTGTATTTATTTATCTTTAAGACACTGTACTTATAAAAATATATTTCATCTACTATTTGTGTGTTGAAACATAGTCATCAATGGTGATGTTTACAGAAAATAGTCTTAAGTTCATCGGTCATTGCCTAGCGATGGTATCAAGTTCTTGCTCTTTATAGAATATCGGTATAGGTAACACCTAACTGAATATATAATATACTATATTTGATATAGGTCAGTCATTTGGCACGAGACCAAATCTTCATGCACATACGTATATTTCAGTATTCGCCTGGTACATTTTACATTTTAAAAGTGAAAATATGTTACGATTGTTTATTTCACAATGACCATAGCGAAACAACCAAATAGTCATTAAGTTTATTTGCTTATAAAAACAATATTATAGATTTAAAGTCTTATATCGATTACGAAATTAGTTGAATCTGTGAAGTTGCGTAGCATACAGTTCTTACATACTTAGATTACTTTTATTTGTGTATATAATTACGATGTATGTTTTATTAATTTTATAGTAGTATTTTTTGTTCGATGGAAAATAATTTTAGTGTGTGAATGTAGATGACCCTTAATATATAGAAGGTTAACTTCTCTTTTAGTAAATATATAATCTGTAAAATAGTAACAGCAAGTGTACCTAAAATATGGTGCATAATGCAGACAGTAGTATAATGCAAGTTGCGAAGTGGCTCCGAACAACCATCTGCATTTTGAGAAGCATTTACGTGCGACAGAAACACGGACGGACGGTAAAAAAAATACCTAAAAATATAGTTTTATTGTGTGACATCATTTTTATGTGACATGTCGTTTTTATTAAAATAAATCAATATGTGGTTTTTTTTGTTACATTCATTGCCGCCTACTTGGAAATTCAATTATGTAAACAGGGTGTGTAACTACATTTCCTAATATTATTTTTATGAATAAGTTTATATAGGAGTATATTTAAAAACCTACCGACATAAAAGTAATTAAGTAGGCTTTTAAAAAAAATAGTAGAGAAAACTGTAAAACTTTTAAAACTTAAGACGATGATGGTTGGTTGTCATTAAGATGCGAACTTGCCACAGAATAAATAAAGCAGAACTTGCAGAGCAAACAGCAAGATTTAAATCCGGAATACATAGCTTTTCGAAGACTTCGGAGTGCAAAACACTACATGAGTATGCAATCTTAACCCTGAAAACCCCATTACTCGCGTTGGTTGCAATGGCCTTCAATACCGAAATATACTTGCTTACCCACTTTTATCAACCTGCCCTTAGGCATTAAGTCCGCCTGTACTATACATGTACTATACCTGTACTGTACAAAGTGTAAATAAATAAATAAATAAATCAACCTAAATCCACTCCCGTATACGAGAGATAGAGCTGCCAAACACAGCCGCTTAGAGGGCCCGTGCAGTGGATAGATGGATTGCTTTTAAAAACAAAAAGCACAAGTCTTGTCTCAATTAGCAACTACTCCCAGTAATTTATAAACTTAGATTTACACTTCAATAAAAAATAAACTCAACGTCGATAGGAATATTACACGTAAATGAGTATGGAGCCTAGGCATATTTTTGTCAAAGGTTAGAATAAATGACACTACCAATGTGGAAATGCTTTTATTGAGCTTGTTTCTATTGTACTATTTTGAAGAGCGTCACTCTGCGATAGCCGATAACTATGGTTAAGGTGTAAGTATCTTATGAATTCATATTTTATTAACCTATTTGTGTACAAGCTTGTGTGTTTTTATATGTTTTTTTTATAAAACCGTTGCCTCTTAAAACTCTTTGTCAAACTTCTCGAAACCTGTGGTACAAGCAATTTATAGTTCGCCAACTAGCTGCCTATTGACCTACTTTCGGCCACTTTTAATTTCTTTTTGACACGGTTTACCTAATATGCACATTGCACTTGCACATGATTTATTTCGACTCTTTAATTCATTAGTTTAGGAAAATTTGTACTAATTAGTGTATTTTATTGGTCGAAGAATTTAAGAACATTAATAACTATAGCATTATTATCTAATTGTTCATCTCTTATACAAACCTTATCAAGTCACAAGTAAAACACTTAAAACTTAGATCTTTTTATAATGAAAAGGAATTCAATCAACTTATGTTTTTCCAAAAGAAAAAAATAAAATAAAATATCTATACTTTTTTGTGGACAGAATTACACTATCGACAGGTACAATACACACTGCACACACATTATGCGCGCTGTACGTATTTCTTTGCAGAGCCATGTTCGGATAACAATAGGTTGGTAAATCAATACACTTTTAGCTCTATCATCTTTGTACGCAAACCGTAGAGACTAATCGTATTTTGCATACGCCTCTCTAGCAATCACATGAGCAAACTAAAATAGAGTTTGCTTATGTACAGTGCAGAATGGTAGACACACATATCTGCTTACCTTCGCATTCAGTGTAGTTAAAAAACAAACCCTCATGTGCGAACATTAATCTCAATTTATCAGGCACCTAGATATCGGTTTTCGATACAAAACCTGGCTTTCTGCGGTGTGCTAGGGCAAATTGTGCCATATTAAGCAGAGACGTAATGTGCCCGCGGGAGCTGTGGCTCAGGTGACCTCGACCTGAATACTATGCTACAAAGGTCATACAACCGCATCACAAAGAGTCGGTCGCACGAACAATAACTTAGTAGTTTGAAATAGTTTTCATCAGCGTTACGTAATACTTGTACGTACGAAAACGTATCAAGTATAAATTGTTTAGCAGAGGGAAAGTGGTTGGCGTGTCACGTGACACACGTAGGTACTATGTTTTTCGCTGCTTCTCTTGCTACCCTAGTTTCAATGTATGAATATAATGTAGTAAACTAAAATCGTTTAAAGCCGACCATCTTTATGAGGGGTGTTGTTACAGCGTATTGTTTAATATTGAGAAAAAAAAACATTTTTTCAAGAAAAATTGCGAGAGCTACTTCTATTATTATTATAACTGATCATGACCGATCCGTCTGGAAATCTTTAGCCTTTGTTCAGCTGTGGGCATCATGTGTCTGATGATTTACATGAACAACATATTATTATATTATTTTTATTGGACTCTATATGACGACACGACACTACATGGTAACACTATACCTATCCTTAATCATTTTCAATATCCCCGACAATTTTAAATAACGATACACTGAATAGAAACAGACTTCTTCATTTAGGTTATATTTAAAAAACCTCAATGTCCAAAAATTACACTACTTGCTTACTGCAAGGTCCTCCAAGCTGGAATGTAATATTATTTGCATATAAAAATAAAATTGCCAATATGTCTCGATAGATAATTTTTTGTCTCTGCACCAACCAAGATTGACTGGTAGAGAACACCCTTGTCATTAATTCTGCCTTTGCATACTTTGTACGAAGTGCAAAATATATAAATACATACACCATACGAAAATGAGTAACATCAATAAACAAATAAGATGGGTAGAGCGGGATGATTGTCAGGGTGTACTTGTAGTAATATTCAGCTGATGCGAAAATCTTGTCGCCGCAACTTTATATTACACCGTGGAGACCGCCCACTGCCTGTCCAGATATAGAGGCAGGTTCTTTTAGGCAGCGATCTGCATGGCAACTACTCTAATCGTAATTCGTAGATGAGAGGGAAAAGTGTTGTTAGAAAAATATTTATATGTAAATAACATACTGTATTTATCACGTATAGTTGCACTTATGCTAATTCATGACAATAATTATATTTATTCCAATGAATTCGTTTATATTATACCGATGGTTTGATATAAATATAATACTTACTGGTTGTAGGTCTCTCATATGTAAGAGTCCGTCTGGGTGGGTACCACCACATTGTCTATTTCTACCGCCAAGCAGCAGTATGCATGCACTGTTGTGTTTTAGTTTGAAGGACATTGTAGCCAGTGTAACTGGACATAATGAGACTTAACATCTTATGTCTCAGTGGAATGCCACACAGTACTTTGTAACTCAAGGTGCTGTATGGTTTTACTACTGTTTATGGGCGGTCGTATCGCTTACCATCAGGCGAACGGCATGCTCGTCTCGTCATTCAATACCATAAAAAAAAAAAAACAATTGCTAGAATTAAGCAAAAAGGAATCAAAGAGGGCAGCTCGGGCTGGCAAGTAAGGGAAGATAAAAAAGATATAGGTAATTTTTAACCGAATTCAAAAACGGAGGAGGTTCTCAATTCGCCTGTTTTACTGGTGGTAGGTCTCTCATTATGTAAGAGGCCGTCTGGGTGGGTACCACCGCAATGTCTATTTCTACCGCCAAGCAACAGTGTGCATGCACTGTTGTGTTTCGGTTTGAAGGATATTGTAGCCAGTATGTGCTATGTTATGTATATGTACTGTGTTATGTAATAATTATGATATAATTTGCTTAACTGAAACTTGGCTCGATGAGACTATTTTATCCTCTGAATTGTTTGACGACAGATATTGTGTGGCACGCAGAGATCGGGACTCTAAATTCTGTAATAAATATGGTAAAAGTCATGGTGGTGGTGTACTTGTTGCTTACTTGAAACATCTAAACGTTTCTCTACATCACGACAAGCAGGCGGAGTATCTGGAAGACCTCTGGATTCAGATAAATGTTAATAATACTATTGTATTTAATCTATGTGTTGCATATCTTCCTGAATATCTCCCGGTGAATACCGTTTGTGATTTTTTCAACAAATGCAGTCGTTTTCTAGGCCCTTCTGCAAACAACGTGACCTGTATTTTAGGCGACTTCAATCTAGGCGATATTGGTTGGTCGACTAAAACAAGTAGTCCCGTAAATTATAAATGTGAAAAATCTAAATGTTTATATGACATGTTTAATTTTAAATTAATAAGTCAACTTAATCACACCTTGAACCACAATGCCAGGATACTTGATTTAGTTATTACAGACCGATCAGAGCTTTTTTCTATTGTGCCGTGCTTACCCATGTCTCGCCTCGATGCTCATCATCCGCCTTTTGAACTTATATTTCGAACCATTACATCCACACTAGAATACAATACTTCATTAAAGAAACTTTGCTATCGAAAAACTGACTATGACAGTTGCAATAAGGACATAGAAAGTATAAATTGGGAGCAGCTGGCATTATCTCTTGAATGTAATGACTTTGTACACTTGTTTTATGATAAACTTTATAAAATTATTGAAAAACACACTCCAAAAACTAGAGTTTCTAAAAAATATTTTCCTGCCTGGTTCTCAGAAAAACTTTTGAAATTGCTTAGTAACAAGTACAAACATCACCTCAGGTATAAAAAATACGGAAACCCTAGAGATTACGATACCTTCTCCATACTTAGATCTAGGGCCAAAGTAATGACATTGCAATGTTTTAGAACATATATTGAGCGTACAGAAGATGATCTTAAGCATAACGTAAAAGCATTTTGGCGCTACACCAAAAGCAAACGTGTCACTAACAACATTCCCAACACTGTGTTTTACCATAATGCGGTTGGCAGTACAGGAACTGATATAACTAATTTATTTGCAAACTACTTTTCATCTGTTTATTGCTCTAGTTCAACTAAACAATACAACCCCCAGTTTTGCCCATCCAACTACACTATTACTAGCTTTCACATATCAAAATTTGAACTCCTAAAAAAATTAAAGACTATTGACGTTGCCAAGAATGGTGGTTTTGATGGTATCCCCCCTATTTTTATTAGACTGTGTGCAAAAACTTTGGTAACACCTTTATCCATTATCTTTAATAAATCTCTTCAAGAGGGAATATTTCCTGAATTATGGAAAATTTCCAAAGTTACTCCAATATATAAATCTGGAGATAAGTGTGATGTAACTAATTACCGTCCAATTTGTGTACTCAATTTGTTTGCCAAAATATTTGAGGGATTCATTTATAGCCATGTATATAACCACATAAAACATGTACTGAGTCCACGACAACATGGATTTGTTACAGGCAGGTCAACTAATTCCAATCTTCTTTGTTATACAACTTATTTATGTGAATCTTTTAATGCAAGAACACAAGTAGACTCGATATATACAGATTTCTCCAAAGCGTTTGATCGTGTTAATCATTTTATTTTACTAACTAAGCTTCAACATGTGGGAATTCATGGCAATCTATATAGATGGTTTTCATCTTATCTACTAAATCGCACACAGTTAGTTGCCTTAAGTGGGTATGAATCTGCTCCTTTTTTGGCCTCATCTGGAGTTCCTCAAGGATCAAATCTAGGTCCATTATTGTTTTTGATATTTGTTAACGATTTGTTGGGTAGGGTTGATAGTGAATGTTTGGCGTACGCTGATGATATAAAATTTTTTAGACGTATCTCTGATCAACGTGATTGCGAACGTCTTCAATCTGATATAGACACCATTAGTAACTGGTGTGATAATAACTACATGTCTCTTAACATCAAAAAGTGTCAAGTCATTACATTCACAAAAAATAGAAATACGGTTAAATATAACTACAATATTAAAGGCATTGTCATGGATAGAGTTAATATAGTTCGAGATCTGGGTGTTACGTTTGATTCCACGATGTCTTTCAGACCACATTTTGACCACATATGCACCAAAGCTAACCGCATGTTGTCTTTTATTCTTCGTATTGCTAGACCCTTTAAGCATGAAATATCTCTAATCACATTATACTGCTCTTTAGTAAGGAGCATACTTGAGTACTGTTCGTCAGTATGGGCGCCAATATACAACACTCATAAAGACCGTATTGAATCTATACAAAGGCGATTTCTGCGAGTTTTATGTAGAAAATATGGTTTGAGCCGCAAATTAACTGATTATAATGATCGATTACAGAGATTTAAATTGATGAGTCTAGAGAGGAGAAGATGGGTGAACGACCTGTGCACGTTATATAAAATCGCTAACGGCTCAATGGATGCTCAACTTTTATGTCAATTAAATTTCAAAATATCAACACGATCTGTGCGTATACCACAACTGTTTACTTTAGCTGCAAGTAACAACAATGTCTCACAAAATAATCCACTCATTAGAATGTGTAGTCAATATAATACTGTCTGTTCGGAGATGGATATGTTTCAGGATAGCTTGAACACTTTTAAAAAACATTTAAGATGCCACAAGAGTGCAAGATAATGCTAGAGTTATATCCAAACCATTCATTTATTTGGCCACGTTAGTTTCATTTTGGAAATCTCAAAATTGTATTAAATTTAAATTTATTGTCTATATTAGTAATTATTATGTATTTAAGGTTATTACAACTTCTCTTTTTTATAACGAAGCTATGTAACTAGAATGTTGTGTACAGTAGTAAATAGATGCCAGATTTATAACAAGTATATAACGAATGTAATTTTGTTTAAAATTCAATCTGTTGTCTGTGTCTGTACCTTTTTACTAAAAATAAAAAATAAAATAAAATAACTACTGGACATAATGAGACTTAACATCTTATGTCTCAGGATGACGAGCGCAGTAGAATGCCACTCAGTATTTTGTCAGTCAAGGTGCTGGATGGTGTTGCTACTGTTTATGGGTGGTCGTATCGCGTACCATCAGGCGAACGGCAAGCTCGTCTCGTCATTCAAAGCAATTAAAAAAAAAAAAAAATTGTTACCTACTCCTAGAGTACTCCGTCATTGACTGCCTCAGTGGCGAAGTTGTATTGCGTACGCGTTACGAGTTCGATTTGCGCGCTTAGGTCCTGGGTTCGAATCCCGGGTCGGGCCAAAACCACTGTGACTGGGTTTTTCTATCTTAAAAATTACTCAGTCACAGCTCGGAGTCAGGAAGTTGGCGGTGTGATACCCCCGTGCCTCGGAAAGCACGTAAAGCCGTTGGTCCTGCGTCTGATCTCTCTCCGGTCATGTCGGATTGCCGTCTCACCGGACTATGAGAGTGAAGGAATAGCGAGTGCACCTGTGTATTGCGCACACACTTGTGCACTATAATATCTCCTGCGTACCTGGCTGATCTCCGTTGAGATTGGCGGCCGTGGCCGAAATCGGCTAGGAAGGGATTATTATTATTACTCCGTCATTTATTGAATGATTTGAAAAATTTTTTTCGTTAAAAAGTATACTTCCTGATTGGTCCCATAGAATTTATATCAAAATCGGTTGAGTAGTTTGCTTTTAAAACCAAAAAAACTTGAAAAAGTATGTTGTCCAAGTATACATTTTGCTTTTATGTTACTTTTTCTTTGGTGTTTTCGCGTTGAATTTTGTTCGGTCTATTTCTTGCATAAATATAAAAATAACATCACACCTTTTACGTTTTCAGGGGTAGGCAAAGGCGTAACACTTCAGCGCGATAGTCGTACCGCGTGCGCAATAGGGAACTTGCACGAACTATAGGGCGCAGCACAAAATTGACACAAGAGCCACATGGGGATTAAAAAAGAAACTTTTAAGAACAATAATTTATTTCTATATTCTTTTAATATGACAAAAATGATAAAATATGGGTTCAGGCTGAATATTATTGATACCTAGCGTGGCCAGAATAAGGTTTTTTTTTAGATGAGATCTAGTGATTTTGATGTTATTGAAGCAAAATTAGGAGGTTATGTTCCCTTAATTACAGATTTGTTTATTGAATATAATCTTCAAAACATCTTTATTTTTATAAATTACGTACCTAATTAGACATTTCTAAATGCTTTTGGAACTCATAATTATGTATGTTTTATACAGCTTTTATTATTTATGTCGATTTTCACATAACCATGAATGTAAGTACTTTTTTTTTTTTTTTTTTTTTTTTCGGTAGGCGATCCTGCAGTCAACACCGGGGGAAACCTGCGAATGGGATACTGGAGTCCCCCGGCTTGACGACTGCAGGGGCCTGGGAAGGAAGTGGAAAAGGATGATGGAAGGAAAGGTGGGGAATGGAGAAAGGTTCTCAGGATGGGTGGAAAGGAAAAGGGTGCCAGGAAATGTTCGCGGGCCCTTTTAGGCCTCAATGTGTTATGCAACCAAGAGGTATACACACTGACTGTGTGCCTCGGCCCGCGACTAATGTTCCCCCGCGCATGGGCGTGCATTGGGTGTGAAGACCCAGAGCACAAGAATTGCCTCGGGGGGCGAATGTAAGTACTTAGGTACTATTCTTGGGAACATAATAGAATTTCACACTTTTTGATTTGCATATTTTTATGTTTTGGAGCATCCAGATACACAGCAATACATGATCAACAAATTAAATGTTATTTTTCATCCTTTTAATATGAATATTTAAGTCAATGCTAAGTATCGATGGGCTGAAAAAGAGTCAGATTGCGCCACCAGATGGCAGAGCTTACGACGTGCACGTTCCCTATACAACTACGCCATCGAGGCGGTATATTAACAAAAAGCAAAAAATAAAAACATTTTAAGAAAAGAGATCCACCAGTATTTTTCTATAGAGCTAGAAATATATAGAAACATTTTTAACAACTCTAGAGTACAATCTGAAGTGATAGAGCCTATTGCTAAAGTGATTTGTACTCAATATAGGTATATTGTTTGTTAAACGTAAATCTTTGTTAAACGACACTACGAATAAAATACACATCACTCCAGCTTTACATTAAGTACATCAATATATTTGCTCCCTGCAAAAAATACACTTCGTTGAAAATATTACTTCGGTAGGTATATTCTATCCTACTCTATTAATCTAGTTTTTAACAGACTTCCAAAAAAGGAGGAGGTTCTCAATTCGTGTGTTTGTATTTTTTTTATGTGTTACACTGATTTCTCCGAAAATTATGAGCCTATTTCTTTGATTCATTTTTTATTTAGTAAATTAGGGTCTCGAAACGGTCCCATTTCAATAAATCTTCGTTTAGGGTTCATCGTTTCATTCATCAGTCTTGAGAACGAATATATTAGAATGACGAGCAGGATGCTTTTAATAGGTAGGTATATAAATGTATATATGTAATATGTATGTGACGCAAAACGTTGAAGCAAGTTTGCGATTCTACTAATGGAAAGGAATGTTTAACTTCTTATTTAATAAATCATTAATCATTGCTACAAATAATGGAGCATTCAGATTTCCACTTGATTTCAGGATCTACTAGACGCTGGGGGAATCTATACCCCAAACCAAAATAGAATGTAACTGCGTAATGATGTGCTAGAGATAAGATTAACCGCTCAACGGTGAGCATCAGGCTGCTCAACCCAAATTATGGAGTCTTTCATATTATAGTAATATAGACCTGAGCTGTTGTCCTAGCGTGACACTCCCCCGACGATCCTATAAGTTTACTTTCAGAGTCGTAAGACCATTCTTAGCCTAATATGACCGCTCCGCTCATCTTCGCGGTATGTGGTAAGAATAAACGACGCCAAGGGTGTCCTCCAGGGCGCGGGGGCTTATGAGCCCACCCACAACAGGAGACGGTCCGCACTAGGCACTGTGCAGGGACGGTTGCGGACAACAGCTAAACACTTTCTATCAGAGGAAACCCGCAGCCCTCACTGATGCGCCGAAGATGCCCGCGGAATTTTAGTTGATATTGTCGTGCATAGGGTGTATATAGGTAGTTGTAAAGACTCGGACCGGCAGTCACCTAACGTTTTTCATCTCTTCAGGCGGCTCAATACCGGGTCGTATATAACGACGGTAAACCTAACAAAACCGTCGTAGATAAACATAATATTTATATGGAATACGTCCCTGCCAAAATCGTGAAACTGATTCCATAAATTATAATATTATAAACAAGTACTTAAGTACCTTCTAAGATATAGGTAATACATTTAATATAGCACGGAACAGGTGATCTATACCTATGTTGCAAATTGCAGTCCCGAGTAGGCATGTAAGAGGGGTGAGAAGGAAAGGGGAGCATATTGATCCTGGCTTGTCGCGTCGCGCTCTGACCGATCGTGACCCCACGACCGGCCTTGTGTACTTACCTGCCCCTCAAATGTCCTATGTTGATCGTCTGCATTTTCAGAGTTGTGAAAATTGTATTTCATTATTCATATCATATTAAAGGTAATTACCTAAAATAAAAATTGCTACAGTACAAGTATTCTGGGCAGATAATAAAGACTTACATAGGTAAATAAAAAACGTCTAGAACGAATTTCTAAATTTCCTATTCCTACGATTTTCATCCTTTTATACCACGATTATCATTTTTTAAACAGATTACCTACATAAGTAAGTTCCATTTTTATATCGTCTTGCTCACATTATAATATACAGTAGAACTCCAATTATCCGAATTAATGGGGACCGGGACCCATTCGGATAATCAAATATTCGGATAATCGGATTTTTTTAAAAAAAATTGCCATTGGAGAGAATAAAAGCTACGTTTTGATATTGCACTATTTTTTTATTGAATTAAATGGAAGAAACATGAAATTTTCACATGTTTTAAATATAAATAAAATGTACTTATGTACAAGTTTAGAAATAAAAATCATTGTTTTTTAAACATCTCCGTCAATGTAAGCTGTTTTGCGGTCTTCAACCGTTTTCGGGCAGCCAGGTCACGCATTCGCTTGACGGTGAGCAGTTGCAAGTGGTCACACTCGGGCTGACGCTCCATCCACTTCAAAGCAGTCTCGAGGCCGGCAAATGCTTCACTAGCTGATGGTCCAGCGTCTACTTCAACATCAGCAGAAAGTTCTTCTTCCATTTCCACTTCAACATCTTCTCTCACACTTACAACAATTTCATCGTCATTGAGAATTTGAAAACCAGGGTCAGACGTGTCACAAGCCATCCACTCTCCTACATCTTCAGCACTTACTTCTGTACAACCAGGAATTTTTACAATCATTTTTCTTATTTCCTCTAGTGACAACGCATCTTTATCATCATCATCCTCTCCATATTCTTGTTTCTCATTTTCTTCAGATTCTTTTTTTTTGTTCTTCTCAGACGGTAGGCCTTTCAGTTTATTCCACGCACGTCTTAGCGTCACTGCCGTAACCAAACTCCAAGCTTCCGCTACCATGTAACAGCAGTCCTTTAAATTTATTTTGCTATGATTTGCCAAAACCAATTCTTCATCTTCAGCACCCTCGATCAGCAGTTTTCTCAGCAGTTGCCTTCTGTAATGGCGCTTCATTGTTTCAATAACAGACTGGTCCATGGGTTGCAGCAAACTTGTAACATTGGGAGGCAAAAACGTCGTTTTAAACTGCCCATTCTCTCTTTCCAACAGTTCTGCTGTAGGATGAGTGGGTGCGTTATCAACAATTAAAAGCACCTTACTGCCTTCTTTTCCCACCGATTTTTGGTGCTTTTTCACTTCAGGAATAAACACTTCATCATACCATTCGGTAAACAAAGCTGCAGTCATCCAGGCCTTGGGTTGACTTTTGTAGAAGAGTGGAAGTTTTTTTACGTTTTTAAATGCTCTTGGATTTCTTGATTTTCCTATCAAAAGAAGTGGCAGTTTATGATTTCCAGTGGAGTTGGCACAGTTAAGCACTGTAACACGTTCTTTACTGACCTTATGTCCAGGGGCACTAGATTCCCTTTTAGAAGCCAAAGTGGTTTTTGGTAATGCTTTCCAAACAAGGCCAGTTTCATCGGCATTATAAACAAACTCCGGATCATAGGATTCTGATGCAGTTTTAAATTTTTCAATAAAATTTTCAGCAGCTGCAGAGTCTGCTGAAAGCTTCTCACCAGCCAAATCTAACTCGCGTACACCATGCCTGAATTTAAAATTCCTTAGCCAGCCGTTACTAGCCTTAAAAGATGAATAACCAAGCTTTTCTGCTAAGATTTTGGCTTTTTCACAAAGGATTGGACCTGAAATCGGATTTCCCATAGAACGTTGCTGCAAAAACCATTTAAACACGGCATCTTCCAAATTTTTGTTGGTTGCTGTCTTCATTGTTTTCCTGGAGGAACTTCCATCTTCATTTTCAAGCACCGAAACAAAGTTTAAAAGTGTTGACTTACTGTTTTTAATGTCAGAAATTGTTGCTTGTCCAACACCATAAATCTCAGACAACTTCTTACCCGTTACACCTTTATCGAGTTGCTCTATAATTTTCAGTTTGTCCGCTAACGATAGCACAACACGTTTTCTTTTCGAAGCCATGGTATAAAAACAATACAGTAATATTGTACACGCACAAACAAAAGTAAGCCGTAGCGAAAGAGTAGCGTCCTCGAGCAAGGTCAATAGCACACTGGCTAATCAAAACAAACAATGACAGGTGCGCCGTGACTGCAATGCGCCGGAACTTGTCTTAACTTGCCGTTGTGCCTACACACGCGGGGGGAAGTCAGTGTAGGCACAACGGCAAGTTAAGACAAGTCAAGTCAAGACTTGTTTGTGATTCGGATAATCGGCGATTCGGATAGTCGGAGTTCGGATAATTGGAGTTCTACTGTAATGCCTTACGGCATAGCTACCTCAATGTTGTACTTCAGTCTATATCTTACTCGCATCATGAAAACCGTCGCAAGCGGTATCGCGCGGGAGTCCTATTCAGAAGGTTGCTAGGGGTAGTCGTTCACGTGAAAAGATAAACCTTCAACACGCTGGATTGTTAATTTATTTTTTATCTGTGACTGAAAATATAATTCGCTGATTTAAAGTTTTTTGTCCTGGCAATTATAGCTGTCATTGTGAGCGTAATTTTTCGTCAGATTTCGTCCGTGCACATTGCTAATAAAAGAAATTGTATATAAAATTAACTAAATCTACGTGGAAAAATAAATAAAATTATTTATACATTTATTACACACTATAATAATGGAGAACGATATTAAGCCTTACAAAATATGCGACGTAAATCGAGACAAAAAGAAGGGTATTGTAGCTTCATCTCTCGAGGACTTGTTAACAAAAGTACCGGAAAAATTAGGTTTACCATCGGAAAATTTAACAGTCGTGTTAGAATTAGATGGAACGGAAGTTGATGATGAAGAATACTTCTCTACATTGGATCCCGACACATCGCTTATGATTTTGCATGGTAACGAAAAGTGGGCACCAAACATGCCCAAATGCCAAGTGTCCCTAGACCAGACCGATGACGTCGCTCTAGGTGATAAAGGGCAGGTAGCAAGCCTAGTTGGTCGACTGCAACATAACCTCTGCCATATATCCTTACTGGGTGGCCAAGATTTGGAGTTACTGTCAGATATGGATCCAGACAGTTTGGCTGATATAGTTACAGACAGAGATAACAGAATAATTTTGGAACACATTAAGGAAGCTTCAGGCAGGTAAGAGTGAGATTTAGTCAACAATTATTGATAATAAGGATATTGTAATTAGATACTATAATATTTTGTTGATGGGAAGTAATATTGATAATTGTTTTTAGCAAAACCTTAGAGGAGGTTATAAAAACTGTTCCCATCAAATCGCTTCTGAAGCTAAATATTTCTTTTTATACATCATGAATCAATTTCATCTATTAATGTACATGTCACAGTTACAGTTAAGATAACACTCAAGCTTTCAAGACATTATGCATAATTAGTACCAAATTTTAAAAAATTGTACATGAAACTTGTATAGAAATCACAGTGAATAGATAATACATTACCCAATTTATTATATTCAACAGGATATTACTTGAAAAACGGCAAGCGCAAGATGCAATGGAACTATTAAAACTGTATCATCAGAGTGTAGCCAATGGTACTGAGGATGTGTCATCACCTAAACAGGAGAGAGTGTAGAACATCACCCATCAGATGCAGTGGTAACTTACTAAACAAACCCTCAATTTGTTTTAAGAGATGGTATATCTCAAAAGTTTACAAATTACTTTGATGTACATTCATAAGACCTCAATATTTGTTATATCTCCTTTATCTTTCACAACAGTGGCTTTAGGTAAAATAATAATATATTTCCTATAATATTTGAGTCAATCCACAATTCAGTAATATTGTTGTTTTAATATTACTAATTATGGTCAGACTATAAAATTATTGAGTGTATATAAATGTAGGTGAGAAAAAATAATAAATAAAGAGAATCCTGGTTGTTAATACAATTCAGTTAATCTTAGTCAATATTATTTTGCACCCTTATCGATACTGTATATTATTCAATTCTGTTTATTTTGATAAATTGCTATTATAATTAAAATTTCTTTGATTTAAATGATATGCATATATATTTGTGAAAATAATTTATTTGTTTTTATGCTGTCTTAAGGGCATAATTAAGATAATATTGAATCTCATTTCCTTAAGTATGATGGCAAACAGATAAACTAACTTGTTTGTAATGTTAGGAAAGTTTAAGCGAATAGAAGAGGACATAATGTAGCTGTTAGAAATAAAACGCTAATCTTATGAATTTGAGCTGAAATTGAAAATAATGTTAAGAAGTCATTGTAAGTGGATGGTATTTAGTCACTTTATGTATATAATTAAGTACTTAGTGTAATATTTAGTCAGTTACACAATGTTACCCGTTGTTTTTTACTTTAAGGTACTATATGGCAGTAAATCTCTTTTAAAAAAAAAATATTTACTTTTCTTGTTGTGTCTAGTTATAATAATCTAGACACAACAAGAAAATTTATTGATTTATTAATATTATTGCTATGGCTTATACTTCCCTACACCATAATATAGGTAAGAATTCTACAAGCTACATACATAATGCTGTGTAACATAGTAAATTTATTTAACACTTTATGGAAAGGAACCTAACAAAAATCATCACTATTCTTATCTCAAATTATATATTTGCACCAGAATGTGCTTGCGGCTCATATGAGATTAAAGTGCTAAATTAATAAGCTGTAAACTCTGTGTAAGTACACTCAGATTTTCTTCTTTTAACTCAAAACAAAATTAGGTACATAATGCTTGTCTGCTATAATCTAAACTGTGAGTATTGTATTTATTTTGTTATGTGAAGGGAAGTGGCTGAATTGCATTTGTTTATTGTCACAGTAGTGATTAAATATACTGTATGTCTATAAAGTAATCAGACAATAGATATGCTAACTTCTTTAAGCATTTTATGGCCTTTTGTATTTTTAATTTTGTAAACTTTTGAGAGACAAATTGCCACAAGGTTGATAATCAACATCAATTCAAAAGACTGATAGTTGGTAAACAATTTGTTTTTTTATATAGTTTTACCCTAGTGTAAGATTTATTCATTTAATTCCAAATTTGCTCAAACATTTTACAAATATTTAATAAGTTTCCCCATGTTTAAATCCACTGCCAAGACAACAAAACTAAAACACCAATACTTTACCAATTTATCTCATAGTGTTTAAAAACTACAATAAATATTGTCTAATCACCATACTTACAATTCCCTTAGTATACAATTCTGCTTATATAAACATTAGATTATGTAAAATAGTGGTGAAGTTGTAAGCAGGGTTGAGACATTATAAAACGAAAAAAGAATAGAAGAAACACTTTTTGTTTAAAAAATTAAATACTTGTAGAATATTGAAAAATCTCTAGAGTTGGAATTTTAATATCAGACTAGTGACTGGTTTGGCACTATAAGAACTTTGTTTTTTAAAAAAATCTATGAAGAATAATTAATCACAACCCAGATATAAAAATTGCTAGTATTAAGTTCCCACATTATCCATCCTTACAGCGTTTCCTTATTATCCAATCTGATATCGGTATCGGACGCCAATAGCCTCCAGTATGTCAGACTGATACCAAACCAGAAAATGTGGAAACACTGTAAAGCTTGTTTTTTCAATAAATCTCTGGATCTCAAAAACTAATTGTAGTCTTTAATAATCTCTCAAGTTATAATCACCATAATAAAGTATAATCACGTTTTTAGTTGTGATAATTATTATTGGCACTTGTGTGTAAAGAAATTAGAAGAACTATTGTATTCCATTTATAGACAAATTTCTGTTTAATAAAAAGTTCAAAATAGTATACATGTGTCTGTAGTGCACCAGCTTTATTGCAATAATCTGAAATATATTCACTTAACTATTGTACAGTTGACATAGCTATTTTGTAGTTTATTTAGTAAATTGTGTTGCAATAAGTACTAATGATATTGTAATATAACTCCCATATCCCATTGCAGTCAGTTATGAATTTCCGAGTTAAATGTAAGTAATAGACAGTAAGTTATATATGACTGTGAAAAACAACACCAAATAGATATATACTTTCGTAATTACATGTTTAATTTATATTGTAATTAATAGACAGTTCACATATAATTTTTGTTACAGTAGAATTTACTACTTTGTCTTGTGAAAGAGCAACATAATTCAGGTGATACATTTTATACTTTCATTTAGGTGCTTTTAAATTACTGTAGATATATCCATAAATATTAAATTGGAAATAAAAATAAGCACATTTTAGAAACTACCACCACCAAAAATTTCATTATTTCATTTATTATTCCAATGCCTATTTAGAATGGAATTGGGAGGTATTTCCATGTCATATGTAATAGAGGAATTGAATTATAAGTTTTGATTCACAAATAAATAAAAATTTAAAATGGATCAGTTTTATTTATTTTCACAATAATTACATGTTTTGAAGAGTTTTTCAAAAGATGATTAAGGTAGGTGCTTATATATAAATTAATACAATAAGCATACAATTTCAATAAACTTCACTATGAGCCTTTTTGTTTGCTACACATACAAGACATTAAATAAAATACGCAATTCCTGTGTAAATTACTATCACACAATACAGAATAAGAAATTATTTTAGAGAACAGTGCAAGAGCTTTTTTCACGGAAAGGATTGACTTTTTGGCTTGAGAAGCCAACAAGAAGGCAGTCTTCCTGTTCGTGTTCATTGATGTATTTGACGATGTCGTTCACAGCCACGGACACGGGAATCCTTTTGATGGATGCCTCTCGCCTGAGCTGTTCAGTCACAGCTCGCTGTTGTTGCAACGTTGATACGATGATATCCATAACGGCGGTGTCGGATAGGCCTATGTTGAAAGAATAACAAACTACTGAGGGAAAATGAAGTTGGGCGTAGGCTCCGTATAATTCGTGATGTCACCTAAAAAAATATATTGCTTTAAATAGAATAACGTAACTTATTTCAAGGGATCACAAATATAAGTTTCCTTACAAAGCACGATTTAACTGCGTAGTAATCTTTGCAATATTTAGCAATTTTCTGTAATAATTTAGAACTGATTTTAGTAAAAATGACATTGACTTTAGACCAGAGACAAATAAACTATTTAGTAATTTAGACCATAGAGTAAGTAATACTCTTGACTGCAGTGTTGCCAGTTGCCAGTTGTATTATGTATACAAAGAGTATGTAATCACTAGGTAATGGCCACAGACATAGGCGCCCATTAGACAGTACATTTTGCTGTCAGTTTTACCACAGTCACGTCTGTGAGTGACGAATAACCTATCGTCTAATGTGTGATTGATGGTTGAATGGTGGTGATTGACGAATATCTGGATTTTTGATGTGCGCGTCATGCAACCATCAATCATGACTTTTGCGCGATCGCCTAATGGCATTTCGTCCGGCAAACGTCAGTCAGCGCGCGGACAGCGTTGGAGTCGGACATGTATTGATTCGGAGAGGCGCCCGCGCACCCGCGCGGCCAATCATCATCTCCGAACTAACATTATGCTACAATCAGAGAAAGAGTTTATTTTAAGTTTTAAATTAATCCCGGAGTTGTGGTATACAGCGTGTAAAAGACAGCCTACCGAAAATATTAAAGTAAAATAGCATTATATTAAAATAAAGATGTCCGCGGGTACCGGACATGTGTGCATAACAATTTCGTAATTCTTGGGCCAGAAATGTATGTGATCCATTGCGTAGTTATCGAAATCTACCTACACTCTACAGTAGCCGGCGCGGGGTACGGCGCGAATACGTTTATAGGATAAAGCACCGCGGCGTGATACGAGGATTAACACAACTCAACTCGACAAAATAATATCGATGGCACTGTCCACTCTACAATTAAAATAGCACAATTTCATTGGGCTTACCTACATCAAGTCCTCTCGCTTCTAAAGAGATAAGGTTCGAAGTGGCCCCCACCAACTCGTTCGCATAGACGAGCCCGTCGTAGTGTCTCGGCATGAAGCCGGGACATAAAGCTAGGGTCACGAACACACTACTCAAAAACTCCTAAAATACGTTCTCGCATTTCTTCTGCGGTATTGCACTCACTAGTAAATACGCTTTCTTTTATGTAAATACTGGCCCACACATTTACACTCCACCGAGTCTGAAATCCTCTTTCTTGGATGGCAAAAGGATTTTCGTGTGCCCGTATGTGGGAATTACGTATGTTCCACATCCCATATCTTGTGAATGTGGACTCATCAGTCCATATCACGTTCGCAGCGAAGTTAGGAATTGCGCACCGCTGGTCTTGGAACCAACGGCAGTACGACACACGTAGACTTCTGTCAGCGAAGAGCATTGCTTGTACCTTGCGAATGTAATACGCTCGCTGCTGGTCTTTCCGTAACACTTTATGCATATTCGTATGCGACAATCTACATTCATAACGGATACGTATCACACGAGCAGCCGTGCGTGTTCCCAACCGTGGGGTTGCGCGTATTACAGCCAGAATGTGGTTTTCCGTATGACTTCACAAGGGTCTTCCAGACCCTTCTTGTCTGGGTACTACCGGCTGGTTATCCAAAGTACGTTGATACGCCCGAGTTATTACACGCTTATCAATTGGGTGCCGATTATAAGGATGCTTTTTTTCATAAAGTCGAAGAGCTTGTTGCTCTTTGCCTCGAGCTTCACCGTAACACATTATCATTTGTCCATATTCACGTGCACTGAAACTGTTAAGGTATTTCACTATTCCGCTCGCGAGACATTAAAAAAACACTTGTTCTTACTGGAAATCCTGAGAAAAGAACAAACCCAAACACCACAAATCCTCATTAATAAGAACGTCAGGAAAAAATACGATCCGCACAAGACGAAAGGTGCGTCGGAACTAACAAACAAACCGCCGGGCGCCGCGCCACCCGCCAGGGGCCAAAAGAAGGTACTTGCGAGTCGCACGCGTCGCTCAAAGAAATTACCTAGACCTATAACATTTGGATCGGTCATTTCCATTAAATTTATTTGCGTATTGAAGTACCTAATAACAAATAATTTGCTGAACATAAAAACATTTTCTTTAATCCGAAATTCGCAACGCTCGTCGCTCGTAGTCAAAGGACGCCGCGCGCGTCGGCGCGCCTTTGGGCCGGCGGCCGGCCGCCCGGCGCGGCGCAGCGAGGCCATTGCACGCGGCGCGCGTGGCGCTGTATACCTATTTCAAAACAGCTGATTGGGGGCGCGTGCGTACATTTTATCATTTCTACATACATTTCTGTTATTATGAAAATAATTTACTTCTTGTTATTTTAATGAAAGTGGGGTTGTGTTAGTGAATAGTATCGATTTTATTGCGTTATCATTGAAAAAAAATATCAAAAATTCCTGAAAAGACCGACGAAAAATTCAAACGCCGGGGGTTTCAGAATCATGTACTGAACACCTGGTATCAGTTTTCGGTAGGCTGTCTTTTACACCCTTTATACTACGAATCTTTAATGGTTAGTAATATAATAAAGAAAATAATTGTCATAGTCCTTATCTTCTTTTGTATCTCGTATATCAGGCTAAATTAATCTATGCTAATATTATAAATGCGAAAACTTTGATTTGTTTTACTCAATCACACCAGCACGACTGAACATCCAGATCGGATGTTTGGCACAGAGATAGATTATAGTATAGAATAACACATAGTCTACTTTAACCCGGGAAAACATATAACGGGGCTTTTATCCCGGAAAAACTTTTTCACGCGGGTGTAACCGCTATAAAAAGCTGGGTAAAACAATATTATGGCTATAAAACTTTCTTTTTTACAGCGCATATTTTACCCAACGCTTTCTTATTACACGTTTTTTGCTCTAAATTCCAATTTATTTTACAACTATTCATACTAAGACGATTGAAAACGTGTGTTCTCCGTGAAATCTTGAGTATGACTGAAGGTGATGTTGAGTGATTGTGTAATGCCAATTTGTTTTCACCAGTCACCGTAATTCACTCGTCAATCATGAGTAATGGAATTGAATGCCGGTTGTGTGAGCGTGTAATGGGCGCGAGTAACAACGGGAGATGGCATGAGTCATGACCACGCGAACCCTTCGTTGGTCATACCTACATGCGTAGTTGGTCATATACTTTTATTACACGCTTTATATTAGCTTCACTTGTATGTATGTATGTTTGTAACTCCTTTGGGTGCGATTTATTTTTAGTGACATCTGTTGGACCATAGTAGAATTACAACTAAACTGGCTACTCTTATGCGTAAAAAAATCCTACTTGTCACAAGATGGCGCTTTCGTTTTTCGTGACATCTGTTGGACAATAGTAGAACAAACTAAAAAATAAATAATAGTTTAAAACAACTAAAAAACACGCTTTATAGAAAATCTAACTAAAAAATAGAAAATAAATTTAAATTGAATAGTGTAAATAAAAAAAGTGTATTTTATTGTACAAAAAAGCGTGGGGTGCATTTTATAAATATTTTATTGACAGATAATATGAGTAGAAGTATTATATATCATTTTGATAATATCTTTAAAAGCACCCCACGTTTTTTTTTACAATAAAATACACTTTTTCTTATTTATACTATTCTTAATTCAAATTTATTTTCTATTTTTTAGTTGTTTTAAACTATTATTTATTACAATTTATAGTGCGTTTCGTTTATTTTACCGATGGCATAGTAAACCTAACTAAAAGTGCTCTGACTCGGCCGTGCCTTTGAAATAATTATCTACAGCCGCGCGGTACGTAAACACGCCATAGGTCTGCCTGTCTACAGTATTTTGATTTATTTATTGACACTTTATATACAATGAGTATAAAGGCGGACTTATTGCCGAAGGCATTTTCTATCAGTCAACCTTTGGGTGGTGCAGAGACAAAACAAGGTAGGTGTACACAACGCGAGGAGAGGACAAAACATAAATATAATAACGACTAATAATATTTATAAATATAAGACTAACATAATACTATAAAATAACAAATATAGATGAAAAAAGCAACAAAACATAATGGTATCACGCATAAATATAGATATTATATATACATACATAGATACATATATTAAATATATGATATTAACTGACCTGTTGAGAAGATTCTGCCAAACTATCTGTAACGTGTAATTAGTAAATTTTCTTAGTTCCGACTCTGCCTACCCTTCGGAGATGGTAGGCGTGAGTTTGCATATAATTTTATTACTGCGGTACTATGTTTTGTGCGTCGGCGCATGTCACGAGTGGGTGGCACACGACGGGCTGACCGGTCTCGAGCAGCTCCGAACGGCTCCGATTAGCCACGAACGCTCGTGACGTTACCTATGACGTCGACCGGCCGAGCATAGCTGGTGCAAATGCGGTTATTCGCGCTCAACCACTGTGGACGTTCTGACACTGATCAGCTGATTTGAAGCGTAACGGTTATCCACACCCGTACTTACTTTATTAATTTAGATGAACGTATTTGGTACAATTTCATTGTGCCGTCTCAGTGCAACGTGCATACTATTATATATACAGTTTATCCTTTTCTTTTACTTCCTGTTTTGGATCGATTTATTTATTCCTTCCCAGGTAATAGATAACCGTGACAAATGGCGCCCAACCTTATCGTTTAATGGTACCAGGGTTTCTTCTATTGCGGTCGCTCTAGCGTTTTCTATACTTTTTTGGTGGTTGTTATGGCTTGGTGTTTTGTAAGGCGATAAATCAAAGTTAAATCGCGATATCCTCATTAGCGTCATTAAAATAATAATTATGAGTATTATTTTATTTAACATTTTATACCGTAATTGACTAAAACAGAAATAAGTCTTATTTCAAACATTCTCTGATGTACGCGATTTGATTTTCCTTTTTCTTGTATTCTGTACTTGCGCCTATACTCCAACTCTATAGAACATAGGTGACTTCTACTATAAAAGAGATTATATTGTTTTTTGATGTTCGTAGTCTTTATAATTATTGTATTTTATAGTCTTAGTGCTTAGTTATAGTCAAATTTTGCACAACTTATTTTTTCTCCTCTTCTTTTGTAAACATTAACATGGAACGGCCAATCAAGTTCTTACATTTACAAAAGCCAGAGCTGCAATATGAGGTCGTCATTAGAGGCGAAACTCCTGCTAATACTGTCGTTGAACTGAGACGTCAAGTATGTAAGTTGACCCAAATTTATTCGTCTGATGATATCGCTGAGTCCTGTTTAGAATTCCAAGATGATATTAAAGGCATCTCAGAATCCTTAAATAAAGTCAAAGCTAACTTAGATACCTTGTCATCAACATCCGACGAGAATTTATATGACCGTACACGTTCTCTATTAAATCATATATATTATAGAACCCGTCGTATACAACAACCAGATAATCTTGAAGGTAAAGATAAACTAAACTTAGCTTTTAAAAATTACGAAGACTATTGTGCTCAGTTGGTTAAAATATCAATATCTGAAACGGTTACGGTGTCCGAGAATGAGGACGCTAAAATTATTAAAGCTACACACAGCTTGGACAATTTAAATATATCTGTCCGATGCGATCGTGGCATATCTTCAGATATCGCAAAATTGAAATACGATGGGAAAACCTGTGTTCGTTCATTTATACAAAGGCTTCAAGAATTTCGAATAGCAAAGAACATTTCAGACGATAAACTTATGTCTTCTGCATTCGAAATTTTTACTGGTGATGCCCTTCACTGGTTCCGGGCAGTAAGTAATACTATCGAGAATCTCGATAGTTTGATCGCTCGACTACGGGATGATTTTGATGTGTTTGACTACGATTACCGGATGATTAGTGAAATACGTAATCGCACCCAAGGTGAAAATGAAAACATCACTGTTTTTACCTCTATTATGAAAGGCATGTTTTCTCGTCTTAGCAAACCCTTAGAAGTACACGAGCAACTAGAAATACTACTTCACAATATACGTCCTTGTTATGCTAGTGTACTTGCAAATAATCCAAATATCTCATCTATAGATGAACTTCAAAAGTGCTGTCGTAATTACGAACAAGTTAAAGCCCGTTCACAGTGCTTCAAAGAGCCTGTGGCCGCGTGCTCTAAAACTTTAGCTCCTGAATTTGCATATAATGCACCTAATAAATCTTACCGTAATGACAATGCAAATAGGCCTTACTTTAAATCTTATCGCAATAATAATGATAATCCGAATAGACCCTACTCTAATTCTAAATATGATACAGTATTAGCTATCAATGAAGATACTAAGTATTGTTATCGTTGCCGCGTCAATACCCACACTATGAAGGAATGCCCAGCAGAACGTACGGTGTTCTGTTTTAAATGTGGAAAAAAAGACGTACGCTCTCCAGAATGTCCTAATTGTAACAAGGCTAAATTGACTGAATCGAATACAAAAAACTCATAAATGAAAATTGCAGCGAACGAACCAATTTTTTTGATAACTCGGATTGGCAAAATTGGTTGCGAACTATAAAAAATTTTTTTTCCACCTTTAATGTTGCTTCAGTTTTCACATCTAAGCCGAGTTGCGACCCTCGACCTTACGTTAAAGTTAATATCAGTAACAATAACAAATTAAATATGTATGGCTTACTAGATTCTGGTTCCGTGATTAGTATCATAGGTAAAGATACCCATAATATATTGCAAAATTTCGGTTTTCCATTGTTCTATGACAACCCGATTTCCGTAAATGCTGCTGGAGGTCAAACACTAAAACCCATAGGTTACATGAAATTGCCCATAATATTTAACCATCTATCGCACGTCTTAAAAGTGTATGTTATCCCAGAAGTTGATTCAGCTCTAATACTTGGTATAGATTTCTGGAATAAATTTAAAATTCTTCCTAAATATTTGAATGAGGTACAATATATCTATAAAGAGGAAGCAGCACTTCTCAGTATATCCGAATCCAAAGAAGTCTTCTTGCATGGTTATGAGACTCTTAGTGACTTAGAGAAGCCAATCGCTGACAATGTGGTTGAGAAATACAAAACTATATCCTTTGAGGAAAAAGGACTCGGTAGAACTAGCATCGTTACCCACAGTATTGATACGGGTGAGGCAGAACCCATTCGGCAAAGGTACTACCGCATGTCGCCAGAAAAACAAAAGATAATTACTGAACAGGTTGATGAAATGTTAAGTCTCGATGTAATTGAACCTTGCGAAAGCCCCTGGTCATCACCGGTACTAATAGTTGGTAAAAAAGACGGAAAACCTCGTTTCTGCCTCGACAGCAGAAAACTAAATTCTATTACGAAAAAGGATGCGTATTGTCTACCATACGTCGCCGAAATCCTTGACAATCTTAGAGACGCTAGATACTTATCGAGTATAGATTTATCGAAATCATTTTGGCAAATTCCTATTAAAAACGAGGACAGAGAAAAAACTGCGTTTTATGTTCCTAGTCGCGGCACTTTCCAATTTAAAGTTACAGCCTTTGGCTTATCGAATGCACCAGCTACACAACAACGTTTGGTGGATAGCCTCTTTGGGCCAGAATTTGAATTAAAAGTCTTTGCTTACATAGATGACATCATCATAATTAGTCAAACATTTGAAGAACACGTAGCTTTACTCCTTAAAGTTCTAGATAAATTACAAAATGCAAATCTTACAATTAATCTTAGCAAGTGCCAGTTTTTTCGCAGTCAACTACGCTACTTAGGCTACATCGTAGAAGCACAAGGCCTTCGCACTGACCCAGAAAAGGTAGAAGCCATCCTTCATTACCCAACCCCTAGCAATAGAAAGGAGGTGAAGCGTTTTCTGGGTACTGCTTCGTGGTACAGACGATTTATTCCTAATTTTAGCACCATTGCGGGTCCACTAAATAGATTAACTTCTTCAAAAAAGAATTCCCCACCCTTTCAGTGGTCGGAGGATGCTAATCGTGCATTTCATCATTTGAAATCGCTTCTGGTGAATGCTCCAGTACTGGCATGCCCTAATTTTGACTACTCTTTTGAAGTTCATACGGATGCCAGCAATTTTGGAGTTGGAGCAATGCTCTCTCAAACAATTGACGGAGAAGAGCATCCGGTTGCTTTTATGAGTAGATCTCTCTCTGGACCTGAAAGAAATTACAGTGTTACAGAACGAGAGACTCTCGCTGTTTTGGTAGCTCTTGAACACTGGCGGTGCTACCTGGAGAGTGGAAGAGTCTTTACCGTGTACACTGACCATTCGGCTATTAAATGGTTTCTATCATTATCCAATCCCACCGGTAGGCTAGCCAGATGGGGTGTCCGTCTGTCCGTTTACAACTTCGAAATAAAACACCGCCGTGGTAAGGAACATGTTATCCCAGATTCTTTGTCTAGGCTACCTACTTTAGCTGCCATTTCTGATGCTTCGTCAGCATCTGCTACGCAAGACTCTTGGTATTTAAATATATATAACGGTTGCCAAAACTCCCCAACTAGCTTTCCTAATTATCGCGTCGAGAATGGATCTATGTATCGATTTATGAAATCCAAAAGTGAACTTACTTCGGAGTTTGACTGGAAATTGGTTGTACCAGAGGATCAACGTCATGAGATACTACGGGTCAATCATACGGAGCCTACATCTGGACACTTTGGTATTTTTAAGACTTATAAGAGGTTACTTTTACGATATTATTGGCCTAAGATGTACGCTGACGTCGTTGATTTTGTAGGTAAATGCGATACTTGTCTTGCCTATAAGCTGCCAACTCATGGCACCTTGGGCCTCATGGGTAGACCTAAGCATTGTAGCCGACCATTCCAGACTCTCTCGATAGATATTGTAGGACCCCTTCCTCCATCGAGGAAACAGCACTGCTACATTTTTGTTGTCACATGCTGCTTTTCAAAATATTGTTTGATGTTCCCTCTACGAAGAGCTACTGCCGATATTGTTGTTAGACACCTGGAAAATGATGTATTCTTAGTTCATGGGATACCTCAAACAGTAATTCTGGACAACGGGGTACAATTCACTAGTCGTGAAATGGATAACTTGTTTAAAAGGTATAAAGTACCTAACGTAAATTTCACCCCAAAGTATTCCCCTCATATAAATACCGTGGAGCGGTACAATAAGACAATCATTACTTCAATCTCTACATTTGTTAACGATGACCACCGCTCATGGGATGTGAATCTTTCAAAAATTCAATTTGCAATTAACAACTCCGTAAACGAATCAACCGGCTACACACCAGCTTTTCTGGTCCACGGCAGAGAATTAGTAACGTGCGGGTCTCATTATATTGAGAATGATATCCCAAATGAAATTATTTTTCTTCCGCGTGACATATACGCAGAGAATTTAGGGTTTCTAGCAAAGGTTTTTGATAGGGTTCAGTTTTCACTTTGGCAAGCTCATTCTAAGTCCTCAAAACGCTATAACTTACGGCGGAAGTATAACGAATTTAACGTAGGGGATTTTGTTTGGAAACACTGCTATTTCCAAAGCGATAAAGATGCGCGGTTTACTAAAAAACTCGCCCCTAAATACTTAAAGTGTCGCGTACAACAAAAGAAGTCGCCTTTAGTATATATACTTGAAGATATGTCTGGAAACAACCTCGGGGCGTGGCATATAAAAGATTTAAAGCCGGCAAAATGTATGAATAACATATTATAATTTATAACCATGGTGGATTTTACAATAGGTAAAATCCTTTTCTAGGAGGACGGGTAACTGTAACGTGTAATTAGTAAATTTTCTTAGTTCCGACTCTGCCTACCCTTCGGAGATGGTAGGCGTGAGTTTGCATATAATTTTATTACTGCGGTACTATGTTTTGTGCGTCGGCGCATGTCACGAGTGGGTGGCACACGACGGGCTGACCGGTCTCGAGCAGCTCCGAACGGCTCCGATTAGCCACGAACGCTCGTGACGTTACCTATGACGTCGACCGGCCGAGCATAGCTGGTGCAAATGCGGTTATTCGCGCTCAACCACTGTGGACGTTCTGACACTGATCAGCTGATTTGAAGCGTAACGGTTATCCACACCCGTACTTACTTTATTAATTTAGATGAACGTATTTGGTACAATTTCATTGTGCCGTCTCAGTGCAACGTGCTAAATAAAATATAAAGTAGTTTATTCCCATACTGGGTAAGTTGTGCATTATTTTTTACTTTGGCTGGTATAGGTACTTATTTAGTTTAAACTCATAGACGACCGTTAGGTATTAGAAAATGTGCTATATTAACGGAAGAGATTAGTAGGCTCTTATGTTGTTTTATTGTAAAGATTAACCCATCTTATTGTACTTTAGTTTGCAGTATGCGTTAAGTGTTCGACATTCTAGATATTTTCACATAGTATTTATAAACTTAGTTCGAGTACAATGCGGGTTGATTTCATCAGTATTTTATATTTAGCTTAAGTGAATATTATTAGTGTTTTGTAACCGTAGATATTTTTTAATTAGCCACTACACCAAATAGTGTAGAATGCGCCTTAGTCTTCCCCAGTACACCCTAGCTATTTTTCCGCTTTGCTTGAAGTGCCTTGCCATTATTTCAGATGATTTTAGTGGCAGTATCTGCCTCGACCTCGCAGGTTCTAATACATTGTCCGATTTATACAGGAACTACGCTCGAGCTTAGAAAGATCCACGTCACTCTTTCTACCTTCGGCGGGTATTCCTCCGCCAGACCGATACCTCAACTGCCCAGCTCGTCGACCTTGAACCATCTGGAAAGCGGCACATACTGGACGGCGGGTGTCGCCGATAGCTCAACTCGTCGGTCCTAAATGATGCGTCCTTCGTCTGAAGCCTACTACCACGGATTAGCGTACAGGGGAGTACGGGGCTATGAGTGACCGCTCAGAGTAACCTTTTGGTGCCTACCCACGACCTTTAGTTTAGTTAATATACTATTATATATACAGTTTATCCTTTTCTTTTACTTCCTGTTTTGGATCGATTTATTTATTCCTTCCCAGGTAATAGATAACCGTGACAAGCAGTCTCCGGACCCTTGTTTTAAAACCAGCGCGCGTAGTGATGGATCTTATTTCGGAAAGGAGCGCGTTCCACAGAAGAATGGACTGAACGTGGAAAGAAGAGTGGATGAAGTCAGAGGTACGTGAAGGACATTTGAGGAGAAGATTATTTGAGGAGCGAAGATTCTTAGTGTGGTTACCACCTAGGTACTGGAAGTGGAGAGATAGATAGGAAGGTTGAGAAGGAGATTTAAGAAGCGAAAATAGTGTAGAGAGTGCACGCCATTTTCGTCGCTCACGAATTGATAGCCACTTCATTTGAGAGCGATAGATAGGCACGATCTTATTTGCGAAGATTGAAAATGAATCGAATGCAGTTATTGAGTAGACGGTCGAGTTTATTGAGTTGATCTGAATTCAGGTCCAAAAAGCACACATCAATTTAATCTAAGATACTTGAGCTTCTTTCTAGTTTTGAGATTGTACATGTACATCACGCTTTTTATACCCGAAAGGGTAGGCAGAGGTGCAACTAAGTCACCCGCTTTTCGCTGTGCGTATTCCGTCCCATGATGTGATAGGGGGCGAGCCTATCGCCATATCTGGCGCAAATACCAGACTCCGGGCTGATACTGAATAGAAAAAGCCAATATCATTTTGCCCGACCCGGCTATCGAACCCGAGACCTCAGCATTGCAGTCGTACGCCACCGAGGCAGTCAAGTTTTGAGATTGTAAAAGATGTTATTTAAAAAATTAAATTGTTTGTGAATGAAATAAGAAGTGTTCGAATAAAATACATGTGTTTTTTAAGTAGTAGATTTAATAAAAATAAAAAGTCACCTTTATAAATTTGAAACTGAAAAATATTTGCGTCTCAACTGAGACGTACGAAAAGCTTTATTGTTAAAATTAATAGTTTAAAAATCCGCATTCGGATAAAAGTTTAATTATTATACTTTTAGGAAACACGGACAAGAATTCAAGCAACTAAAAACTGTGCTATCGTACACAAAAATGGCAACCTCTGTCTTACGAATTTTCGATCAGGTCACGTGTCCAGATGCGAGTTTAACATTTTATACCCATTCCACTGTGCTCAACGCCGCTAAAGAAGTTTTACTTAAAAAAAACATCATAAAGGTTGTCGATTTTTTAAATAGACTGCCCTCAGTGGCGTCGTTGTATTACAGTACGACTGCAATGCTGACGTCTCGGGTTCGATCCTCGGGTCGGTCAAACTGATATTGGATTTTTCTAACCAGTATCAGCTCGGAGTCTGGAATTTGTGCCCAATATGGCGATAGGCTCGCACGCAATCCCATCATGGGACGGAATACGCACAACGAAAAGTGGGTGCACTAGTTGTGACTCTGCCTACCCCTTCAGGAATAAAATGCGTGAGTATGCGTATGTGAATTTTTAAATTGGTGCGCAAGGTTTAAAGGAGATGTCCGCTTTTTGTATGGGAGCTGGGCCTCAAATTCTAACCAGGCTCAAATTTTAGGGATGTTAAAGGGAAAATATGGATCTTAGATCCATTAAAAAAAAACTTTTAGACCCCTCCATTTATAAGTAACTTTTTTAAAAAGTTCATATTAAGTGTAATTTTTTAAGCAAAATTAAATTACATAAATCTCGAAATCGGAGGTCTTTAAAATTAAACGACTTATTGTAAACGGCTAGTTTTTAGGATTTCTATCCAAATATATATAAACTGTCTTGGTTAGATTTATAGGCTCGTTTTTAGACATGTCCTTTAAATGTGCAGCTACTTTTAAAAAAACAGGTAAGTTGCGTAAGGAACCCTTTATTCCTCAAGGAACGACTATGAATACGGCCGTGAATCAAAAAGAAACAGGGAATTTTGAGGAATTGACAACAATGACGCGGAGAATCGAGCAATTTTTATTGGCAGCACTGCTGGCGAGAGGCGACACTGGGCGACAGACAGAGATTTTGAAAACATCTTAGGTGTTTTGTAAAATATTGTATAATGTGTGTAATTGTATTTATTTACACTATTTCTTGTAATACAAGACATACAATAATGCTTGTAATAATGAATATTCAATTCATTTTCCAGCTTACAGAGAAGAGAACATTGTACGATACTTGGAAATGGAAGGCGACGGAGTGGAAACATCGAATCCCAAGTCTTTTTCTGGTATACCAGAGGCTGAATTTGTTGTAAGTAGGCAAATTTCTATTATATGGTGATAAAATTCATTTTATACAAATAAGTCAATTATACGACACTGTCCACTGATGTTTTTAGGTTAGAGATATTTTTGTCTTATGCCCATCTGTGAAGTATTTTACAGATTGTCTATCTTACTAACACTTTTTCATCGCGGTATTTTTTCTCAGAGCATCTATCTTGCGAAATAACTTTTTAATAATAAAATTCGATGTTATTTATTACATTTTCAATAGATATTTTTATAGCAACCAAAGAGTATTAATATATTTATATTTCATTTATCTATTTAGATACTTGTTCAGTTCTATATTTGTTATACTCAGTTAGGATGTGAACTAAGTTTGGTGACTAGTGTTGTGCAATCATGTTTAACAGGATTACACTTTGTTATAATGTTAGAAAACTATGTGGTAAACATTAATGTAATCACGAAATATTTTTAGGACAATGTAGATGAATTTATGAGTCAATTGGCAAATTCTAAAGGAGTTGACGGAGTTCTTAAGGACCTGGATGAAAAACATAGCAAGTATAAATTAATGGAATACACTCTAGCAACAAAAAGAAGACGTCTGCGGCAACAAATACCTGATTTAGGTCGTTCTATAGAAATGATTGAAAAACTTAAAACTCAGAAAAAAGAAATGGAGACCCAATTTCTTCTCAGCGATCAAGTGTTTTTAAAGGTTATTATGTTTTAGCGATACATCCAATACACACAATTTCACAGCCTTGGTAATAAGACCTATCATGAATAAAGTAATAACTAATAAGCATTTCAATGCTTATTACTGTGTGAATAATGATAAGTGATATACAGGATCATTTTGACATTGCGTTAATAAATGGAATCACATACTTATCTTGTCAAAAATAATGCTTTCCATTAAGTTGTTTTAACAATAGACGTAAAATAAAAAAGTGTAAGTTTCGAACAAAATAAATATCTTTGAAAAGTAACTTTATGTTTATACGCCCTAATGCCACTACTACTGCTCTAAGATTTTCTTCGTTGCAGCGGCAACATTATACTTTCATTCAGAAATACACTTTCACACACACCATATTCGCACTAAACTACGAAATTATCAAAAAATTTGAAAACTACAACCGGGATATTTGGCAAAATTATTCGTTATTCATGGATGATTTTTGGCAAGATGTTAGAAGAGGTAAAGACGAATATATGGTTTCATTTAGTAATGCAATGTAAAAATGATCCTATATATGAATTCTCTGTTTGACATACATTCCCATTAGCATGTATCAATATATTTGGGAAATATTGTGATATTTACCTCCTGTGGGAGTTAGGTCTTTGGTATGCAAATGATCATCTGGGTAGGTACCACCACCACCATGTTCATTTCCACCACCAAGCAGCATTGTTCATGCCTTGTGGTGTTCCAGTTTGAAGGACATTGTAGGCATAATAATCACTGGGCATTATGAGACTTACATCTTATGTATTAGAGTGTTCAGCACACTGGAGTAGAATGTTGTACAGTCAGCAGCATAAGTAGATGAACAAATTCAAAATTTCAAATTGCCTACTTACTTTTGTGTTTTTACTAATCTTATTTTTCTCTTCACAAAAATAAAATAAAAGGTATTTAATTTACTTAAAACGAAGAAAAAATATTTCAGTTTAAATTAACGCGTATATAGGTGATTTGAAATTTTCATTTTGTACAGATATTTAAGCTGCTGACTGTACATTGTAATTCAAAGTAATACATGGACATCATCTGGCTGATGATGATGATGACATGGTGTTGCTATTGTTTATTGCTTACCACCAGTCAAGTGGCATGTTAGACTCATCATTATAGTTGGGACAAACTAAGCTGGCCAGTATGACAATAAATTTTTTTTCAATGCAATAATTTTGTAAGCATGTCTACCCAAATATTCAAAGGTCAACTACATAATTACAAATACTTATCATGTTCTCCATACATTATAAAAAACAATATCATACTTATGTAACATAATTATTTGAATTAATATTGTAAAAATATACTGAAATAAAGAATATAATCTTGAGTCTTATATCAATGCCACGCTTTTGCAATGTTGTATACAGCAGTTTATGAGCATAGTATTGGGAAAGTTTTAAATCGCTTGGCAACCAATCATAACCGATTATTGAAAATAAACGAAACTCTGGATGTAAATAAAAACACTGCTGGAAATTTAAAAAATATTTTTATAGTACATTTTGCAAATAGTTTTGAACAATGCGTTAAATATTTAAAATAAAATACACATTTCATACTCGAAGAAAGAAATTGAAGATATCCAAAGTAAATAATTTAAACCATACCACTATATTTGTTATTTTATTTTCAGTTCACACTCGTAATTATTTCTTTGTAATAACTAATAACCAATTTAAAAGTTATGAAAGGATAATCGTGAAATTTTATTGGCAAAATCAAAATGAATGACTAACAATAACTACTGTAATATAAAAACTCCTGATTGTAATATGTAAGATTTAATAATTATAATCTAACACTTTTTACATACAATAATAATAATACTCCTTGAATATAAAATCGATTGCATTCAAGAATTGGTTATTTGGAGCAACAAATTTTTGTTCTCTTTCCTACACATACTCCGTGAGGTGTCAATAAATTGTCATACCAGCCAGCTTAGTTTGTCCCAACTATAAGCAGCAACATTAAAAAGATTGGGTGTGGAGCGTCAAAAGCCCCATTAGATTATTGAACTCAATTACACTGGTTATCTACACCATATTGACATACTAGATGCGAAAGTTTCTGAAAATTTTTGGATGTTTATTAGACGCAGAAACTACTGAATGAATTTGGATGAAATTTGGCACACGAGTAAATCATATCCTGGATTAACACACAGACTCCTTTTTATCCTGGTAATTTACTCCCATGGGAATTAATGGGTATTTTTTATCTGACTCTTTAAGTAGGTGGCGCTGGCGTCGTACTGGGGTTTTAGGGACTTTTGTAGCGGTAAAGGCTTCTCACGCGGGCGAAGCCGGGAGCAACACCTGGTTCATAATAAAGACTTTTTGTTTATTTCAGGCCAACATACCTCCTACAAATACAGTATACTTATGGCTTGGGGCAAATGTTATGTTGGAATATTCTTTAGAAGATGCTGAAAAATTATTAAGTTCAAATATGGCTACAGCAAAGAAAAATTTAGGTTGTGTGGAGCATGATCTGGATTTCTTAAGGTAAATAAAATATGATCTATACTAATATTATAAAGATCAATAGTTTGTAGGGGCTAATCTCAGGAACTACTGAACCTTTTTGAAAATTCTTTCATTAATAGGATGCTATATTACTCCTGAGTGTTATAGGCTACTTTTTATCATGTGTAAATATTTATACCGGAAAAACGTATATTCTTATATTACAGGGACCAGTGCACCACAACTGAAGTGAACATGGCCAGAGTTTACAACTGGGATGTAAAGAAACGTCAAGCCACAAATCGGGGCATATCAGATCTTTAACATTTTACTTTATGTATCTATTGCCACTGCAAATACATGAAAAGCAATAATTATTCTGCTTATCTTGGTGTAAAGACACACTTGCAAGTATTGAAACATGAATTAGGTGTTTTCTATTTGTTAACATCAAGTGTTTTGTATAATATTCAAGAATAACTTACACATGAATTAGGTGTTTTTTATTTGTTAACATACAAGTGTTTTGTATAGGGAACGTGCACGTCGTAAGCTCTGCCATCTGGTGGCGCAATCTGACTCTTTTTCAGCCCATCGATACTTGGCATTGACTTAAAAATTCATATTTAAAGGATGAAAAATAACATTTAATATGTTGATCATGCATTGCTGTGTATCTGGATGCTCCAAAACATAAAAATAAACAAATCAAATGGTGTGAAATTCTATTATGTTCCCAAGAATAGTACCAAGTACATTCCATGGTTATGTGAAAATCGACAAAAATAGTAAAAGCTGTATAAAACATGTGTACATAATTATGAGTTCCAAAAGCATTTAGAAATGTCTCATTACGTAATTTATAAAAATAAAGATGTTTAGAAGAGAATAATATTCAATAAAAACAAATCTGTAATTAAGGGAACATAACCTGTTAATTTTGCTTCAAAAACATCAAAATAACTAGCTACCCATCTAAAAAAAAGCTTATTCTGGCCACGCTAGGTATCAATAATATGCATATTTTACGTAATAAAAGAATAAAAATAAATTATAGCTTTAAAAAGTTCCTTTTTTATCCACATGTGGCTCTTGTGCCGATTTTGTGCTGCCCCCTATAGTTCGTGCACGTTCCTTATATTCAACAATAACTTACAAAATAAAATAAATTAACATAATATAGGGAAATACTCTGTTGAATTACTTTGATTCTACAGGAATTGACGCAAATCGATTTTTGGATTACTAATAATATATATAGTGGCTAAACTTTTCTACTTTCAATGAATAGTATCTATATTATAGGCGTAGCACTTAACTGAGTATATCCCGGGGTAGGGAAGTGCTTTGAGAGACATACATAAAAATTAAATTAAATTTGAAATAACCCCCAACACAAAAATCTCTAAAAAGTAAAATAATAAAAGTGTCTTTGTCGTTTAAGTACCTAGTAATATTTTGACCCTTTTTTTTTTTTTGTTTTTTTTTTCGCGGGGAAATCCCTTTAAGATCCCGCGTCAGTCCGAGGGACCGAAGCGGGTATGTCGGGGTTGCCGGCATGCTACGCATGCCGGCGTGCCGACTAGAACCCCGCGGTAGCCTTCGTCAACGCATTAAAGGCGGCTCTTATCTGCGATATACTGCGTACACAGCCCATCGGTAAGTGGGATGCAACTGGCATCCGCGAGCAGCGGCGAGGTCAGCACACCAGTCCATTCCAATTCAGGGTCACTTTTGGCGAGCATACAGCCTCGACTGTATGTCTAATGACCCTGATGGACCCCATTAGTCGCCTTTTACGACAGGCAGAGTTAACCGTGGTGGTATTCTATCAAGCCCCCATTCCACAGGGCTAAATATTTTGACCCAAGCGTCGTCGCGTCGGGGAACCGCTAAAGAAGTATTTTCGTCCCCCAGGTCCGGAATTCAATTTAGAGCTATCAACATAATATTAGTTATAACATTATCAAAGTTTCAGATCACAAATATTAAAATTATATCATAAATAACGTTTTATTTATTTTAAAATGCTATTTTAAACTAATATCACCCAGGGAAAGAAATTGTTATTCCTTTACAATTACTGTTAAGCACCAGTAACAAAATTGTTAAGTGATTGCCAGAGCTTCTCAATGAATTTAGATATTGTTTGATAGTTTGTTTCCTTTAATTACATTTTGCTGTGTATTAATTAAATTTTCATTCACAGTCAAGGGTTTTCATAACACTGTCGTCTCACGTCTGTATTCTAATACATAAGGATGCACATGCCTATACTGTAATGCGATATCATGACTAAATAAACAAAATAAAAACAAAACAATCTAAACTAGACTTATAAGTTCTGTGCTTATAAGTCTGTACTACCTATAGGTACCGACTTATTTTTTTTTACATGTCCATCCATAACTTGACATGACTGGTTTGGTGTCGTAGTTGTATAATGTATTGCGGTTTACAATACAACTACAATGCTGAGGTCTCTGCCTGATTTTCCCAGGTTCGTAAACCGGGTTACTTTAAACTAACATTCAACTGGAGTTTGCTATCTAACTCAACATTAAAAGTTACGCAAATTTTTTCGAAGTGAAAACTTCTTTAGCGGCCTTGAGCACTTTTCTTGGGATGGGTATAAAATGTTAAACTCGCGTCAGGATCACGTGACCGAATCTGACGACAATGCATGCGGAGGTTTTACTAATATGAACCTTAAATACTAGCGTAGAAACTATAATTCTTGTAACGAGTGCATTTTTATTTATTAACGTCATTAAAACCATCCCTTACTAATCTAATATGAACCTTAAATACATTGCGTAGAAGCTATTTCCCCAGTGTCGGCACGCCACGTGTACAAAGAATCGAACGTTACATTATTTTTTCAAATTTTGATTTATTCTACTTTGGCTGTGATGACCATTGCATTTCTGACATATATCTGTGGTGGCATAATTAACAACACCGCCACCTATCAATATTGGCTGGGAACTACTACATTAAGTATTCAACTAGATGACCCGACACTCATCCATCGAACATCGAAGTGCAGAGGTATCGACAATTAGCAGATGACGCCCAATAATACTGCTAGATGGCGACACTCAATCCTGGACCTTAGCGCAATAAATAAATATTGTATGTAACCATACAAATGCTAGTCCTTTTATACTGATAAATAAAGCAATTCGTGCGAAATTATTCTCTAACCATTCCAAAATATTTAAAAATGCACAACGTTAAACAATCACTGTAAACAAAAACATTAAGCAAGAGATTGTGGTGCCACCTGCAGGATTAAAACAAGCAGCAATAAAACATCATCAGTGGCCTCTGTTGCTCATTTATGAAGACATGCCATAATTTGACAGTTGATGGTTGGCAGAAAAAGGGTACAAGTAGGTTCTCTATTTCTGTAGTATTATAATTATCTTTGCATAAGACATTTCACGTTGTCAAAATTGAAATGTCAGCTGTTGTCACGTCAGAGTTTAGGCAAAAATACTGTATTTTTATAAATTTGTGATTTGATTAAATACTCTACGAATAAAATATTGTCATTTCAAAATGGCTCCAGCGACTGATTGGGATGAAATAAAACGCTTAGCCGCAGATTTCCAAAAAGCTCAGCTAAGTTCTACAGCACAAAGGTAGGTACAACTTGTTAAAGTATTTCTTTGCTATCTAGGCCGGTGCTATGTGTAAGTGCATTATCAAAATTGCTTTAAGGGTTGTGAAGGAACGGTGTACCATTTATGAAATATTTTTTTACTATAACGACCTTTGCATTTATTATCTATAAAATAATATCGTCGAGGCGCCTGCTAAGTTCCATATGTGCATTTTTTTAGTTCACTAAAATTAAGATAAATACTACGTGACAAAATATACATGCGGTGAAATAAAAAAAATACATCAAATATGTAACTTGGCAGCTGCAACACATATACATATATATATAAACAAGTCCTATGACTACCTTGAATTGCATTCCTCCCACAAACCAAGGCCAGCCAACAATATTATGGCACTTATTTACATCTTTGAGACTACGATAGTTTAATATTAGAGACTATTCATTAAAGAATTAACAAGTGAAAATATAAAAAAATTGCACATAAACTCTTAACATTTAATATTGTGTTTTTTCTTTGCCTTTACAAATGCCATGTTTATTTTTATACCATTTTATTTTATTATATTTTAGATTGTCTGAACGAAATTGTGTGGAGATTGTAACAAAGCTGATTGAACTAAAGTTGATAGACGTAATCTTCACTATTAACGGAAAGGAATACTTAACTTCACAGCAACTAATTAAAGAAATTAAAGATGAGCTATATGTTCATGGTGGTCGCATAAATGTTGTTGATCTTGCAAAAGAGTTAACTGTTGACCTTAATCAGATCAATAACCATGTAGCTGAAATAATTAAAGGAAAAGAAGTCCAGCTTGTGGCTGGAAACTTGATCACTCCTTATTATCTAGAGAAAATTGCAAGAGAAATTAATGAAAAACTCCATCTTCAAGGACAAATAACTATAGGAGAACTAACACTTCAATATGATCTCCCTGCTGAACTGCTTCAAAGCAGTGTCATGGAAAAGTATTTGGGCAAAATAATATTTGGCAAACAAGATCCCTCTGAACCTAGAACATTTTATACTGAAGAGTATATTACTAGAACAAAAGCAAAAATTCGTGGTGCACTAATGGGCTTGCTAAAACCAACACCTGTTGCTGTCATTGTTAACCATTGCAATTTGTCTGACCGTCTATTTTTATCTTTATTTGATCAGATTAATGCAACTGGTGTATTAACTGGACGCCAAGTTGGAGCATTATATGTGCCATCATGTTACACTAAATCACAAAATGATTGGGTGTTAAACTTTTATAAACAGAATAATTATCTTGAATTTGATGCTTTGACAAGACTGGGTTTATCTGACCCTAAGGGTTACATAAAAAGACTATTTTCAACTGAAGATATGACATTCCTAAGCAGCTGTGTGATTGGTTCTCAAATAAAGCAACAGTTGGAAACAGCATTAGAAGAATGTATAGCCTCTAAAACTTATTTAGACGTTGTGTCCCTCTTGCCATCAGTGTTGTCAGATACGGACATTGAAAACATTCTAGATGCTTTACTCAAAAATAATTCTAAGTCAACAGTGTTGTTTGACAATACAGGTAAACTTACTCTAACATTTTCTTTGGAATTAATTAATGATGAATACCCCATTGTACCTATTCATAAGAATAAAGTGTATCGATATAAGAGTATTTGCCAGTATTTAATTTTGCCACTAATTCTATATGTAACAAAAAATAATGCAAATAAGAAGCCCTCCCGTGAAACCAGTATTAAAATTGCGTAAAAATGAGGCAGCAATTCTTAATCAAAATACTGCAATGTGTTAGAGTAGGCATATGGCGAGGTTATCTCGCTATCTCTTTCCTATGCCCAGACTGTAATTGCCATTTACCAGTGATGTATGTAGCATTGTATCTTTTCCCATTTTTAGAACTATATATTTTTTTTCACGATTTATTATTGCTTTCTCTATTAGATTTGAAGAACACATCTTTTCAATTAAAATTAAAAAAAAATCATAAGCAGGCTCTTTAGCGTATATGTTGTAAACTACTGGTCTTCAATCATTTTGATGCCTAATTGGTAGATTCCGTTTTTAAGAATATGAGTTTAATTTTTCATATTTTAGTTTTCAGCACACAATTTATTGAGAGCCTGAAGCAGTTATGCATGCCCTTGACACAGAAAAATGCAGAGGCAGTTGTGAAATCTGGTGCATATCAACAGTTTTACTTAGAAAAACAATTATCTAAATCTGCTGACTCTGCTCAGTCAGGTCATGTTGATCATAAAGCTGAAAGGAGAGAAGAAAGAAGGAGAAAAGCAGCATCAGGCAAAGGTGGTGGTGGCACACAAGGAAGAGAGACAAAAACCAAAGCTGTTAAGAAACATCCTCGGTCAAAACAAGTAGTTAATGATGCAGACTCAGATGATGGTTCCAATGTGATCAGAAAGCCAGATCAACTTGAAGTTGTGAGTGTGGAAGATGTAGAAAACATTATTAAAGGGGCATTGGAAAGTGAGGGCCTTGATGATTTGCTGGTACAGGTTGCTGAATATCTTCAGGGGTAAGATATTATTTATTCATTCATTATTATTGTATAAATTTTTTTTTTATTTTAAACTTTTATTGCAATATCTGGTAAAAATTATAACCCTTGGTATCGCAGGTCTATTGTTTTCTAATTGTATAATCTAAAAACTCATGCAGATTTTGGCCGATCATCCTGGGTACAATTTGTGCTTACCAGAAAATTTATATTTAATGTCCTTCATTGTTATTAATGTGTATTATCACGTGATAATTATGTTTTTATGTACCTTCTTATTTGCAGGGGTCTAAACTTAACGGCGTTAGCCATAGCAAAGGAAACTGCTGATAAGCTACTGCAAGATGCTAGTCAGAATAGAAAACAGACTCACAGCTCTGCCCAGGACAAGATAAACATTTTAGTAAATGATATTAAACTGTATGAGAAAGGAATAAAGTCATTTCCCTCTGACCAACAAGTACAATTCATTAAATATTTACTCAAAACATTGGGAGGTGACATATTATCTGAATTATGCAAGTATGCTGCAAACCAATGTAATTTATCTGTTCAAGTGGAAACATTGTCTGTTGAACAAAAGAATAAAATTATTAATGACTTAACAGAAGAATATAAGAAACCACTAACTGCACTAAATGCAACTATATCTGATCAAAATATGGAGTTGTTTTATCAAGCAATTGATATAAGTTTGTCAGATTTTGGGATGATTTTGAAAAAGGCTGATAAGAAAAAAGATAAGTAAGTACATAACATAACAAAGGTTATAATTATACTAGATTCCAATGAACAATCTTAAATTATAATAAATATAATATAAATCATGGCTAGAATTAATTAAAGTTGTCAATAATAAAAGGACATGTCCAAAAACATGCTTAAAATTCTAACCAAGATACTTTATATATATTTGGATAGTACTCCCAAAAACTAGGCCTTTGCTATAAATCGTATAATTTTAGAGTCTTCCAATTTTGAGATTTATGTAATTTTATTTTGCTTAAAAACTACACTTAAAGTGAATGTTTTAAAAAAAGTTAGTTATAAATGGAGGGGTCTAAAAATATTTTTTAAGTGGATCCAAGATACATATTTTTTGCCCCTTTCAATTCCATAAAGTTAGAGCCTGTTTAGATTTTCAGGCCTAGCACCCATACAAAAAGCGGATCTTTCGGATACCCAATTGTTTTTACTGCCCAATTTAAAAATGTTGTACACCAACACATTTCTTTTAATTACAGACTTTTAATACAAAACCACAGAGAGAAATTAATATCAGAGTTGGAAACTTGTGAAGATCCTGCTTTAAGTCTGCATCTAGCTGTTTTGGCAATTTTTACAATAGCTACTCAAAACATGTTACACTGCTCTGGCAGACAAGTCCCAATAGTAATATCATTCTTGAAATCACTATTAAAACCAGAAGACTTTGAAAGACTGCAGCTGTGTCATGGTAAGACAGATTTTTGTTTAAATATATTTGGTGGTAAATATTTTTAGTTTCATTATATCCATTCGCGTTAAGAAAATAGTAAGTTATTAGTGGAATTGGGTATTTTACTATATGTGAGAAAAAATCTAAAAATACACCAATAAGATAGTTTAGGCAATAAGCAATCTGAAAATGTTAGTTTTAGATCATAAAATGATAAAATAATTTTCTAATTTCAACTTGAAAGTTTTCACTTTTTACTAGCTTCATCAGCATATGTATGTATATAACGGAAACTTTGAAGATTTTGACCCCCTTCAAAACGTCGGATTAAATCGAAATTTGGAATACTTATCAAGGACCGATGACAATTCAATATTTTAAACTAAAAAATGAAAAATAAATAAATGTTTAAAAAAAAACGCTTTATAGAAAATCCAACCAATTAAATTTTTAATTAAGAATAGTGTAAATAAGAAAAAAATGTATTTTATTGTAAAAAAAAAGCGTGGGTTGCATGGTGTCAATGGTTATAAATATTTTATTGACAGATATATGAGTAAAAGGATTATCATTTTGATAATATCTTCAAAAGCACCCCACGCTTTTTTTACAATAAAATACATTTTTTTACACGCTTTATATTAGCTTGACTTGTATGTTTGTAACCGACTCCTTTGGGCGCGATTTTGACCCACTTTAAACAGTCGGATTTTATTCAAACTTTGTAGATTTGTCGAGGACCGATGATAATACACTAATTTGATAAGATTATGCCATTATTCAATTTGCAAAATGAGATTTTTGTCTATTTATATATTTTTTAGTGACATCTGTTGGACCATAGTAGAATTACAACTAAACTGGCTACTCTTATGCGTAAAAAAATCCTACTTGTCACAAGATGGCGCTTTCGTTTATTTTTAGTGACATCTGTTGGACAATAGTAGAACAGAACTAAAAAATTAAAAATAAATAATAGTTTAAAACAACTAAAAACACGCTTTATAGAAAATCCAACTAAAAGATAGAAAATAAATTTGAATTAAGAATAGTGTAAATAAGAAAAAAATGTATTTTATTGTAAAAAAAGCGTGGGGTGCTTTTTAAGATACTATCAAAATGATATATAATACTTCTACTCATATTATCTGTCAATAAAATATTTATAACTATTGACACCATGCATCCCACGCTTTTTTGTACAATAAAATACATTTTTTTCTTATTTACACAATTCTTAATTCAAATTTATTTTCTATTTTTTAGTTGGATTTTCTATAAAGCCTGTTTTTTAGTTGTTTTAAACTATAATTTTTTCTTACTTACACTATTCTTAATTCAAATTTATTGAAATTTATTTTCTATTGTTTAGTTGGATTTTCTATAAAGCGTGTTTTTTAGTTAAATCTTTTTCCTTTGAATAATGTATATAATCGAAATTTCTCGGAAAACTACTAAAGCATAAAAAATCGCACGTAGCGCATTTATCGACAACTTTCGCATCTATTCGCGCCTATTTCGTAAATATGAAAATTACGTACTTGTCCCTAATTATAGTAAAACCACACGGTGATATGAATATACAATAATATGTATAAATCAAATGACCATAGCATGTTGGAAAAGTGAAAAATATTATTCATGCCCAATTGTTGTGGTTGTTTTACAGCCGTTTTCAATTAACGATCCAATGTTAGTCCTTGATGCGGCCCCGACAGTAAGATAATCAAAATATGTATCCATTTATAAACATGTCAAAAATATTTGTTCTGATTGATCGATTTTTGCTTTTGATCGAAAAAAGTGATTGGGATCCTTTTTGTTACGATGCTGGCTGCTACTCTAAAGTTATAATAATTCATCATTTTGAATAGTACAATGTATTATGTTTCAGAGTTAGTTGGAAAATATTTAAAAGCTTCTGATGAAGAAAAACCTGAACTTGAAGATATACTCAAAAGTGAAATGCCTATTTTAAAAACTATGGTTCAAGAAATAAAAAAATACAAATGAATATTACACAAAAATAATCTACTTATAATATTAAAAAATATTGTTAAACTTATTTTTAACATAATATATCCTAGACTTACATGAAAATGTAACCACATACTTGCTAATCAATATAAGTAAATATACTTAATTACAAAGTTTTAATAAATGGGATTTGGTTTTATATGAAACATTATTTTTAATTTGATATTATCTTATTATGAGGTATTGTTGGTGTGTTCTTTCCCAGGCGGAACACACCCGGGGTAGTGAACATACACGCGGCCCCCAAATTAATTATAACCAACCATGGACGTGGTCCCAGCCTCTAATATGGCCGCCCCCCCCCCCCCCCGAGGCAATTCTTGTGCGCCGGGTCTTCACACCCAATGCACGCCCATGCGCGGGGGGACATTAGTCGCGGGCCGAGGCACACAGTTCAGTGTGTATACCTCTTGGTTTAAAAACACATTGAGGCCTAAAAGGGCCCGCGAACATTTCCTGGCACCCTCTCTTTCCGCCCATCCTGGGAACCTTCCTCCCTTCCCCCACCTTCCCTTCCATATTCCTCCTCCACTCCCAGGCCCCTGCAGTCGTTAAGCCGGGGGACTCCAGTATCCCATTCTCAGGTTTCCCCCGGTGTTGACGGCAGGATCGCCTATTTGGAAAAAAAAATATGGCCGGTTCCGCGTCCATTGTACCCAGCCTTCGGATGATCTCGTCCCTGCCCCCGCGCCTTCTGCGCCCATCGACATTGGTTCGGGTCCCGCGAATCCCGCGGGTTCGTCGCCACCTTCCGACTCCTAATCCCAGCCGCAACCTAAAGGGCCTAAAAAACCGCCGCGGGTTAACATGCACTGGAACTTGGAAGTTTCATGAGGTGCTCTTGTTTTAATTCATTATTTTGGTGATACTTAGTGTTATATTGCATAATTATGGTGGTATATTATCCAATATAGTTCTATTAAAGGACTCAAATTAAGTGAATTGAAATAACTGTGCTAATCAAGTGTTTGTTTTGTTGCCGCCAAAACTCCTTGATAAAGTCTTGGTAAGGTAGCCACTGCTTTTCTTCGACATACTACTGAGGATAAAGAAAGAAACAAGTATACGTCTGAAGGACTTGTATCCATGGTCAAGAATAAAATAATAAAAAAAAAAAATTTACTTGTCAAATGTCAATTCCCAATTGTAAAATTTCAATTTGTTCAAGTTATAACGTAGTGATTACATACTCTTTGGTTCAAGTCAGAGTTCAAGTAACCAGAGACGTATCGTAGGTACATAGTTATGAAATATCTTGAATATTTCTTCAATTAATAGTAATAACAATTGAAAGTTATATACACAAACTCAAATATAATTTTTAATAGTTAACATAAGTCATTACAGTGTAATACGATTACATTTTCATAGATCATTTTTTGAGATACCATGTGGTTATGAAGCGGTGAAGACGATTTCTGAATTTTCAATTATTTATATCGAAACATGGATAGTGAGCCAAGAGAGAATTCTGATTTATTGACTGACCCGAATAAAACCGAGACTAATGGCTTCGTTCGTCAAGAAGAGCGAAGAGAACCTCCTGATGGAGGTTTCCGAGCTTACGCGGTCATGGTTGGATCTTTTCTAACAAATGGTCTACTGTTTGGCGTAATTAATTCATATAGCGTGATATATACAGTGTTGGAAAAACAACTAAGGGATGAAAACATCCCAAATTCTGAAAGTAGCGCTTGTAAGTATTTATTGAAAAATATTTTTAGTTTCGCTTCTTATTTAATTAGCTTATAGATTTCGTCATATTATTAGCATCACAAGTAGTGGTTCCGAAAGGTAGTTATTTAAAAATTTGTTGAAGCCTTGACATTTTGAAATGAAACTGCTTAGCCTGTTTATTAATTGGAATTTGTTAGCTGTGACACAGTATTTTTTACTTATTTGAAAATACTTAAAATATTTTCCTACCGTACCGGTACCTAACCATATTGCAATAATGTAATAAAAAATACATAGGTAGTATTTAAATAATTGAACAATACCAACACTCAAAAGGAAGAAATTTAATAATAATTATAAAAATACAGATATTTTTCTAGTTTATTTCATATGCAATTGGACAAATCCTATTAAGGACCTAAAAGTTGAGAAGCTCTGAAACAAAAACAGATACATGGACTATTAAACAAAGTGGACAAAATCCAAATAAAAAAAATTACAAGCAATTGAAACCAATAAAATATACAATGTAGCTGTCGAAAAGCAGAACCTACCAACTTATGACCCAATGGTCATACCAAAACTTGATAATTCCACATTTGAAATTAAAATGGTATGGAAACTATTAATAGTGGCTTGTTTTATACAGATAATATTTGCAAAAGCCCTTCCTACAAACCAATTTGATATACTTTTGTTTATTGCAAAGCATTACTATTCTATAATAAAACAATATTTTGTGTAATGTGTAAAAAAAACGAAAGTGTATTTATTCCTTTTTTTTGGAGCTCCTTAATTATATATTTTTTAAAACTATGGTTCAATATTTAATCTACATTTCAGTGCTATCTAATTATGTTAGGTTCCTATGTATGAGTCAAAATAATGAGAATGATACAGTTGATTATGTAGGTACTCTTTTCAAAAGGCTTGTTAAAGAAAATGGAATTAATTTCAGAATCACAATTATTTTTACGACTTTAGAAAAATAAGTCATTATATAAATTAATTAAAAAAAGCATATTTCAACATTATACAAAATTTAATTTTGTGTTTATGATTTGTATTGTTTTATTTGGATTTTTTGGATTTCGGATATTATAAATGTAAATGTTTATGAAAATGTTTAGATATTTGTTATAATTAAATGAAGAAACAGTTAAAGGGATATGGATGAAATTTGGTACATGGATAGATAGTGTCTTGGATTAACACTTAAGCTACTTTTTATCCTAGTAATTTGCTGCTGTAGGAAGAATCATCATATTTTACCTTTGTATAGCAGGAAAGGCCTTTCACGCGGGTGAAGCCATGATCATCAACTAGTTTTTGATATTTTTATGATAAAGACATGAAGTCATAATAATTCAAATTAGCAATTAATGATATGTTTGATTGTCAAACTAACAATTAATAATATAGCCAAAGTTCAAACATGTCAACATTCTCATAATTTTCACCTCATAAATTTTAATTGGAGTTAATTAGGGCACTTGTTTCCATTATTCTATGGAACACCTATTTTGCAGTAATAACAAAACACAAAGACAATTATATTAAAATATGGAAATGGAGCTTTATACCAATTCCAGCATATCATATTCTCATTATCATAATATTTGTTTTATAAATTGTTGGAGGGCATCAAGTGTTATCAATCTGACTTACTTGTACTTTGTTTCAACCAGATTTATGTATGCACAGTGTTGATAATATGATGTTTCATGTTCATTGTATGTGATAATAATGAACATGTTTTCTGTTTGTATATGTATAACATTCCTTTATTATTATATTGCATAGTAAATTTCTAACAGAAAATATGAGTCATTAAAAGCTATAAACATAAAATTATGGCACCAATATGCTATAATATAATCTCTGTGATATTGGATATCATGGGATTTACCAAGAAACCCTGCGGTTAAAGAAAATTATTGCCATTCCAAAATAGTTAAAACTAATCTGTTTTCATAGATATGAATGTATAGGAACATCTTGATTGTCTTCTGATTCTATGAATTTACAACAACAACAACAATACATTTATTTGCACAAACACCATATCAACAAAGAAATTAACGTAGGAAAAAAAAAACAACACAATACAAAAAAAAAGAAATGCAAAAATATAAAAATGTAATAATAATAACAATAAAAAAAAAATACAAAAGAAGCGCGTGTGTCGTGCCGAACGTCATGATGTGAGTGCAAAACGGGTCCCCTTCAGCTCAAGCCGCGGCGCTGGTCTTCCATGGGCCCGACGCGTTGTGAAATTGTGAGCGCACGGATGTGTTGCAAGTTGCAACTCAATTACTTAAGTGATATAAAATAAATAAAAAATAATCATAATTAAAACAGCAAATAAGTTTCTTATTGATCAGATTCTAGTAGTCCTAGACAAGAACAAAAAAGTAGTGTTTTCACTCAGCTTGTCCCCAAGTAGGTAGGTTGGATGGAATAGATAATTTTCTTATGTAATTTTCTAATTAGATAATGGTACTTTATTAGTGTGGACGGAATTTAAAAAAAAGTTAGTCTATGATATTATGATCAGTAGATAACCGATTTACTTCAATCCAATATTCCCTACTTTTAAATTTTGTTAGAGCAAATAGCTTGCTTCTGCCTATAGAATTTCCCAAACTAGTGTGACTTGTCCCATTGGAATTAAATGTACAGATTGATTTTAAATTTTTGTCTTTCCATAAAATAAAGGACATGCTTAGCTGTATTTTCAAAAGATATTAGTTGTACTGTGAGACTGCTACCATCATTGGATTATCTTATCTAGAGTAATTTTCATGAAAGTCCTGCACCCCAGAGACAAAAAAAATAACACATTCACATTGTCATATTTTCAGGTTTAATAATTTGGGATATACAATTAATAGTTAGTTATTAAATAATTATTCAAATAGACTACAGCCTATATTATAGGCCCTATAACATTCTGGGGTGGGCACGACACAAATCCAAGTGGTATGGGAACCCCCAGGCTAGGCCTATGCTTGATGTCATAATAATTATTATCGCCCAGATATTTCGCGATTGTTCTCTTCACATTAGTTCAATCAAATTGTTCCTTGTCTGGCAAACGTATTCAAGATAATATTGTCTTGTGGCGCCAGATAGAAGTGCCGCGCATGACGAATGGCGGCCGCCGCGTCGAAGGCCACTTCATTGCGTTGAATTTTATTACAATTTGACGACGGGATGGCTCTATAGATTCAAAATTGATTTATAAGAATACATTTGTTCCTAGATTATGAGACATATATAGTGTTTTTTAACAAGATTAAGACAGCCTTTTTAAGAAAAATCCTATAGTAGGTTAGTTACTACAGTAATTATTACAGTAGCAAGTAATGTAGTAAGTATTAAGTACTGCCCATTGCATTAATTACAACAAATCAATCGAAGTTGTAATCATTCATCAATGTTATCTGCGACTACCCATAATATAAAGCAGAAACTAATATCTACCTATTATAAACCGGAAGTGTATTTGTTAATGCTCTTCCTTATTATTTTTATTTATTAATTCGAGTTACCAAAGACCAATGGTGTTAGTAGAAAAAATAAAAAAATATTATGTTATTACGTCGTACTGTGTTTTGGGACTTTTGTAGGGGGGAAAGGCTGTTCACGCGGGCGAAGCCGCGAGCAACGCCTAGACTTCCTATAAATAAAAGTAGTTATGTATTTTATGGTTTTTACTTAATTTTATTTCGCTTGGCCGTTTGTCTCTCAAGACCCTTTTTCTCATGAATGCGTTGAGGTATCAATTTGAAATACTCGGGTTTCCGCTCTCTCAGCTGTGAAAAATTCAAACTAATAAGTCAACGCGATCAAAAGATATGACCGTTTATGTCGCATATTTTCGCATATTTTGCGATTTCTCAAGAGAATCGAAGCCTATAGATACCCCGTTGACCTAGAATGATAAAATTTGGCAAGAAGCAAGGTTTTACAGCACATGTAAAGGAAACAATCTTAAAACTGTAAATATGTACTTTACCATACCAGCCCTGTATTATAATATATTGCCCACTGCTGAGAACGGGCCTTCTCTACAACTGAGAGGGTTAAGGCCTTAGTCCACCACGCTGGCCTAGTGTGGGTTGGCAGACTTCACATACCTCCGAAATATTTATCGAGAACTTCTCAGATATGTAGGTTTCCTCACGATGTTTTCCTTCACCGTTAAAGCTAATATACCTACATAATATATCAGGCACAACTTATCAACTTGTAATCCCGGGCCATTCCTTAAATTACTGTGGTAATCTATAGCGCCATCTGGACTACTGCAGCGCCATATACTAAAAAAACAAATAATAAATCCAAATGTTAATTTAATTTATTAAATTAACATATTTAATGTTATTGTATAGTGTAATTGCTCAACAATTTTCGTCTTACTTTTCAGCTTTGGTGGGCGCCTTGACAATGGGAACGACGTTTTTCCTCTCCCCTGTCTCAGGAGTGCTGACAGGACTTATGGGTCTGCGTTTGACTGCGGTATTAGGTGGAACTATAGCTACCGCTGGTTTAATTATATCTTCTTTCGTTGTAAATAACGTAAATGCTCTGTACTTCACCTACGGCATTATGTACGGTCTTGGAGCTTCTTTTGCTTACACTCCGTCCCTGGCTATTCTTGGTCATTACTTTAAAAAACATCTTGGATTAGTAAATGGTATTGTCACTATAGGTAGTTCCGCTTTCACGGTTTGTATGCCGCCTCTCATGGGATATATGATAAAAAATCACGGTCTCGAATGGATGTTTAGACTTTTAGCCCTATTTACATCTGGTATATCTCTTTGCGGACTTTTATTTAAACCTATTCCATTAACGGTAATTCCAAAACCTTCCAGAGAAGGTAATGGCTTTTTGTCACTTTTTAAGAGTGTTATTAACATTGAAATATGGAAAAACAGAAAGTATAGGTTTTGGGCACTCTCAATGCCCGTTGCTCTTTTTGGATACTTCGTTCCATACGTTCACATAAAAAAGTTTATAGAAGATAATTTTACAGGCGTCAACAATAATATAGCTTTACAATGTATCGCAATAACTTCCGGTCTCGGTAGATTGATTTTTGGCTTCCTGGCTGATAAGCCTGGCATTGATCGAATTTTATTACAGCAGATTTCCTTCTACGTCATCGGTACTTTAACAATCATTTTACCTTTTGTGCGATCTTACCCATTATTAGTAGCGATATCTCTAGGCATGGGTGTGTTTGATGGTGCTTTCATAGCATTAATTGGTCCTATAGCTTTCGAATTATGTGGTCCTGCGTACGCAGCACAAGCGATAGGATGTATGCTGGGTATGGCCGCGACCCCTCTGTCAGTCGGACCTCCAGTAGCGGGATATCTGTTTAGTGTTTACAAGTCTTACACATTAGCGTTTGTCCTCGCTGGCATATCTCCATTATTGGGTGCTAGTCTGATGTTTGCAATACGCCTGGTCAATGGAGATCGAAATCCGGAGAACACAACTGCAAATGGCCATGCTACAGCAATGACTTCTGCAGTCGACGTCGGTGAGTGTAATTATCGCACATTTAAGTAATTATTAGTTTTTAAGAATAAAATGTGGATGACAGTATTGTTAATGCGTTTTCAGAAAAATCTTCACCGCTGCTGCTATCATCCAACGGAAATTTAAAACAGCAAACAGCTTTATAACATTTTATAAATATACGTCGCCGCAAGAACAAGAATGGCCTATATACAAACTTAATTTCATGATACTGTTTTAAAATTTTGTATTGAGATTTAATTGTTTGGAAAATAATCTTTTTTTGCTAAGCCTTTAAAGGGTTATGCTGTAAAATTGTTTCTCAATGAAGATATATCCACTCACTTTTTGCATAAATTTTCAATTAGGTCGTTCTTGGACTATGGTTACAATTTTACATAATATTTTTTGTGACTGCCGAATAATACATTTTTAGTCTAAGGTACAACTTTACATGACTTGTGCTGTATACACCTGCGACATATCTACTGTATATATCTACCTCTATAATATTATGTATAATACTAATTCTACTGCAGTGTTTAATACGTCTTATATAAGAATAGGCATTTATTTGAATGAAACGTCAATTGAATGAAACTATTGGTACTATTACTGCATACGGATGGATCTTCGCTGTTGGATGTATTAGCATTTTATCTGTACAATATTATATTTTATTCGCCTATTAGTTACCAATGAAAGTTCCTAATTTAATGATTTATTACATGTCATTATTTTAAACGTTATAATTATTAATGTAATTATTAGTTTTAAGTGGGTATATAATCCTTTTTGGGAGCCAAAATATTTTTATTGGTTTGAAATAAAGCTTTTACAAATATTTATTTTATTTATGTATTAAAGTTTTTAATGAATCTAATGATATTCTCCACCAATAATTATTTTTGACATGATGTATAAATAAATCTGTTAATAAGTACATAATATTTTTTAAATCGGGACCGTCTTTACGGCAGCATCATAATTATTATTTGAATAAGTGATATGATATAACTGTCTTAAAAATATACCTATACTCGGTATCTTTTAATGAAAGATGTAACAATAATTGTTCATAACAATATAGATAGCAAAAAAAAATAACTACAACTCGAAGCTCTTCTTTTTTAACTTTCTTATGTAGCTGGTATTGGTTTAATAAGGTTATTCTTTGCATCACTTAATATCGCAACTTGAAATGCAAAGAAAAGGGCGAAATTGGGCTTGTCCGTACACTTATGAAACATTTATCAATATTCTTCTATTTTTATGTCTCCTATTTAAAAATGTTAGATTGTATTACAATGGGGAAAAGAAAATCAATTATTTATGAAAAAGTAATTGACTTCATATATCGGGATCATCAGCCTGTCCTCTACAATGTTGCTAGTTATTAACACGAATTTACTAGTAGGTATCCAATTAAATCAAAACTTTAAATCGGTCATGCACGTTAAGTTTAATCGAAACATTATTTTTTCTTTGCGTGAAAAAAGAAAATAATAGAAGAAAATCCCTATTATTTTAATATCTGGAAGGATTTTTTTGCTATGAACACAAAAGTGTATGGGCGATTTGAAATTTTGAATTTGTTCAGCTACTTATGTGGCTGACTGTACATAACTAAATACTGATAAAGTTAAAAAATAACTTATTTTTAACGAATTTATTCATATTTATAATTATATTAAATGTTAGGATTTTGTCTCGATCCCCGGCAATTTCATATCGAAAATATATGGGAAGTACGGAAGTGTAAATGCCTAAGTGCAACTAAAAAAATTTGAACGATACCACCGCCGAAGTTTGTTGATTAGTTCAATAAAAAATGACAAATCGAGCTATATAACTACAATGCGAAAGGCTATAAACAGAACAGGCTTTATGCCTGTTTAGTTGATTATTTTTTTTCGGTAGATATCCTACGAATTTGTTTAGCTCACAGGTTTTAGCTATTAATATAATTTATGCACACTCATCTTAGGTCTGCCAGTAGAGTGACAATGCTTTATCGTCGTTATTTAGGACGCTATCTGAATGCATCATTGCAGTACATGTACCTACAAATTTATTCTTGTACCTAGGCCGTCTTCTTCATGCTATTTTCGAGCGTGGGCAGCAAACTGTTGGTGTAATCAATGGGTTCATCCGCTCCATGGTTACCCACGTACGGATGTACGTGAATGCCTTGCTTAACACATTTATACATACACGTTTACCTTCAAAATTCTCCGCAAACAGTCCTAAATATAAACTTAAAAAATACACTAAATAAATACTACGTAGTAGATGTTATTAAATCGTTTGTGAATTGAGCTATGGAAGTTTTAATAATAGAGAAATGAATAAAAAAAATCGTAGATTGTCATTGATTATTGAATTGTAAGGAAAATTAGCTCATAAGAGTAGGACGGATTCTATGTTTTGACTAGTAGACATATACAAAAATGAACTATATTTAACGCCTGTATACCATCATATTTTCGGAGGATAAAATAAAACTTGAATGGCGACAAAATTATACACAAAATGAGAAGTCTATTTTTTACAATTGTAGTTTTTATTTCCTATGTAAGAGATCGAAAGAGGCGTTAGTCGTTACTTATCTTTAAATATTTATAGATTCTTAGGGCGGCTGTTCGCACGAGTAGGCAACTGCGTGGATTTCCGTAGGTTTCGACTTTCGAAATAAGAAATCGTTAACATGATGCTATGCCTTGGTTATCTATATTCTTATACAATATACTTATTTTAACAATTTATATATTTAACATTATCTTTATCATTGATTTGTGCTTTAAAAAATAAAATTGTATAGTCTTAATTCTTATATTTCTATAACACTATATTGTTTAGTACTGTACCCTGTACTTCCTAAATGTCATATTTTGTAGAGCGTGATGTCATATAAACATCAGGTACATGTGCAGTTATAAATGTAGAAGATATTTCTCGAATAAATTATTGGTTGTTAGAATATTAAATTTAACTACCTATTCTAGGCTAATATGACTAAGATATTTTAATATTTTTTGGACCTGGGTGTTTTATATTGACTGCTGCATTTTTTCTGTGGTTGCTTTAGAAACACAAGAACTTGAGATGTAATAAATTGTTTTTCAAAACGTGCTTATGTTCATTTAAAACAATAGTAAAACCTCTTGCGAAATTACACCCGGCATCTTGAAATAGTTACTAAATACAAGTTATAATTTACAAATAACTATAGAATATTTTTTAGATAATGTTATAATGTATTTAAGATTTTAAGGCATAAGAGTCTGCTAGGGGATAGCCCTCGTACCTAATATTATACAGGGTGGAAGGGAAACGCTCTCTATAACGGAACGGTAAGAGTAGAACCATAACATTAACGGAAAACTATATTCATTTGCAAATTTAGGCGATAATACTTAAGATTTTAGTATTTCCATAATTCATGGGCGCGCAATGTAAAGCGTACACAAAACTCGGGGGTAAAGAACCGCACGTGCGCTGTGGACACGCGCACGCGATTTGTGACTCTTCATACCTACTGAACCTTGTCTCAACAAAATTGTAGGTATAAAAAAACTTCCTCAACTAAATTCTCAGCGACCTAAAACGCTACGGCTCGAACTATGCAAAACCCATTCGAAGCAAAACAACAAGCCAGTTGTGTCTTCTTGTGAAAACGGAAATCATTGTGGGATCGAAACGCCCCACAACCGTGTTAAGACTATCACCGAGTTGCTACCGTTATTACACAAGTGTCAGCAAGGTTCCGGTCGGAAGATTGGACTCGGTAATCTCTAAAAGTACAAAAGGCATTTCCACGACATTCTCCGAAACATTAACACCTTATTAACGAGCATTGTAAATGTAAATCATAGTTAATCACGTTAACACAAACTAAAAAAATCATAAAGTTAACATGTAATTACAATAAACAATTATCTACATCCAACACTTAACGAACATTCGATCGCGCGCGCATATAATACACCGATAAAGGAAGAAGTGAAGAACTACCAGCCTACACGTGCCTCGCGGCTCCCGATGCGAAGTCAAAGGCAAGGTCACGCGGATCGAAACATAAAAAATAAATCAATTTCTGTAAAATGGCATAAATTAATATTTTGTGTATGTGATAGTAATAATAATTAAATATTGCTTGTACTTATTGCTATTATTCGGAATTGTCGCAATTTAAGAAAACTAGGATGTTCAATTGACTAATGGTAGGTATGTAGATGGGATTTTGTGCACTTGGTCGAGTCACTTTAAAAGTAGTTAGAAGATAATACCAGTTTTAGATATTGTTGCTTCGGCGGGCGCTAAAGATCGCGATTGTCAGCCAAATTGGTGTTGCGGTGCGGAGGTACTGACTTACTGAGTACAAACTACAAAGCAAATGTCGACAAGGCGGCGGCCGCTGCGCTGCGCCCGCGCTGGCCATGCGCGGTCGTTGACCGGTCAGCTGATGTTCGTGTTTCATTACGATTTTTGTGAAATGTTGACTTTTACTATTTTTTTCAGAATAGTTTGATTTATCTCTCCATACGTGACGCTGTACAGAAATTTAAGAAAATCCTACTAAAATTGTAACCATTTGATCATCATGTCAGGAATCACCATCACTATCACCTGTATTCGTTTGCGATAGCGTTTACCTTCCACCCGGTAGAAAATAAAAAGGAAACTCAAAAAGGAAATCTACTTGACAGCTCCTATGCTGTAGTTCTATGGCTAATTGAGTTTGTAGTGAAGTATCTTTAAAATATATTGAGATGAGAATCATTCCGTCGCTATTCTACCTGTTTGCGCTGACTTAATAATCCTTTCATATTATATTTTATGAATGAAATCGGAGACCACGGATTACAAATATCTACATTCATAATAATTAGTCACGTTATAATATTTATAACAGATCTGAAAACAAAATGTTACTTATAACAATCTAAAAACATGAAATTATGACTATTTCAGTGTTAAAAAATAAGTCTTAAATGTGCTGTGATATGAAAATCATAATCAGATTTTATGTTCAAAAGTATATAAAGTTAGATACATATTATATAGGTTCCTAGTTATTTTAAAACATGTTACATAACCAATGTTATTTTTTTATGTTTATTTTTTATAAGCCGATTATGCATAATTGTACCTATGTATGTGAGTAGGTATATGAATGTTTGAAAAGAGGCTAATATTTCATTCGTTTCAAACGATTAAACATCATGCATATTTAATAAAAAAATATTTGTAGTTAGCTACCTACTACAATATAAAAAAGCGTATGACATACCTAAATTATAAAAAATAGTACGAAAGGTTCAAAACGTTCATAAAGGCTGGAGATACATTGTTTCACCCCCACGTACCGATTATACCGATAATTTTTTTTTTTGATATCGATAATCGTTTTGTCAATACAAAATCTTTCCATGTGATAAGAATGATGAATTAACGCTTGCAACTCGAATTCAATTAATCTTTGTCAAATGTCCGAATTCAATGCTGGTTAGTGAATTGCTTGTTTCCATTTAATTGAATCAAGCCAATGTGGATCCAACTCCGTGTAACTTCATAATGGAGATAGCCTTTTATCTAAACTATCTTCACTAATGCTTCATAAGAACATTTCCACTTTCATCACCAAGGAAAACGTAATTGCCATAATCATGCATTTTTCTGTTTACAAAAAAGGTTAGCAGTGATCATCGACCTCCTTTGAAATAATATTATTGTATTTTGATTACATCATATTATCTAAAGGAGTAAATGGAAAACATTATCAAAATATCGGCTGTACTTATGTACAGTCAGCCACATAAGTAGCTGAACAAAATTTCAAATCGCCTATACACTTTTGTTTTCATACCAATATTGTTTTTTCATAACAAAAATAAAAACAATAGGGCTTTTCTTTATTTCACACGAAAACTTTTTTTCGATTAAACTTAAGTTGTATAAGCGATTTAAAGTTTTGAGTTCGTTCAGCTTCTTATGTGGCTGACTGTACAATCAATCAATAGCAAATAGTTAACATGTAATAAATTAACCCCAAGTTCTAATTGTTAGGAAGAAACAACAAAATATTATTGTCATTAAAACAAAATTAAGTACAGATTCCATACCATACCAGCCCCGTATTATATACTGCCCACTGCTGAGCACGGGCCTCCTCTACAACTGAGAGGGTTTAGGCCTTAATCCACCACGCTGGCCCAGTGCGGGTTGGCACAGATTACTTAGTATAATTTACTTTGTTTGAAAATAATATGTAATTATGTAATATACATACTATGTTCTTACTTGTAAATATAACGCGGGGTTGTAACATGATGCTGTTAACTGTACAAGTACCTACATTATTTCAAGAAATTTTAACCCTCACACAATTAAAATCGATTGTATTATTTGTCATATTTATTTAGGATCTACGTTGTGTATGAAAGACGTTTGTTATGTATTCCTGATATAAAAATCTGTCCTCATCTTTTAACCTGTGTTAAACTTAAACCTCTTACCTATAAACTTTTTAATCCGTCTTAACTAATCAACATACTTTTTGTCTCTTTGGATCATTCTTAGGAAGAATATGACAAAACTGTGATTAAGTAGTTCAACTTATTAGAATGTTTATAAGTAGAAGGATTTATTATTATAATAATATTATTAGTCTAATAAGTTATAAGCATTTAAATAGGTACCTTTATACTACTAATATATACATGTACTCAGATATTTGATTGTTAAATAAATAAAATATGTTTTATATTTTTTTCGCTGTGATTATTTTCTGTCTCCAACTACAATATCACCTTCCTTCATACATAGCCGTAGTATTATAATGATACATAGTCAACTCATAACTCGTAGCTTAATAAGAAAGTATTGTGATAATAAATACTTTGACGACTTATATTAGGTTCGGGAAAGTTTCTTCGCATTTTATATGAAAACTCGAGACTACTTTTTTCAGAGTTTAATTAAATTTAATTACAGTATATGTGCGATTTTGTTAGAAACTTTCAAACAAAATACGGCGTCCTTTTTTGTACGATTCCCCTGAACGTTTCCCTTCCTCTCGGGCCCGGGGCCCCATCAAGTTGGGGGCCCGTGGCGTTTTGCCGTCATGCCACTGGGTACTAGGTAAGTCATGAACGGTTGACGGTTGATCATACACGAAAGATTGTCATTTTGTGCCTAGAGAATTTTATGCTGTAGATTAAATTTTTTAATAACATGAACAAAGAAAACAAGATAAGTATTTGTAAACAAGTATTATAATTTTTAGCCTCTAACGAATAGAAAGAATTAAATTATTGTTTATCTTTAATAAATAATTTTTCATCCTTCAAGTTTACATTTATTTTCAAGAAAACCGCGTCAGTGTGTTCTTCGTGTGATATTGACGAGTCTGCGCCATAGTTTCAAATATCCTATGGGTTGAGCGGGTTGCCGATCTACTAAGTTGCTTGGTGTGGATAAAGAACGGCCCGCGCTGCCAAATGAATATACCCTTATTTCCACTTCTTCTCTAGATGGTGAGCTTGTCTTCTGTGTAACCCAGCGAAGAGGTTTTGATAATCTAGAATAAATAGACGTTCTAAAAAGTTCTCGTTCTCCTGGATAAAAAACTCTAGTTCTTAGATCAAATACTTGTCTGCAGGTATTGTATGTGTGGTGTGGGTATATAACGTACCTAAGTTATCTTTAACTGAAGTCGATTTCTGTCTGGTAGGTCTTTACCTTTTTTTAGCGGTGTATCCACCAATAGGGTGGTTAACTACTTTTTTTTCAGTACATTTATCAAAAATGTATGTCATCCTAAATGTAACGGAAAAAGAATTTTCAAAATCAGCTCAATAATAAGTAAGTTATAAAGTTGAAATTTGGTGGAAGGGGTAGTTGTCAAATACCAGTAATAACAGACTGTGACGTCAACGGCCATAACGCTGCCTGCGTACGAAAGAGATAGCGCGATATCCCCACCAAACCCCCTACTTTTGCTCACAGCAATATTTAAAATTTGAATAACTCCTTTATTTTTTAACCATTTTTGATGCTGATTTCACAGAAGAATTTCTTTTTCATATTAATTTCTGTTAGATATCATATTATGTATAAATTCAAACATAGGTAACTACCCTAATACTTTTTCGGCAAGCAACACAGTATGATTAGACCTATTTAGATGACTAAGTACCTACTTAGATAGGTAGGTACCTACCTATAATATTGTGAGCTGGTTTGCTGTGTCAAATTCAATAATAATCCTTTTTTATTAGTTACTACTTACTCCAAAAAATAGTCCATATCTTCAATTACGTCAGGTATCTCCCGACCATCAACATCTAACAGCGCCAAGCATAATCCTGCTAGAGCCAGTGTTACCACAGTATGTACGGCTACGGATGTTATTTCTGTCAGCGGATGAAACATGAAGAACAAGTAGCTGATCATAGATCCTAGCTGACCAGCGGCGTGGCAGCATCCTAAGATTGTAGTTCGGATATTGATAGCGAAGAGTCGAGGTGTTACATTTAGTAATAAAGCTTGGCCGATGACTCCTGATCCAATTGCAATTGAGGATAGTATATCGCGTAAAAAACCCTAAAATTCAAATAATATGAATATTATTTTGGCTTAACTTTTAACGTTCTGTGATATGTCGGGATACAAATAAGTAAAATAATGATTTTAGTGGTATATTACTTATACGTGTATGAAAATTCTACACTGATCTATATTTAATTTTTAATTAATATAACTGTGTCATTATAAGGAAAATTAATTAAATATTATGTAAATATATTAAGTAATAGGTATCACAATTACCTTAGGGAAGAATATAACGCCGCCAGTGCAAACGCCTGCCACAAGAACATGACCCAGCAATAAATAGCGTAATCTCAACTTTGCAGATAATATAGCTGTAAGGCACCCAAGTATTCCGATAAAACAGAAAGTTTTTATTAACAATTGACTGGTATCTTTCTCGCTGTATACTCTTACATAAAGCGAGCTCCATGAGAAATAGTACAACAGCCAAAACAGACAAATAACCAAAACTATTAATCTGGTGTTGTATGTGCTTAATACTCCCAAACATGTAGCTGATTCGTCTATGTTATAGTACGCCTGTAATTAATTTAGTTAAAATTACAGTAGTTACTTTTCATAAATAGGAAAAATGAAGAATTAGACTTCTCCCCACTTTTTATTATTGCGGTAAAATAACGCTTTATACTTTATAGCCACTGCAGAAATTAGTGAGATGGTTATGTAATATGTAGGTTCCACCGGCCTAACGACCCAATATCGACGCTCGGGAGTATAGCATCATCCGATTGTGCATTGGGTAGAGTTTCCTAATACTATGTTAGTACACCTACAGGTACACCGACCAAAATCCGTGGTGGTCGACACATAGGAGTCGATGAGCGACCAGCCGCCCACTACTCGCCCCGCGACCTCTTTATGGTCCTTGATGATGCACTCGCAGAAGGAGCACGCCGCTCGCCACGACCTCCGGCTGCCGACCATGGCGAACACCTCACACCACGGTAAACGGGACCTGCCAAATTTGGCAGCAGGCTTCCAAGCGCCCTGTTGCTCGCATTAATTTTGGCAACAACTTTTCATAGAGAGCACGGAAGTTCCACCGGCTATGTGACATCAAGAATAGCTACTCTAACGTGGAGCCGATGAGAATCCGCACTCCCTCCACTATGATATAGCCCCCTAGGCTGGCAGGTCGCCTGTTCCGTGGCCCATGGAAAGTCCTCACTCTCTCAATATAAAAAAAAATAAAAATACACCTTATTTAAGTATTCGCTGCCATAAGCCATTCATTTATTACTCAAAGAATTTATCAATAGATTACGAATATTACCTAAGTAAATATAATTGTTAGGCCTTGAATAATTTAACTTCACGAATCGCAACAGCAAAGTTGTTATAAGGCGGATTGTTTCACATCAGGAGTCAGGACTTGCGTAAAGCAGTCATAGATTCACTATTCTTTATTGTAAGTTACTAATATAAAGACTTATAAATCTACGTACATACACATTTACGACTTTTATCGTCGAAGGGTTTGGCAGAGACGCAACAGTTGGACCGGTCACTTTCGCTGAGCTTATTTTCCATCCCATGATGTGGAGGCAAGTCTATCGGGTACAAATTCCAATCCCGAAAACTCAGATGTACTCGATAAAAAAATCACTTGATTTTGGTTTCCGATTTGGAATCCAACCCCGGGAAATCTATTAGTAAAAAGTATTCAAAGATACAAACGTACTCTATGGTTCATTGGGCGTATTTTGAAATCATCACATAGTTTGACGCCATTTCTTTTAGCAGCACGCAACAATACCTTTTCAGCCAAATCTACTTTCCGGTTAAACAATAACCATTGCGGTGATTCGGGAGTCCATCTGTAAAAGAGATTTTGGCAGTATTGAGCGCCTATGTAAGCCTAGGTGCTAGTAATATGGTAATTTGAATACATATATTTTATACTTCGATTATTTAGTTGGTATTATACAGCAACTATTTACATAATATGTGTGTATGATAACAATACATTACTGCAGGTAATCGAATACAATGAGTAGTCTATTTTAATTATTTTTTACTTGTTTTACCTGAGTAAAATAATATATACAACGCTCAGTATAGATGAAATAAAGTTGAACGTTTCAGAATTGAGTACGTGGTTTCCTAGAGGCACCATGCACACTGAAGCTAACAACCGGGGAGACATTACAATCATGCTTAGCCGAGAGCGCCATCTATTACTTGCGACCTCGCAAACTGTGATCAAACATAATAATTAATGTATTGAATTTTCAATGTGGAACATGCGCGTACACATAAGAAATCATAAATTTATATTTTGTACCGGGTTTTTTAATACATCAATGTTTGTACCTAGTTAAATGACATAACCTATACTAATATTATAAAGAGGAAATATATGTACTTTTGTATGTTTGTAACGAATAAACCATTGTCAGCGAGTAACATAGGCTATTTTTTTTCCCGGGAAAATATAATATCATATATCTTAAAATAATATAGAATAGCTCTACAATGTTGCTTTTTTATAGGTAGTAGGTACCTAAGTAGCTCGACTGTTTCTTTATTAATTGTAAATTAGTGATAGTATCATCCTACTTAATACTGCTGTGAAGAATTCCAGACTGTTCCAGAATAATAGTATCTAGTATATACCATTATCACTTTTACGTGATAAAAAGTACCTATATCTTCTACTAGGTGATGCTAGCGACTCCGCCCGCGTGAATTTTTTTTCCGGGATACAAATATTTTCCCCGGATAAAAAGTAGTGTATAGCATTCAGGAGTAATGTAGCTTCCTATTAGTGAAAGAATTTTCAGAATCGGTTCAGTAGTTCCTGAGATTAGCGCCTTGAACCAAACAAACAAACTAACTCTTCAGATTTATAATATTAGTGTAGATTACAAGAATTCCAAATCCATTCAGCAGTTTATGCGTTAACTTCGTATAAATATCCAAATATTGATTATATTACCTATTAAAAGTCCCATGTAAAAATTAGCGCTATAAAATAATGATTTTAAAAACACTAATAGTCGGAACCAGCCTTCGGAATCACAGAATGTAATAAGTAGTCCCATCCCTAGATCAGTATAAATGTTTATCTTAATAGCGGTTTTCCTTCCAAAACTGAAATAATTTATTATATTGTTTCATTGATATACCATAGAAAAGAACATCAATTTTCTTTTTTTTTACAAAGCTTACCTCACCTGTCTGAAACCAAGCCGTAAATAACAAATCCGAACACAAAACCGAAACGGCTTATTAATGCTGTCGTTAGTAGTTTCAACTTATGATCACAAAATACAAGCCACTGTTAAAGAAATGTATGTATGTAGATAAAATGAAATTACATTATTTGTAGAATCGAGGTTTAAAAGAAACCATTTTATATGAAAACTTGTAGACGTGCTACATAAATGGCACACTTATAATGTTACTGGTTATTGTCTCATTTTAATTTTTAGCCGAAAACATTGATCGCCTTTCAGCGCTCAACTATTTTCTTGCATTCCATAATAGATAATTATTTCGCTTCTTTATCTTTGTTTATAATTTTCTTCCTTTAATTATTGAAGTGTAAAGCTAACTTACTATTTAATTTACAGTTAATCAAATGATTGCCTTTATCATAAAAATAGGTACTTCAAAAAAATTGGTATTTAGATATTGAAGCTGCTTCGAACTACAAAATTGTCAAGATCGGTAACTAGGTACCGTAACAATGTCCATAATCTTGCAATACCAAGCTGTATTTTAACAATTTGCACAGGTAAAAGTTTCAATTTATAGCAACTGTTGTATCAGTTCAATAATTATTCAATTTGTTAAAAACAAGGCAGTCCGTGTATTATTCATTGATGGTTTTTTTACATCAATGGTTTTATGCAAGTATTTTCTTGACATTGGGGCATATTAGACAGGGTATTTGCTCGATTATATAGAGCTGTATATATGACTGTCATTTATTGACTCTATTTTTTATTTACAGAAAGCTCTACATTTACAGCGTTATCTAATCGAGCTGAAATTTGAATGCCACATAAAACTACTGTATTTTTAAGGTTCTACATATTATCTATAAGTACATATCTTACAGCTATTACCCACAGATTTTTTTATCCAAATAAGCCACATCAAGTGCACATTCCATTTGTTACATTGAAATAATGACTCGGTAGTTTTGAGAGAGATGAAACAGAGAGTCTTGTTTGTTACTTCCGAGTGGTAGGGCGATATGCATGTTACTCCATACGGTTCCATAAGGAAAATATCTTCATAGTGATTAAACATAGTCGATAACATAAATGTGGTGGAAACAAATGTTACTAGCCACTGCCAAGAACCGATTTTACCAAGGACATCGGTAGTCACGTCTTCGTGTATTGTACCAATACTGTAATTTTAAAGTAAATTTGCTTATTTATTTTTCATTGGTTGGCTTCTCAGACATAATTATCGTATGATACGAAGTCGTTAAATATCGTTTTTCGTAGTATAGATTTGCAAACTATTGTAGCTACATATAAACATTTATACAATTATTTAAAAACGGTTTTAAAATATTTTACGTACATTGACATTTTGAATAGAATCTTATAATGAAGATTATATTTCTAAGCCATGTAGAGTTGAATATCAAAGCGGCTACGATTGTTCAAAAGTTAGCTGTAAAAGTACCAGTCCACAATTTACAATAGTTTTTACGAAATCAAAAAACGCAATATTATGCATATAATTTCACATATTAATTAACAAGGAAAACTTTGGTGTTTCCCCGCTGCTTACCGAGTTATGGTTTATGTTTTCCTTCAAACGATACTCAAGAGGCTTTGCCTTGAAAGATGAAGGTATTTATAGCATAAAACAATATTATATTGCATAATTTAAGTTTTAATTGAATCCCATGTATTAAAAACTATACTCGTATTATAGGTAGTCATAAAGATGAATGCTTTCATGAAGATCTCTGAGGTTATAGAAAACCTTTTTTCCTACCTTTACACAAAACTATCTGGTCACATGTATCGAAAATTGGGGATCACCCCAATTTTAGTCTCGATAAATAGTTTGATGATTTATAAACAAACAAGAAAAATCATTTCCGAAAAATGTTATCACGTGATATTGTTACCTACGCAAACAAACAAAACGAGTTTCATCTCATATGAGTAGTAATCTTTTATTTTTGCCTCATCGGGCGGCATCTCAGTCATCGTATTATTAATATATATCATTATCTAGTCATCCTATCGTGTAGGTCAATGTCATCATATTATTTGAGTAAAAATAATGAAAACTTTTATTCTAAAGCATTCAATTCTTAGAAGAAATGAAAGGCGTGAGAAACACTCGGTCATGCGTCTATTTAAATCCTCATTGTTTTGTAAATACGTGATAATGTAAATGTATGTAAATGAGTGTCTTGATTACGTAGTACAGGCACACGGCTATAATATTATTGCTTTTGCAATTTAGCTGCCTACGTATAGGTTTTCAAAACGTAAAATGACATATTTATAGAGTAATATAATATATGTTTAATGATGCTACAAAATTTAATGAAAATTTATTATTAATTACTAAATACATCTTACTTAGGCCCAAAAATGTATTTGACAAGTGATATCGTAAAGGCCATTAGTTCTGTACTAAGGTAAGTTGGGCCTTGGGGTTTGCCGGTTAATCCCTAGTCTCTACTCTCTACATTGAGTTTTTTTTTTATATCGATCATTCGGTCGACTTTTTGTACCTTTTTAGATTCGTGTCATAATCCTTGAATATTTGATCAAAATATGTAGAATGTTTTGCTAGGCATGCACAATTTTTTACTAACTTCAAAAAAAAGATGTTCTGAATTATTTGTGTATTTTTTCATATTTTTACCTCAGAACTTACGTCATTTATTAACCTATTTCGAAAATTATTTTCTTATTTGAAAGAGTTTACATTCAGATTGCTTAATTTTTATTACTATTGGTTTACTAGTTAGGTTTATGAACCAAAAGAAAAGACTTTTGAACCAAAATAACTAGAATGACAGTTTGGGAGTCACGTGGATAGTAAGGCTAAATTAGCCTCAAGAAAACTGGGTGTCCTTAACAGAGCTAAGCGGTATTTCACGCCAGAGTAAATACTATTGTTTTACAAAGCACAAATCCGGCCTGTCGTGGAGTACTGCTCGCTCCTCTGGGCTGGGGCACCCAACCACCAATTGCTTCCACTTGATTCCTTACAGAGGCTTGCTGCTCGAATCATAGACGATCCTAATCTCTCAACGGTTTGGAGCCGTTGGGAATGCGAAGAGACATTGGGTCTCTTTGTGTACTCTATCGGCTCTTCCACGGGGAGTGCTCTGAGGAACTGTTCGAGATGACACCGTCATCTCCGTTTTACCACCGGACTACCCGTTCTCAGAGGAAAGTTCATCCATTCCACCTGGTAACGCCCACTGCCCGCACTGTGCGCTTCCAGAGATCATTTTTACCACGTACGTGTTCACTTTAGAATGAACTTCCTCCCACGGTGTTTCCTCAGCGCTATGTCTTATCCTTCTTCAAAAGAGGTTTAAAAAAGGGTTTTTACTGTTGGCAGCGGCTTAGCTGTGCCCTTGGTATTGCTGACGTCCATGGGCGACGTAATCACTTACCATCAGGTGGGCCGTTAGCTCGTCTGTCGTCGATGGCAAAAAAAAAAACTAAGCCTTTGTCGTATGTATGACCTTCAAAAGACTTTTTTGAACAGTAATAGGCAACGAAATTATCATTGAATATACCTTTTAATTATATTAGTTTTTAAAAATCGAAATTGGCAGAAGCCTTGCTCGATTTAGTTATGTCAGATAAGATAATAATATAGGTAATGCCATCCACGAGGACGCACCCCGCAAATTTATGAAATTGTTTGCAGTCCAAGTGGGCAACTTTCTGCTTGTGTTTTATTTCTGTAAATACACACACCTATGAATGCACACGCATACTACAATGAATTATAATCAGTCCTATTAATTAGTAGCGGGCGTCATCGTGTATGAAATTAAATATATTATATTATGAAACCTTTTTTTGGAAAAAATTGCAAATGTCTATAATCTATTAACAACCATTAACAGAAATAAGTATTATTTTTGAATAATTAATAAGATATTTATATCTTACCAATTGAGAGTAATTCACGAGATAAAGCCATCACAGTTATGCTTATTTAAACGAAAGCAACAATTAGTGAACAGCAAAACCAATTTGGAAAGCTGAGAGTGCGATCTGCAATATTTTTTGATTCGTAGTTAGGTAACTACGGAACTATATAGTTACTTTGTATGATTCGATATATTTTTGGCAGGTTATTCCCGCCGCGTTATAACATCATTATTTAATTAGGTTGCGGAAAGTCATGATTATTTTTATGACTGACTAGGTGTTGCTCGCGGCTTTGCCCGCATGAAAAGCCTTTCCCGCTACAAAATTCCCTAAAACGACGACGACGTACGACGCCAGCGCCATCTACTTAAAGAATCAGATTAATAATATCCATTATTTCCCATGGAAGCAAACTACCGCGATAAAAAGTAGCCTATGTGTTAATCCGGGACATGATCTACCCGTGTGCCAAATTTCATCCAAATCCGTCAAAGATTTCCTGACACGAGAATCAAACTCACATCATGTTTCACGGTTAACATGACGTACATTGGCGCTAGTTTAACGAGGCGTGTAGCTACCTAAAGTCGCAACGTGATAGTCGAAGCTCGTCAAAGTGGTCGTGAAGGTCATTCATTGAGGTTGTCTACCTTTTCACCGTAACCTATTTTCGTTGTATTCTACACGTAATATTATTTTATGGGCCGAACAGAAACACACACATTAGGTAATTACGCTTTTGTTGTGATTTTTATGCCATTGAGAATTTATTAGGTGTTTGTTTTATTTGTTACTAAGTGATGCTCGCGGCTCCGCTAGGTGAAAGTTTTTCCGGGATAAAAATATTTTCCCGGGATAAAATGTAGTCTATAGCACTCAGGAGTAATGTAGCTTGCTATTAGGGAAAGAATTTTCAAAATCGGTTCAGTAGTTCCTGAGATTAGCGCGTTCAATATTAGTATGGATATAGTATAAATAAGGTTTCAGACTTCATTTGACTGTAAAGGTGAAAATTGTGTAATTGTTATGCAACGGCTTAATTTTAGTACCTATCACATAGATGTGTTATTATTCTAAGACCTATCAAATATCAATGTTTTTTGTCAGCGAATTATAGCTGATGGAATGCCTATTTAAAGATACTTTAATCTTTCTTCTATTTTAGATTTTGTTTAAATGCGAAACAAATAAATTAATTTTGATCAAATTCGTTGATGGTTTTTCAACTGTACCTATTGAACTATAAAAAGATCGTAAATGTGTAGATAAATTCAAAGTTAACAACTTGTCCCACGAATTACAGGTTAAATGGAATAAGTGAATAAGTGACCTCATGGACATCTAGTGTATCTAATAACGTAATTATACGGTTTTACAACTTCGGTCATTTAGACAGAAAACTTGTTCTATTTTGCTTGGCTAATTCCTATTAGATTAAATTATTCCGCCAATTTTTTTCAGGGTCAGTAGATCCATAATATTTTTGCGGGATTAATTGAAAACCAATGAAATACGTTACAAAATATTTTATTTAATCTTTTTCTGCTTCCCAGTTACCTCGAGTTTAGGGTGAATCTGCAGGTTGCTTTGTAATGCGCTTCTCATAATTATATAATCAATGGGGTGGTTTCTATGTTCTGTTTTGCACATTTTTTTTTATTTGTAACAGAAAATAACACAAAAAAGAAATTCTTCTGTGAAATCGGCATGAAAATTTATTGAAAAATAAAGCAGTTATTCATATTTGAAATATTGTGAAATATCGTGAGCGAAAGTGGGGTCGTGGTAGGAATATCGCGCTATCTCTTTTGCATGCACGCAGCGTTATGACCGGTGACATTTGGAGACGTCAGTCTGACATTACTGTTATTTGACAATTACCCCTTCTACCAAATTTCCTCAGAAAAATAACAAGCACAAATTTCAAAGCTTTATAACTTACTTATTATTGCGCCAATTTTGAAAAACATTTTACGGTTAGATTTTGGATAGCATATATTTTTGGTAAATGTATTAAAAAAAGTAGTTAAATACCCTATTAAATTAATGAAGAAAACTGCCGTACCTCACACCCAGAATATATGTGGCAGTGTTTAGTTGTAAGATAGTTTATCAAATATCTTCCATCATTCGACCAAAGTGGTGTCTCAGAAATAGCCGTCGAAGAGTCTGTTGGCTATTGTGTTTCATACGGTCAATAAGTTCTGCCGACAAACCCATCACACCCATTTCTCTTCTCGATTCGTCTACCTTATTCAAAATTCTTCTCGCAGTGTAGGAGTTCCACTGTGGGTACCATGGGTGATATTACTTAGGTACACATATACGTTGCCTAACTTTTGTATAAAAGCATAATGATTGTGTTGGAATTCTAGTGTCTATGATATGAATGAAACGGGCATATCACTCCATAGTTCTATCGACCGCCTGGCATGGTTACAATACCTAAACGTTCCAAGGACAGACACAGAAGGCGCGGCGATAAAACAATAGCCGGAATAGGCTAAAGTCTTAACATAAAAATGTTTAGGTTATTTATTTATTAAGAATTTCCAAATTCATTTAAAATTATTTCTCTTTTAGATGTAATTTGAGTAAGAATGGAACCATTCTAATTCAAGTAATTTATAGATATTATACCGAGTTAAATTGATTTACCTACCTACGATGACTATAATTTTCAATCAGATTTTTAAAATAATAGTCATACCTATATCATACAAAAACAGAATAGATAAAATACAATAAAAGTGGTTAAATTATAGGTTGCGGTAACTTATTTTTAACCCCCGACGCAAAAAGAGGGGTGTTATAAGTTTCGTCATTAGATCGAGATGGTTGTCAGCTATAATTTATGCAGATTTTCAGTTCCGGTGTTTGAAGATTATCAGCTCATTCCCTAGTATCACAGTTCCGATCGTTTTGAAATTTGGTACATTATTACTTATGTGGTATTTTCAAGACATGCTAAACTTTTGCAGATGCTGCAGCATCAATTAGTATGCGGGATACTCTACTCCTCAGCAACTTACAGCAGATGTGGCATGTTTGGGCTCATAAGAATGGTCTCAATGAGTATGTGTTAGATATATGATGATCGAGTCTTCATGGCGGAGACAATAATGATTTAAAAACTTTTATAACGCGTTACACTTTGAAATGAAATAAAATGAAAAATTTAAATAACCCCCAAACCCAAAAATCGGGGGAGATGAAAATACTTTTTTTTTACTTTATAGAGGTTTTTGGGTCGGGGGTTATTTATTAGTCATTTATTTCTGTGCGTATTATCTAATCGTAACCTAAAAGAACCTAAACGTATCCTATATTTTTTTAAGCATAAGTAATTATTCATGGGATTACCTACAACTGAGAGTTGATAATATTCATAAGATAATATGAATTTTTGCAATCATCATTTTGTTTAGATAGAAATTTATGTAGATACATTAAATCTCATCTCCGATTATCCAGCGACAATAGTGATGGATGAGATTTTTAGATATTGTAATATGATCTGTAAAAAAATAACGATAAATAGTATTTTTCCACATTAACGAGAGGATCGAACTTGTGAACTTATAATGGGGCAATTTGTTGCTGCAATGCGATAAAACGAGTGCATAGCACTTTGGATACATTTACGCGACGGTGACATCTATACATAACATATTTTTAGAACTGTTTTTGTAGTTTTATCAGCTAAGTATTTTTATTATGATGTACATATTATCATTGTTTATATTCTTAAAATTAATTATTGTTTACGGTATAGGCACGTATTAATATCTATTATAAATAGTTCATGATAGATAAAGTTTTAAGGACAGTGATGTAACGAAATATTTGGTTAGATTTGACGGTGGAAACATGGTGTTTATTTAGATAAATACAATTGTTATAAGTAGGTACCTGAGCGACGTCAATACAAAGGTGGTTACATTTTATATCAGTTTATGATTATGACTTCGATTTGATGGAGCTGTGTATGGTCCGGTGTGAATGGAATGCGCTATTTATATGAAATAATGTGGCCGAAGCTGTCAGACAAAGAATTCGTCACGCTATTCGAGACAGATGCGTAAATTAATACAGTTGGCGTTAACCATCGCTTAATAATTCAGTGACTCTACATCCATATCAAGCATAAATTCCAACTTCGGGCGATCGCTATGAGTTTTATTGAATAGAAAACCTTTTAGTTTGATATCCTGGTCCCACAACACCAAACCCACTATGAGCGATTGACTAGTGTTAGTTTAGTAAATTTGTTCTAGGTCGCAGGATTTTTTTTATATACGCGCACTATAATGTGACCCCGCTGCACCTGGTGGACGATGGTAAGCGCAAAGAGGTCCAGATAGAGTGTCGACTGACAAGCGATGGTTATCCCCCGTCAGTCGACACAATTATGCCGGCCTATTTGAACCGGATATACATAGGTATGCTAGTGTTCATTGGCTTACTGGCTAGTAACAGCTAATTTCCTTTGGTCTATCATTTAATCAGTCGATTGAAGATTAACCCGTAATCTGTAATTGACAGCCGTAGTGGCTAGAAATATTTGCCTAGTACAATTTAACCCCTCGAAGACACAAGTTTGCGCGTTCACTGCGAAGAAGGACCCTTTTGTCATGGCGCCACAATTCGAAGGAGTCACTCTCCAAGTGTCCGAGTGTATTGGGATCCTCGGCGTCGAAATCTCGAGCAAAGTGCAGTTTAGGAGTCATTTGGAAGATAAAGCCAAACTGGCAAGTAAAATGTTGGGCATCCTGAACAGAGCCAAGCGGTACTTCACGTCGGGTCATAGGTTAACGCTTTACAAAGCGCAAATCCGGCCCCACGTGGAGTACTGCTCTCATCTCTGGGCAGGTGCCCCAAAATACCAGCTCGACCCACTTGACTCCTTACAGCGCCGAGCTATTCGAATCGTCGATGATGCCAATCTCACGGACAAACTGGAGCCGTTAGGACTGCGGAGAGACTTTGGGTCTCTCTGTGTGTTCTATCGTTTGTTCCACGGGGAGTGCTCCGAGGAATTGTTTAAGATGGTACCATCGTCACCTTTCTACCATCACACCAATCGGCACCGCAGTAGAGTTCATTCCTACCACCTGGAGACGTACCGTTCTCGAACGGAACGGTTCCAGCGTTCTTTTCTACCACGTACGTGTAAGCTCTGGAATGAACTACCTGTGTCGGTGTTCCCTGAGCGCTATGACCTGTCCTTCTTCAAACGAGGCTTGAAAAGAGTATTGTCCCTACGGTAGGCAGCGGCTTGTCTGTGTCCCTGGAATCGCCGAGTCCATGAGCAGCGGTGGCCGCATACCATCAGGCGGGCCGCTAGCTCGTCTGCCTATACAGGCAATAAAAAAAAAAAATTGCGTAAAAATGTATTTATGAAATAGGTCCATATAGGACTGCCGTCACCTAAATTGCCGACGCCGAATAAACACGGCAAAAATCCCGGACATTTGGGCGAAATATGGGTTTTTCCCCGGACACCTCTGAAAAAATATTTTTTGCAACAAAAATAAAAACATCGTTATAATTTTTTAATATTTCGCTTATCTATAAAAAAATGGATTTTCCTGACAATAAAAGTGTCCTTTTTAAAAACCCCTGCTGGACGGCCCCCGGACGCCCTCCAAATTAGGACAAATCCGGGGAAATCCGGACGGATGGCAGCCCTAGGATCAACCACTTTTATGTACCTATGTAAGGTACATAAAAGTGGTCCTATGTAAGGTACATAACAGTGGTTGATCTCGGTAGTCTCGGATTTCTTGCGGTTTGAACGTGCTTTGTTTGTTCTAATAAATATTACGTAATGTTTGGTGTATTACTTTTAAAATCAATACAATATTTTTCAAAACTATTTAGGGTAAAAGCCGAAGGTTTTATTTGTGTAGCTTTTTCTGATTCATTTGACAGGGCGAGCTTTGTACCATATAGATCGGCAATTCCAATCATGGGTACTTACTATTAAATCATAAACATAACTTTTGTCTGAATCGAATCTTACACCCCAACTATTTTACAGCCTAATTATGGCAATAGCTCAACAGAGCTCTCCAATCACAACGGTAACTAAACCCCACTACAACTATGTCCTCGTCGAGACCAGGTAGAGACCTCCCCCAATCAGAACCACGCACATACATAACCACTCCCATTAGAGACAGAATATAACATCCACTATAATTATTTACATTAAGTTCTAACAATGTACAGTCAGCAGCATAAGTAGCTGAATAAAATCAAAATTTCAAATCGCCTATATATGCGTTAAGTTAAACTAAAACATTTTTTTTATGGAATTGAATGACGAGACGAGCATGCCGTTCGCCTGATGGTAAGCGATACGACCACCCATAAACAATAGCAACACCATTCAGCACCTTCAGTTACAAAGTACTGTTTGGCATTCCACTGCGCTCGTCATCCTGAGACATAAGATGTTAAGTCTCATTATGTCCAGTAGTTACACTGGCTACGATGCCCTGCAAACCGAAACACAACAGTGCATGCACACTACTGCTTGGCGGTAGAAATAGACATTGCGGTGGTACCCACCCAGACGGACTCTTACATATAAGAGACCTACCACCACTAAGTCTTTGTTTGAAGTAAAGTAAATCTCTTTTATGTTATTTTTGTGACGAGGAAAAAGATTAGTCAGAATACAAAAGTATGTAGGTAATTTGAAATTTTGAATTTGTTCAGCTACTTATGCTGTTGACTGTACAAGAATTTTGTCATAAACTTTTTTCTTTAATATTAGACACTTTAAAATTGTCTGTTGCAAAGGTCTACCGTAACGTACGTAAATCTTATCTCAGTAATACTAAGTATTACAACCGCGTAAGTTTGTGAAGATTTTTGGAGGTCTGGATGTTTGTTAGAAGTAAACGCGGAAACAGGTGAACGGATTTGGTTGAAAATGTTGAAATTTGGCACACGCACGTGGCACGTGGATGGCTACTTGGATTAATATATTGGCTACATTTTACCCCGAAAAGCACACAATGGGACTTCCATACCGGTATGTCTTTCACGCAGGGGAAGCTGTAAACACCGGCTAGTTTTATATTAAAACTGATTTTATCTCATTGAAGAAGAGACTATATTTTCCCGATACAATGCTAACCGCATCAAACTGAAAAGAAACTAACTTATTTTAATAACTTATACTAATCATAGCAGTACGTCCAATACTTGCAAAATTATAAAATAATGAAAGGATCATATTTTGTTTATTACTTTTATCTGCGTGTCCCGGGATTGCTACTGAAGTAATAATTGTAGAATATTCGTGTTTACTAAAATATGTAATTAATTATGAATATCTTTCAACAATTATAATCTATCCATTGCAGCACATACTGGTGTTAATAAAATGATAGATATTGTGGTCAGACATTATTTGTTGTCCGCCGATTAATAATAAATAATTAGGTATCCGACAGGCGCGCTATGATAACCATATCAGCCGCGTGGCAGCCATCAGTTTATCATGATTAAAGTAACATGTAGTATTAAGTAAGGAAATTATAATCGCGAGTCTGGCTGAGGCATCGCTGCATACACGTTCGCGTACAGACGGTACCTACTACCTACCATATTATGTGCACTGCACAGGTAACGATCACAGCCGCGACGTCGCGTCGGCAATCGGCACTCGGCAGGTATGACCAATGGAGATAAGAGGTTAGGTTTTTTTCGCGCGATTGCGGTAACCGACCCACGATCGGCGCCACGACACGCCGATTGCCATCCATTCGTTCGTCCGCCGGCACGCACGCCTGGCGTTTACACTTTACACACGCTGTCGCGCGTTCATTACGAGTTACAAACTACGACCATCAATGGTTTTTGTGATCGTTACAGAGCTTCGGAAACAGAAACAGACAGCGAACAAACCTAACAATCATGGACAAGGATCGCGCTATGGAAGAAATGATGGCGAAACTCGGTGAGTGTGGGCCTTAAAACTTGTTTCGAACATATGGTATCCGCAATTCATATTCGACAGCGGAGTTGAGGTACTTTTACATTTTACACGCGTTCTTTTTATTGGTTCTGTGCGGGCAAGTGCAAGCGTTTGTTGGCCCGCTTATAACTGCAACTGGTCAGTCTTGTCTTGTGTGACTTTGATCTGTGTCGAAAACTTAAATCTTCATAAAAGTTAAACCAACAAGTGGCTTTCCTGTCTAATGTATTGCTAAATAAATATTGACTCTTTAATAACGTACCTTAAAGCAGTTTATAAGTAGACTTCTGCTCGCGGCTTCGCCCGCGTGAAAAAGTTTTTCCGGGATAAAAATATTTTCCTGGGATAAAATTAGCCTATGTGTTAATCCAGGACATGATCTACCTGTGTGCCAAATTTCATCGAAATCCGTTCAGTAGTTTTTGAGTTTATTCGTTACAAACACTTACATACAAATCTTTCCTCTTTATAATATTAGTATAGATAGAGTGCGAATATTAACTTGTATGTTTATAAATTAATTAATCGCACATCTACAAATTAATGTAATTTATATGATAATGGTATATTGTTTGTATTATCATGACAATGATGTAATTAGTTAAGTTACTGGACTATCCACATAATCCAATAAATTTCGTTAGTGTAGGACCTTCACCTTTCTCTTTGGCACTGGTTATATGTAGGACAAACAAATAGGGACGATATGTATCTACTTTGGGACAGTGTTATTACGTACAAATAATTTAACTTAAACAATCTGATGATACTCGTATGTCTACCATCCTGCGACCGAAGTTATTTTCGCTCGTACATTAATAGACGTCAGATAAATATAAATGCATTGTCCCCTTCGTCGAGGAAGCCCTTTTACTTTCGGGCTCTTTATTTATACATACTTTGTAACATTTAACTAATTTTAAAAATGGGTACGGCTTCTTGGAAGGCTTTGATTCATTCATTTTTATTTAAAAACTACGCAGAATTTTTTGTAGGTGATTTAGTAGGTACTTGTTATTTTAACCAATCGTCAAATAATATGCAAAAGCATTTAGGTAACTACTAAATAAAAAAGGAATCAAGGAAATAGGCTCACAATTTTCAGAGAAATCACTGTACATACATATAAAAAAGTGCTACTTAGACATTTCGGTTCACGCCATTTAGCTATTATACCCATAATTATTCAGTACCTATATCTAATGTAAATAGGTACTTATCTATTTACATATTTCTCGCTTGAGAATCGTGTTGAATGAGATTTGAATTTGTGTTGAATTACCTGCCTACACCGTTTTGCGCATTGCGCTATTGAAAAAGTTACTTCGTCAAATATTTAAATTAGTATTTAGAAACTTTTTCAATAGTATTTTGTTGCATCGGCTGCAAACATCAACAATGGGTCACATGGTTTCAGTGATCACTGCAACTCAAGGTCATCTTTAATACCGGATAAATTGTGTCGACCTTGATAAGGGAAAAAGAAGTTGGGGCAAGTCAAATAGGGCGCCTGATGTTACGTAATATATAAGTCCTGTAAATAGCCACCAGGAAAATCATGAATGCGTTGATGGTATTAAAGGAGAGGAATAGGTGTAAAATTAGGAGTAAAGTTTTTTTTTAATTGCATTGAATGACGATACGACCACCCATAAACAGTAGCAACACCATCCAGCACCTTGACTTACAAAGTACTGTGTGGCATTCCACTGCGTTTTTCATTCTGAGCCATAAGATGTTAAGTCTCATTATGTCCAGGAGTTACACTGGCTACTAATGTCCTTCAAACCGAAACACAACAGTGCATGCACACTGCTGCTTGGCGGTAGAAATAGACATTGCGTTGGTACCCACCCAGACGGACTCTTACATATGAGAGACCTACCACCAGTTAAAAATAATGTCTTCGGTGACTGTACTAATTAACATTGTTGATCTCCCTATTTCTGTAGATCGCAAATATGGCTGCACTGAGTATGTATACTGTGCCTACTAACTACTTAGTTAAAACTGCTTTTTGCATACTCAAGTTCAAGAAAACACAATACTAATGTACTATGTGGTACCGTTAACACTTAACATGGATGCATGGACTTTTTAGCTAAGCTCACACTAAGGAACGTCAACAAAATAAATTGCATTTTTAGTATTTGACTGCAGTCAGAAGGAAGATTTTTTTATATTATTCAATAGAGTAATTAATGGACGTTGAAACATATAATTTTATCGAATTTTATCGAAATTGAAATGGAATCGCTTTAGGGCGATTCGCTAAAACACGTTCTTTTGCCTAGCCGAAGATTTGTTCTTTAAGTTTGTAGCCAAGTTTGAAAGTGAAGTCGAGAGTCTCATATTAGAATGCTTCCTTACGTTTACGCGAATGTTAGACGTTGAAATTAAACTATTATAACGGATTTTATCCTGGTTTTTTATTTCGGGAGAAAATTAAATATAAAACCGCGATAAAATCCGTTATAATAGTTTAATTTCAGTCTCATATTATATTTTTTCAGTAGCCACCCCCCGTACTAGTCGAGAATTAAATTTGTCTAACCCAAATAAAATAATTACAAATCCGGTTAATAAATATATTTTCCTTATACTACAATTTTAAGACTAAAACTCTTATTAAGAACTAGTTTAAAATGTCAGAGTGATCATTGTTAGTAATTTTAATATACCTATTGCCGGCAGAAAATAGTAGAACATTATCTAATAGAGTGGGATAAGTGCAGTGAGATATTTAACCGCCTCCTCGTGTCGCATCAGTGTCAAGCGAATGACGAGTCTCAGGTAGGTAATCGTAATGCCGTTTATTCAGTATACCAAAATTGACGTGGAATATTATGTTGCTCAATCAGTAAACCAGCATGTTAGGAGGAGTCAAACTATTCTTTAGCGTTATTTTTCGTACGGGTACAAACAATTAGATAAGTGGCATTTTCAAAGGGTATCTTAATTTAAACACCGTCGTAATATGTACAGTATATATAATTGTGGTGTTTTAAGTAAGATAGTTATAAACTTTTAACCGAGAATTTCGGGCAAACAGAGTCCCATGCAAAAGTTAGTCTAAAATGTTATGAACATCAAACAAGCATATTATCATTCGTCAAGTTCAACTGACACCCTATTTGGAAAATCTATTTTTAGAGCTCCAGGGTTTAATTCCAAGAATGACCAATTAAAATTATGTTTTCGGAAAACACAACTGAGGAGCCTGGAACGAGATTTTGCAACCGGTATTACCATGGGCAATGACGCTACACTTAAGTATTACTTATCAAGAAAGTGTGTATGAAGAACACAAGCACCATGCCATGTATAAATTATTTGTTATACAGTCGTTCTATAAATTATATATTTTAATTAGGCCACCCCAAGTCGCTTTTGCACATATTTTAAAATCAAAATAATTGATAAGAATTTAACTTGTTGCGTGGCTGCTTTGGTGGTGTAGTTGAATTACAGTAAGACAGCCGCGCTGAGATCTCGGGTTCGCTCCCCGGGTCGCGTAAAGTTATGTTGAGTTTTCCTGCTCAGTATCAACCCGGAGTCTGAAATTGTGCCCGATATGGCAATAGGCTCGCTTTCTATCACGTCACATAGAATACACACAGCGAAAAGTGGGTGCCCTAGTTGCACCATTGGCTACCCCTTCGGGGAGAAAACGAGTGGGTGTGTAAATAAAGACCCTACCTGAAGAGGCAATTGGCTTGGCAATGGTAGGTATTATGTTCTTTTTTTGGCGATCGACGCGATGATAGCCTAGTTGGGAATGGAACGGTCTACCGAGATAATGTTCGGAGGTTCACAACCCAAGGCACACACCTCTGACTTTTCGAAGTTACGTGTGTATTGTTATCAATTATCGTTCGCTTTAACGGTGAAAGAAAACATCGTAAGAAAACCTACATACCTGAGAATTCTCCATAAGAATCTCGAAGGTATGTGGAGTCTGCCAACCCGCACTAGGCCAGCGTGGTGGACTAAGGCCTAACCCCTCTCAGCAGTAGAGGAGGTCCGTGCTCAGCAGTGGGCAGTATATAATACAGGGCTGATTGCATGTTCTTTTTTGCGTAAAATATGTAAAAGACGTAGCTGTGGTTTATATGATCAGAGTAATGACGAGTATAATATATGTATAATAGTATGAATAATAATAAGGATCCAATTAATATAATAATAATTAATGAACCGTATTTTTAATCAAAACGATGGAACTAATGGGTAAAAGATTCGGTTAAATTAGTTTAGGCATTTTTTTTCACCAAATCTCTATCTTAATTGGGTTTACGATAAGATTTTTTTATCAAGGAAATAAAATATGTACGGTCTCGTGATTTTATAAACGTGAAGCTAGAAAAAAGAAATGATTAATTCGCTATAAGATTGTGAAATAAGGATGAGTTGACAAAAATTGCCAAAGAAAGTATCACAACTTTTATCTTATTTTGTTTATGTAGTATTTTTATTATTTATAAGTATTCTACACTATCTATTATCTACATTATATTGCAGGTCATACGTAACAAAACTATGACGTCCTAAATATCCTATGGAGTTAGATATCTAAATATATCGCCAAATCGCTTTAAATTTTTGTATAGCAATTTGCAGACAATATTTGGTGTAATCTAATCTGGTATTGTCAGGAATTGCTTAGGCATTAACTTTTCAGATAAAATTACGTTAGCTAGTTGATGATAAACTAAATAGAGCAATCAGGATTTTTGCTACTAGGGTAGCGCCACACTATGGCGGATGATACATCAAACTTTTTTTTATGTCCTGGCTCTGTCCTTTAGGACAATTTTGCCAATGTCAGCTGAGGCAGATACACGTACAGAATAAATAAAAAAAAATATTACCACTTTTTTTAACACCTTGAATTTGAATAGTAATGACACTGACACCGGCGACATCACTGATAACGTCAGTCTATGGTCATTGGTCAGACTACTGGGCGAGAAGCAATAGGTATCTTGTGAGCTTAAAATGTTTTGCCTCATTTACATAAAAAGAAACATTGTTGACGCATCATGTAAGGATTTTGTACTTGAATTGTAATTTTATATAGAGAGCAAATTCCGCAGGTCCGTAATATAAAACTTTTACAAATATTTGACCTTATAAAACTTCCGGTTTGACAAGATTATTTATAAAATCCCAGTATAATATTATCGTATCCTTATTAATCGCGTCCTTGCATCAAAACCAACACTTAGTATACGCATGGTCAAAATTAAACGCAGTCTAATATGTTATATGACGTCTTTGATCACTGATAAGTCTATAGAGGTGATAAGTGACGTTATTATAGATTTGTTAGAGCTCTGCTATTAGTGTCTCCTGTCTAAGTGCATGCGAACAGATCGTAATGCCATCTTGGTAGTTCGTGATTTCAGTGACCCTGTTTCCACGTATACCTAAGCTGGTAACACGTAAATAATTATAAAAATGCAATTATTTAGGTTCACGAAGTAATATTTAACTAGTAATAACTTGTAATTACAGCCGCTTGTGTCTTTCGAAAAACATATTAGTATTATATTATGGGTACCTACATATTAAACTTTCATTGAATGTGAAATTTGAAGCTAATAATTTAAATTTATATTTAATATTTTTTACTGGAAGTTAATGTCTAATGTTACTATATCACGACGTAATAGATATTATCAAGAAACATTTGTGAATCATAAAATAAAATATTTATTTAATATTATGTATGTAAAACAAATATAAAAAAAACCTTCAAACAGTGGCGTAACTACACCGTAAAAGGCGTGACATTCATTATGAAGTAGCCTAAAGTCGCTCAAGCGTATAGAAAGGTGAAGAGCAAAAAAAGCTCCGCAATTTTCCATTTATTGGTGTGTAAGGTGATCTAAGTACATGTTTCGTACCCTCAAAGCTAAAAATAGCCAAATTTTTGAAGTTATACTTCTTTTGGCGCGTTAAGGAAAAATTATGAGAGTAAATGTTTACGATGCGCGCGCACACCGTCACGAAAAACCGACACCCTGAAGTTAGCTATAGTCAACATTTTAGTTTTGAATTTAGAACGTAGAATAAGAAGAAAGATAATTTTTTTAAAAAGATTTTTACTTGTTACGGCAAAGTATAACTTCTAACGCGTGTATTTTAAAAATAAGGATTATTTAACACGTACTTATTGAGGTAGCCTAAATGGCGACTGGTCGCCATTCGCAATTTTTGGCCGCCCCGACACCCTCCAAGATAGCGAAAAATCGCCTAATCTGGTAATATTGCCCTCGTCCTAACATGAAAAACCTATATAAAAATCTAAACAGGTGATCTCCATGTGCGTGAGTGACCGTCATGCCACACTATTGTTACGTCATTGCATACGTAGATACATTATCAAAAAGATTTTATGTATGCTTTAAAATTATCTGATTTATGTAAGCCCATAATCTGCTAAAAATATATCAAGAACAAAAATATAATTATTTTTCAACCTTATTTTCCTGGTCGACTTTCTAGATAGTGTTATATTAAACACGGAGCGTTTTTTATAAACTTGAAACGAATAAGAGAATGGCGTCACAAGGCAGATTGGTAGTAGAATTACTTAATTCCCACCCTTTCCGAAACATGCAACCGTAACACACGCTACCCACGCTACACACGCATCGACCTTGTGATGATTTTACTCTGTATTCTGTACCCTTCACCGATAGGTAGATACTAGGTACTAATAATTTATGAGTGAATTATCTTTCTATGTGTGCTTTTACTTTTCTATTCCGCACATCTTACATTGCATTGCGTATACTCAACAACTTATTTGATACTCAAATCACGTTTTTCATGTGATAGTTCATATAGCATGTTAAATATTCAATTCTGTAACAGATTCCAACAATCCTGGCCATTTGCCATTGCTTTCATTGTTTTCCCGTGAACAACATTTGAATGCATTTATTTAAATGTTTATTCAAATCTTCGATCTAAACATTATCGATAAACATCGTTCATGATTTAACTAAGTTTTAAATTTATCTGATACGTATATATGCAGGAATGTAGATTAATAAATGGCCCACATTTAAAAGTTTTGCGGATTTAGGAGGACATAATCCTTACAAGTTTTTCATATCAGTAGCTGCTATAAAATCCATATGATTAAGGACTACCTCGTACAGCGAAAAAAATCCGCAAGATATTTTTATCCTCTTTATAAACTGATTAATATTATACAAGTACGTACACACATTGGTTGTGTAAAAATCTTGCAGAAATTGATTTGATACAAATTGAGTGTGATAAGCTATTAAGATTTAATTTTGCATGTTTTGTGCAGTGTGAAGTTAGTAGGCGTGTTTTTTGCGAGATTGGAGATACAATTGGCGAGATTGGATGCTCTTGTGTGCGCTGTTAAGGTAAATTGGTCAATCAAGCTTTTGTTTATGAGTTATAACAGACCTCTTACGTCATAATAATGGGCACATTAGGGTTCCGATTCCATTGGTATTCATATTATATATGACTTTTCCGAATAGTATGTAAGAACTGTCAATATTGTAGGGATTTTTAAAGCTACATTATCACTAAGTAACATAGGCTACGTTTTATCCTGGGAAAATATAATGCGGGACTTTTATCCCGGAAAACTTCGGAACTTCACGCGGGCAGAGCCTTGAGCAAAAGATAGTGAATTATAAAATAGTACAATTATTGTCGTTGCGAATTAACACTCCTGTCGGCATATTATCCTAATTTTTAAAATAATTACACAGCATTAATCAGTTATTAGCCAATAGGCAAATACCTAGCTTTTCATTATTATCTACGAATTATTGATATAGGTACATCAATTTAACCAAAGATGCGGCAGATACGACGAGTTATTTGATTAGCATCTCTATTAGTGTCGATAATGCGTCATTTTATCGTCTGTTTCGTGATCTATCGTTTTAGTTGTTAGCAAAGACACGCCAGTGAAGGCTTTCGTAACAAACATCATTTATTTATTATCGACGTGCTACATGTTTTCAAATCTACGAGTATGACGTATGGGAACATGGGCATATTAAATAACAAGTTTATGAATACAAGTTACAATATTTAAATCATATTCACCTAAGAAAATAGATTAAAAAATTATTACTTAATACATTAAGACGAGTTGATTAAATATGACACGGAAATAAAAAGTTCTTTACGTAATGTTGTCAAGGTTCGATTTGCTTAACCAAATCTATCTAAATATAACTTGTTACTGATAAATGGATGCGTGAGCTCGATATTATTTCTAATGAGTAGTTATTACGTAATCCATTTTATTTGCCGACTCTACATGTTTTTCATAACATGACTTATCGATAAAAAGGTGTTATTTATATAAATCAAGTGCATAATTAGCCGCAATAAATGCCAGTGCGTTAAATGAACTTAAAAATGTTAATAGTTGCGTCACGTCTCAATGATCGCAAACAGGGTTTTTTACTAACAAAACGTGGCGTATTGAGGTGACATTGGCACTTGTCACACTTCTAAGTTTCTTTTGGTTTACGAACAGTATGGTAGGCATCGCGATAATCAATTTTAGGGTTCCAGAAATCAAAAGGAAAAAGGAACCCTTATACGATTACTTCGTTGTCTGTCTGTCAAGACCCTTTTTCTCAGGAACGCGTAGATATATCAAGTTTAAAGGACATGTCCAAAAACGGGCCTGAAATTCTAAACAAGACAATTTATATATATTTGGATAGAACTCCTGAAAACTAACCTTTTACAATAAATTGTTTAATTTTAAAGACCTCCGAATTTGAGATTTATGTAATTTTGTTTGGCTTGAAAACGACACTTAATATGAACGTTTTTAAAAAGTTGGTTATAATTGGAGGGGTCTAAAAATATTTTTTTAATGGATCTAAGTTCCATATTTTGCCCTTTTAATATCCCTAAAGTTTGAGCCTTGTTAGATTATGAGGCCCAGCACTCATACAAAAAGCGGACATCTCATTTATATCAAATACTCGAGTCTACAGTCTCTTTCAGCTGTGAAAAAATCAACCTCAACGCGATCAAAAGATATGACCGTTTTTGACGCCATTTTCGCGTATTTTGCTATTTCGCATGGGAATCAAAACTATAGGGTACTTCCCGTTGACCTAAAATCATGAAATTGGGCAAGAAGCAAGGTCTTACAGCACATGTAAAGGAAAAATGAAGACTGCAATATGTACTTCGATAACAAAAAAAAGCTAATTTACAAACTTTTAAAGTTTTATTAATTTATTAAATTATTTTAGCGAACTATTGAAATTACACACATAGATACCTTACATACAAGTTTGTTGGGAACCCTCGGTACGCGAGTCCAACTCGCACTTCTCCGGTTTTTAATAGTATCTCCGTTAAAATATATGTTAAACTTTAAGGAACAAATCCCAAATTCCCCGATTTGATTAGCAACTGACAAAGGTGAGATGAAAAAAGTCATGCCACATTGTTCTTCAAGTGAACTTATTTTTTTCCGGCATTCGTGGTTCAAGCATTTTTGTCAAGTGTTATAACTTATAGTTGATGATAGTGTCTTGCTTAGTGAGTGTAAATCTTATCTTACTAATCTAATTCTTATTTATCATAAATGCGGAATTTTGTGGAGATTTTTTTTGTTTTGATTGGAGATTTAATTGTTACAAATAAACAATTAAGACTAGATGAAATTTGACACACAGGTAGATCATGTTCTGGATTAGCATATAGGCCACTATTTATTTTGGAAAAGTTCACGAAGAAAGCGTAAGAAAAGCTTTTTACGCGAGCGGAGTCGCGGGCATAGTAGCATCTTCTAAAGGGAGAGTGCGTTCAGTAGTCACCGTAGTCACAGTAGTAGTGTGGTGACAACTGAGACAACATACGGTGACAAATATAAGATGTATACTTAGATTAATAATGACTAGATTACCTTAGCCGCAGCGAACGTGTGATAAAAAGTCTACCAAAACTGATAGACTTGCTTGTCACGTCACGCACGTCAGTATCAATTCAATTACTAAGCCGTTAAAAGCTCACGAAATCAATAAAAATATGCTGGTTTCTGTTATAAAATTGTGTCGCAATTAAGTAGGAAAGTATCATAGTAACATCACAATCAATCACTGTCCACCGATTAGTTTTGTTCTTTGATCACTATTTAATACGATATTATTATTTCATAGATTCGAGGCGGCTTGGACTGCCCGGTGTTGCCGGTTTATAACTGGGGTAATTTGCTGTAATTATGGGAGATTGTTCAATTTGGTATTCATGCGAATTTTCATTGCGCAGCGCAGCAAACATCGAAATAATTTAATTTACGTATAATTATTGTAAAATGTTATTCTCCACCACCACCACCATACCAGCCCTGTTTTATATATTGCCCACTGGTGAGCACGGGCCTCCTCTACAACTGAGGGGGTTAAGGTCTTAGTCCACCACGCTAGCCTAGTGCGGGTTGGCAGACTTCACATACCTTCGAAATTCAGAGAACTTCTCAGGTATGCAGGTTTCCTCACGATGTTTTCCTTCACCGTTAAAGCGAGCGATAATTCACAAAGAATACACACATAACTTTATTAGAAAAGTCAGAGGTGTGTGCCATTGGGTTTGAACCTGCGGACATTCGTCTTTTCAGTCCGTTCCACGCCCAACTAGGCTACCGCCGCTTTAGAGAAAATAATTATTCATCTACTTTACGTCTAACGTTGCCCCAAATAATGCAGAATAGTACTATACGTAAATATAATGCTTTTGTTTAAATAGTCTAGATTGTTTTACACGATTTTTAGCCACGGTCTAGTTTTTACTTAAGTACAATTTTTTACGTAGTTGATTTTTCAGAAATTTAAGACTACCTTTATATGTTAAAAATAAAGATGATGTGAGCGCCTTTATAAAATCATTGTTTTATTTGCCGCATTATTCCAACAAAAGTGCAAAGAACCTTCGGTAAATTATCTAGAGCAGGTATCCCTATACGCGCACACATTGACATTTTGCCGGCCAGTAATTACACGACGCTCACTCCCACATCGTGCGTCTCGGCGCGATTTGTGACACACTGTGTTGCATGTTGTTTGTTCGCATTGCTCCGTCTATATTAGTCTAAGGATGTATATATATATATATTTATTGCTCCTGAATGACGAGACCAGCATTCCACTCTCCTGAGGGTAAACGATACGACCGCCCATAAACAGTAGCAATACTCTATAGAACTTTTAAGTACAAAGTACTGCATGGCGCTCCACTACGCTCGTCACCCTGAGACATTAGATGTTAAGTCTCACAATGCCCAGTAAACGCTGGCCACAATGTCCTTCAAACCGGAAAACAACCGTGCATGCACACAGCTGCTTGATGTTAGAAAAAGTGTTGCAGTGGTACCTACCCAGACGGCCCCTCGCATACGAACGAAAGACATACCACCAGTAGATTATCCTTATAGATATCAAGATGTTGCAATAAGTAACAGAAAACAATCAGCGACGGGTCATAGCAACACATCTCTGTGTGGTCGTTATAAAGTTGATAAACGGCAGTAGTACTTACTGTCCTAATTGCTCATGGGATCTTTGAAAATATAATGATTTCTTATGTTTACGCGAATGTTAGACTGTAGGTAGTGGTGTGTGTGTCTAGTATATAAGTAGATGTAAGATGTATTGTAAGTCAGTTCTAAACAGTCTAATAAAGAACCTTATACCAACAACACGTCTCCAATCAATCCTTCATTACAAGACATTTAAATTAAACTATTTTACGGATTTTATCACGGACGCGACGTTTCGAGGGCTTTGCAGCCTTCATGGTCACCGGGTGGACTGAGGTGTTCTCTGTGCTAATTGATGGACTAATGTAATTTTCATATGTTCGAAATCGTTATTGTGGAGGAAATGATTACTTCATTGATTGTTCAAATAAGATTTTTGTGTACTCAGTGTTTAGACAGCTTAAATTGATTACGCTTAGCCAAATGACAATTATACATAGTAAGATTGCGTGCAGCCAGTAGGAACAAATAAATAGAACTACGACTACTAAGAGTGTACAGGAAATGTGTTTTCCGTTTATCTTCTTATCTTCATTCACAGACTAGGATTTTTTGTGTTAAAATACCCAGCTAGACAAACTAAAAGATAAAAATAACTCCGAAATGTTATCTTAATGATTATATTCCTGTAAATAAAATCTAACTAAAAGTTAGTATGTCGCTTTTGCTTAGATGAATCCCATAATTTACGCACCTGCCTTCTTGTATCTCTGCACCACTTTAGGTTGACTGGTAGAGAATGCCTATGGCATTAAGTCCGCCTTTACTCCATGTATTAAGTGTAAATAAATAAATAAATCCGCCTAATATTATAAACGCGAAAGTTTGTAAGTATGGATGTTTATTACTCTTTCACGCAAAAACTACTAAACGGATTTCGATGAAATTTGGCACACGGGTAGATCATGTCCTGGATTAACACATAGGCTACTTTTTATATCGGGAAAATATAAAGTGGGACTTTTATCCCGGAAAAACTTTTAACGCGGGCGGAGTCGCGGGCATAAGCTAGTAATAAATAATAACATACAAAGTCAAAGTTTGTAAGTTGGATGTGGGATGTGATTTGTGTAACTATTATTGGGATTCTGAAAATACTTTCATTTATAGAACTTATTATAATACTCTTGTGACACGAACTCGTCGGTGTTGAGGCAATTTTTTTTAAAAACACATAGTTATTTGCTCTTATAAATTTCCTGTCATGTCATAATATATTACAGAATCTTCTTTTGATCCATAAAAATACTAGAGTGGCCAAATACAAAAACAACTCATTGAAATCGTTTCAGTACTATACCTAATCTGCCCGTGGCAACATACTATCTCACATATTATAATACTATAATCAAACATGTACCTACGTAGCCAATAACAATCAATCCTGTCTGCTGTAGGTACAGAAGTAAAAATCACTAAAAAATAGAACAAATAACATACTAACGATTAACATTTATCATTTGGTATTATTGATGCTTTATTCCTTTAAGCCAGATAATGTTACTATGGGAATAATAAATGAGGACTTATTTACTCATTAACTTATCTTTAAGAACAATTATTTGAGTTAGTCTAGGTAAATAAAGTGGAACCAGGTTGTGGATGTTTATCCTCAATAAGTTCTTCGTATTAATGCAACTTAACAGAGATTTTTTTTAAATAATGTCTATGATTGACGTAAAAATAGTTACATGATACCATATGATACTTACTAGGTTTAGTCCCACGAAGCCTTGTTTTATACAGCAAACCTAATAACCATTTCAAAAGATTTTAGTTTATCTGTAAGCATTGTACATCGTGGCCTTGAATGTTTCGTTTATTTACGGTTTTTGTAGAGAACATGTTTTAATGTAAATTGTGTCTCGGTAGATAAATATTTATTTAGCTTGACTACAATAATCACAACCACGTTTTGCGATGACAAAGTATTTCTTAAATATTGGTACAGAATGGAAATACATTTCGTGTGCCTCTGGAGGCATGTCCTATCAAGCCTCCCCAATCCACTATTCTTTAAAGGTCGACAACGCACCCTCTATTTTCTGTTAGGCATTGTAATATCACCTTGTCCCCGTTTGATTCACAAAGCAGGCAATGAAAAGCAACTTTTTCGATCTAAAAACCTACCAAACTGAATAAGTGCGACTTTTCAATTTCAAAAACATACGTAAATACAGGATTGGAATGTATGTCAATTTCCAATGCTCCTATCACATAGGATAAAAATAAACTGGACGAATCGTGGACAAATGTGTTGTATGCCCTCATAAGCTCTCGCTTATCTTTGGTAGTACTCGACTGTGTAAATTATATAAAGCATCCATAATAACAGGATTTCGATATAAGACTTAACATACATATCCAAAATCTATGATAACAACATGGCCAACTTATCATATAAATCAATGCCAACTTACCTTATTTTCTTAATAAATATTATAATTACCTCGCATAATATTACATGACGTTATCTTTTAATCACGCTTCTTTCACCTATGGTAGAACATCGGGCTACCCCAGAAAAGGAAAAAGTGTGAATTACATAGATACATACTAATGTATGTATGCATGCCATAGTTAACGCTGCATAGCACCAGAAAACTGACGAGACGTGATTATTTATGAGGTCCTATTCTTACTGTCAGTGACACCAGCCTATAAAATGACTTTCCCCTTAGATTTTTTAAATATTCAGCAATGTGTTCATAATTCCTTTGGCAGGAAGATGTACGATGGTTTCTCACTGCCAGGTACGTCACCTAATTTGACCGTTGGCCGGTTTAGACTATATAAATTCGCATTTCCGCATTTCATATTCTCACTTGAAGTGATACTAATGATATCCATTGCGTAAGGTTTGTTGTTGTTCTTACACGTATGAAAGACGTTTTATCACCAATCCCTGGCTCTTAAAATTGTATCCGTGGAACCGTCATATTAAAGCGCAATATAAATAATGAAATCTTATCATAGCATATTGAGTTCATCTCTCTAGAACTTTGTTTGACAATCTGCTTATAAAACAGATAAAATATGAACTGATAAGAAGTTTTTTGTATGCGGAAGTTTTTTTTCTTTACAAATTCCAATTATTTACATGTACGCAAATATTAGATACTTATATTATTATGTACCCAATATAAGAACTTTGTCATTCATGTCGGGTGTATAATGAAAACGGGTATGAAATTACAACTCACGATAAAAGGAAAATAAGATAAGTTATTAGAATATATCAAATTTTCTATAAAGATATTATATTCAGACGCCGTGTAAACGCAGTCGTTAACTTGTTCCCATAAAAACGCTTCACTATTATGAAACTGATTATAATTGCTGAAGTTATTGAAGCATTGGTTAGTTTGTGTCGGCAACCGGTTGATAGGCTTAGTATTGGGATAGATTTAATTCATTTATATTTTATTTTAGATTAATACAAACATTGTAATCACTGTAAACCTGTCATCCATGTCCAGTGAAAGTGTTACGAATTGTTGCAAGTATTTTCTATAATCGGTTTTAATTTTAAGAATGAAGAATTTTAACTGGTGGTACGTCTCTCATATGTAAGAGTCCGTCTGGGTGGGTATCACCGCAATGTCTATTTCTACCGCCGAGCAGCAGTGTGCATGCACTGTTGTGTTTCGGTTTGAAGGACATTGTAGCCAGTGTAACTACTGGACATAATGAGACTTAACATCTTATGTCTTAGGATGACGAGCGCAGTGAAATGCCACACAGTACTTTGTAACTCAAGGTGCCTTATGGTGTTACTACTGTTTATGGGCGGTCGTATCGCTTACCATCAGGCGAACGGCATGCTCGCATCGTCATTCAATGACATACAAAAAAAAATCAAGCTAGGACTGCACATTGCAAAACAGTCAAAGAGATGATAATAATTATAAAGGTCGTTGTACTTTTGTATGGTCTAACATGATTGTGAAAGGTTATGAATATGTTTTTATTTTTGTTATAAGTTAACGCATAATTTGCTGAATGATTTTGCACAAATTTTGTACTCAGCTGTTGTGCCACTTCTTAATTTAACGTGTAGACTATTTTGTATTCTGGAAAAGCGTCCGGTAGGAATTTATTCAGGGAAAGCCCTTTACGCGGTCGGAGCTACGAGCGAAAACCTACTTATAATGTACCTAATTACAGATCATATATTTTTATTACATCAAAGTCCTTTGTTACATTAGCGTTTATCGCCGCATCAAGATAATTAAAACTAGATCTAGATCAAACGTTTATTGCGGATTTGTTTCCTTATTGTTCAGATTGATTTTATACTACATTTTAACGTTTTTATTGTACCTACTTTTACACTTTGACATGTAATAAATATTAAGATGATATGTCATGTAATTATGTCAATTATTTTTATAGATTTTCGACATTTATAATTTAGCTTAATGTAATTTCTGTCATAATATGGCTAAATATTTAATATTAGCTCAAGAAACAGAAGTTCTATATAGTTTATTTCTGTTATAAAAAGATATAATAATTCAATTATATTTTTCGTCACGGAGGGCGTTCGTGACAGTGCTGCTGAATGAGCGTGGCGGCTATAAAACGATCGTGGCTTAATTCCTGCATCGAAATATTACATGACACTTTTTAAGCCCACCAGTACCTAGCTGCTCTATACTTATTTTATAATCATTATAGTAATTTAGAATCAAAATTGGTTTGGCATGTACTTATCCCCTAGAACCAAACCTGCAGCAGCACTTGTTACCTGTCGAATTGAATATATTAAGTACTAATAATTTTACTCTCCTTAGCATAAAGAATTGGAATGATCACAAAACACGTCACAAAATCCATAATATCGACAATTCATCTATTCTTTCCATATGGGGATGGTTGTTGTTGCCAATTTTTTCTATAAATGTAAAAGTCAAACAAAACAATTTATATTGTGACAACACATTATTTACATCCTTTTGTCTCCGTTGTTTGAGATTATTTTTGTTTTTTGATGTAATTTAAACAAAACATCTGAGTGTGGCGAATGCATTCACAGGACAATGACCCAATTACAAAATATCACATTCCGTTGCATTTATTTTAGTATTGTACGTGTTACAAAACGTATCGTTTGTGCACAAGTGCATTGGGAAACATCGAGGTTCGTTGATTAGCGTGCACGATATTCTGCCGGTAATCGCCCTGTCTTTAACTATTAGGTATAGTCTACAGAGTTATTGTTCGCGTTTGCGCTAGTTGCGTTAATTAGTCGTTTGCAACTGGTATGAACATGCAAGTATGTGAGACGTGTCGAGATTGTGTTACGACAAACCTTTTTGTTCTTCATAGTTGGTTGCGAGAAATACTATTTTTGTTCTTTTTATCATTCCATACACGTAATGTTTTTACGTATTCGGAATCAGTATTAGAAACACATAGTTACACCACTTATTGCAAAAAATATATTATCAGCACCCGTTATAATTTTGAATGTATAGTTTTATTTTTAATTGCCAAAAATGAAATTTGGTACCTACCTTATTTAATGCCTTTTTCGGTGATTTATTTATGACGACCAATTGCATATTATGTATAAGGTCGGCTCTATATACTATATTATTCTCTGTCTATAGGATGACAGTTTTACAGAAGGCTAAGGGCCGATTTCACCGCATGCTGATAAAGTCCCTGATAGCCTATTCGGAACTTATCCACCATATAAACTACAACTTTCGGTTTCACAGGCCTCGAATAGAAATATCTGGCAGACAAAATCACTAGTAATCTGTCAGATTTATTTGTTAGATACCGTTATATGCCAGAAAGTTATCTGGAACTTTATCAGGATGTGGTGAAACTGGCCCTAAAGCTTGCAACTCGGGCTGAGTTATGCGGAAGAGCGAAATCCGAAGTGGGCTGATTCCGCCCGGGGATTTAAAGTCAAGGTGATTGCATAACTCCAATCTGTTAAATGTCTTTGCATAAATCGATTAATGTGGATAATTAAATAAAATCCCGATAAATATTAGGCGAGTAAATCGGGCACAGTGAACCCTGAATATATAATTAATAAAATCTTGTCAGTCCTAATGTTTTAGCAAACAGCCACTAAATACTGGCTTAATTTATCTTCCTAACTAAGAACGAAAAGGTTTTTTTTTTATTAAAACGTCGACATTTTTAAAGTCAACTTAGCTTGTGAAAAAAGTGACATCGACAGTCGGCAGCGTCAACACTATAGAGTCAACACCTGTATGTAGTATTATTTACATTGACAACATACTTATTCGACATCACAGAAAATTAACATGCACATCATCGATAGACATTCCTAAGCATATTATAGTCATGTCGATAATTATATTATAACGCGGACATAAAAATCACTGTACTCCAGCATTGGTTAGTAATGAACTATAAAACCTTCATAAAACGTTTATCAGTGACATTGTTATCGGTCGTATTGGACACTATCGGGGTCTACATCTGAGTCAATAATTATTGTTGCGTGACGTGTGGCCCGTCTTCTTGACACATGTATACTCCATTATTAATGAGTCCTTGTAAGTTGGGAACTGGATAATAATTTTGTTATATTTTAAAACAATGATATTGTTTAAAATGTTTACCATCTATCAACACTCTGTTCTCGTGATCTCTGATCGATAAGTTATATTGGAAACTATTCCTGTATCGAAACAAGGGCAGTAATAGTTATGTAAACATGCGTTGTTATGTCGATTAAGGATTAAATAACGACATTAATGATTCAAGGTTAACAAAATAAATAATAGACGTAACATGGACAAGGTTGTTTAAAAATAATCGGGTTTTTAAGTGTGATCTAGTATGGTATTGGAAACTCGTTTGAATGGTCGTATAAATATGTTTAAAAATATTATGCCAGTTTTTATGTTTAACTAGTAATAAAAAAGGCCATATTTCGTTTTATTCTTCATTTTATCTCTAATTATTGTGACTTGAAAGTCGTTTTTGTGAGTTGCATTTTCTCTCCGTAGATCTGGGAAAATCATTATAATATTCGTGAGTAGCGGTGGTAGGTGGTAACGGTAATTATGGAAAGAAATTTAAAAACGATTTTTATATTTCTTTAAATAAATACCGCAAAATAATTGCATAAATCCCTATGTACTTAAAAATGCTTTAATGTAAATAATTATAGAAGCGGATGTGAATTACCAAATATAAAAAAAGACGAAAACCCACACTTTAAATAATGCAAAAAAGTTACAAAACCTTCCACGCAAGTGCCCAGAAGCTAAGTTTCAAGGGCACTGTTCCACTGCTGGGCATTGACCTTCTATAATTTCGAGACAGTCTGAACTTTGGGCAGCACGCTAGCCACCACTATACCTACGAGCAGGGGCGTAGCTACCGCTGTATCAGCCGTATCAATGATAGGGGGCCCCCGGGCACTAGGGCCCTTAAACTTAAGCGGTCACCCAAAAGTTCGGAGACCTTTTTTTGCTCCCGAATAATAGGTCTTAGGTCTCGGGATTGCGGAGCAAGACAAACTGAATGGCCTATACTTAAGGAAACTATAAATCTAGCGCTGGAAGGGCCCGCAGCAAAATTTTGATATAGGGCCCCTCTATGTCAAGCTACTCCACTGCCTACGAGATGGTAGACTCCACATATATATCAATGATAATCTTACAGACAATTACCAGAATTAGTTCTTTCACTGTAAAAACGGATAATTATAGTTAACAATGCACAGTCTCAACGAATAGATGGTTCGAACCCGTGACCTTCATCACAGCAGTCCGGATCACTCACCAATGGCATATTAACGCTTAATAATACAATTTAATAGGAAGAACTATGTCTTAGTTCACTTTTCTTTGTAGAAGTAAAACAATTCAAATTGTATAAACTATCACCGACATTAGGCGAACCTTAAGCATAAAGCACCAGCTTTTGTTCGCGGCTCCGCCCGCATGAAAGAGAATAAGATTTTCCGGGATAAAATTCCCGCTATATATTTTTCCGAGATAAAAAGTAGCCTAAAATCTTTCCAGGGTCTCAAGTAATCTCCATACCGAATTTCATCGAAATCCGTTCGGTAATTTTTTAGTTTATCACATTCAGAGGCGGCGAGCGATTTTGTTTTGTACTATGTAAGGAAGGATAGGTAAGGAAGATTAATTTTTTGGATGAGAGTATAGCCAAAATGACCACTTTTAGGTACAACCGGCTTTTTAAATGCCCTAGAAGATCCTGTAGGTGTCTTTTCCGGCTTCGAATGCGCCAAAATGTTTAATTGAACATCAACATATCCAAGTCAGACGTTCAAAAAAATATGCTTTCCGTAAAGTTCAGCAATTAAATGCAATGATCATAAGACGCACTACCGATACCGATAACTTTGTTATCGCATTGAATGATTAAAGTAATTCATCACGTGAAAAGATGTTATGTGTAGGGGGCGTGAGTAGGCCGCGACAACGACAAGACGTAGGGAGCGGTATAGTTCGCAGGTCACGGAAGGCCAACCTCGATAGCGTTTAGGTACTCTATTGTATACATCGACAAACGCATTTGCATTGTTATTAATTAATGAGAACGTATCAACATGCCCTTAAGGGCTATTAAATCTTAAACTCAAGATAGTACAGTTTAAATACAACCTTAAAAGCTTTAACGTTGTATTTGCTTTACTCTAATTTCGAAATACTGAAGCTTGAAGTTATCTATAGAGCATACAAATTTTGTTACAGTCTATATATTAGATGACTGTTTTTTATTTATCGAAACACTTTAATCACTAATCACCTTAATTAGATTTTTGTCTCTGTGACTTTGAATTGATTTTTTGACGTAAGGAGAAAGTATAGAGGCAGTTATTAGATAAAACGCTGAGTTATATAAATGTTTATTGTGAAGAGGAAAATATTTAAATAAAATTTAACAAGACCTTTAATAATTCTGAGATACCATGTTACAATAATAAATTATTCTTAGACACTTTTTTATATCAATTTTTTCTTCGTGATAAATTTTTTTTATTTTATAATTCGACAAACGAGCAATTGAGTCACCCACTATTAAAAGATCTCCATCAATCTTTAACAGCCACAACTCCAAAAGAATCGTAGATGTACCGACCTTAAAGAAAAAGGAAAGGAATATATTAAACTGTAGTAATACTACAGCTGGACCAACCTATTTATTCTGTGGACAAATATGACTACAGCTCAGCTCTAACCTTTAAATAAGAGGAATCAAAATAAAAATAAATACATTTCCGAACAGTTTACAATTTGTTTGCGAATATTACACTAATTTATTTTCTTTATGCATTTCAGGGGACTTCGGGCGCTACCAATGTTTCCAGTTCATACTTCACATCCTGGCCGCGATGACAGCCGGTATGCACATGCTGTCTCTGGTGACGGTTGCTGCAGTGCCCGATCATAGGTGAGGAGAAAACAAACCAATTTGCCGCAATGAACGTCGCAAAACGTGACCGTCTGATGCTTAAAGATCTTTGATAAATATATATGTTGACCATCCGCTACAGCAAACCATATTCTGAACCGTATTTTATAAATTTTACTTCGAATTTGGCAAAATTTCTTGATGAGAGTTGTCCTTATGCGTAATGAATACTGCCCCTCTAGCACGGTCGAGTTCAAAATGAAATATCGATTTATAAAATTACTCAGTGTTAAACCAATAAATGAAGTACCGACCTATATTATGAGAGGCAGGGTGCCTCGTTTCAGAATGTCCGTCTGTAATGTAAATATTCTCGCTTTGTTTATTTCTGAGATTGGAAACTTATCATCTTGATACTAGCTATACCTAAGGAAATAATTTATAAAAAACAGGCCGTAAAAAGGCAATCATAGGCATATATTTTTTTCTTATGTTTAGTTATAATCAAGCTGAACAAAGGCTAAAACAATGTTACGTCGATTATTGGTCTAAGTAGCAAATCACATTTTTACAATAACTATTCGTAATAAGACATCCAATATGCATCCAATGCATTAGTAGTTACTTCATTCGTTGGATCATATTTAATTAATTATAAATTGATACATATTTTTGAACTCAACTGTACTTATATAGTTATTAATCAATTATAATATCAAAGATTTTTATTATTTACCTACTATTTTCGCGCGTAGGTGCAACACACTGGTTTCTTGCATGTGCATGGTTGGTTGGGAAGTAAAAGCAAATATTGAAAAATATGATATTATACTCTCTAATTAACGCGATTTTAATATAATCTATACTTACGTATGAGAAAATTCATTTTTGTGTGAAATATAAAAGCATAAACCAGATCTAGTTTCAGATACAGATATGTTTCTATTGCAAGAATGTGTGAAAGGAATGGGTTTGCCTTTATAACATATACTGCTTTCGGTTATAGAGAGTGTACAGTTTGCTTGTTTCGGGTACCAGGGTGACACAAACATGGAGTCAGCTTTTTTGTTCTATATGTACAAGAAGGGAGTGATATTATAATCGGTGCTACTCTGTTTGGTATATTGAACGTAAGTACAATCTTTTGTAACGTATCACATATTGTATTATGAGCTGCAAACCTCGGTGGAGGGTTGTGCAATTGTTGCTTCTTGTAATAACTTTGTCATGTCTTTTTCGTTATTGTGTCGTCGCGTCGGTGGTAGTCTTATCAAAATAATCATGAGGCTTGGGTTCGGTACGAGACTACCTACCAGTGTCTACAAATTGTTTCAATATTAATTATAAAAATCGAAAAATTCATATTAATCATATTAAAACATTTCACGCCCACAAATGATTTCCGCATGATAAATTTATTCTAATACTATTAACATACTTGTAATATTACATTCCATAATATAACGTAACATCCACGTAGTAAACCATTAACCTAACAGGGACATGGAAACCATGTGTCGAAATAAAATAAAGTTCATATTTATACTCAACCATAAGTTGAAAATAAATAATCTTCATGAATCGTTCAGAGTAACTTCGGCTTGTCCTACCCTTAAGACACAATGAAGTATTATAGCAGTTCATTGTTAATATTTTGAGGGTATATAATTGGCTATATTCAGAGAATGATTACAAAATGTAATAAATATCTGCTTGTAAATAGCACACATCATCATCACACACACAATAGACATAAAATGTATGTGTTACGAACATTATAAGAAACATCTCTTGATTTTCAGGTGTTTTCTACCCGGAATAGACAGTGCAAATCATACGGAACCATGGAATTCATCACTGGTCTTAGGGGCTATACCGCTCAATGAACATGGCAAGCTAGACAATTGTAGAATGTACGGATATAATAAGACGTTAGTGGAGTGCCAGTCGTGGGTGTATGACGCGACATATTATACGTCATCTCGTGGCATTGAGTGGGATTTCGTATGCAGTCGGCGATGGATGAGTGCTGCCCCACAAACTGCTTATATGTTTGGAGTTATCGCCGGTTCACTTATCTTTGGTCGGCTTTCGGATAAAGTTGGAAGAAAAACTGCCTTCGTTTGGTCTGGTGTTCTACAGCTCCTCTTAGGCACGGCCGTCGCTTTTACTACTAACTATTACACGTTTATAGCAGTAAGGTTCATTTATGGTATTTTTGGATCAGGCTCTTATATCGCTGGATTCGTGTTGACAATGGAAATCGTAGGGCCCAGCAAGAGAACAATATGCGGTGTCACATTTCAAATTATGTTTGCCGTTGGGATAATGTTGCTCGCCGGTTGGGGATATATTATAGACAATAGATTCTATTTACAAATTATTTATGGATTGCACGCAGCTATATTACTTCCTCACTGGTTAATAATGGACGAGTCCCCGAGGTGGCTTTGGTCGCAGGGACGTGCTAAAGAATCCGTAGCTATTATTGAGAAAGCCCTTAAAATTAACGGAGTTACGGAGCTGGTGGATACCGCGGCCTTAGTGTCTCTATGTAAAGCAACTAATGCCAAGTATGAGGACGAACAATCGGCTGGAACGAGTGACCTCTTCAAAACACCAAAGATGTTAAGGAAAACGCTAATTATTTGCGCATGTTGGTTTACCAATTCAGTGGTATATTATGGACTTGCTTTAAACACAGGAAAATTGAATGGAAATCCTTACTTTATAATGTTCTTAATGGGTATAGTGGAGTTACCCGCTTATGTTATCATTACGTACTTCTTGGATCGCGTTGGTCACAGAGCCCTCATAAGTGCAATGATGTTATTGGGTGGAATAGCCTGCTTAGTCATAGTCATACTACCGCATGGATCTTCATCGACTACCGGCATCGTGATGGTTGGAAAGTTGTTTATATCTGGCTCATATTCCATAATCTACAAATACTCTGCAGAACTCTTCCCGACTGTGGTCCGCAGTTCGGGTGTTGGCCTAGGAAGTATGTGCGCCAGCGTATCTGGAGCTTTCACACCTCTAATAAATTTATTAGATACTCTCAATCCTAAAATCCCAACTATTATTTTTGGATTTTTAGCTTTACTATCTGGATTTTCGACATTGTTCTTGCCTGAGACGGTCGGTCGTAGTTTGCCTCAGTCAATGGATGACGGTGAAAAGTTTGGTGTTGGTGATACATGCTTCACTAATTGTAGTGGTCGACCAATAACTGATAGTGTTCCAGATATTCCGGAAGCCATGGTGCCCCTAGACTCAACAGGAAAGAAAGAGAAGGAATAGTTGAAATATTTGATACAATGTAATTTGTACTGAACGCGACACTGACATGAGCAAGTTTTTTCTATAGAGTCTAAATTGTAGATTGTTTATTTTAACTGAATTAGCGTCCGCGCATATCAGACGGAATACTATTCTTGCTCATTTTTATATTGATGTTATATACTGTGAAATCCAATCTGAGTTGTGATTGGAGTAAAATGTTGATAACTACTGACGGCCTCTAGTTTAAATTATAAGCTACTAAGAAACTATTTGAATAGAGTTCATATGATTCTAAATCAACTTAATGCTGAAGTAGTTTTCTTCCTGGGAGTTTAAACGTATTACTTTGAAAAAGCCTATTATGAAACATTGAACGGTCAAATTTTAACTTAACTAGGGATACTTTTTACGTTGTTATTTTTGTAAACCTTTATCCGTATCCGTAATGAGTCAGTCAAAGTGGCCTTTTTTGATCCCAGGTACACGTTTACACTAAGTCAGTAGAAGAAGTCAGTTAGTCCAAATTAAGTTTTAAAGCTTGAATCGATTTTAAAGTTAGTTGTTATTCATATTATATTTATCCAGTTCGGTCGTACGAAAATAGTTAATATGGGAATGTTAAATAGTTTCATATTACACCTTTTCTGGTCAAATACAATGTCATATTATACGTAAATAAGGTAGTGATGTACTTAGTTGTAATCCGTATTTATATGCTTAAGATTATCTAGTCAGAATAAATATTGCTTAAGCAAATCGTTCTTGCAGAACTATTGTTGCTTAAGACTGGATGATTTTTTATATATCAATTACTAAACAATAGACAATTGCTTTTACCCTTACATAAAGAAGTTCACTAAATTTTAAAAACTGAAACTAGAAGTGACCGTCTAAATTATTAAAGCTTTACTTACATTTGAAAATTAGAATTATTGTTATATTCATTAATAGAAATTTATTTAAAAGATTGAAATATAAGCAATGAGGCCATTAAATTATAATACGAATTGGTACACATCGTACTCATAAGACTGTTTTAAACTTGAACGCATTGAGTTGATATTTCTTGTGTACAGAACAATGAGCTGTAGTTAGTGGACATTGTTGGACATGTTTACCCCATGTTATCAAATGCATTGATATTATGATACTACATATTGTACGTGGGCTGTTTAACATACTACATTTTGAGGCCAGATAAGCTGTGGATCAACCAACAACGGCATATGTATAAATGCATACGTATTAATAAATAAATTTAATAGTGGTTGGAATGACGCGATACACGTGGCAGTCACATGTTCAGTGAGCTCCGTGCACTAATCGCAGCATAAACCAGATTAAGAGTAGGTATTCAATTATTGCATTATACAGTAACTGATGAATGTACCTATTATTTCAGCCGCTCACATACTAGTAAATAATATACTTTGTGCCTTAGTCTAATGTATGAATATCCTTAGTCTACAATCCAGCCCATTGTTCAGTGCCATACATACACTATAAATGTGATTTTTATGTTATTTCGTTGCAATATTACGAGAAGTAGTTAATGTGTGGTTAAATAACGAATAATGTTGTTAATTAGTTTTTTTCCTATTCAGATCAGTAACGCCAGCTACCATATAGAGATGCTACTTTCATGAAAATGTATCAAAATAATATGAACGTACGAGTAAGTGTTATATACAAAGTAGAGGCTAGATTTGAATTAAATTAAAAGTTGTTCACATTTTAAAATTTTATTACTTACATATATTTATGCAACTAGATGTATGGAAACAATATTGTTATTAGTAAAAGATTTTAAATTGTTGTATATAAAGATTACTAAAAGCATTTAAAAATAAGTAAGTGTGTTTAGAATGTGGAAAAAAACACGACACGACTTTGTTTCGTTTTATTGGGATTGGTTGAGGTTTTCAGAGACGCAACACGTGATTGACGTATAGGTCTCTCGATCAATCACAAACTTCAAAATTAAACGTCATCGTCTAACGAGTTGCCTTTTTTGCCACACTCTAAGCCCACAGGGCAATTTAATTATGAGAGTAATTTTGATTTTTGGCACTACAATTTTACCAGCGCGTGTTTATTTAATCTGCTAAGCTTTTTATAGGTTGATTATGAGTTCGCTATTGAGGAATATTGTTTTTATAATATTATAATTATAACTTTAGATACTTATTAGATATTATAATAGATTAATGAACACATCGTGACGGCAGAACGCAGGTCGTTTCTACGATTTGCCGTACAACGTGCGTAGGTATGTTTTATTTATTAGTGTACCTAAGTACATTTTATTCTTTCTATACCTAGCGATTTAAAATATAACTAAGTCATTAAGTTATTAATTTAGTTATCTTGCCAAATCAACGAGCACTCAGCACTCGCATTTATTGACTTTTATGGCAAAATTAATTAAAACTGTTTACTCAAATCTATAAACTTATTTTAAAATTATTGTTGACTGTATACTAGACTATAATTAGAACTGTAGTATAAATATGTCCAAGTGAAATGGTGCATGCCTAACTTGGTAATTTGTTATTTTATCGCTATAACCAATTTTTATCAATTGATATTATTTATGCACTAATAATGTTTTCTTCCAGCAATTGAATATTATAGTAGTAGTATAGTATATTAGAGTAGTATATACTTTAAATAAAGAAACTTTTAACTGTGGCTGCTCGTTTCATTTTCTTTCATATTATCTCTCATAAAATATCTGCCTAGATATTATGTAAAAAGAATAATCGATAGGTACCTTCCTACTGCGAGTAGTAAATTGCTCATCCTAATGTTATCTTATCTTACTTCTTACTATTTTACTAATATGTATTATAAATGCTAATGACTGCATTTTTTTTTAGATGGTTGTTAGAACACCCGCTGAACGGATTTGTATGAAATTTGGCACTCGAATAGACAGTATCCTGGAATAACATTCACTTTTCATCCCGGTAATTTGCTCGGGTGGAAAATATTTGAATTTTTTATCTGATTTTTAAGTAGATAGTTCTGGCGTCGTACAAATGCCAGTATGGATAGCTACAGCGATTTAGGAATTTTTCGGAGCGGGAAAGCTAGTGGGAGATTATAAGTTAAATTTAGTTACAACATATAATTTATAACGTAATTCATCTAATTTGTAATATTTATTGTTTTTAAAATTATACTATCGTAAAAAGATATATTGTAATCACTTAATATTTCATTTAATAAAGAAAACAAAGTTAGCATCACAAGTCCATTGACACAGCTAACTCTTGCAATTAACTATAAGCACCTACCTACTTTTCTAGGAAACTAACACGAAGAATTGCTCAGAAAAATTTTGCTTTCAAATCACGATATTGTAAGTTTGAGACCATGATAACAATGATCAAATCGAAAAAGTACAAAGAAAGTTCCTAAGATATTTACAATATCGTTCAGGAAATTACTACAAGGACTATTTTACCCGATGTAAGACCTTTCATATTCTTCCATTGCATGAGCGTAGGCGGATAGCTGACCTAGCATATCTTTTCAATATCGTCAATTCTAGAGTCGACTGCCCTGAATTATTGAGTAAGATTGGGCTGCGAACACCTCATACTATAGTTAGAAAACCCAATCTCTTGCATGTTCCAGTCGTTAACTCAGTCTATCGGCAGAACACTTACTTAATTAGAGCGTGCAGATCGTTCAATAATGTTTCCTCTGACGTTGATGTTGATGTTTTTAACACTAACTGCACTAAATTTAAAAAAACTATGTGCAACGTATTTTTTGGCGTGCGTAATTTTTAGTTAAATACTTAGGCATCTAAAATTTTATGTTGGTTAGATCGCCGGCTATGCATTTGTTTTTATTTATACCGGATTTAATTGTGGAAACTTGTAATTGACCTTACTTTGTTTACATCTTTTATTATTTTAAATGTTAGTTGTAAGTTTTCCTAAAATAAATAAAATAAAAAAAAAAATAAAAAAAAAATACAACTATTAAGTATAAAGTTTTACAATAAATATAATGAGTAAGTAATATTCATACGAAAATTTCGTATTTAGAGATAGACAAACCACTGAGCTTTTAGCGTAGAGTTACTTATAATTCATAAATATGTTCTAGAGCAAATTCATAAAATATTCGCAATTTTGTGGTTTGTATTGCATAGGACACACCTAAGTAGTTGCTCTTACTTTTTCGCTATATTACGGAATCTCAAACATTTAAAAAAAACGTAATCCTCCTAGACAGTTTCGGCCACGGCGGCCAATCTCAACGGAGATCAGCCAGGTACGCAGGACATATTATAGTGCACAAGTGTGTGCGCAATACACAGGTGCACTCGCTATTCCTTCACTCTCATAGTCCGGTGAGACGGCAATCCGACATGACCGGAGAGAGATCAGGCGCAGGATCAACGGTTTTACGCGCTTTCAGAGGCACGGGGGTATCACACCGCCAACTTCCTGATTCCGAGCTGCGACTGAGTAATTTTTAAGATGGAAAAACCCAGTCACAATGTTTTTGGCTTGACCCGGGATTCGAACCCAGGACCTCAGCGCGCAACTCGTACTCGTAACGCGTACGCAATACAACTACGCCACCGAGGCAGTCAACATTATACAGGGTCATTTTGACATTGCGTTAATAAATGAAATCACATACTTATCTCGTCAAAAATAACGCTTTCCATTAAGTTATTTTAACCATAGACGTAAAATAAAAAAGTGTAAGTTTCGAACAAAATAAATATCAATAAAAAGTAACTTTAAGTTTACACGCCCTAATGCCACTACTACTGCTCTAAGATAATTCGTCGCAGCGGCAACATTATACTTCGACGCTTGAAAGGCAATAATATCTAAGCGACATTTAGCAAATTTTTCAGTAGAGCGTTTTAAAGTTTTGATTTTGACAAAAAAAATCATAACTAATTAACTATTTGCTGCATAAAAATAATTGTAACTGTTTTAGGAACCTCTTAATTTTTGACGTTTTTTGAGTTAAATTAACAGCCCTGAAGATTATAAATTAAAAAGTTAACGTCGCTTAGTTAAAAATTACCTAAATTTACAAACAGGTAAAATCATCTAAATGGATCATCTTATGAATACCGTAACAAGTAAATTTAATGAAATACAAATATTTGAAAATGCGCAGTTGGTAAAAATCATATAAGGATATCTAAACATATTAATAAAATCAAGTAAAAATATCTATAGCTAAATTATTGGGTCACACGATCGTGGAGAAACATAAATACGTGCATAATATTGTAAATCTTGTTATTCCTACAAACATTGAACTATTTAATAATCAGTCAATTTTAATAATAATCAACATTTTACTGTTAGATAAACATACTTACATCCAAAATATAGCAAAATGATATAGAATTTGTTAATAGCCAACATTTATTTCTTTGGAGGGAGTTTCTCGCCTCAAATATACGATGAGCGGAAGGTCATACAAAATTGCCTTATCTGAACATTTACAACGGCTTGCTTAAATATCTCTGTGTAAGCATAACTCGAAAGCACTAATATTATAATTTATTCATTGTGTTAGAAACTCATAATTTTCTCTCTAAATTTATTTTTGCTGAAAGCAAATACATACGTACACACCCACGCCCTTAACCCATAGGGGTAGAAAAAGACTATTGAGCATCACATTCTACGATCTTGACATACGTCTTCCACAAAGGTTTTTCATAGTACTTCGCAAAGACAAGTAAGTGTGTATAGTGTATACCAAAATGAAAAAGAGAGTTCAGGAAATAGTTGAGCAAAAGAAAGAAAAAGGAACTAGACCACAAACCTTCTCGTGAATCCAAAGCGAACCTTTCACTATTCTGGAAACAAATATGGTTGATCAGGGGAGAGTCGGGGACTTCAAAGATAGGAGTCATCAGAAATGAAGATGGAAGGGTGTTTAGAGATAAAAGGGAAGTATTGCTTGGAAGTCCTACTTCAAAAGACTTATTAATGAGGCGATGGGGATGTAGCAGGTAGTTAAGAGGTTATAGACCTGGCTTACTCTCAAAACGAGGCTAATAATGAGATTACGGAAAATGGAATGGTGAATGCGATGAAAAGTATGAGGTTAGGCAAGGCTGCTGGGTGTAACCGTTAAAATGCTGAGATACGGCAAAGGCGTAGTAGCAAAATTGTTATGGCAACTTTTTAATATCTGGTGCAAAACCATTATTATATCCATTTTCAAGAAGAAATTTTCACAGCAAGAATATAAAAGCTACCGCAGAATAAGCCTTCCCTGTGCTACCAGTAAATTGTATGCCAAGGTCCTCATTAAGAGAGTGATTAATGAGACTGAAAAAAAAGTGTGGAATGTCCAAGCAGGTTTTAGAAGAGGAATGGGTTACACACATCAAGTCTTTTACATAAGGTGCATAGCGAAAGAACATTTGGCTAAGTCCAAAAAAGTCTTTTATACCTTCGTAAACTTGGAAAAGGCTTATGATCGTATGCTGAGGAATGAACTGTTGTTAACATTGTTATTTATTTATTTATTTATTTAAGCATACAAATGTATAAAGGCGGACTTAATGCCGTAGGCATTCTCTCCCAGTCAACCTTCGGGTGGTGCAGAGATTGTTAACATTGTCTTTAATATATCGGATTGAGAGTCACCTGGTGAGGACTTTGAAGTCTCTGTACAAGAACATCGACGGGAGAGCTGCAAGGCACGAAAAATTATGTGAATGATGTCTTTAAAGAGAAGGGAATAAAAATTAATGTGAGCAAGATAAAAGTGGTTGTGATAGAAAGAGGTCTGGGCACGTGGAGAGGATGGATTCAAGACAGGTCATGAAAGGTTAAATACCTTTCGTAAGCTTTCGAGCTAATGTGGATGGTACGGCTGGAAGAGGGCACCCAACGAGAGCGTGCATTTATCAAATAAATTATCTCCAAAAAGGGTAGGTCAGGATTAGCCTCAACCGGCAAAAAAGTATACGGAGAGAATAGTTAAAATTGTAATTAAATTATTATTAACATATTGTAATACACAATAATGCAACATAAATATATTTATTACAAAAATAAATGTTATTAAAATTATAAAAGCCTATTTATTTGTAAAAAAACTCACCATATCTACGTAAAATTGAGGCAAAATCATAAAAACGTCGGACGGCTGTCCTCTCTTAGCGACAACCAATACGCGCTGTACACGATCGCGCGCATATACAAATGACACTTTCAAAACACTAGGTGGTTCGCAAGCGGGTGTATTTACTTTAATATGAACAGGTAAATATCTCTTAGCAATAAGTATAACCACCTGAACATACCCGGTAAAATTATCTATGCGACATGACTGAAGTTAAAGGCTGTCAAGTAAAAATATCTAAGTATAAAAAATAGAACTTATATTATTCAGGTAAAATTATCTAACCGACTAATAATTATTTATTTTATTTTAGGTAAAATTGTATAAATGTCCTATTAACAAAATATTTTATTAAGCTGAAAATATCTAAGCACATAAATATGAAGAGTATGGATCCAGGTAAAATTATATCTATGCCAAAGTTATAATTTTTTGTGTAGGTAATAAACAACTAATTAAAGAGCGAGCAGTTTTTTATTTCAAGTAAACATATATTAATGCAAAACAGTAATATCATGATTTCATGTAAAACACACTAAGTTCAAAATCAATTTCCTTAAGCGTACCAACTACTGTAAATCCAAAAAGTCGTAAAAATTTAGGCGGTAAGTGAGAAAAAAAAGGGAAATTTACCGGAATCATCTAGTATCTAACCGCCAAAAAAGTTGTCCTAGAGCTACGAAACCCGGATCAATCGACGCAGAAAAATCTGGCGATTCCAAATATGTATATAACTCATTTTAGGTATTTTTGTCGCTTAGATATTATTGCCTTTCAAGCGTCGACTTTAATTCAGAAATACACTTTCGCACACCCCATATTCGCACTAAAATACGAAATGATCAAAAAATTTGAAAACTACAACCGGGATTTTTTTCGTTATTCATGGATGATTTTTGGCAAGATGTTAGAAGAGGTAAAGACGAATATGTGGTTTCATTTAGTAATGCAATGTAAAAATGACCCTGTATACTTATCTCAAACATTATAGTTAGGGATACGTAATTTTCGTATCTACGAAATTGGCGCGAATATATGCGAAAATTGCTTAAAAAAAATATATTTTAGTACTTTTCCGCGAAATTACGATTTTTACATTATTTAAAGAAAATATACCAAATTTACGCACCTACTGTGAATATCCTTGAGTTTTATTATCAAATTTTACTCAGGGGAGCTTCTCTAAAATAGGTACCATTTTTCAAAGACGTCATCATCATCATAATCATCCACAACCTGTAGAGTCCCACTGCTGGGTATAGGCCTCTCTAAAATCATGCCACCTTTCTCGGTCTCGAGCCAATCGCATCCAGTTCGACCCGCGATCCTCACAATGTCGTCGACCCATCTTGCCGCGGGACGACCCACGCTGCGTGTGCCTTGCCTTGGTCACCACTCAGTCAGCGTCTTACTCCACCTGTCATCACTTCGTCTAGCTACATGGCCTGCCCAACTCCATTTGAGTCCCATAACGAATTTTCCGATATCTCGAACTTTTGTTCGTCTACGGATTTCGCTGTTAGGGATACGATCTTGTAGTTTGATGCCGAGTATAGATCGCTCCATAGCCCTTTGTGTCACACCCAATTTATGTAAAACATCGCATGTAAGCGACCATGTCTCGGCGCCGTATGTCATGGCGGACAAGACGCGTTGGCAACAAGACGAGTTTCTAAGCATTGTGGAATCTGCCGTTACTGCAATATGTCCTTTAACCGTCCAAACGACGTCCAGCAGAGTTGTAAACGCCTGAAAATCTCCCTTGTTTGATGTTCCTTACCAAAAGACAATACATGACCAAGGTAAACAGAGTCCTTAACCATTTCCAACCTCTCACCTCCAACCGTAATATTTGGAGACGAGATGCCGGAAAAATTAGTAAAGAGCTTCGTCTTAGTCATATTCATCGTTAGGGCTACCCTCAAGGATGCATCAAATAGACATTTGAGCATGCACTGGTGACTCGCAAGGCTTGTTGCAAACAACACCAGGTCATCGGCAAATCTAAGATGAGACAAATAGGCACCATTGATGTTTATACCAGAAGTATCCCATGTGAGCGTTTTTACGACGTTTGCAAAGACGTACCACAGGATAATATTATGGATGGATATAGTCATTTTAATGGACAACTAATTAAAGAAACACCAGTTGATCTTAGATTTTAGTAGCAACAAAATGCTGCTACCCTAGCTTTGCAAAGGCGGCTATTCAAAGCCTCTTTTGAGAGATATTTTATTATCTAGTTCATTGTTATAAATAACCGAAGGCACAGGTTGAAGGAAGAAAATGTAGAGACGACTACAATGATAGGCTTTAATTAACTTCTTATGCCATAGTTATTGATTTTTGCGAATAAATACGAAATTTTGGATTTGTGTTTCTTTTTTATGCGAAATATTAATATTTTATTTGTGAAAATGACGTATTCCAAATTATCGCGTTAAAGATAATTGAGCGCAGTAAAACAAACTTTCACAGCATAAATGACGTAAAATAGATAGTTTGCAAGATATTGATACCCCAATAGCTTAATTATAACGAGAAAAAATATAACATCTACATGGAATCCTGAAATTTCATTCTAAGCTATATTTTTGGAAATAACATTTTACCCAAAACTTCTCTTGAACTACAGAGTTAATTTAGTTTGCGGATTTTTCTTTTGCTCCCGGAACGTAATTCATACTTAGTACATCAAAGAAAATGTAAAAAAAATAGACATGCGGATTCTGGACGAATAGAACGAATTGCGGAACTATTTTACGAATTATTGCAAATGCTCTACATCTGGCATTAAGGATGGCTCGCGGAACCCCATCGCGAGACGGTTGATCACCTTATGTTTACGAAATAAGTGTACCTACTTAGTTTCTAAACAGCCTAAATATATGATACAAAATCATGAGTTTTTAATATGCCACTATAAGTACCTATTTGTTGTGACTATCTATGTAACTAGTTGTTCATTATCCCCGCAGTCTCCGTCAACTTCTCCAATCAAAACAATGTATTTTGTTGTTGCGTATAAAGAGGACTGCTGTAAAAAGTGATATGTAATTCCATAAAAGAAGCGTGCTTTCCATAGCCTATAGCGGTAAATGAATACTATTATTCAAAGATAATGTATATTCATATGAGTGAAATAATTTTTATAACTAGGTAACCCTCTCTCAGAAATTAGGTACTCTTCACATCAAAACTTTCAGACTCTGATAGTAGGTACTAGGTAGGTAGGTCGGTGTACGTTAAGAAGGTACCACTGTCTGCTTCGGCATTGATTTAAGCGACAGCGTGACGGAGCTAATAATTTAAAGGTTATCCAGTGCTTCTAAAAAATCATTTTAGGTCTCATTTACATAATCATTGTTTCTTGAAGTTTGATACTTACCTACAAGTACTTATAGCGCTGGAGCTAGGTACATAATCCTTGCAAATGTCACATATAAAACATCGTTATCGTCATCTACTGTAGATTTGTGTGCAACAAATTATAATTTATAGGTGTAATTTTTTCTTTTTCAAAAATATTATTTAATATCAAAATAGACTATTAATGTGATCATTAAATGTTTCTAGGTGCTGGATCGACGGAGTTGATACAAACGATACCGTTGCGGCTTGGAATTCTACGGGAATAGTGGATGCAATTCCTAAAACAGCATCAGGAAGCTTACACAATTGTCTCATGTACCAAAACAATGAGACTGTCACTTGTTCTCAGTTTGTATTTGATACTACCTATAGATCATCATCGCGTTCTATGGAGTGGAATTTAGTGTGTGAGAAAAGATGGATGGGATCCTTAGCACAAACAGTTTACATGTTGGGAGTGTTTACTGGGGCGGTAACACTCGGTGGCATGGCCGATAAATATGGCAGAAAAACCATTTTCTGTTGGTCAGCAGTACTTCAGCTAGTTTTTGGCGTCGTAGTAGCCTTCATTCCTGAATACTGGTCATTTTTAGCTATTAGATTTTTATATGGCGTTTTCGGATCAGCTGGCTCTTATATCACCGGCTTCGTGTTAACTATGGAAATTGTAGGGGCTAGTAAAAGAACCGCATGCGGGGTAGCTTTTCAAGCAGCTTTTGCTGGTGGCATCATGTTAGTAGCAGGATGGGGAGCTTTGATTGATAACAGACAACTTCTCCAAGTCATATATGGACTACATAGTCTTCTATTAATCCCACATATTTGGATAATGGATGAATCACCTCGCTGGTTATGGGCACAAGGACGGGCTAAAGAATCGGTCGATATAATCGAAAAGGCTTTAAAATGCAACAGATCAAAGGATACTTTAGATAGAGCAGAATTAGTTTCAAGAGGAAAAGTGGAAGCTTCAAAGGGTGCGGAGGCTCCTTCAGCTGGGACGACGGACTTGTTCAAAACTCCGAATTTAAGAAACAAAACTCTTAATGTATGCTTTTGCTGGTTCGCTAATTCTATAGCATATTACGGTCTTACTCTCAGTACTGGTAAGCTTGAAGGAAACCCTTACTTGATCACCGCTATCCTAGGCTTTGTAGAGTTGCCCAGTTACGCTGCAGTTATATACTTTCTTGATGTCTGGGGTCGAAGGCCGCTTATATGTTCAATGATGTTGATCGGAGGGGCAGCATGTGTTGTAGCCACGTTTCTCCCAGCGGGAACTACTGTATCCACTGCCACTGTAATAGCCGGTAAACTTTTTATAGCCGGATCATTTGCTATTATCTACAATTATTCTGCAGAATTATTTCCAACTGTTGTGCGTAATTCAGCGTTAGGCTTAGGTTCAATGTGTGCCAGGCTCTCAGGTGCCTTAACACCTCTCATTACTTTGCTAGATTCATTCAATCCGAAAATACCAGCAGTAACATTTGGAGTGGTAGCCATACTTTCTGGACTTTTATGCTTTTTCTTGCCTGAAACAATGAATCAACCCATGCCCCAAACGTTAGCTGACGGAGAAAAATTTGGAAAAGGCGACACGTTGTTTACAAGTTGCTTGGGAAAAAAACAGGGTGATGATGATACTGATGACGACAATATTCCTGAATCAATGGTTCCTTTAGATGATATATCTAAGAAAGCGTGAGATGTAATGGATGAATTTTAGAATATTACTAACATGTTTCAAGTGTTCAGCAGTAATAGCGTGTATCATCTGAAATTACGAAACCATACAAATATTTTTTGTATTATATGGTAGGCTTTTATGATTACCTACTTCATTTCTGAAAATTCGAATAAAAAACAGTATTTTAGGAATGTCGTGGATATATGAAATGTTCGTAGGGTCCAAAAAATAATCTAGTTGTATCACTGCCGAGTTGTTAATTAATTTGGTATATTCAGAAGAAGCCTCATTATTATTATTTTTTATCTTGTTATATAAGTAGGTATATATGAGTATCATTAGCATAACGCTAATTTGAACAAGTATTACTACATTTGACGGATAGCAGATTTTAACTGTTGAATAATTATCTTTTATATGTTTTACACGAATGTATTATGTACCTACACATTTAATTGTGATGTTACTCACTGTGAAGTGACTAGTATAAGTAATTAAATAAGGATTGTTGCGTTTTATTTTATATTTTATTTGAATGTACCTATGTATCGTTGTGAATATTTATAGGTATTAAATATTTGTATGTGCCTTAAATAAAACTGAAGTATATTTGTATATTTAGAAATTAATGATAATGTATTGTTTTTTTATATATAAAGTGTACATAAATAAAGATATATAGATTTACAGTACTTATTAGAATTCATTTGGGACTCGGAAAAGGGAGGCAGAATGCTGTTTATGAATACCTATGCAACGTTAAAATAAAGCTCCATTAATTTAATTTTACATGATTTGATTTGATCCTTTTAAATTAGGGACATGAAAAGACCAATATAAAACTCAATATAATTTTATATTTACACCAAACAATGGAAATCACAGCGAGATTAAAAACATCACATCAACACATGGTACATCGATGTATAAACATTTAGTATTAATAGATAAAAGGTAGGTATGAGTATGTCGTCTTAAGATCCGTAAACATCGAATATTCTGGACTTACAAGTAAGGGTGTCACACATTAGATTTCGATTAATTGATAGGTACACACACATTTAGACTTTTTTGTGAAATGAAAGATTACTAAGTATGTCGTAGCATGAACTTTATGAAAGCGAATTGAAGAATATCTAATTTGATTTCATGTTTTACAAGATTCGAATTCTGCCGCTTTAACAAAGATGAACTTACAATACAATTTATAAAAGAATATAAAATTAAATAAAGGAACTTTCATAATGGTGTCACCATAAAAAAAATTTTTTTATACATTTTTGTATAAAACCACTTGTTTGTATATGTAAATCACTTATAAAAACTACATCTAATAACATTACAATTTGAGAGTTACATTTCAATTTTGGTTATTGGGAGCATATTTTGTTATTTGTATGGTTACAGTATTCCTAGTGGCTATCAAAGGCTAGCAACAAAATCATATGCATAATTCTATAATACAAATATTAAGTAGCTTGTCACATAACAGCAAAATATGATTGTTCATGTTAAAAATCTGAAAGTACAGATTCATCAGTGTCATATGAAATTTAATAATAAACACACATAGAATATTTGCTTGTACATATCTAAATAATCGATTTGATGTCTCGTAAATCTCATTGATTTCCAATTGAGATTTTTGTCAACAAGTAATTGGATAAAACTGTACTGTATAAATCTGCAACATACATATTATACTTTCAAAAGTAAGCAAATTTTGATTCATTATTCAGCCAAGAAGTGTGTGAAATATTATTAAGCAATTAGCTCTTTACTAATAACATAAACTTAAAAAAAAAAACAATATATGCAATGAAATGTATTATATTACAGTACCCACTGCTGAGCACAAATCAATCAAATCAATATACATTGACACTAGTTTTTCATTAACTTCAGTAAACTGTTAATTGACAATTATAAATAAGAAAAAGAAACAAAATACTATATTCTCACAATAAATAACATGAAATCATTAGCATCTACTTCCTAATTTTGCCTGTTGCAAAAATAATTTATTATTTACAAAATATGATGTGGAATTTTATTTTATATATAAATATCACAAAATACTAAATCTCTAAGTCTACTGACTTAATACAACACTTAATAATTGTCCTAATAATTCAACCAGAGATTAAAAAATAAATAAATGTGTAAATATATGAAACTGTTTAGTAGCTTTGTGTTTATACCAATCATACAATTTTTTACATTATATGAATGTAATTTAATTGTAAAATGAATATAACAACTGATTGTTTACAATTTTGTACATCTAATATCAGTTTGCAAAGAAGAAAATGCGAGGATAATACATTATCTTGTTGTCAAATTAAGTAATGAATATTTAAATAGAATAAACAACACTTTACAATTACATATTAGTAATTTACACATATAAATGTTTCTTAAAATAAATTACCATTACATGCATGGTGTTGCCTTGTAAACAGTTAAATGCTACATGTTGGGAGAACATAAAAAACAGTACCTATTGTTCTATTCTCTATGCACATTGTGGTGTTTGCAGTGAAAAGACAAAAATTAAGAATATTTGATCCTTAGACCTTTTGAGCAACCACCTTATAATAATACTATGGGGTTAGTGAAATAGTTTATGTTACCAAGACTGATATGTTTAAAACTATTGTCAATATTGTATAGGTATTTACTAAAATTTTTACACATGACTTTAAACATCATTTTTTCATAATTTAATACATTAAAATTCATACCAATGCTGCTAAATGAGTGATAAATATATTACTAGTGTAATAACACAACAAACCTTATTTTCGTTAATAAAATGTAGCACCAATTTACCTCTTTACGTATACTGTTAAATTCAATCAGCAAAACTACAATTTTACATCTTTCTATTGCTATAAACTATTCAGTTGTTTTAATGTTACTCATCTATTTTAAGCTGAACAATGTGACCTCTTTGGCTTCTTATATGAATGTTTTCATGCAACCATTAAAAGCATTCATATGACTACTCTAAAATATAAAGTTGCAAAGTAATTTTAAAGGCATGTGTATCAATAATCGGGACAACGAGTATGAGGACTTTTTTGGATCAGTGGTGATGCTGATGTGTCTGATAGTGCAGTGTGCACAACAATAGCAGGTTGAGTAGGTGTGGGTGCATGGAGTTCATGACTTTCTCCCGGAGCCATCGTAGCCAGCGCTGCCAAGAGATCATGATTCACTATTGGTTCACCCTCTTCGCGGGGCTCCCATCCCACTGGAGGACTAGACGGTGGAGAGATCAAAAATTGTTTGACAGGCGCAGGCGGTCGGAGATTTTTGAACGAAACCGGCGTCACGGGTTGTGCGAAGTAACAATTGATGCACGAGTTATGGAACTGATACTGGTGTAGTTGAACGCGAGCATTAGCCGCCGCCAGCGGACTGTCATAATTCACACGTAAACGTTTGAAACTACGGAGCCACTGAAACGTTATGTTGTCTGAGAAATTACGAAACAAGTCTTCCATTTCTTTTTTCAGCTTCTCGTCAGCGAACACGGCGCTATGGATATTAGTCACTATAACGGACTTGGGTAAATCATCGAATTCATCCACTTCCTCCTGTATGTCGCTTTCTTGTTCTAAATTTGCGATATTGGGGTGAATATTAGGCATACCATCTTCTGGATTAATGTAAACGTCGCCCTCTTGGAAAGAGTCGTCATCCTCTTTGTGAGCCATTATAGCTTTAAATGTAACAAAACTATACACTTGATTTACCGTTCCTTAACTTTATTGCTAAAAATCAGTAAAAACATAATATTTATTGAATTTTAATGAATGACAGTAATATATTGGCAACTTTTCAACAATACCAGCTGTCAAGTCACAAGTGTCATGTCTGTACGAATCTATGGTCTTTTCTTTAGTCTCTGGTCAATGGTATCAACCAAGAAGCTTATAATCATAATATTATCATACTAGCTTTTGCTCGCGGCTCCACCTGCGTGAAAAAGTTTTTCCGTGATAAAAGTCCCTCTTTTTATTTTTCCGGGATATAAAGTAGCATATGTGTTAATCCAGGGCATGATCTAGCCGTGTGCCATATAATATAATAATACCAGCCCTGTATATACTGCCCACCAAGAAGCTTAGACCCAAATAAGCTTCTTGCTGCCCACTGGTGAGCACGGGCCTCCTCTACTATTGAGCGGGGTTAGGCCTTAGTCCACCACGCTGGCCTAGTACGGGTTGACAGACATCACATACCCTCGAAACTCTTATGTAGAATTCTCAGGTATGCAGGTTTCCTCACGATGTTTTCCTTCACCGTTAAAGCGGGCGATATTTGATAAACAATACACACGTAATTTAGAAAAGTCAGAGGTGTATGCCTTGGGTTTTGAACCTACGGACATTGTCTCGGCAGACCGTTCCATTCCCAAATAGGCTATCGTACACTGTCGTCCACGTCAAAGCTTAGTTACAATTATTTCCAGTATATAGGTGACATTTTGTTCGATGACTTTCTGCCATCTTGTCAATGAATAAAGAAAGTAGGTCTTTATTGCTTCAACAAAAATATACTACTAAAAGAACTAAACAAGTATAACATAATATTGGACTTAACTATAATATTTTTTATAAAAGTGCAGGTAGAACTCTTTACGACAATAACAATGAGTTATTACACTAAAACTGCGAACTTCTCGACTTAGTTAAATACTCATAACATGTTTCATGACGTATTTTTTTTTCTTTTGTGCTGTGTATTACCTAATGGTATTTCTAAATAAATAAATAAATAATAATAAATAAATAAATACTGATAGTGTATATTCTTAAATTAATATATTACTAATATCTAAACTAGGCCTAGCCAAAAAGAAAGAAAGTAGGTAGTGCCATAATCCCGTTGCTGTAGAAATTTTGGGTCTTCTGATCAAAAAAACGCAATAATTAGTTTTGGCAGTCCTCTTTTGATTTTAACCTGACACTGCCTAAAAAATTCTGAAGAGACTGAAACAGGTGGAAATCTGAAGGTGCAATGTCAGGGCTATATAGTAGGAAATAGGAATTTTAGGGGTTTTAGGGATTTTTCTCGTAAAATTAGATACGTGTTACAGCTGTTTCAGTGACATTCAAATAACAGTTATAAAATCCTCTTACAAAATAACAGGTTCTTACTTTATACTATTTTTTGACCATTAAAGCCTGTTACCAAGAGACTGTTACCGTTTATGTTTTGATTGTACCAAAGAAGTAGTTAACAGGTTGTTATTGGAAACATAATATGTTATCTCTTTCTTACTAATAGGAAAGTTGGATGTAAGATAAGAGAGAAGCTTGTGATAATGTGTATCAGGCAAGGAACTTAGTATCAGGTACCTATTACATAGATATTTTTTACTTCCAGGAATTATAACTGAATGAAACGGACTGCAACAGGATATTACTAGTAATAGATGACATCTCTTTCTTATCAATTATGAAAATGTCATAAGCAAATAAATAAAGAAGCTTGTGTCTTGTGATAGTGTGTAAAGAAGCGTTTGGCCATCCTGTAGAATTGGAATCTTTTTTAAAATTTTATTTGTAACAGTTACCTTTTGTTATTTGTTCATACCTGTTCTATTTAACTGTTACGATAAATATGCCACATTCCTAAGAGCCGTAATAAATTAAAAAAAACAACGCGACATATATAGCTGAACTTAATAGGTTGGTTTTTGGCGGGAACTTGAAGTGTCATGAGGTGCTCTTGTTTTAATTCATTATTACCCGACTGCGAAAGAAGGAGGGTTATGTTTTTCGAGTGTATGTATGTATGTATGTATGATGAGACAAGATAGCAGATATTGACGCAGTCGGGTTTTTTGCTTTTCTTAAATATTTTTTTTTATTTTGGTGATACTTAATGTTATATTGCATAATTATGGTGGTATATCATTCAATATAGTTCTAAGGACTCAAATGAAGTGAATTGAAATAACTGTGCTAATCAAGTGTTTTTTTGTTGTCGCCAAAACTCCTAGCTAAAGTCTTAGTAAGGTAACTACTGCTTTACTGCGACATACTACAGAGGTTAAAAAAAAAGAAAACCAAAAATATCACTTATGACGAGGCTGTATGGGCGAACCCTTTGCCTTCCCAAATCCCAATATAAGGGAAAAATAAAAATAAAATACTTTATAGGTTATAGAAATAAAAAAGTAATATTGTTTTTATCAAACAACTGAATTTTGTGAACAACTGGATTATTTAATAGTTTCGTGATAAATATTATGAAAATGGCTGGTTTAGAGTCCATGATTGTAGAAGAGGTTAAACCTACAGAGAAACCGGTTGATCGAGAAAAGGTAAATATCAGAGTTTGATTGTTGCTTCGGAATTTATGTGCTTTTAAAAAAGTACAATTGAAGTTTTAACATTTTTTTTCCCGTTTTTGGCTATTACTTTATGTTATATAAGAAGAAGGCACTAATTACTCATCATGATTTTTTCAGACTTGCCCACTTCTGCTCCGAGTATTCTGTTCAACCGGCAGACACAATTCACCGGGAGACTATGCACGAGGCAACGTACCACAGAACGAGTTACAAATCTACACATGGATGGATGCCACACTTCGAGAATTGACTGGCCTTGTTAAGGAAGTCAACCCTGAGACTAGACGCAAAGGAACATATTTCGATTTCGCAATAGTGTACCCTGATATGCGATCTCCCACCTACAGGATGAGAGAAATAGGAGTTACCTGCTCAGGACAGAGAGGTGGGGATGACAATAAGACATTGGGACAAGTCAAATTCCAAATTGGAAATTATTTAGACATTTCAATAACTCCACCTAATAGGATGCCGCCACCAATGAGACGTCCTCAACCATATATGAATAACCGCCAATATTGATTAAAGTAACAACTTAATTGTAATTTTATTATTTTTACAATAATTTGTAACAGAAAGTTAATTAATTTCTATGTATAGACTTAGATTTATGTGTTACTTTCCAAGTCAATGATGATCCTGTATTTCTTATCAACAGTAACAAATTGGGTGTTGAAAGCATAATAGTTTTGATATATGTGGAATTGCATGTTTATGGCTAATTTCTATTAACAATATAAAAGCTACTGTTGAATCCATAGCAAAAAAGGACAGGTCAGAATTTACCAGCTATATCATTACTGTTTTGTAATATCAACTAAATTTAAATCGGTGCAGTTGGGTAAAAAATTGACACCACTTTTTTTGCGGGTATGGCAAAGTTACCCCTCTGCACCTGATGGTAAGAAGAGTGGGGTCCAGATAGTATCGACTGGTGGGAGGTGATTATCCCCCACTAGTCAATACAATTATGCCAGTCTGTTTGAACTGGTTATACACAGACTGATCATGGAATGACACACTTAAAAGTGGTTACTATGGGGAATTTAGTACCTCACTCTACTTATGTCTGAATGTTTCTGAAAGTTCTTGTTCAGTTCAGCTTAAATAAAAGTGTATGGTAAATCTGATTTAATTATTTTAATATGATATTGGTAACTTCATTACAACATTACTAAGCAAATTCATTTTGTAATATAAATGAATTTAAAAAAATGATTTTTTAAATAAATATTACTTGGCAAGATTTTTACTGTTTTTTTTTAGTTTTACCTTTTAGTTGCTATATTGTTAAACAATAACTAGATTTCTGCTTGCGGCTCCACCCGCATGAAAAAGTTTTTCCGGGATAAACATATTTTCCTGGGATAAAAGTAGCCTATAGCACTCAGGAGTAATGTAGCTGGCTATTAGTGAAAGAATTTCAAAATCGGTCCAGTAATTTTTGAGTTTATCCATTACAGACAAACAAATCTTTCCTCTTTATAATATTAGTATGGATTATATCGATTCTAATATTCGAAGATTTTAAATTCTTAGTTTCTGTGTTCCTTAGCTCTATGTCCATAGTTCTAATCTATAAAGGACATGTCCAAAAACGGGCCTGAAATTCTAAACATGACAATGTATATTATATATTTGCATAGAACTCCTGAAAACTAGCCTTTTGCAATAAATAGTTTAACTTTAAAGACCTCCGATTTTGAGATGTATGTAATTTTGTTTCGCTTGAAAACTACATTTAATATGAACATTTTAAAAAAAGTTAGTTATGAATGGAGGGGTCTAAAAATATTTTTTTAATGGATCTAAGTTCCATATTTTTCCCCTTTAATATCCCGAAAGTTTGAGACTTGTTAGATTTTGAGGCCCAGCACCCATACAAAAAGTGAACATCTCCTTTTATACTTGTTTTGTTATCTATGATGTACGCTCCTGTCACCTGTGCTTGGTTCTAAATATCGGGTTCTAAAGTTTTAATGGTATTCACCATAACTAATGTCAAATGTTTCAGTTATACTGCTCTTTGCTGCCACCGTTTTTTAGTTCACTTCGGGTCGAAAGTTATTCTAAAAAAGTTATGATATTATTTTAACATCTACCCACTTGACATTGGCAAAATCACCGATGAAACAGTGGAGCCATTTTTAAAAGAAGAAGTTTTTAAACCTAGCGGTTTAAATAACTTCGTGATCACATAATTAAATTTAAATGCTATTGTTGTATCTTGACGTTTCATAAATATCCAGAATGGAAACAATTTGTTTTATTTAATGACAACTGACAATAAATGCTGTTGATGATCTACTTTACTAGATAATTTAAGCATATATTATTATCTAGTAAAGTAAGATCATCACTCTAGTGAGTGGGAACAAAATGTAGCCTCGGTACCTACTTCATTCACTCAAGTTAATCAACGAGTCTGTCTGAGACCTACTCAGTCAATTGTTCTAAGAGTGGTATTAATAAATCAATCTCAAGTTTGAGTTACATCTCAAGTAGACATAGGGCGGTATTAATAAATCAATCTCAAGTTTGAGTTACATCTCAAGTATTAATAGTTCAATACATAATGTCTACTTGAGATGTAACTCAAACTTGAGATTGATTTATTAATACCACCCATAATGTATTGAACTATCAATACTTGAGATTTATTAATACCGCCCTTAATCTCTGGATTTAATGGTAATTTGCATTTAGCGTAATGCGAACGAAAATGGTAGTCTAGTAGTAGGTACAGTCAGCCACATAAGTAGCTGAACAAATTAAAAACTTTTCATTGTCTATACACTTATAATATTTTCTTACCAACATTTAATTTTACTTTACAAAAATAAAATATAAGCCATTTACATTACAAAAAAAAAATATGTTTCTCTTAAATTTAACTTGTAAAGGCGGTTAGAAGTTTTGAATTGGTTTAGCTACTTTTGTGGCTGAGTCTACATATTCATATGCCCCTATCATTGACGCTGGACCTGGCTTATGAACATTGGACTTTATTTTGTGCAAAATATTGTATACAGGACCTTGGGAAAACATAACATTTCGAATACCAGATTGAGTCAAGGCCGTCATGGTCAAGAGTAGGTACCGTACCTACCGTGTTATTTATTTGGAAGGATATGGCATTTACAAGCTTTACTTTGCGTAGGTAACTGAATTGGTGCTTAAACTTGTTTAAATTTAAATGTAGTCCGTGCCAGATAAAGTAATATTATCGTTTGAATTAAGTACTAACTAGATACTTGGCCAGCACGTACCTACATGTTTTATAATAAGGAGAAGAAATACACTTTTGTTATGTTTTATTCATTTTAATGTCACATCTCATTTATTGCTAACGTCACAATATGTTCCGCTCGATGACGATGACGAAAATGTTACGTCTTAATATTAGACCACATATAGGTACTCGTACTCGTACACGACAAGACATTACAAATATCTTTTCTTACATTATACACCCTACAATAAATATACAGTACTTAAATTCTAATGATTGACCGTTGATCTGAATGGCCTCTTGGTTTTCTTACCCATAGCATTGAGATCTATTGTAATACCATTGGGCAAAACGGCTTTGTTCTCCTGATAGTCTACAAAGCCTTTCTGTTCTTTTTCTTCTTTGGCTTTATCGCACGGGATACCAGTTTCGTAGTTGTATTCACGCTTGAGGCCGTCGGGGTCAACGTATCCATACTTGCCGCGAGTGACACAGTCTACGCCAATCGTCTCCTCCTTAAAAGAACCATCATCGTTCTCGAAACCCCACGTAATACTTCCGTCATCATTTTCATCTCTGAATTTACGGATAATTTGGGCTACGGGTTTCTTCTCCCTAGGGTGTGACGAAGCATATTTCTGTTGAGGGGCACTCTTTACGGGAGCACGGTTAATGGTTTCCTGGGGCCTAGAATATCTGATCGGCTGGACGTCTTCATCTTCAATGAATGGTTTGGGTTCTGGTCTGAACACGGGACGTTGTGGTCTGCTGGAAAGAGGTTGAAGTCTAGCCGGTTGTGGTTTATTAAGTGGCTCGTTCCTTACGGGGTTAAACGGTTGGGGAGACAATGGTCTGTATTGTGTGGGTCTCACAGGTTCTGGTTTCAAAGCAGTAGGTGTAGGTTGAGGGAACGGCGATGGGTTGAAAATGATCGGTGGTTTCGGTTGAGAAGTAGTCGTAATGTCGTAGAAGTCGTTTTGTGGTTCAGGCGTGGAGTATACGTTCGGTGAGAAAGCAGTCGGTGTGTTGATTTCATACTCTTCTTCCGGCTCTTCAGTGACGGGTTTTGCCGGCTCCTCGAGTGATTGAAGGTTGGGTCGTGGTGACGCGTCAACGGACTTGAAAGACGGTCTGGCCAGGCCGGGCCTTCTGGACCTGGGGATCGCGCCAGGTACTGGAGATATTCTCCCCTGTCGGAAACCGCCTTGTCTGATGGGTCCGCCTATCGGGATCGCACCGGGGATTTGCAATCTCGGTGGAGCAGGCCCGTCATTTTGAGCATAAGCTGTGATGGCACACAGCATACATATCTGAAAAAAAACGAGACAAATAGTTTTAGTTATTTATCTTCACCGAGGCATGTAATACACTGTTGTAATGCTATTAAGGTCTTGTTTCATTTTCAACGCGTGTTAGTTTGGTAACGGTGCATAGAAAATTGGAGTAGTACAGGTATTTTACTTTGTCAACATGTGTTTCATTTGTGATGTAGAAATAATGGGTATTGCGATACATAAATTATATATATTCGTTTAAAAAAATATTATGTTCGGCTCAGTTTGACTGGTGGAATGTAGTCGTGCAACGAAACCCGGCATACTTTCCAGTACAGACCTTGCTCGCGGTTTACACTTTATAGTTGATTTATCTACTCAAACGCAATCGTAGTGTAGCCTTTGATTCTATTGTACCACAAAGGTCTACGGTTTGTTATGAAACATCCATTGAAAGCTTACAAGGTTCATAAGGGCAATGTTTTGAGAACTTTGATTATTGTTTTTGGTCCTATCATTGGAAAACTGTATTATTGTAAATATATAAATAATTTTTGCAAAGCATTTAAAATTCTTTGTTAGATTAAGGTGATTAATCTCAATCAAAGGTATCACTTATCATGATGTGTTTCTATCATTTCACAATAACTCTGAAGGATTCCGGCAATTAAAAAAATTTTAAAGCGCAAAACATTTATCAACGGACTAACGGTTTCTGCAAACGGAAGGAATAGTTAATAGCTGTGGTCCGCAAGTACATATATCTAATTCGTAAATACCAAAGTTTCTAGCAATTAGGCTCATTTAGTAGGTATACTTTGTAAATGTAACACAATGAAGAGCAAGTGCATGCAGTTTTTTATGGTTGTTACGTTGGGCTTTATTACCTTGAAAATACGCCTTATATGTTCACGTTTTGAAACATACTCACGATTTGCAAATGCTTTGGCCTGTCAAATTTCTTAATTTGTCTAAATAGTTTTATTACCGACTTTCCGGTATTTTATTATGAAATATTAACCTAACGTCAACGTAGGCTGTTCTATCGATCCAATAACTCGTTACGTTGAACTCAACATTGTCGCAATTGCTCATGCAAATGATCGAGTAAGTGTAAACATAACTGCCAAAGCATTACAGTTTCGAAAATCGATGTGCGTTGTGCAACGTACAAATCTTTTGTTTTGTTTACGTCGCCGCGATGAAGTGCATTTTCACGCCCATGAAGTAAGAGAGAGTGAATCCGTTGAATATAAATGTCAGGTGTTTCTTTTAGATTAAGTAAAAAAAAAGTTAATCGTTTTTTTATGTAGAAATAGAGACGTAATTTTTTGTAATCACTCAATTTTTTTTTATAAAAGTAATAATGGAAGCGTTATTTAAAGTAATAAATCCTTTGTAAAACAACCTGGTATTTTTTCGATAAACAATTTCACAGCCAAAATATATCGAATGTTCATTACCTTTAAGGTAAAGTTATTGAACTCATGAATCGTTTAATTATAGACCTTATAAAGATATCTTAAATTATACAGTTATTTGAGTAATTTACGCGCAAGATCAGTGGATAGGGCGGGTGCAGATATATCTGAAAGTGGTAAGGACGCCCGGCGAGCCCGCGCTTCCGCAAGTCAAGGTGACTTGTTGGAATGGCATAGACTAAATACCTAATTGTCATGTCGGACATAATAAAATATCGCATACCTTTTAATATACAACGCAAAGTGAGATCATTGCAGTCATGCTGAGACATTCAACTGGATAACTTAATGTAACATAACGTCGTAGGTGTGTATTTGAATATTGTAATTTTAATACTTAGGTGCGGTGCATTCAGTACGGCCTATCGGAATTCTAAAAAATAATTTCATTAGAATCGAATTCAATTACAACCAATTTACTAAAACTAGTTTAAGGTGCTTTTAAAAATGGTTACAAAATTATTGGGTCTTACACAACTAAACTAATTATCCATTAATATACTTACGATTTATATAATCTAATGATATTCATATTATTACGACGTATATATTTTGTAATTATTGCTTAAATTATATAATAAAGCGAACTAATTTCTATTATACATTATTTGAACTCGTTGAGTCCTTTTTTTTTTTTTTTTTTTTTTTTTTTTAATCTGACTATCGTTTGTTAGCCTGACGAGGGTCGGCTTATACAAACAAACCGGACTTTAGGGTGAGCGCTTTAGGCACTCGCAACCCTTTAATTTAAGTGACCATGCTGAGGGCAACCCACTAACGGGTTACGGACCTCGGCTCAGGACGGATGCATAGGTTAAAGGTAACATAGCAGCGCTCGTTGATGTCTTTTGTTCGACGCTCACGCAATTTCATTCATTTAACGATTCTATTGGACTCTTAAATCGTATACCGTTCGATAACACCGGTAAAGTAGTTTGGAAAATGTGCAATTATCTTTGCATGACTATGTTTATCATATAATAACGAGGCGTCGTAACCGTCACGGTTTGCTGAACAAACTCTAATAAAATGCTAGTTGGCACCGGCGCCTACATGCCTGTATACTAGTGGACACACAATTGTTCTTGTTCTGCTAAAATGTGCATAATATTACGTCGTACTTTTAACTAAGTAGGTATACATAGTTTCGCTTGGCTAAAAGGGTATGGAATTTTTTTCAGGGCCACTGACGACAATTTATGAATAGACATAAATATAATATAGTGCTATTTTATCTAAGTGATTTCATCAAGTAAATATTTATAATACAAAATTGTCATAACACTATCATGTTCTATCAGTAATTGCACGGATTGACGATTAACAAGATAACTTGATATAAACAACGGAATAGTGAAAGTCGAGTAAAAGCTGGAAAGTGCCATACACCACATCATTTATTTCACGTAATTATTTTCTTATGGTGAATGTTATTGTGTGCAAAATATCCATGCTGTCTCCTAAGTTTCTCTGTTTATGTCTGGGTTGATAAATACAAGATGTGTAAAGTAAACAAATGCCTCAGCCCTGTATGAAATTGACGTGTCTCGATGTTGCATTTTTTATATTTAAATCTATACTTTAAATTTTATTTATATTTTAAAGCTGAAGAGTTTGTTTGTTTGCTTGGTTGAACGCTAATCTCAGGGACTACTGAACCGACTTTAAAAATTATTTCACTATTAGGAAGCTACATTACTCCTGAGTGCTATAGGCTACTTTTTGTCCTGGGAAAATATTTTTATCCCGGAAAAACTTTTCCACGCGGGCGGAGCTGCGAGCAATACTAGTTCAGTAATAAAGTAACACTTTGTGATATGGTATTAAGTAAATTAATCGGCATTACTTACAATTTACGTAATTACTCATAGGTACAGTTATTTTGAAAACCGGGTATTATTGCGTGAAATTATGTTTTTTGGCATAACGCAATGAAACTGTTACTTAATGACCAGACATTAATGTTTTAAAATTTACTCATCATTTTTATAACTCCCAGAAACACTAATGTACTCACATCAAATTACGTGCTTAGAGGTCACGAATAATTGGAAACTTTTTAATGTCGACTTGCAAATTACTTTTGCAGCAAACTTTATTCCAATAATAAACGAAGTTGGTGGTAGGTCTCTCATGGTGCCGTCTAGGTGGGTACCACCGCAATGTCTATTTCAACCGCCAAGCAGCAGTGTGCATGCACTGTTGTGTTTCGGTTTGAAGAACATTGTAGCCAGTGTAACAACTGGACATAATGAGACTTAACATCTTATGTCTCAGGATGACGAGCGCAGTGGAATGCCACACAGAACTTTGTAACTCAAGGTGCTGGATGGTGTTGCTACTGTTTATGGGTGGTCGTATCGCTTACCATCAGGCGAACGGCATGCTCGTCTCGTCATTTAATACAATAAAAAAAAAAGTTTCAATAATAATACCTAGTAAAATTAACATTAAAACTATGACTATGAATACGTAATAAGGTCGCTATAAAACGCATGCAACAAGGTTACATTCATCTTGCTCTAATTAGATTGAAACTAGAATTTTGATATTTTAATCACTGACAAATAGCCAGAAGCCATGTCGACGTGACCTGTAATTATTGTTCAAATATTTCTGCAGTGAATGGATTTTTATTGTCACTGTTCATATAGAACAAGTTATGCCTATCTCAATGTGTCTAGTCGTTGACAGTAATATAACAGTGGGCTGAGTACCGTAACACCTAAACAAGGCTACCGTAGTTTCGCAATTTACGTAAGTTACATACTATGACAACAGTCAACTGAATTATATGCTTGAAATAAACAATCAGTTCCGCCTTAGGAATTAAAAAGGGCATTATTGTATACATAAAGGTGTGGCGTAAGTTCGGCAGTGTGAGATTTGTGGCTACACTTAAATGACCTATCAGCTCACGATCGGTTTCAAGGTTGGTATGCGAAACCGATATTTCGAATGCCCGTTGGGTTATGTCGACCTGAATTCGATATTCATATTACTTTACCTGTATGAATTTATTATTCATTGAAATGCGATCAAACTAATCAACGTCATCTCAATTTGCTTCGAGTTTGTATTTACTTTGAACATTCGCGTTGAACTATCAACATTGTAACAACATAATGTCTTTATTTATAGTGTTCTATTATTATAGAGCGAATGAATTGAGCGCAATATTATATTTACAGGCTTAGTCAGCGTTTATTACTTTGTACAAAATGAAAGTAACGCCAGTGCAGTTATTAATTAAATCGTTTACTTAATTGCATAAAACACAGAAATATTTCAAGGATCACTAAGCAACTAAGATTAATTGAAATTTAATGGATTAATTAAACATAAGAATGTCGAAAATAAATAAAAAAATACAAAATGATTAAAAATTAACCCGGAAGGAAGAATTTAATAAATGATGTAATTGCCCTTTTCGAAGGCTAACGAATTTAAAACTCACCAGTAATGTACGCATGATGTCCTGTGGTCACACGTCACTATCACGCAGCGTACAACCAACAAATAAAGGAAACGCCTCCCGCGCAAGCTATATGAGGTCGCCCACTCTCGCCCTGCGCCAGACGCGACCACCATACCTTATTGCAAGGTGACCAACTATGAACGCATGCGCACAACAAACGGTCCTAATCAAATGCACTACTATTCAAATTGGCGGTGCTGGCCGCGAATATACCGCTAAACGGGCTAATTAATTAAAAATTCGGTTCATTTTTCGTATTCTCGGCATCAAGTCTTTATGTTCTGCTTCAAGGAATACAGGAGAATATCAATGATATGACATGTGACGTCTTGCGTAACTGTTTTATATGAATTGCCCGTTATAATATGACAGGAATTTTGCCCACACAGTGTGTTTTTGCTTAATAAAATAATATACTTTAAATATTAAACATGGAATACTAATGGTTACCAGCGCACATATATCTTTAAATTACGGTCTCGATGCATCAGTCTTGACAGATAATTTCATTGTTTTAATGTGATTGCGGCCGTATAATTTTGCATTTTTTTGCATATGCACAATATTTTATGACCACAATAAGGGACATGTCTTGTATTAAAAGTTATTTATAGGTTTTACATTTGCGTGCTCCTACAATATATTGGGTTACTTATTGCCACTTTTAATTGTTAATACTTATTTTGAAACATTATAATGGCAAAGAAGAGAACAAAGAAAACAGTATCAATTATCGTATATATATGCACATAAGCACAACTCCTGCGTGGTCCGTAGCATTACAAAAACATGGTAAAGCCATCTGATTCGTCTCGTTGGCTGCAACTGTTGACACTAATGGCATTGTGCTCTTAAATTTTTGAATCAATCTGTAAGTTCACTGCCTGCTATCTATATGTCAGGTGTGGTAATAGATTGTCCATCGTAACTTTTTATCACGATATCTTTGTTGATTGTTTAGCATTTGTAAATTTTCATGTTATAGGCAGTTATTAATTTTATAGGTGAATTTCGTAATGTTTGTAATTAAAAAAAAATATATAGTACAGAATTGATATTAACGTGCTATCTTCTATATTGATTTTTAAATATATTCATTTTAGATTACCCTTTTATCCCATTTTAGTAAAAATGTTGATATTTATTATATTTTTATTTATTTATTAGCCTTTGTTTCAGATGTACAGTTAATGGAAAAATAACAAACCTGAAGCTAACATATTAAACTTACTACTGACTACAATTCTATAACTAGGTACAATAAATCACTTCACTATCTTGCTATAATGCTACTTCTTATTACTAGATAATATATTATGTTTACATCAAAAATATAAGTTTAATGCTTGGTACATCTGTTCGTCCCTATGACGAAGGCCTCCTCTAGTTCCTTCCACTTTATTCTATCTTGTGCGGCTCTGATCCAGACTGTGGCTGCTACTGCTGTTATGTCGTCCACCCATCTCCTAGAAGGACGTCCTCTTTTTCTTTTACAACCTCTCGGATACCACGTTGTAACAGTGCTGCTCCATTTCTGTGTTCCTCTCATTGTGTGTCCCGCCCATCTCCATTTCAATTCCCTCATCTTGACTTTAACATCCTTGACTTTTGTGTGCCTTCTGAGAGTTTCATTGCTGATTTTATCCCAAAGTCTTTTACCTAACATGCTCCTCTCCATAGCACGTTGACACGTTTCTAACTTCTTTGTTTGTGTTTTGTTTAGAGCCCATGTTTGGCAGCCATAAGTCAGCACAGGTATCACGCATGTATCTAGAAGTTTTCTTTTTAGGATTATGCTCGTTTGCGGATTTTTCATAATTTCTTTGTAGGACCAGTACGTCTTCCAGGCATTTCCGATTCTCCTTTCGACTTCTTTTACGTTTATGTCATTAGGTGATATAATTTGGCCCAGGTAGACATATTCTTTGACGTATTCTATGATGCTGTTCTTTACCGTGATGGGTTTCTCTGGACCATTTGTCATTGCTTTAGTTTTTAGTGTATTCATTGTTAAACCAACTAATTTGCTTTCACGGTCCAGGTCTTGAAGCATATTCTGTAGATCGTCAGGTTGTGACGCAAAAATTACTAAGTCATCTGCAAATCTTAAGTGTGTTAATCTTTCCCCGTTTATGTTTAGCCCATAGTTATCCCAGTGTATCCGTCTGAAGACATCCTCTAAGACTGCTGTAAATAATTTGGGGGACAGGGGATCACCTTGACGTACGCCTCTCTGGATTTGTATCTCTTCGCTATCCCTCTCTAATCTTATTTTGGCTGAGCTGTTTTGATACATGTTTTTGATAAGAATTATGTATTTGTTGTCAACCCCTTGGTTTTTGAATGCTTCCCAAATTCGTTCATGGTCGAGCGAGTCGAACGCCTTGCAGTAGTCAACAAAGCAACAGTATAACTTTAAGTTGTATTCTTTGCTTTTTTCAAATATTTGCTATACTACGTGTATGTGGTCGAGTCCTGAAAAATCACTTCTAAAACCCGCTTGCTCTTTGGGTTGGTTTTCATCTAATGTTTTTGTTATTCGATTTAGTATGACTTTGGCAAATACTTTGTAAATATTTGATACTAAGCTGATCGGTCTATAGTTGTTAATCTCATTCTTGTCTCCTTTTTTGTGTATCAAAATAATGTTTATACATAAGAATATATGTGCATATATATTTAAATAAAAATGTACAATCGATAACAACTATGAACATGCGTAATGTTATACTTACGCGTAATAATCTATAGAGACACGCTATTTTTATTATATAATCATTAATTCTTTTTCCCACAGTTCAAGTGCGTGCATTAACAAAATATATTGCTCAAAATCATTGAGTGTAATTTGTTATTTATTTACCATTTGTAGGTATTGAAGAAGTTTGAACGTTTTGTTGGTATATCGTGTTTTAAATGTCATATTTCAAAACTAATCTTATTTAAACTTCGAATCTCGGTCGAATCAAAGCAGCGCCTTACATAAAGCATCATTGACCATTGTTTACAAGCGATACAAGTACATGTTTGGTATGTGCAGATCGGCAGGATAATGCATTTTCGGTATGTTACATCAGTTGTTTCACTGACGCATGCGCAGTCAAGTCACGCATCAACACAGGAAAGTGTATCGGCAGCATCACAACAGCCGAGTGAGAGTTACATGCGCCCTAGTATTAGCTGCTTAGTATCGCAATATTGAAATTTTCTTTGAAATAGTTAAATTAATTATATTCTAAATAATATGGTTTAGTGATATCCGATGAAAAGCACCTAAAGTGCACTGTCCATAGATGGGAAGAAACATTATTTTAATTTAAACATAATATTTACCAGTAGGTATTACACACACACATACTCACGCCTTTTATCCCCGAAGGGGTAGGCAGAGGCGCAACTAGTCCACCCACTTTACACCGTGCGTATTCCGTCCCATGATGTGATAGAGGGGGAGCCTATCGCCATATCGGGAAAAAATTCCAGACTCCGGGCTGATACTGAATTTAAAAAAACCAATATCAATTTGCCCGACCCGGGAATCGAACCCAAGACCTCAGCATTGAGTAATACCGTAATACAACTACGTCACCGAGGCAGTAGGCATTATTTAACATATTATATTCTAATATAGATATGGTTTAAATAAAGCCTGTAAGATATTAATATTTATGTATCCAGATTCAACCGAATGAATAATTTTGAAACATTCAGATTTTACAAATTATCATGTTAAAAAAAGAATAGACTAGATTTTTTTAATTCATATTATTGGGTTTATTGACACATAATTATCTATACTAATCTATAGATTAGTATACTTATAGTAGTATATTAGTATACTATATAGTATACTAATCTATACTAATTCTGTTTGTTTGTTTGTTTGAACGCGCTAATCTCAGGAACTACTGGACCGATTTTGAAAATTCTTTCACTAATAGGAAGCTACATTACTCCTGAGTGCTATAAGCTACTTTTTATCCCGGAAAAACTTTTCCACGCGGGCGGAGCCGCGCGCAATGCTAGTAATATGATAAAGCTGAAGAGTTTGTTTGTTTGATCGCGCTAATCTCAGGAACTACTAGACCGATTTTGAAAATTCTTTCACTAATAGAAAGCAACATTACTCCTGAGTGCTATAGGCTACTTTTTATCCTGGGAAAATATATTTATCCCGGAAAGACTTTTCCACGCGGGCAGAGCCGCAAGCAATTCTAGTTTATAAGAAAAGTTTAATGTGACTTCAATTTACTGTGACAAGATAATAATATGTCTAAGCTGGACACGTGACGGCGTACGTGTGGCAACGTGTCTAGTGCCCAAGCTGCACTACTACGAATTTCCTTTTACTGTATCGTATCTATAATAGTTCATTCGCCGCTCTAGCGCAGTAACATACTCGATTTTATTTTCATACTAAGGAAATTTATCAGTGCGTGGAAAGTATTTATTTTAAAAATAAATTCAAGCCTTCATCTAATAATTTTTTGGTGAAGTCTGTGCTCTTACGTTGACTATTTAAATATTTATAAAGGCCGAAGAAGTACTACGAGGTAATGTATATCAGTCAACGACCTCAAATGAATAAAACAGCAGAGGTTAAATGTAAACATTGAAAATACGTTCACTTAAAATTATCAAAGATGCCAGAATTATCAAAACTCGCAAAAGGTAAATTCATTTCCGTCTATTAACCAGTTAAAAATCCTTTAGATACAGATTACAATATTTTTAATGTCCGCTACTTTTAATTTTAGTCTTGTAGGATTTAATATGACGTCAGGAATTTAAGTACGTAATTAGGAAAACACGTAGTAACTGTTGCGTATTTAGTGAGGTCGTGTCGCCATACGTAGAACTACATTATTCTATTTAGGTATTTACAACATACACTAAATAGTTCACATAAGTGCATCGTATCCACTCTACTGTATGTTTCATGGACACCGAAATTATGAGAAGAAATTAGTTACGAAACAGGATCCAGTAATATTTGTAGACAACAAAAGTATTTGTACTGGTAGATACGGATATCGAAGTTGTAATCGTCTTTGTTAGTCAAATGTTTTGTTTTAAGCATGTTGTCTTTATTACATTCTATATACATATTAGCTTAAAGCATTTCCCTGTACATTTTAATATTATCTTAAACAAAAATCTATAAAAATATCTTGTAGGTTTTAAAAATGCAAGAAATGTAAAATAATACGATCACACGGATGCAATCGTCGGTACAGTTTATGATAAATAAACGGATACGCGATGAAATACCTAATATCTATATTGTAATATAACGACGTGTGCTTGGTAAATCAAAGGATATCAGAATAAATATAATCATAGAACATAACGTGATACAATCTATACTATATAATATTATAAAGAGCAAAGATATGTATTTTTGTATGTTTGTAAAGAATGAACTCAAAAACTACTCGACGGATTTTAAAAATTCTTTCACCAATATAATAAAGTTACATTATGAGCGAGTAACATAGGCTACTTTATATCCCGGAAAAACTCATTCACGCGGGCGGACCCACGAGCAAAAGTCTAGTCTTATCTTACTAATATCTTACTACTTTTTATCCCGCTAATTTACTCTCATGGAAAATAATGGACATTTTTTATCTGATTCTTTTAGTAGATTGCGCTGGCGTCGTACTATGTTTTAGGGACTTTTGTAGCGGGAAAGATTTTCACGCGGACGAAGCGGCGAGCAACACCCAGTAATAGATAAAGCAAAAATAATTAAAAATAAATAAATTACAAATGTAAAATTCATATTGGCTATTATAAAGGCAATTTTATTAGTATGTCATTAAAATATACTGCCTCGGTGGCGTAGTTGTATTACGGTACGACTGCAATGCTGGGGTCTCGGGTTCGATCCCCGGGTCGGGCAGTGATATTGGATTTTTCTATTCAGTGTCAGCCCGAAGTCTGGAATTTGTGCCCGATATGGCGATAGGCTCGCCACCTATCACATCATGGGACGGAATACGCACGGCGAAAAGTGAGTGCATTAAATGCGCCTCTGCCTACCCTTTCGGGGATAAAAGGCGTGTGTGTGTGTGTCATAAAAATGTTGGTGTTATAAATAAATGTGTTCTAAATTTGAATCCATGTCAATGTGATCAGGTAATAAACGTCAAATGTCCTAAACTTTCATTTATCAAAAGCAATGATAACGTCTGCAATGGGACAAATTACTTGCGAAATTATACATAGGAATGGGCGAGTTGGCATCGATCAGACACAATTGCGTGTAACTTGAATGTTTATTATCTTGGCAATGTCCGACTGATGTGACCAGACGTGTATTATTTGCCTGGCTTGTTTTAAACTTGCCTAATCATAATATCTTCACGTCTTTGTCGTTGTAACAAGATCTACGGGATGACCTTCGTGGCAACTCCTTTTTTGCGTGGTTATTATTCACTAATATCATATTATCCTGTTTTGCATCATTTTGCAGAAAACGCGACGTTATGAGTTTTAGCGGGTGTTTAATAGCGCTTATATAAGCGCTTTAAGTTTTTAAACTCTAACTTAGATTAGATTTTTAAGGTGCATATTGTGAATGTAGATGCTGGTAGGCGGCTGCCCGGTATTTATAGTCAATTAGATCGAATCCATAGTACAGTCAGCCACATAAGTAGCTGAACAAATTCAAAATTTTAAGTCGTCTATACCTACGCGTTAATTTTGATAGACGCATTTTTTTCTTTTTGTGAAGTATTTTTGTAAATCTAGTATTACGATTAGTTGTTTTATATGTGACGTTTATTCTATTATTGTTAATTATTTCATTTATTTTAATGTCATGATCATCATTTTCGTGCATGTGGAACTAGCCTGTAAGAAATTGTTGCTCTTATAAGTTAGTTAATATAGTATCTTTCCGTTATAGAATTGTATTGGTGTAAACAATTGTTGGCTAGTCAAATAAATAAATAAGTAAAATAAATCCCTTTTATATTATAATTGTGAAGAGAAAAAAATATATTGTTAAGAATACAAAAGTATATAGGCGATTTGAAATGTTAAATGTGGTCAGCTACTTATGTGCCTGACTGTACTAGGTGAAAAAATCGTTCAACGTGATTTGTTCGAGCGAGCTACTTTTCAGGACTGGATGATGTACATATCCAGTTAAGGCTAACTGCCATTATCCTGGTGACCGTCAAGAGACGTCTATTGTGGCTCGTTGTCAGACTTGTTTTTGACTATTGTGTGTATTGTGTGATGTAGGTAGGTATATGAGAATTTTTGCAATGCTAAGGTAAAGAAGAAAACATTTAAAAAAAAAACCTTGCGAGATAAGTTCATTCAGGATTTCCGGTTCCAGCTGTCACATTTATCCCTGCCACGATGGAGAACTCTTCGCTTTGTTATTCCCATATCTACTAGCTTACTTACCCGGACAAGTCAGACGACAAAGCTCCGTTAACCGTCCCGTATCGCCTTTTTGGATGGTTCGCTTCTGATTCGACACGTACTCCATTTGTCTCTACAATAGGACTTGTTACCTGGTCATATTCATATCGGCTAAATATTATGTATTTGTGTCAGGAGTATCAGAGGTTAACGGCCGAAAGCTGGACTGTTTTTTGCTGTTGAATCATTTTAAGAATACTTGAGTCGAGTGGTTTGTTTTCTCATCTATATAGTATGACTATTAGTACTAACTATGACTTAAGGTTTTGCTAAATGAATTTTAAGCAGGAATATTATTTATGATAAACAATTTCTCAGGAAGGAAGTAGACTTATTCAAATCATATAGATATTTAAATACTCTGAATGTAAATGAAATGAATGTGACAGGCATATCATTTATTTTTATATGTTTTGTATTTCTAAATATTACTATTACTTAGCAACCACTTTATACCATTTAAAAAATGCTGATTTCGTTCTAGATAGAAAATTTATTGCCATATCCGCACAAGCTAATTCTACATACCATTAGCTATTCAAGCAGAGTAATGTTACATACAACTATTTACTTTCTTAGCATTGTGAAATATAGAATATTCGAAGAATGAAATCTAAAGTGTGGCGTTAAAAATTAGCCTTTAGAAAATTGGGTGCACGTAAAGACCAGCGGATGGTGATGAGCAGGCAAGTCACGTGCGGTGTCGGCCCGTCACCGTTACCGACATTTTGTAATGGCAACCACTGACCAAGGGAATGCACCGCCCTAGACGACACCGCCTGAACGGGAGTCAATGTCCCCACCATGCGCTCACGTACATACACTTTAATTATTCATCAATTTTTTTTCTATCAGAATATGGTTTTTAAGTATAGTTGGTAGGATTAATTTTTGAGTTATCAGAACATCAGCTGTATTTAGAATGGGATGAGTAGAATAATGATTGTGATTCGTAATAATTATATTTTAAGCTCCATTGTATTCTAGACGTTTGCATTGTTTGTATAAAATCGTAGTTTTGAGTCCGACGTATTTAGAGTTTATTCTGTCAAGATTACGATTTTAATAATGTTAAAACTTGTCACCGGCATGTTTTTTATTTAAATGCTTCCAACTAGTGATGTAAAGAATATCCAATTTCCAACATTCGCGAATACAAATATTTGAGTCCAATATTCGCGAATGCGAATGCGCATATGGGATTTTTATTTGGCACCAAAAGATTTTATCGTACGGTACGTGAAATTAGCTGCAAAGAGACGCCACTGCACCTGATAGTAAGCGTCGCGAAGTCCAAATAGAGTGGCCTGTTTGAAATATGTCAGCGACATTCGTTCTCTTGCGAATCTCTTCATTTCCAATTTGTTTGCGCAGAGAAACACCGAGCGTCTTCATAGCTCGCTGAGTGACTGTGAGCCATCTTGGGTGGCCTATAGTCAGAGGCCTCTCTCAAAGCCCTACGTCATCACTGGTAACACTCATTGATTGAAGATTTTACACAATTTTGTCTTTAAGCTCTTAGGTATTTTAGATGAGAAGACCTTGCCTAGTTTCTAGAACGCTGCTCAACCGAGCTGGTTTTGACCTCTATCTTGAAGTTGAACTTGCCTAACTGGACCATTTCTCTTAGATAGACAGATCCGTTGACAACACCGTGAGTTACGTTCTCAACACTAATCGGCATATGCACAAAATGAGCATTAAACAAGATTTTGGTCTTGTTCATTTTAAGGCCTACTAGGTGGGAAACTCGGTTGAGGTCTTTGAGCAAATGAGCATAATGCTATGGTCCTTAAATGATTCTGACAAGAGAACAATATGGCGGCAAACCAAAGGTGAGTAATGTACTCGTCATTGAAGCTAAGTCAAAATCCTTTCGAATCAAAAAGCTTGAAGATGTCGTCCAACGCGGCAGTGACTTATTTCAGAGAAATAACATCTCCCTGACTCGCGCCTCTGTGTAGTGAAATAGCCTTCGTGCTCTGCTCTTGTACTTGGACTGACATGATGGCGTTGTTGTACAAGCACCTCAGCCCTTTAATGTACTGATAGTCAATGTGGCTCTCTGAAGGTACTGCAATACAGCCCAGGTGTCGATCGAATTAAACTCCTTCTCATAGTCCACAAACTCTAAGTAAAATGGCAAGTTATATTTCTCAGTTTTCCTATATAACCTGCCACATTGTATGAATGTGATCTATGGTACTATAGCCTTTTCAGAATCCGGCTTGCTCGGGAGGCTGGAAGTTATCTAGCCTGAACTTGAGACGATTCGTGATAACCCTCGAGAACAGTTTATAAACATGGTTAAGAAGTGCGATGGGCCTATAATTCCTAATGACCTTTCTTGAAGAACAGCACCATACTCTTGTTCCAGGCGTTACACCCTCGAGCAGCGCAGAATGAAAAACCTCTGAAGGACTTTTAGTATCGGCGCACCACCCGCTTACAGAAGTTCTGTGGTGATTCTTCCTTGCTTGCTGCCTTGTTGTTGAACCTCTCAAGCTCTCTCAAAATCACTGCCTTCGTCGTCATTACATTGCCGTCTTCCGTCTTCAGCTTGGCCATTTGGCTTTACCCGATAGACAGTTCTTTTGCGAACACTTTGGAGCCTTTGTTCTGCTCGATCGTCTCCTTGATGCTTTCAACATTGTAAGCACGGAAGTCGTGTCAGTAGGATTTCCCTGTCTGTCAATCGAGCTTCCAATATGCTTCAGTGTCCTCCGAGGACAGCAACGCCATATATCGACGTTGGTAACTTAATCATTTCAATTTACGAAAAAACACTAATTGTGGTAAAAAAAAATAACTAGTCCATTCGAGTTAAGTAAATAGTGAGTCATCAGTGCAACTGAAGGATTTAAAAGGTATACACATCGAAGGAGATTATCGTGTTTTTCCTTCAAGGTATATTGAAGGAAAAACATCAATAATTTACAATATTTTAAAAGATTTAATGTGTTCGTATAATATTTTCGAAAAAAATTATAAACTAATAATAGATTAAGTATAGAGAAATCTCGTATAAATAACAATATAAATCCTATCACGTTGTGATCTCGGTAAAAAATAATAATTTAAAGTACTTAAGTGCACTTAGAAAGTTGGAAGTTTATTGTTATCAAAATATATAATTTTTATTTTGTATGAGTACTATAGATATTAAAAAAAATAATTATTAATACATTGTAAACATAATCTGTTGCAGTGTTATTTTATAAATTATTTTCACATGTCATAGGCAAAATATTCGCATGATTTCTTGCGGATGCGAATGCGAATGCGAATATTAAAAAAGATGCGAATATTCGCGAATGCTAATGCGAATGCGAATATTCGTTACATAACTACTTCCAACCAAAAGTATGGATTCAGTTTGCAGTATGGACAACTTTAAAGATTTGAGAGGCACATATCACACACATTATGATATACTGGGACTTTGATGACTATATGAATATAATATGATAAAGAACTGAAATGGGTATCAAATCTATTAACTTTTATATCATAGCAAGACCTACCACTACAGCACGGAGGTGTTGTTGGTTCCAATGGACGTTATACTTAATATTTACTTGCGACTTGCAGTAGAAATATAGGCTCTACTATACAAATTAAATAATTTTGTTAGTTTACCGTTTTTATATAAAATCGTAGCATAACCACGTACCTGTCCTCAAAAATAATGATCACATTTTGAAATTATTTGTATGAATATAATGCCTACTACTTATGGCTAATTAATACTTTTACATTTAATACAGATTAATTAGTCAAATAAAAGGCACATAATGTAAAGTCTTGACAGAAAAGTAATGCTTATTTCAGCACTCATTAGAAATCAAACAAATTGCGCTGTAGGTAAAAAAACCTGTTAGCATAATGAGCGATAATTTTCAACGGTTGGCTGTTTTTGCGGATTACCATTGTATAATAAAAAAAACTCAGCAAATGATTATTACAAAATAATAATTTATTAATTTTCACATAGCTTGTAAACGTATTTTGCATAGACATATTTAATTAGACGATGAATACATAATTGATAATTTTCGAAACTATTTAAACAGTAATTAAAAAACGTAAGTACACCAGCCTAATGTTTCAAAAATGCACAAAATTTTCAATTACGCAGTCGCTACTACTTATGTACTACATTGGTAACGTTATTAGGTAACTGATGTATAATATTATATAATTAAACCTAGAAATTTCTGATGAAATAAATAAATTTATGACATCAAATACAGGTACACACGCAACTAATAATCTACTGTACAACAAAAAAGAACAATAATACCTTTCGTCAATGAAATTCGAGCAATGCGGAAGTGTACATTTTACAGAAAAATATGCTTAGAACTAAACCACGATAACCACGCAATATTTTTATTTGTAAATTACTAAAATTAATTTTGTATAAACAGAATGAAGAACAAACAATAAATACGTGTAAAAAAATTATTCGTTAAATGACAACCAATCTTGAGCTAGTTAAACAATGATTTACGTAGAGTTATAACTTGACTGACGATTAGAAGAATATAGATTTCTTATGTTTACGCCAATGTTAGACATTTAAATAAAACTATTAACGATGGAAAACTAATAATAGTCCGCAAGTCCACACACCAAAGATTTTATTACTTTTATCAATATATTAGTGTACAATTGTATCGAGTTGGCGTTTTAAATTTGCTTCTTTTACGATTTCTTATGGAGCACTGAACGTGAACACAGCCACGGCTCGGGCGAACACTGATACCCTCTATTTATTTTTATTGAACTAACAAAACATAAATAATTCAAATTATAACAGATGGCGTTACATGTATTTTAAATTATTATAATGCTAAACCAATTGAATATTTCGGTTTTAAGCTAGTCGCCAAAAAATTAAATAATCAAAAATCTAAAATATAAAATGTGTCGCCTACAATCCGCCCCCATAGTGCTGAGCTGAAAACACATATAAAATTTTACCAAGTTAAATATCAATCTTCGCAATAATCTTTACTTCTACAAATTTCAAAGATTAAATAAAGTAAGTACATCTATTCAGATCAGCACTAACACTCCACAGGTGTAAGTAAGGCGACACGCGTGACAGGGCGCCGCACAACACCAGTTCGCGTGCGCACATCCACTATTCGGATGCGACCATCATCACCGGCATGCGTCGCACTCACCACTCCATGGCGCCACAATCCACGATCTAGATTTGGCTCAATTAACAACACAAAATCTCCATCTCGCAACGCTCTCTGTTCTTTATTCCACTTGTACCTAGGTAGCAGAGTAGGCAAATACTCTCGTACCCACCGCCCCCAAAACATGTCGGTTAACCTTTGCGCTATGCGCCACTGTTTACGTAAGCACAAATCGTTATTGTCATATTTACCAACCGCGGGACCATTAGATGACGTACCTATCAAAAAATGATTAGGCGTTAGCGCTTCCGGAAAATTAGGGTCGTTAGAAACGTATGTTATAGGGCGACTATTTACAAGTGCTTCGATCTCGGCAAGTAAAGTAGACAACGTTTCTGGGTGTGGGGCGCGTTCCCTAAGAATAACTTTGATAGACGTTTTTACGGTGCGTATCATACGTTCCCAAGCGCCGCCCATTTCGGGGGCACCCGGGGGTATAAACCTCCACTCAATACCCCTTACAGTACCGTCTTCTTGCAATTTACTCTGGTTGAGTTCTTGCAGACTGCGTTTCAACTCATTGTCCGCCCCCCGTAGGTTTGTACCATTATCAGAATAGACAACGCTGGGGGTCCCACGTCGCGCTATCATACGTCTCAGAGCCATTATGGTTGCATCAGTGGTAAGGCTCTCAGTCACTTCCAGATGTATTGCACGTATGGTTAAACACGTAAACATAACGCCGTACCTTTTTTGCCTTCTTCGGCCAATAGTTACCTCCATAGGACCAAAAAAGTCAATTCCTGTAAAGCTAAAAGGTCGACGGTTATGTTGTAAGCGAGCAGCGGGTAAGTCCGCCATACGCTGCGGTCGTGGTGCTGCACGGCGGTACCGGCAAAATAAGCAGCGTGAGGCAACAGTGCGCACCGTTGGCCTTAGTTTTAATATCCAATAGCGTTGTCGTAACTCATTTACGACCAGTTCGTTAGCACCGTGTAGGGCTTTTCGGTGATAATATTCGACTAACAATCGAGATATCCGATGGTGACCATCGAGTATGGCAGGTCTCAGCATCGACTGATCAACACCGATGGTTTTGTTGATACGACCTCCAACTCGCAATACTCCTTCATTGTCGACGTAAGGCGTGAGCACTAACAAGCGACTAGTAGATGGTAAGGGCTTGTTTTGTTGGATATACTTAATATCTTCAGCAAACGAATCGTGCTGAGACTTAATGATCAGTAATCGTTCGGCTCTGTTCATCAGCTCAACGTTTAACCCTGTATCAGTTCGCTGACATCGTTTTATAAATAATAAAACTTGTGACGTCACTCTTACGAGTCTAACCCAAGATGAAAAATTATTCTCATCTGGCAACGAATACCTGGTTAATTGTGATGTCATCACTACATTAATATTCCGTTGCTCACAAATAACATCTTCTGACAACTTGGTGGTCCTTAGGTCCTTAGGCCACCCATGCTCAGGTTGTCGTAAAAATATGGGGCCTTGAAACCAAACATCCTCATATTGCAATGGTGGCGATTCTCCCTTAGTGGCCAAGTCCGCTACATTTAATTTGGACGGGACGTAACGCCATTCAGGTATTTTTGTGAGTTCGTCAATCTCGCCTAGACGGTGTGCAACAAAGGGCTTGTAATTCCTCGGGTCACTACGAATCCATTGAAGGACCGTATTCGAATCAGTCCAAAAATAGCGTGCATCAGGCTTCACATCCTTGTGTTCTCGCTGGACTGTATCAGCAAGACGGGAAGCTATTAATGCTCCTTGTAATTCCAATCTAGGGATTGATACGGGACGAAGTGGAGTCACCCTGCTCTTCGCGGCTACAAAGCATACACGAATACTCTGATCAAATAGAGTAAAACGGAAATAGACTACAGCAGCATACGCTTTAATGGAAGCGTCGCAGAAAATATGCAGCTGGGTATTTATTACTCTACTGTTAATATTATTATCTATAGTTGGCGAGTAGCGCTGAGCGTAAATATCCGCTTTAAAATACCATCGTGGTATCCGCAGTGAGGGTAGTTGCTTTAATTCATCTAGCCATTTAATCCATTTACTATGCTCGGCAGGCCTAATCTGGCTATTCCAGTCAACTGTAGACCTATGGACATCCTGAAGTATTATTTTACTTTTAATAATAAATGGCGATAAAAATCCGTGGATATCATATACAGACATAATCACGCTTAACATTTTTGCCTTAGTCGGCGCCACGGTTCCGTTCAAAACATCTTTATGTATACGCTTTAAATTTATTTGAAAGGAAAATGTATCATCAGCTGGATGCCAAATCAAACCTAACGTGCGCTCCGCTGTATTATTGTAACCATTTTTAAACTGTATAGCACTGTCCGCTAACGCGTCCGTAGGTATCGAGCTCAAAACCTGTTTGTTATTACTCGACCAACCTCTTATCTCAAACCCACCTTTCTTATGTATCGCAGTAATATCATGCACTAATTTAATTGCTTTATTAACGTCATTTGTCGAATATAAACAATCGTCCATATAATGACTTCCTATGATGACGTCACACGCTTCCGGATTTATATCCGCGTATTTTAATGCATTTTTATTTTTTATGTACTGCGCAATAAAAGGTGAGCATGTAGCTCCGAAAATTAAACTTTGCATCACGCAAACATTTATTGGGCTGTCTGTAGATTCCTGCCACAAAAATCTAAGTAAATTTTGATCCTCTGGCCTTATTTTTATACGTAAAAACATATCACGAATATCACCTATTATGACTATCGGATTCTCGCGAAAACGAAACATTATTCCTAAAAGCGAGTTGTACAAGTCGGGTCCTGTTAGTAAAAAATCATTTAAACAGACACCGTTCACTTTGGCGGCGGCATCGAACACTAATCGCAACTTATTAGGTTTATTAGGATTTTGAACGCCAAAGTGAGGAATGTACCAAACGTGCTCAGGCGGGCGTTCCTTATCACTATCGCTGATCATTCGAGCGTAACCATTTTCAAACAATTTATTTATTTCCGTTATGTACCTATCTTTATATTTCACATCTTTATGAAATTTACGGAGTAATGTATGTTGACGGTTCAAGGCATTAAAATACGAATCAGGCATTATAAAATTATCCTTCTTAAATGGTAAACCAACTTCCCAATGATGTCCTACTTGACGAGTAGTATTATCTAAAATATCAATCGCTCGATTATGTTCCTTATTCGTACGACATAAGAACGATATTCCCACTGACTCTAAATCGAATGAATTCTTTATTAAATCATTTAGCGCGTTGATTTCGTTTGTATCACTAGACTGAGAGTGTGCGAGATGGAATACATTGTGTTCACTTACCCTGGAGGAGTGAGTGCCAGCACTGTGCCAACCATGCACGGTCCACCCCAATCGACAGCGGGATGCGTATAATGTACCTCTGTCTCCATGTACAATCTCAAGCGGAGCTATAAGAAAATAATTATCTTGCCCTAGTAATATTCGAGGCGTTACATTATGTGTACAAATTAATGGCTTTATGTGCGCCAAATGCGGACAATTCACTTTATGTACAAGTGACATATTTTGCGCACTTAATTTAAGTTTACAACACTTTCGCAGCTTAATATCATAATAGTTATTAAAATCATACTGTCCCGACATTTGCACTTTCACACTAGGTACTTCCGACTGATACACTTCTAAGCCAAACGCGTCAGTAAACTTTATAGCACATGGATTTTCACACTGTAACCCTAAACTATCAGCCAAGTCCGAGTCTATCATTGACACTGCAGCTCCATCATCCAATAGGGCGTAAGTATTAAAAACACCTTTGGGTCCGCGAATTTGCACAGCAATCACTTTAAGTAAGGCGAATTCTTTCGTGCCCGTAAAACTCGTTGTATTTACGACGGCTTCATTATCTTGCGCACCATATTGCGTATTTGTGGTGTAAGTGTCGGGCACGTGCAGGTTCGATTCCGAAGTTGCGTTCTCCGCTGATTGTGATGTAGCTGTTGGTCTCGTCCAATGCAGCAGAGGGTGATGTGTCATACCACAGCCGTCGACGTCACATACCGGCTCGGGGCATGCTTTGTTACTGTGTCGTGCGGTTAAACAGCAATAACACAATCGGTGTTTTTTTACAAATATCCACTTGTCTTTGCGTAGTGCACGTTTAAATAAGCGACAGTCGGGTAACGCGTGCTTGCTTTTATGACAAAATAAACACTTGTCATCACTCTTATTGGTCGCAATCGAATAAACTGGACGATGTCGAAGCTTATCGTCTGTTCGCTTGGCTTCTATGACGGTCGGCTTCTTGAAATTAAATTCTCGGGGCTGAGTACATCCAACGGTCGCCAACATTTCAGCTTCACATTTCAGGAACGCGGCTAACAACTCCAACTTTGATTTGTCTTCGTTTTGACGACTATAAGCGAAGTCTGTCCATTTAGGCATTAATGTGCTCGGCAATTTTGACATAACAGCTGCAGCGAGCTCGGGACTTCGTAAATAGTCATACTGTTTGAGTGCACGTATCGTTGCCACGCAATTACTGACTTTGACGGCGAAATTAATTAAATCTTGTTGATAATAGTTAGACATATTCGGTAATTTTTTTAACTGTGCCGTTATATTGTATATAATAATATCGGCTCGACCAAATCTCAACTCAAGAGTTTCCATAACCACTGATGGTGTAGTATTACCGATCAACAAATCTGTCACAGCTTCTTTTGCCTCACCTCGCAAAGCTCGGCGCAACCTCCAGAGATTTTCAAAATCACTAAATCCACACACACGAGATGAGTCTTCATATGCATTTTTAAAATGTAGCCACTCGATGCAGTCACCACTAAATACTGGCAGTTCGCGTGGCGTAGCGAGACGGCTAAGAAGACGATCCCCGTGTTTTATGCTCGACTGCTTCACCAGATCGTTCAGCGTATGTGCGAGCTGTTGTACGTTGTCATTGTTATGGTTGCTGATTCGTGGCTGATCAGAGGTCGTACATTGTTGGTCCAGCCATCTTTCAACATTGTGCTGATCGTGTGGTAAAGGCTCAATGTACTCGGAGCCATGGTCATCATCGTGAGACACTGCACTACATTTGGCGTTGTCCTCCGCTTCGACCTTGGCAAGGTCAGCCTCCAATTTTTTATCGATTAGATCCAATTTTATTTTGGCCTTTGCTTCAGCCGCTTGCAATTCCAGTTGTTTACGGCGTGCAATTGAAGATGCTGTTGATTTCTTGGAGCAAATCGTTTTACTCGATGCACAACTCGACTTATGTACCGCATCACGTGGTGATAATTTAACCGGCATTGGCGTCGCAACATATTGTTCCTGGTCCCGTGACGTTGTAGCACGATCGTTGCCATGGGGCGGAATATTATGCTTGTTGGGCTTCATTGATGCACTCTCTAAATTGTCCATCAAGTCCTTACGCATGCGGCGTGTCAAAATCTTTGATGGCGGCGTGCGATACATATCACTTGCACGGTTCACAAATCCGCTCGAAGGTCCATTATTAACGATGGAAAACTAATAATAGTCCGCAAGTCCACACACCAAAGATTTTATTACTTTTATCAATATATTAGTGTACAATTGTATCGAGTTGGCGTTTTAAATTTGCTTCTTTTACGATTTCTTATGGAGCACTGAACGTGAACACAGCCACGGCTCGGGCGAACACTGATACCCTCTATTTATTTTTATTGAACTAACAAAACATAAATAATTCAAATTATAACAGATGGCGTTACATGTATTTTAAATTATTATAATGCTAAACCAATTGAATATTTCGGTTTTAAGCTAGTCGCCAAAAAATTAAATAATCAAAAATCTAAAATATAAAATGTGTCGCCTACAAAAACTATTTTACGGATTTTATCGCGGTTTTTTAATTTATATTTTTGGACAACCAACTCCTCAGTCCGCCCCGTGACCATGAAGGCTGCAAAGCCTTCGAAACGTCGGGAGAAAATATAAATTAAAAAACCGCGATAAAATCCGTAAAATAGTTTTATTTAAATGATTAGAAGAATGATATTAGTTGAACTAGACTACTCCAGTATATTAATAAATTGCCATCATTGGAATAAAGAAAATATAAAATGAATTACGTTTGAAGTGATGAAATATAAGTCTTAAATATATAATATAAAGGCGTAGTAATAGAACTTGGAATGTCTTCTATTTACGTTTGTGTGGTGGCTTTTTATTTAAAAAATATACAAAATTAATTGAATATAGAGAAGAGTAGGCCGTTTGGAATGTCAGGTATCTGCTTACATAATATTTTTATTTTATATAACATAATTTCTTTAATTACAATTTTGTAAGTAGTGAAGGATACCTTCAATAGAGATGGATGTCATTCGGTATTAAATGAAAGAAATTAAAACACAGAATATAAAAAAGTACAGGTAAATCTTTTTAAACACATGATTATAACTAAGACAACCAGACTTCAGGACCAATGTTATAATTAGTGTTCATGACATACTATAATATAGAGTAATTTGAAGTTAAAACATAGTAAAATAATAATGAAAGTCAAACACTTGATGTGCTTACATTTTTTTACGTGAGCTATATAAAATGCATACTTTTATTACATTAGGTATTTCCACATGCATGGATTTATTATAATACACATAAAGAAAGGACAAAGAGGAAAGTTAAAATGTTAAAGGTGAAATGTTATTTTAGAAAAAATATTTATAGATATTTACAGGCGATGTCAGAATAATAATATTTTAATATAACGTACATTATACATTGAAAAATCGTAATTGATTTCTATTATTTTTCACATTTACACACACAAATTCCACAGTTCCTAGTGTCATAGGTTAATGAACCGTCTAACACAAGAAGTCAACACGATAGCCTTAAAATAAGAATACTATTTATTATAATATAGTGTTGGTCATAGCTCTATCTTTAAAAGTAATAATTACCTAACGTAAGTTTAAAAGTGTGGAAGAAACAGTATTTTACAGTTGTACTACGATGTTATATTTTATTTACACGTAAAAGTAGACGAGTCTGTCATATTGCTTCTCTACTTATTTCATTAAAATACTAACGTAATATAATAATTGTGTCCATTTATTCTAAATTCGGAAAATCTCACTATTTACTGTTTGACCCAAGTTTTCGGGTGAATATACAGTAAACGGAAAAAATTGATTAAGCCTGCCGTCACTAATTATGTATACGACGATTACACAAAAAATAGGGGGTATTTGGGTACGATAGATGGTATTTTCTGAAGACAAAATAACTTATAGCAATTTTCGTTTTCCTTTTTTGGATATAGCAGATTATAGGTGATATTCAGATAGAAAAGGGGTTTTCTTGGAAAATAGCCCGAAATACTTCCGGACATTTTGCATTTTTACCATTATTTCCCTAATTGATATAAGACATCTAAGAGGCACTACAGAATTAACTTACATCGACTTTTTTCTTGATACAATGTCGCAACTTGTTTTGTGTCCATTAGAGGTTCTCAAAAGGTAAGCAAAGGTTTTTAAAACAGCCATCAAAATTGCTTGACTTATGTGTTACAAAGATATTTTTTCTGTTTACTGCACTATTTGTTGTGTTTACTTCTGAACCTAGTTATTGGTGGTGTTTGTTCGCTAGTGCCCTCTATCGTCAGTAACGGTAAACGTGCCGTTGCATGGCGAGTTGTTCTCGAATGACGGCCTGTGAAAAGAAAAGTCGATTACTTCAATAATATTCAACTGGTACGTACAGATGGCGTTGCTATCGCAAAGATGTATGAGTTTAAGGAGTAAGTCAATGAAATTTTTTATTCAGTAATTTTAGATAATTCGTCTTCGATACCTATGTGTTATGTGGAAGGCACACCAAATGGAGGCCCTTCAAATTAATGCTTTAATATTTTTTATGTTAATGCGAATATTAGACATTTAAATAAAACTACTTTTCGGATTTTATCGCCTCCGAAGTTTTCGAAATGTCGATAAAATATAATTTAAAAAACCGCGATAAAATCCGAAAAAATGTTAATGCTTTAAAAAAAACTTACAGTTTGCTGTCCACCTTTGTGTCGCGTTCATCCAATCTGGCAGTTTCTGGGAGGATTAGTACGATGCTGCCGCCAATAGCCGCCAATGCTGCTATAGTCACCATAGGGAGATGCTCGTTGAACATTGTCTGAAATAAGCGATTGTATCACATGAAATTGCTGTTACATGTACAAATACCTATTGATTTCTGAACTAATATCAATTTGTATTTGAAAATAAAAACTATGCTAAATTTAAATACATAAGTAATATATTGTATTCTTCAACAATTAAAATTAATAAATTTGGTAGATGTAACTTTACTGCTAAATTGTGTTTTTAATCCTTTGTGCTATGGACTAATACATGAGCAAGTAAGCGAATGAAATTGCCTTGACTTACATACATGCAAGCCATAAAATGATACAAAAAAAACACTTTGTAAAGGAGAATGCTATGCTAGAGTGAGCCAGATCCGAGCTGATTCTGGGGATGACATAATATGGGAACGATTTTTTTTTTTTTTTTTATTGCATTGAATGACGAGACGAGCATGCCCTTCGCCTGATGGTAAGCGAAACGACCACCCATAAACAGTAGCAACACCATCCAGCACCTTGACTTACAAAGTACTGTGTGGCATTCCACTGCGCTCGTCATCCTGAGACATAAGATGTTAAGTCTCATTATGTCCAATAGTTATACTGGCTACAATGTCCTTCAAACTGAAACACAACAGTGCATGCACACTGTTGCTTGGCGTTAGAAATAGACATTGCGGTGGTACCCACCCAGACGGCCTCTTACATAATGAGAAATCTACCACCAGTTATGCAGATATACTTTACATAGCATCACGCCTTTTTCCCTTTTCAGGGGCAGGCAGAGGCGTATCACACCCACATTTCGCCAGCTATGGTGTAGTAGAGGCCTATTGCCATTTGACGGGCACATTTCCAGATTCCGGGCTGATACTGAGTAGAAAAACCTAATATCAGTTTGCCTGGCCCGGGAATAAAACTGAGACCTCAGCTTAGGACCGAGGTGGTCAGAGATATTATACTTACTTAACGTAACATAATTGTACGAAGTGTGGTAAGGAGGGAAGAAAAACGGAGGACTATAAAAATACTAGTAAAATTTCAGAGTTCTTGAATAAGTAATTGAAATAATTGGTGTTGTTTTTGCATAGATTAGTTCAAATAATACTTGGCTGTAGTTTTATATTTATGCATCGAAGTTACATAAAATACTTTTTTTAAGAACACGAATTTCAGTCCTTGAATTTTAGATACGCTATTTTAGTATGGAATGATATGAAGACTGTTTGATTACTCACCAATCTCCATAGATATGGTATGCATATCAATGCAAGTCCCGCTGATATTTGACTTGCACCAACGCCCAAGTTCCTCACCATCGTAGGATACAACTCTACAGTGAAAATTGGTAACATCATGTTCGTGGATCCAATGGCAAACTTGCCAATCATGAGGCAAGCTATCATGATCCATTCGTCTTCAAATGCTATTGAAAACAATTCGCTTGCAATGCAAGCCAGTCCACATACTAGCATACTGATGAATATTGGGAATCGCCTTCCAGCTTTCAGAAGTATGGGAATACTTATAGCAATTGCGGGTATTTCAACTATTGCGAGTATAATCGACGTCACGTGCAAGTTACCCAAATTGAACTTTCCAATATTTAATAACAAGCCATAATAGGCAATCGTCATCGCGAACCAAGCCATGAATAAACAGATAGTCCTCATTCTCAGAGCTCCCTTCAGCAGCATCGCAACACTCGGGCCTTCATCTTGATTCTCAGATTTGTGAAGCATCAACAATTTATCAATATCCGCTGGCATTTCTCGTTTGTTAAACTTGGCTGCCTTTTCTAAGATAATTTTCGCTTCTTGAGTTTTTCCCATGCTTAACAGCCATCGAGGCGACTCGGGTAAAATAAACCTGTAATGAACAATGCGACCTATAAAATACTTGCATGTTTGAGTAAACGCTAATCATAGAATATAATATAAAGCGACAAAATACAAAACAGAAACCCCCAAAAATAAACAAAACGGTCACTAAGTATATGCATAACTATTTTATACGTTTATGGCGGATAACTTTACATGAACATTCTGAAACAAAACCGTAGTCATACTTTGTATAAATCGACATTTAAACACAATGATAATAAAATTTATGCAAAGAGCTTACCACAAACCAAGCAGAAGACATCCAGGCACCGATAGAGTCAGTTGTAGTTCTCTCCAGTTCGGCATGACAAGAGATAGCAGGGATACGATAAGGTAGGCTAACGGTAGTGGAAAGAAGTTGCAAACGCCGGCGATGGTCACCCATTTGCCGCCCACCAGCTCCACTGAGAGTACAAACGCTGCGTATACCACGGAAACGGAGACGAAGCCCATAATAAGCCTCACAACCACATATTGTACGTAAGACCGCACCAATAGAGAAAGGATTGCCAGTGCGCTTTGAGTCACTATCATTCCCATTAATATTCGTTTACGTCCGAATCTGTAATGAAAAAATTAACGTATTAATAATATTAATATCAGTACAAGGAAAACAGTATAAGCTACACGAGTTCTTTGGTGTACTTGACGTGCCTGAATATTTTTTTTTTAATGAATACTGTGTATAATCATCTTAATGGTTTCATATACCTAACATATACTCCAGTAAAAACTAGTAGGTACATTTATTATCTCAATTATGTTTGAGAATTTCAAGATCAAGGGAAAGGAAAGAGAGAAAGCTATTAATACTAAGACCTTACTCGCCTAATTCCCAAACATAACAAACAAAAAACTCGACATGTAAGGTAGATAGGTAATGTAATTGGTGAATTAATTATTCTGTAATTATCTTAAGCAACAGTCGGAAGTTTTTTCTTATTGGAAAACTATAAGGATGTGTTCTTACATCACTATTAAGTGGAAATTAAAGAAACAACCGCAAAGTCGTGTGTAGATATAACAATATAACTAATTTTAGTAATAACTAATGAAAGGCAAGACGGATAAATAAAAAACATGGTGTCTTTATGGTTATTAAGTAAAAAATAAACACTAAACGCAAGAAACTGCGGTTTCTACTAATATAAGAATATTACCACTTAAAATTTGATGAAAACGATAAGTCATAATATTTTGTTTAGGAAAAAAGAAATGTAAACACATATCAACTTATTTTCACTTATCTTTATGAAGAATTTGTGAAATGAATGCCATAAAATTTGTACATATGAACTATGGATCGGAAGATTTCGAGTTTGATTACCAGGTTGGGGAGTATAACGCTCTTCTAACACGTATTGATTGTGAAATTATGGAGGCGGTTGCTCGGGATAACTAAACAAAAATCTTTCTGCTAACATAATAATAAACATGGGCCCCAAATTGCAGTACCATAAGAGCAGCATAATAATAAATAAATTATAAATTTGGCACACGAGGACACCGACATGTGGGAGGTGGACTCCACAAATTATTGTTCCGATTGTCGTATCTACTCATGGGTTGATGCCAAAAAGTCTCGACCAACACCTCCAGAGGTTCACAATTGGTCGTTGGGTCAAGATCCAGATGCAGAAAGCAGTACTTCTGGACACGGCACGCATTGTGAGGGGATTCCTCACTTTGAATCCCTGACCACCGGTGGCTTGGATCTTGAGCCTCTCCATCGGAGGGTGATTCATTTTTTTATATTTATATATGTATTAATGTTTTATTTTTTTAGTATATATAAAAATGTAAAAAAAGGAATATTCGAAATAAACAGAAAAATCTATAAGTTTATTACTTGTCCGAAATCCATCCACCGATAACGCCACCGACTCCCACGCCGACCAAGAACACCACCTCAGCGAGGCTCGTGAGACCAGCTTTGTCGCACACCAAGTTCCATTCCGATATGATAGTGTTGCCAACTTCAGATCTGTCGTATTCCCACTCTGTGCACTTTTGGAAAGAGTTCACGAGTGGTGCAGTATGGTTGATTATACTCTCAATAGTAACTGCTGCGGATAATGTGCGCACGCTGCAGGCGCCGTCAGGCTGGCTGTAGTTTAACCAATCAGCGAGAGGCAAGCTGGTGAAATTGTCCGGTCTTTTACACCAGAATTTTGTTTCTTTTGCCTGTGAAAAGATACATACAATTATATTTTTAACACATCTGTGTTTACACACATTAAGAGAATGAAAGGTTCAACGTGATTAAAATATATTGTTGTTTATTTATAACTAAGGACCCATAAAGTACTGTGAAAGCCTTTTAAAATATAGTTTAAATGAATTCAGGTCAAATGTGTGGACTTTATTTTATTAGTTTACAAGTAACTAGATATATTATATCTAATAATAATATTTATGAATAGGTGATTGATAGATTAAACAAGCGTAATCATTTAATGAATTCAATGAATCTCAAGAAATATGCATTATGTAAAAATATACAAATACTACCAACGACACTCATATTCTCCATAATCGCGTTGTCTTTGAGATCAATACTAAAAATATATGTTTGTATGTTTTACTATATTATAGTCAAGGCTTGATGTCTTTTCCAGGTTTAAAATTCACACTATATTCCGGGACAATTAAATCTTATCATATTCCTAAAAAAACAAAAGTCTAAGGGCTGATTTCAGCGCTTGCTAATAAACGCTATTTGTCATATAAATGTTTATATCTAGGAGTGTGACTTTTGTATTTGCTCGGCTTATACATCATAGCTTTTGCCTGCGGCTCCGCCCGCATGAAAAAGATTTTCCGGGTCTAATATTGTCCCAGGATAAAAAGCAGCCTATAAGCACTCAGAAGTAATGTATCTTCCTAGTGAAAGAATTTTCAAAATCGGTCCAGTAGTTACAGAGACTAGCATTTACAAACCTACAAACTTTTCTCTTTATAATATTAGTATAGATTAAAAAACCCAATATCACTTGGTCCACCTAGAGGATCGAACCCAAAACCTCAGCACTGCATTCGTATCTTAATACAAATACGCTACCGCGGCAGTCATGGTCGAATTTGCCGGATATTAGTGTTATACTTACGGTGAAGGTAGGCAGGTATATGTGAAACGTGCATGGCAAGGAGAACAGCGATAGCAGGAACGTCATTAACAACTGCCATCGGCCATATTTGCCGATGATCGTGGAAACCACATCGGGGCCTTCATCTTCGGCGAGGTCGGCTGTCCGCGACTTTTCCTTGTTGTTTTGACTCGGGATTACTGAAAAAACGTGTGATAATTGTCAATTGATTTATGTTTTATGACTACATAATCTTTTCTGCAGGATGCAACTTAATTATAATTAATTCTCTTCGAAAAGAAAAAATACAGGCATTTTTATTTATTACGTATGGAAATCCCACCATATCGCAGTCAGTTGGAACGAGATAATGTATGGAAAATTAGTCTTAAATAAAAACCAAAACATATTGTATGCAAAAACTACAAAAAGAATTTGGAATTTCGTTCATTGCATTTACTATTTTAGTCCATTATGTTCTAAAAATGCCATGTGCGTTTGCTTCGCTAAAAAAGAGTGAAATTAGATATTAAGTTATGACCTATAATGTTAATGAGCAATTCAATTTACTTAATAACTAATTTGTAAGGTCATCGCAGACCACGTGCGCGCAATAATATGACTGCAAGTATTTCGCGCGCAATTAAACGACACGCTGCCTGCCCGCTAGCGGCGCTTTGCCTTGACAATGATCTTCATATTGATGCCATGATACTGAGCCGGCACTCGCGCCCATGTTTAGATAGGTATTTCATCAAACGGCTCGTAGGATACATTTTATGAACTGGCAGAAGGAACATGTATGTATTGCTGAGCTTAAAACCATTTAAATGCAGTTGCATAAGATTGTTATCTTATTTTCAGATATAAATTGAAATCGCTTGCGTCATGTGTATTGAGTGTAAATATTGTAATGTGTTATGCGTTTCACTTTATTGAGTACAAATATAACGCTCTGTTATTTTCTATTTCAAGATTGTCTCGTGTTACATTGCGGGTGCGTAGTTTTAACAAATAAATGGTAGATACAGCCGTCATGCGTTGTACATAATTCTTCATCTGGGCGACTGTGATGTGCATTTGGGGCCAAGGTTGGGCATATCGATTACATTGGTCGCGATTTGCATGCCCGCTCGTCCCTGCTCGGAGATCCCCAGGTGGCAGTGTGAGACGAATATGCACTCTCTATTGTCTTACAAATACTGCTGTGAATAATGTTTATTTAAACAGATTAGTCACGGAGTTGCCAGTGGGAGTTAATTTAACGCATTTACACTAATATTGCGTTTACTTAGCAATAGTATTCTTAGTAGGGTAGGATAAAACCACATCATAGTAAAAAATGTCCTCAACATCCTGAGTAGTTGATATCAATTACAGATAGATCTAGGTCTAGGATACAAAATCACGTTGAAAAATATGTCATCTCAATTAAGATGGACCTTCATTCATCCCGACATAAGACACGATGATCTTGATTATATTCCACAATGCATTTGATTTTCCCGTTACTTACATACAAGACTTATGTAATCGGATAAATAAAACTATAGTCATTTTCTGTCGTATAATTTTATCCATTCTTATTTTACCATACCAGCCCTGTATTATATACAGCCCACAGCTGAGCATGGGCCTCTACAATTTAGAAGTTAAGGCCTTAGTCCACCACGCTGGCCTCGTGCGGGTTGGCAGACTTCACATACCTTCGAAACTCAAAGAACTTCTCAGGTATGCAGGTTTCCTCACGATGTTTTCCTTCACCGTTAAAGCGAGCGATAATTCACAAAGAATACCTACACACATAACTTTTTTTTTCAGAAAAGTCAGAGATGTGTGCCCTTGGGTTTTGAACCTGCGGACATACGTCTCGGCAGTCCGTTCCACTCCCAACTAGGCTATCGCCGCTACTTCGCTTATTTTATAGACATTTAAATGTAGATTAAATAGTGTAAATCAAGCTCAAATATAATAATATAACTAAACTCATTACGATGAGTATAAATCACTACAGTAACAATTTACAATATATTTTGCGGTTATTTTTTGTTGGAGTGATTCCGCTAGCTGTCTATTCTAAACATGAAGAAACCGCCATGGCTTTTATGTTATAATGGGCATTATATTCTTAGTACTGTATTTTTTTGGTCTAAAGTGGTGAGGTCATCACTAGGATCCTCATTGAAATGTGGGGAAAATCCAGATATTAAAGAAAACGATTTGAGTATTAAGTTTATTGATCTCGTGGCTGACGTTTGGCATGTGAACTGTGTGGTTCAAGGTTCAATTGCAAGGACAGACATGTCTTTTGTTCATAACTGCATCTTTTCACACCGCATCACTTATAAAAGTGTAATATTGTATACATATATGTATGTAAATTATGTTGTTTCATACATTAAATGGTATAAGTTTGTTGCATTTAATAAACACTCACAATAATGTAAGACTATAGTCTATAACAGCATAAAACTAAAACTTCTGACAACTAATACTTATATTCACGTAATCTTACCAATATACATTTGTAGTTTTATTTTCTTAATAGTGCGAGCATTTTAATATGACAATGACCCACTTTCTAACTCTATATTTTTGTCGAAGATTGCAAGATCTCTCTATAAAATAAATTTTATGCACCGAATCTAAGAGTAAACTAACATTTATGTGTATAAGAATCAAAGCCTTGATCAATGAATGAACAAAGAAAAAAATAACTAATTAACAAACATTACTAGGTTAGGTTTCCTGAAAAAAAAGTTTTTAATCTGTGACGGTTCCAGTTCATTCATCGCTCTAATAGTGTCGTAACCCAACTACTGACCTGTTAAATTACGTTTAGCATACGTAGGTGCAGATGACTTCCTGACTAGTCATAACAACTGTAACGCGATAATTGGGTCAGTGGAAGTACTGCGTCATTTTTCTTTTAGTCAATTTTGAGTCAGACTTTAGTGTTCCGTTCTTAAAAATTTAACCTGTACTATGTTGATAAAAATATTTCTTATGCCCTTACACATATTCATTATCGCCATCGATATTTAAAGTATTTATTTGTTATATTATATTACTAACTGGCCTGGCGAACTTCGTTTCGCTTCAAAAGCAATGTTGTGTTAACTTATTAGTTTTTTAATTAATATTAAATAACTTATCTAAATAAATTAAGCTCAACAAATGTATAAAAACTGCCTCGGTGGCGTAGTTGTATTACGGTACGACTGCAAGGCTGAGGTCTCGGGTTCGATCCCCGGGTCGGGCAAAGTGATATTGGATTTTTCTATTCAGTATCAGCCCGGAGTCTGGAATTTGTGCCCGATAGGCTCGCGCCCTATCACATCATGGGACGGAATACGCTTGGCGAAAAGTGGGTGCACTAGTTGCGCCTCTGCCTACCCCTTCGGGGACAAAAGGCGTGAGCATGCGTATGCGTAAATGTATAAAAATCAAAATGAAAAATTCATATCTTCATACACAGAGATAGAGAGAAGCAGAGACTATTCAGCGCGACATGCCACGATCTGCGATCATGATATACCTCTTTAACCTCTTCTACATTCATAGTTCTCCATAATGTTTTTGTCTATTGTGGAACGAAATAAATATTTTTCATCTTTATTTCATCAGTTTTGTCTTGCTCACATTCATTTACATTTCTGCTTAAACATGTCGTTCTTTAAAAAATGCATGTCTTGTAGATCACTCGCCGACAGCTCATTACTCGGCACAGGATCATAAGACTTTTAAGTCTACGAAGGCACAAAACACCTTTTATTAATAATTAGATCTTCTGGATTGTACGGCTTTGTAAATAATATTGGTACTTAAATCAAACATACAGGCCAAAAATGTTTTCTCTGTACACGAAATTAACGATTGGATTAATAAATGTCGCAACGGTAAGCAATGAAATGAGGATAATATGACATTATAATATACTCTTTGGTGTGTTTGGTGGAAACCACAGGGACTACGCATCTAAAGCAGCTGTCACAGGATAAAACAAAACAACGCCATGTAAATTTTTTAAAATTACGAATAAAATGTATGAGAAAATGAAATATCTTCATAATTTCCTTGATCGTGAACTTTACCGATATTTTTATAGTTATTCTGCTATTCGGAACGGATACATATCCAAAAAATCAAGGAACTTATAAACGGTTCTGCTATTCGCGAGTTATAAATGTCGTTACACAACTTTCTTTTATATTATTATATTATATAGATTATGTAAAAAGGGGTATTTATTATAATGATAAAATCAACCCGCAATAAGTAAATATTCATAAACTAAACTAAAATGCACGCAGGATTATATTACATATTTTATTAATGAGTAAAAATAAATGAAGAAAGGATTCGCTCAGATAACGTAAAGCGTACAGAGCTGATGTAAGTACCTACCTTTATAAATTCACTCGATTCATCCTAACATTATAATATTATATTATGCGTAGGGTCTCCTATTGAGCATATTACACTTCTTATCACGGTACCACCATTACGCGGCCCTTGACCGCCAGTACACCATCTAATTTTCGGTCATTGTTCGGCGGGCACCACCGCAATGTTTAATGCTACCGCCAAGCAGCAGGTGTATGCACTGTTGACATTGTAGCCTGTGTAACTACTGGACATACTGAGACTTAACATCTTGTGTCTTAGGATGACGAGCGCAGTGGAATGCCACACAGTATTTTGTAACTCAAGGTGCTGGGTGGTGTTGCTACTGTCTATGGGTGGTCGTATCGCTTACCATCAGACGAACGGCATGCTCGTCTCGTCAATCAAAGCAAAAAAAAACTACTTTAAAACAAAAATTTACAAAGTTTGCCTAATAAATAAGATAAGTACGCTTTGTAAAGTGTATTCATTAGTCTGGTACTGAAATGTAAACAAATAACATTAAAAACTAATTATATGAAATTTTACGTACGTGGTGCCTATGGTTGGTATTCAACTGAGTATAATAAAGAGTTAACAAGTAACAGTCATATTATTATGTCTTTGTCGTCGCAAGTAAGAAAAAATAATAAAATCTTATGATTGTATGTCTAAAATATCCCTATAACTTATTATAATCCGACCAAAGCCGGGTCCTGTTAGTAGTCATCCTGATATAATTCAGTAGTTCCAGTAACGATTTAGCATTATAGAATGTTGCGAGGCGCGGTGCGAGCGCGTCTGCCTGGGGGACGCGTCCGGAAGCAACCGTACTCAATGAAACGATTCGATGCGCGCACCGCTAGGTCACTGTTCTCGTTACTCATTTTACTAATATGTACCGAACACACGCTTAGTTTTGACAAAGACGTAGGAAATTATGGTCGGAATTTCATATTACAGGTCTATAAAAACTTGCCCTTCGATAATAGGTTCAATATTGCGATTTCTTACATAATATGAACGATTTGTCCCTGTTTATTTTGATTAATTAGTAGATAGTATTTGAGACAATAAATTCCCATTGAAACTTGTTTATAATTCATTCCATCTTCTAGTTGTATCCTAAAAAACAAGATATTATGTTTCCTCTAAAGTATTAGAATGAAATTAAATATTCATTGATATAAGTGGTAAGTTAATTAACTACATTCAGATTGATTTTTTTGGATTCTAATCATGTTATTAATATATGAATTCACGGAGCCAATTATTTTTTTAATAACAATTATTGCTTATTCAAGTTTTCCCACTGTGTTTTAATTTATTTGGTATGGGATCGGTACCTACATACCAACTATTAAATAATTATGAACGGCTAAGTTTAAGCAAAGAAAAAAAACAATGTTTATAACTGTCTAAAATAATATGTTACTATGTTTAAATAAGGTAAATCTGTGATTGTAAAACAGTTATATTAAGTAGGTACAGCTAGAACTATCATGTTTGTACGTTCCCTTTTAATATAAGTTACAAGAATAATGAGTTACTGGTTCATTGCTACAAATTACGATTACGATATTTTACTGGTGGTAGGTCTCTCATATTATGTAAGAGTCCGTCTGGGTGGGTGCCACCGCAATGTCTATTTCTACCGCCAAGCAGCAGTGTGCATGCACTGTTGTGTTTCGGTTTAAAGGACATTGTAGCCAGTGTAACTACAGGACATAGTGAGACTTAACATCTTATGTCTCAGAATGACGAGCGCAATGGAATGCCACACATTACTTTGTAACTTAATATACTGGATGGTGTTGCTACTGTTTATGGGTGGTCGTATCGCTTACCATCAGGCGAACGGCATGCTCGTCTCGTCGTTCAATGCAATAAAAAAAAATCTATGTACTTAGCTATATTGATTTTAATGTTAGATAAACTTTTTCATATATCAGCCACAATAACCTTATGAGAATGTTTGTGTATACATAATTTTGGTGAATACACTTTTGGTATTCCTTTTTAAATAAAATAAAAATAATTCTTACACCACGAAAATACAAGTATAGGTATATAAATATCGCTTAGTTTTATTTAAACTTTTATCATGGTGCAACATTCCTGCGAATAGCATAATTGTTAAATATGACTAATTGGTGAATTATTTACACCACTTCTAAAAACCGTAAAAATTCATAAATACTGGTCGAGAATGGTAAATAAATACTTGGGCCAGTTTGACTGGTTCCTGATAAGGTTTCAGATAACTATCTGACATATTGCGCCATCTAACAAATAAATCTGACATTTCTTTTTCTATCAGATATTTCTATTCGAGACTTGTAAAACTAAAAGTTGATGTTTATATGGCGTATAAGGTCCGATAGGCTATCGGGGACTTTATCAGCAAGCGGTGAAATCGGCCCTTAGTATATTAGTTGTATAGTTTGTTCCGAACATCTATAATGTCATTAATAAAAGTGTACATTATTGCATAATTATGTCACGTATTTATGACTGAATTATAAATAAATAATAGAATTCAATCATAATTTAAAAAAAACCATTGAGTTACCGCAATAATAATGACATAGCAATCAAAAATAAACTGCTAACATCAAACTTCAAAGATGACTATAATATTGCCAATGAACTCATCACACTGGCATAGAATTAAAACAACAATTATAGTTAATTATAGTTATATGTTATTCTATATAGCATTATAAACTTTTCATTTGAAAGTATCAAACGTGCTTTCGGGAAGCTTTTATTTAAAATCGCTGCCTGCCTCGGTGGCGTAGTTGTATTGCATACGCGTTACGAGTACGATTTGCGCGTTTAGGTCCTGGGTTCGAATCCCGGGTCAAGCAAAAATGATTGTGACTGGATTCTTCCATCTTAAAAAAATTACTCAGTCGTAGCTCGGATTCAGAAAAATGGCGGTGTGATACCCCCGTGCCTCGGAAAGCACGTAAAGCCGTTGGTCCTGCGCCTGATCTCTCTCCGGTCATGTCGGATTGCCGTCTCACCGGACTATGAGAGTGAAGGAATAGCGAGTGCACCTGAGTATTGCGCACACACTTGTGCACTATAATATCTCCTGCGTACCTAGCTGATCTCCGTTGAGATTGGCCGCAGTGGCCGAAACGGTCTAGGAGGATTACATTTTTACATTTTAAATCGCAGAATTGTTTAGATTAGCAATATGTATGGTTCACAAGTAGTGCAACGTCAGAAATCGCTTTTTCGGTTGGAATGCCGATGAAATTGAATTATTGATAAGAATATATCTTTTTACCTTTTCTCTCGAACAGTTTACTGTATTGAAATGCTTACAGATATTAGAGTTTACAGATAGTGTCTTTAACTTTACTAAAACTGGACAAATGCAAGTAGAATTTACGCTCTGAGACAAAACAGATTATTGTACGCAAACTACACAATATGACAATATAATCTTCACTTTTTATAGCGTTTCTGCAGCAATTTGATTATATTAGTTCAAAAAAGAGTGAAAGGTCCTAGTATATATTTTATAGAAAAAATAAAACCATTTATATCCATAAAAATACCGGTAAAAGAAGTTATATTACTTAATAATTAATCCATCAATAGATTAATTAAGGGACATAAATAGAATCTCAAGAAAAAAAATGTTATGGTAGCAAAAGGAAGCAGGAAAATACGATTTGTACTTTACTTTTAACGTCAGTGTTAATTTCATGGTTGGCAATATTTATATTTAATTTATAAGGATGTTTACTTCCTAAACCCCTTGATAAATGGTTCAGTCTTTAAACCGATGTTTAAAATTATGATTTGTCTAATGTTTCCAATTAAGGAAATGAAAAGCAGGTGGTAGATTACGCTGTACATTTACCTAAAGCAATTGTTAACCTTATACTTAGTTGGATATAGAATTCCTAAGAGAATAGGAAGTCAGTTATCTGATAATCCATGAAATAAATTATAAAACTGAAACATTGAATTACTTTCGATACATAATACTTTTGAGAGATTTAATTTGTGTATGAATTGAAAAGACAACTAAATTAAACAAATAAATATACAAATATTTTTTTATTTACGCATGGAACGAGAACTTTGTCTAATTTGAAGGCCTTGATGGACTTAAGACGTCAAATGCAATTGTTATTGTCATTACTGAGATTTTTCTTTCCTGATTGCAATGAATGTTTCAGGTAATTAATTCTTTGTAATTTCACGGATTAATACGTAATTAATACACCTATTAAATACTGTACTTTCTTTACTTGCTTATGAGGGATTTATTTATCTTATTTTATGATATTTATGAAGTTAGTTAAGGTAACAATGAAGCTACTCTAAATTTGATAAGCAGTTTATGCAATTTACCGTCCTATTATAATGTCACCTAAAAAAATATTAAAAATGACTAGATGTTTCTAGTAACTGTATAAACCGCCTAGTGACTCAGATAGACCAAGTCATGGATGAACATAAATATACTTAGCCTATGGGTTAAATTTTATTAAGAAAAAGTGCACAACAGAACTTTTTACGTAGGTGGCACTGCCAGTAAAACTACTTACTTAAAATGAAGCCCAAAGTTGTGTGTGATTCATATAAGTTCATTTTGGCTTAATTACATTTTAGCTAGGTATATATTGTTTATTTAAATGACCTACGTATTTCGGCATATATCGTGCAAAGGACAACCACTCCAAAATTAGTAATAACCCCGAATAAGAAACCTTAACGGGATGACCTTACATAATGCTATAATATTAATAATAAATATACTTCGCCTAACAGTATTGTTACCTCGTCCTTTTTTGATTTGCCTAGGTAATTAATCTTGGAGTCCTTTAGAGTCTTGTTTAGTAAATCTACAATGAAATAAATAATAATAAATATAGCTTTAATTTCAGCATTTAAGCCATTTTAGTCCTGCTTACAGCATCCCTGATTTTCACTAAAACAGAAAAACTTGCTCTGAAATAAATATACAAATAAATAGGTCTTTATGGTTTCTTACTCTATCTGTGCGAGAAAACCAACAAGAATCTGCAAGATTATCAGATAAGATATAACTGGCAACGGTCTGTCCTAATCTCACTATACCCTATACACACTCACGTTTTTTATACCCGAAGGGGTAGGCAGAGGCGCAACTAGTGCATTCACTTTTTGCTGTGTGTAATCCATCTCATAATGTGGCAAGCCTAATGCCAATTCAGTCACAAATCCCAGTTTCCAAGCTGATACTAAGAAGAAAAACTTAATATAATTTTGCCTGACTCGAGATTCGAACCCGAGACCTCAGAGCGGAAGTCGTAGAGCGCACGCAATACGCGATCGAGAGTCGTTTGACAGCACATTTTTTTCTTCAATAGTTATGAATCTTTCTTTAGTAATTTATATTCCAAAATAAAAATATTCCAAAATTTTCCTAGATTATTACTTTCTACGTAACTAGCAACGTTCACGACCAATAATCGGTTACTTAATGACTTTCTGTAAATGATCATAAAATATAATATTTATCCGCCGCGTCTATTTATATATATACCTGTACAGGCAGGTGGCACAGTTGAAATTTTCTTTCCAAGCGACTTTTTAATATTATAAACTATATAAACTAAATAATTGGGTAACGGGTTACATTAAGTTGAACACTTGCTCAAAATGGTACACTGAATATTTGATAATTGCTGGGCCTAATGGAATATTAAATAAATAAATCTTGTGGCAAATTCTTAATACTGCCCTGCACTGCTCTTTTTGGGAATATTACATAATGAGTTTCATACATTTTATCTGTAGGTATTCATTATTGAAGTCGTCGCGTCTCACGTTAGTTTTTATCTCTCAGGGCTTTAGGTTTTTTAGTTACAGTAATAATATAGCGAGAAAAATATAGTTCTCTTACAATAATATTAGGTACGTAATGTAATAAGCATTATGGCCATTGATGTACCTATTAAAAAACCCATTATGGCATACAAAGTGTAACTAAGCTGCAAAGACATAAATACACAAATCAAACCTAGCAACGGATAGGAAGAAAACGAACTACAGCACTATCCAAATTATCATAAGATTCTTGTTTAAAATTTACTAACTTGTAGGTCCTATCGATGATATAAAAAATAAGTTAATTCCTTGTATTCAATGGCGCATGCCTCACTACTCATCTATACTCATATTATAAAGAGGAAAGAGTTGATTGTTTGTTTGTAATAGATAAACTCAAAAACTACCGGGAAAATATTTTTATCCCGGAAAAACTATTTCACGCGTGCGGAGCCGCGAGCAGAAGTCTCGTCATTGATATTTAGGTAGTACTTGCAAAATGCAATAATTGAAAATATTTGACTCTACTCCGCTTACCATCAGGTGTTGTTGAAACAAAGAAACTAAAGTACTAAACTGCAATTGGCCTTCATTGTTCTCAAAGGTTAACTCAGAACATTGAAAGAAAATAAAAGGGCTTTCTAAATATACGGTCTCGAGGGAGCGCATCCTCTCTGAATAGATAAGCAGTTTGTGAAAAGAGTCTGCTGAGCGACATCTTATTTATTCAAACCATCTGTAGGGTAGACATGTCTGAACACGTTCGCCTCCTAGACACTTCTTATGCATAGCTGGTAGCTACTTTTACAATGAAAACGTTTACAAGACATTATGAGAACAAATCAGAAAATATAGAGACTTAACATCTTATGTCTCAGGATGACGAGCGCAGTGAAATGCCACACAGTACTTTGTAAGACAAGTTGCTGGATGGTGTTGCTACTGTTTATGGGTGGTCGTATCGCTTACCATCAGGCGAACGGCATGCTCGTCTCGTCATTCTAAGCTATAAAAAAAAAAAAAAAAAAAAAAAAAAAAAAAAAAAAAAAAAAAAAAAAAAAATAACGACAGCTATATTATACAGCTGTGTTTGAAAAATATTTTATCGTTTTACCGTTATTTTAGCCCGATAAAATTCTTTTATATTATGCCAAATAAAATATTCAAAGGGTAATAATATATCGACCTATAAAATAACACTACACAGCGTAACATTACTTCTAAATTATCCAACGAATCAGACTTCATTATCCTAACCAAATAGATAATATTTGTTCAGAAAGGTTGAAAGATGGAATACATTTTTCTGTAGATTTTATAATACAGAGCAAATATTAATGTCTGCGTCGACTGTGTTTAGTTTATTTTGTAACGAAGTACTGTAGGCTAAAACCAGTACGAGCTATCTAAAATGTCTGGTACGTGCTTGCGTGAAGGAATCATTCACGGATTGATAAGTTTCTGTGGAAAAACGATGATTGCAGTAAGGTTTAAAAATGTAAGGGTAGGTATTTCTTTTCTTCTGTCGTAACAAGGTGCATTTGTTGTTGCAAGTGTGTTTAAAATGTATTGTGTTCTTCAGTTGACATGGCAAAATTGTCCTAAAGGACTGAGCCAGTTAGGGAAAAAAATGTAGTGTGAACCAACGAGGCTCGGTACATCGTTATAGCTAGCATTAGGTGGGTACCAATGACTTATGTATAATACTGGCCAAAAAGCAGTTCCATCCCACCAATCTTATTTTCAATTAAACTAAAATATGGAAAAATTAATTATTAACCTTTTCTTTGATCTGGTGTCAATTACGAACACTTTAAATTGAACTTTAAGCTTAAAAATAAACATGATACCCAACAAAAAGCCTTGTCATTACAAGTGACCTGCAATGTCGACAAGGCTTGTATAAATAATTCAAGAATAAACCGATTTATTTATTTATTTGGAATCACAAGCAGCTTATAATATAATAAACAGCGATATAAAACAGTTAGAATAAAATTAAGCCTAATAAAAATCCCAAATTGATGCCAATAACTTGTATCTAGTAGTTACTCAGTCATATAATTTTTAAGGTGTAAGTAAATATTGATACATTGAGAGCAGGTAAGTTCAAATAACTTTTCATACACATAAGAGCGAAAGATAAATAGAGAGAGAGTGAGAGGGACATAGAGATTGAAAAGAGAATAAATTTTATTTCATCGTCATATTTATACGATATAATGCATTAATCAATAAAATGCTCTAATTAATTAAGAACTTCTCTTATTAACAACTTATCTCCCTGTTAAGTTATAACTTAATTGCAATATCGATCTGTTTATATAAGATTAAATCATAATGCCAGTAGGTTAATGATATATTATTTAACTTAATACTGTATCTCTCATTATTGGATTAACTCATATTGCGCTATAACAGTAATTAAAACATTCGTAAACAATCCGAACATGTATTTAATTAAAGGCAAGGATGCGCCTTGACCGACGCATTAGATTTACGATCATGCAGATTGAAGACGCTTTGAGAAATTAATTTGTTATGGTATAATATTTCGAAATTCAAATCTATACGCAAGGTGGAAATATATATATGGATATAAATAATTGAATCTATAAAAATAGCTCTATTAATGTTCACAAGATATTTTTAGTAATGTATAAAAACTCCGATTTTATGGTCCGCGCGTTATTAGTTTAATTGTTGTTGAGATTCTCGTAGATGATATTTTTATTCTCGGAATCATTGACAAAGTGCAAAATGACACCAATTATGGTTTCAGTACGTTATTAAAACTATCATCACTATTAACAACCACAGTAATGATGATACTTCTTTTTGTCATTATCTATAACATAAATAATAAAAGTGCGCTTGCTTTTATCACGTGTTATCAGAAAATAGGTTTTCTCTTGGCGCCGCCCGCGCTATAGTCCTATTCGGGTCAAAGGTCTAGTGTACTTATCTATTTTAAAAAAAAGCCAATATTAACTCGGACATGGCTTATTTATGTCTCAAATTTCATCTAAATCCGTTCAGCAGTTTCTGTACTTACACCTAACAAACATCTAAAGGTCTTCACAAGCTGTCTTATATGATATTAGTAAGAATTAAGATAGTAAATTTACTAATTTAGTAAGACTAGATTACCTACATGTTGACTGTCATTTGCATCGCACATAGGGAATTGAATTAAGTAGGTACGTTTAGAACAAGGACGAATTGACGAAATAAGGACAACTTCATAAGTGGTGTAATCTAGCATAAGTGGTTAAACAGTATACCTATTATTGTAAAGAGTTGCATCAAGCATAGTGAAGGGCGACTCATGGAAATTGCACTTTGCACCGGATAGGTGAAGGGATCTTGCGTATGAAAACGACAATTCAGGTACATGTACTGAATATTACCTACACAATACATACAAACTACACTTTAATAGGCTCGCCCCCTATCACATTATGGGACGGATTACGCTTGGCGAAAAGTGGGTGCACTAGTTGCGCCTCTGCCTACCCCTTCGGGGATAAAAGGCGTGAGCATGCGCGTGCGTACACTTTAATTAATAGTGATTGTATTATCTTTTTGAACCATTTAATTTGACCCCATATTGTTTATTTACTATCTAGGGTAATGGCATTGTAATCTTATTTATTTGTTTTTATTCTTCTGTAGATATTTCATTATCAGAGTCTTAATTGTGTTACTATTATATGGCCAGTTAGAAAACGAACACTAGAGAATAGAAATATTTTATGAAACTGAAGTCGGCGAAGATGTGTCTTAAATAACTCGATGATGTTCGTCTAATCTTGCGTAAGTGTTTTTTACATGTAATAAAATAAAATAAGTTTAAACACCATATTGTACCTACTTCAGACCTACCCAAATTAAATTAAATTTTGATTAGAAGTTAAACACCTAAAATATTATCGATTGAACTCTATGCGGTCTATTATGAGTTTTATTTTATTATACTAATGAACTCTTACGTAAATAAAGGCATTAATATTCTACGTATCGTTTACTAAACGTTATTAGTTCTCAGCGTAATTATGCCCTCAATTAATCTGCTTCAGTGCTCGAGATCGTGCGTATATCTGATACAGAAAGTAGATAAATAAAGCCGTATTAGCTAACCTTAGCACATGAGTACGTATTATTTTAAAAGTATTAGTTTATGAATGATAGATATTAAAGCGTTTGTTTCGAATCGCCATCTGCGAATGAGATGCTAATATTTTATCAACCATAAAATTTATAAGGGCTGCACATTGGGGCTGCATCAATAAATTGATAGTTGAAGGTGAACATTGTTCAATAGGTAAACGCTGGTTCTTGTTGACTAGTTTGTTAGCGTTAATACTTGCAGACACACCCGGTTGCTACAATACACATATTGCTATCGTTAGACCTGTAAGAGTGAATTTGTTAAAATATATAGCTTTACTGACTGCCTCGGTGGCGTAGTTGTATTACGGTACGACTGCAAGGCTGAGGTCTCGGGTTCGATCCCCGGGTCGGGCAAAGTGATATTGGATTTTTCTATTCAGTATCAGCCCGGAGTCTGGAATTTGTGCCCGGTATGGCGATAGGCTCGCCCCCTATCACATCATGGGACAGAATACGCTTGGCGCAAAGTGGGTGCACTAGTTGCGCCTCTGCCTACCCCTTCGGGGATAAAAGGCGTGAGCATGCGTATATAGTTTTCTTTTATTGCTACTGAATGACGAAACAAGTAAGTATACCGCTCTCCTGAGGGTAAACAATACGTCCACCCATAAACAGTAGCAACACCCTACAGGATTTTGAATTTTAAACTGTGTGGCACTCCACTGCGCTCGTCACAACCAACATTGGATGATAAGTCTCATAGTGCCCAGTAATTACGCTGGCTACCATGTCCTTGAACTCGGAACAGAACAGTGCATACACACTGATGCTCTGCGGTAGAAATAGACATTGCGGTGGTACCTACCCAGATGGCCTCTCGCAGTCTACGAGAGGCCTTACACCAGTGATAGGAAGTAATATCTGGGGGCACGGTAGTGCCCCCGCCAAGTCGAGCAAAAAAGCGACACGGCCGTACTACCCTTTTCTCGAAGCAATTCTGGGCTTAGAATGTGACAAAAAAACACGTCACGTCTCCATTTCGTCTTATTGGGATTGGTTGAGAGACTAACATTTGACTGACGTATTGGTCTCTCGATCAATCACAAACATCAAAATTAAACGACATCGTTTTACGAGTTGCGTCTTCGTGTCACATTCTAAGCCCACAGGTAATTTTCGATCCCATAAAACTTCGTTGTGGATAAAAATAGAAGCCTGAATTTTCAGTAACCAAGCAAGCATTGTATAAAACCGGTATATTTCAAATTCATTCAATTTGAACCAGTAGTTTAAGAATTATAACTAGTCAAAGTTTCTTAATTTTGTCACTCACTGACTGACTGACCGATCATCAAAACTCTAAAGCACTTCTAGCAGACATAGCAGCTTCAAATTTAAAATACAATTAGCGTTTAGTGTATAAATCAAGGAAAAACTAAAATATTTTTTAATTTCGGTCCAGTTTTCTACATACGCTAACTGTATAAATAACTTTGTAATCCCATATAAATATATAGGATTACAAAGTTACATTTGCAGTGAATGAATCAGTGTACCTGTATAACATGTATAATATAATACCTACAAAAAGAAATGAGATGCCATCAAAAACAAAACTAGTAAAAAAAAACAAGTCTCGCAACGCTGTTCTTCTACCGTAAAAAGTTGTGAGATCCATGTATGTAATACCAAGACGGTTAATTTATTCAATCCCTACTAAAGGGATCTTTTGTCTTAAGTTATTACATAATTAGCTAACCTAGCAACATCTTATAGTGACCATATTATCAATATTATACATCTTTTATGTTTTAAATAAAATAGATCGTGCGAAAAAAAATTCCCTACGTTAACACTTTCAGTTTGTATGATTTTACATTGAAAATACAGAAATTGTCTCTATCATAATTAAGGAGACTTTTATAACAATAAACAGTAATTTTCGTTAGTTAGTTTAAAGCACGATTTTGATTGAAAACGGCAACATGTTTGTGTCTCCGTATAACAAAATTTCTGAAACAGACGTTGGAACTTGGTGGATAGATTGAAATTAAAGAAAGACAGGTATGAAACATGTGGCTCGTTTATTTTATTAGTGTTGAAATAGTCTTTCCGATGATGTATTAGCAATTAATCTGATAAGTTTATTTTTTGAAAAATCACGATGAAAAGATGACTGAAATAGTTGAAATTTTAGATACGGCCTCTTAATGTGAACGCCGTAGTTGCAAGTCGCGCGTTTGTATCGCTTCCGACGCGTGTTGCAAACGTTAGTCACACCTATCTCACTATAATAGCGCGATTATGAAACGCGTGACAGCATTGCTGAAAAAAGTCGCCGTGAGTGACCTCCTTCAAGCTTTCTATTAAATTAGTAAAATAATTTTTAGTATCCGATCAGCACTTTCAGAGATTACTTATCCCCTACATCCAAATTACTCCAAGAAGTATATAATTAAAATTGTATATACTCACTTTTGTAAATACATACAGGTAAATATATTTTTATAAACACGTCATACACTTACCTACTTAATAAAGTTATTATCTCCCAATCGATGTCATATCAATGTTTATAGTTAATTTATACGACCTCGACTTTTAAAATTTCGGAAGTTGTTCCGGAAGCGTCGAACTTCCGGCAAAATATAGTACAAATGCTCAGAGCCTATGTGTTTTGATTCTGCTGTTACCGCTTAGATACTAGTCATCATTACAAGGAATTAAGAGTCGTTCCTTGTACGATCTATGAGAAGGCGTGATGGAATTCAAGGACTTGTTATAGACTAAGGAAAATATATATAGATATATTCTCGATGCACCAACGTGTGCAAATTGAAAAACCGACAAAATATGTCTTCGGTACAAAAACACACAAGAGAAATGGTTCGCCTGAGGAGTCTCGGTTTAAGACAACGAACAGACGCTGTATTGCTGAGAAACACTAGATTGCAACAAGCTAACAGCGTCTGCGTGACGGCTGAAATTCGTAAATGCTAAAATTTGTCTTTGTGCTAGTTGGATAGCTAGTATAGTAGCTTAGTATTTCGTGTTTTTTTTTATTGCATTGAATGACGAGGCGAGCATGCCGTTCGCCTGGTGGTAAGCGATACCACGACCCATAAACAGTAGCAACACCATTCAGCACCTTTAGTTACAAAGCACTGTGTGGCATTCCACTGCACTCGTCATCCTGAGACATAAGATGTTAAGTCTTATTATGTCCAGTAGTTACACTGGCTACAATGCCCTTCAAACCAAAACACAACAGTGCATGCACACTGCTGCTTGGTGGTAGAAAGAGACATTGCGGTGTTACCCACCCAGACGGACTCTTACATATGAGAGACCTACCACCAGTAAGTCCAGTCGTGTCACGTAAACCAAATATCCATATTAATATTATAAATGCGAAGGTAACATTGTCTGTCTATCTGTTACCCTTTTACAGCTAAACCATTTTGATGAAATTTTATACATAGTAAGTCTTCAACCATATGAAACGTCATAGGCAATTTTTTATTACAGAAAAGTTCAAAGCGAGGCTTTTATAGCGGTTATACTTTAGACGCGGGTGAAGCCAAGAGCAACACCTAGATTTAAAGAAATAATCGCATATGCTCACGCCTTTTATCCCCGAAGGGGTAGGCAGAGGCGCAACTAGTGCACCCACTTTTCGCCAAGCGTATTCCGTCCTATGATGTGATAGGGGGCGAGCCTATCGCCATATCGGGCACAAATTCCAGACTCCGGGCTGATACTGAATAGAAAAATCCAATATCACTTTGCCCGACCCGGGGATCGAACCCGAGACCTCAGCCTTGCAGTCGTACCGTAATACAACTACGCCACCGAGGCAGTCCGCCAGTAAAGAAATAATCGCGTCGTGTAATGGCTGCAGGCCAAGAACTAAGCTAGGATACGATATAAAAATTATTTATGTAACTGGTAATAACAAAAATATAATTTACTTCTTATTTATCCTTCAATAAAAAGCAAATAATACTTTTGCTGTTACCTATAACTCCATTTTAATACCCACACCGCTACTTATCTTCGAACAGAAAATGTGCATAAACTGATTATTTTAATCTAAGAACAATCACATTCACAAGCATCGTAAATAATGCCGCGCCTCATTGAAGCTCTTAAAACGATACATCATGCTACAGTTACCAACTGATAGCAATAAATAGTTGTATGTAGTTGCACCGATGATTGCAGCTGTTCTTAATGTTCTTAACACTATCTGAGTGCATGACATTGTGAGCTATGTTTAAATCATAATTGTAGACATATTTTATACATTTCTAACGCTAATATTATGTAAAGAACTAGGCTTTGTTAATAGTTTATTATTTATAATTAATAAAAGTAATTATGTATCAAATGGAAGTAGGGCAGATAAATGTAATCTGATATATTTTGCTCTTCTGTATTTACTTGCAATAATTATCCTGACGAGATTGGCCATTCTCTCGCGCATGCAATTGTAAACATTGGGTATTGAATTGCGTACTAATTGTCGCCAATGTTAGCGGGGAACAAAGTCTTTCTAATGCTTACAGCCCTACGTCCACGAGGCAACATTTGATGCTCAACACAGAATGATCAATTTTTGCAACGTTGCTCAAGAGAACATGGCCTTGATGAAGGTGCGCGACATCGTTTAGATTAACCATACAACATTATATCCGTGGTCAGAGTACGAAAAATATACAACCTACCTACATTGTAGAATTATTCTGCATAACAAAGTTGTGTTTTAGTTCATTGTCTTCGTTGTCTTCATTGATGAGTCGTTCGTTAAAACTAATTTTAATAAAGCTGTCAAACAATGTGAGCATACTAGTTTCCTTTACATAAATTTAGAATAAACGTTGTGTTTAAGACAAAGAGTATTAAATTAAAACCATTGCTGATGAATTAAATATATCGATCTACGTACGTGTCGTGCATTATTAGTTATTAAAATACAGGAGTATTGTATTGTTATAAATGCATATAAACGTAAATTTAGACGCTGTGATAACAATAAAAAGTATACCATTAGAAATCATGCGTCTATACTTACTCTGTTATCTGTATGTCAAAACATAACATTGTAAAACGTGATTCTACAAAATGTAAGGCAGTAAGTACGTTATATAAATAACATGGGCACTTCCGACATGTTATATAGAAGGCAGATTAATAATCTATTTAAATATTAAACAGTAACACACCTTATACATTTTTATACCAAAACAAAACCAGTCACGTTTTGGAACAATTATATTTCAGTTTTATAATGAAGTTAGCAAATCCAGCTATATCGCAGAGTAGTTTTTCGAGGTCATCTTATGCTAAAATGTAAACTACGAATGTAAACTATGAATATGGGGAAATGATCTTAGATGCCTTAGGCTACTTAAAATTCTACGTAAAGTCGTTGAAAAACTGAAAATACGAATATACTTTTTGGGAATTTTAAGTATGTAAATTAAACTATCTTTCCTAATAATTATAATTGCACTCAGGGCCGGATTAGCCAAAGGCAAATTTGGCAACTATTTAGCGGCCCGGCATAGGCAAGGGCCCTTCGTCCCGAGAAAAAGAAAAATTTTATGGTTCGAATTTAATACACCCGGTACCCGATGACAATATTATTGCCTTAAATATCTTTTACATTATATTTAAATACGTTTTTGAACATATTTTAAATTTTTATTATGAAATAGTTAGTAAACATACATACTTTATTTTTTTGCAGTTGGTTAATAGGAGGTCTCGGGTTCGATCCCCGGGTCGGGCAAAGTGATATTGGATTTTTCTTTTTTTTTTTTTTTTTTTTTTTTTTTTTTTTTTTTTTTTTTTTTTTTTTTTTTTTTTTTTTTTTTTTATTGCATTTAATGACGAGACGAGCATGCCGTTCGCCTGATGGTAAGCGATACGACCACCCATAAACAGTAGCAACACCATCCAGCACCTTGACTAACAAAGTACTGTGTGGCATTCCACTGCGCTCGTCACCCTGAGACATAAGATGTTAAGTCTCATTATGTCCAGTAGTTATACTGGCTACAATGTCCTTCAAACCGAAACACAACAGTGCATGCACACTGTTGCTTGGCGGTAGAAATAGACATTGCGGTGGTACCCACCCAGACGGCCTCTTACATAATGAGAGACCTACCACCTTTTCTATTCAGTATCAGCCCGGAGTCTGGAATTTGTGCCCGATATGGCGATAGGCTCGCCACCTATCACATCATGGGACGGAATTCGCACGGCGAAAAGTGGGTGCACTAATTGCACCTCTGCCTACCTCTTCGGGGATAAAAGGCGTGAGTATGCGTTAATAGGAAAATAGGAAGTCAGGAAAGGGAAAGGGGACCCTAAGGGGGCAATGCCTTGGGGCCCCGACATTCTTAATCTGGCCCTGTTTGTAGTTAATTGATTTGCATTTCATATAGCAGTGTGTAAATAGGCTGCGAACCTGACCATTACCAAAACACCATTAAATTGAAATTACCTATGCTTACATATTCACATCAGTTAGAATTTGTTCTGCATGTAAATGTAGTAATAGAGCCTCTTTAGTTTTTGGAAATAAACCTCTGTTACTTGCCTATCGTGAGTGTTTGAATCAAATTCAGCCAACAGATCAAATAAACGATACGAAATTTTAGACTATAAAAACAATATTCTAGCAGCATAACTGAGAAATGAGCATCGATAATAGCTAGATAATACTTACAGAGTGTAAAACTAATCATTACTTTGGCTCCTGCATTTTTTACAAGCATAAATATACTCTAGATGGAGAGCAACGGCCGGTCGAAACTTTTTAAACTCTTATCATTATATCAAGGTGCATTTTTTTATTATCCGAACACTGTTTAATAATTTAAGTAATCTAAACAAGTACTCGTTGCTTAGCCTTTAAAATCATATTCGGTGGCTTAAATTCCAACTGGCCGCTTCCGCATTAAAACTTACACGTGCTGCTATAAATCCTGTCAGTTGTTTGATGCGTATTTGAGGTCCTAATTGAATCACCGTCCATTTAAAGTTGGACCTTCCAGTCAATACGCATTTTATAAATGACCTAGCAAGTACACAGTATATTTCAAGTAAACAGTACACTTGCTTATATCGTCTTAGTATCAACTAAAATCGTCATTTGTTATGGGTATAATTTTGCATTTTACCGCAACTTGTTAAAGCCTGGGACCTCGTTCACAATTGCGAATCTTGCACAACGCAGCCAGCGTGGCTTCTAATTCACGATTGTGCCGCAAAAATAACGTGAATAAAACAGCACCTTTGTGTGTCTTAAGTAACCAACTGTTTTCACAACCAAAGTAACAATGCAGTTATCAGGAAAAAATATATAAAAAATAGGATTCTTTGTTAGTATCCATTTAATGTTTCATTCCTTATCTACACATATTATTAGTAGTTCTTGTTTTGTAAAATACACAGATTGAGATACAAATGTTAGTACATCGCATGTAGTATTAATGGGAAGGTGTTGTAACAATTAGACCTGATGAATTTATATGTAGACCACGTTATGAAGATCTATATTTAGCAAGGCGGAGCAATTAATGTAGCCATTACTAACAACCACGTACGTGCCTAATTTGAGAGGCTTCCTGCTTTGAAGAGCATAAAAAATGTTTCGTTAATTTTGTAATTAACTGATGTAAACAAAATTTACTAGTTGTCAGCGTTTAGACGGGAACCATTTGGATAAAATGAGTAAAAGAACTATATTTAATGGAAATAAGAAATATTTAATAATACTACTTTATCATCATCATCATCAGCCACATGACGTCCACTGCTGAACATAGGCCTCCCCTAAAGATTTTCAGACGGACCTGCATCCAGCGTGTTCCTGCGACCTTTATCAAGTCGTCTGTCCACCTTGCAGGCCGACGCTACTACTACTTCTTATTTTAATATAAGTTGTGATATGGGGCGAAACAATTTAAAAGCGTCCCCTTAAGTTGATGTTGTTGATGCAGACAGCTGGATAAAAAATATATTTGGATAGTTTATGCTCAATAGAATTTGGTCTATGGCGACGAGTAGTGCTATTATCATAATTACAAACTGCTTGGAGAATTTTTACAATAGGTACAATAAGATGTAACTGTGGGAAATTAAACAATACAGCAATGTTTGAGTAATCTTTTGGTAACTTAATATGACATAATCCTTTTATTACTAAATATATAATATTTTAGGTACGTATTTATATATTTTTATTTATTTTTATATCTCGCTGAGACCACCTGCCGGCCTGCCCATGAATAACGCCATATTTTTTGCAACTTAAATTAATGCATACACGGCTCTGTGGTGGATTACCTACATTTCAATGTGAGTTTTCCTAGATTACTAAGCTACTCATAATTAAGTATTTAATTAAGTAGCCACCAGTGACAAGAGTATAGATTCTAGAAGACAAATCTAAAGCAAAGTGACAACCATAGGGATAAATAACTAAAATTATGTCTAAAACTGATACCGGACGCATAGTATTTTATAGTATACACAATATGGTAGGGTTGCGACGATGCATGCCGGCCGCTGATTGCCCCGCTGTTGATCAACGCGCGCGCTCAACCGCGTAGATTGAAATTTCTGTATTTTATGTAACGTGTTTGTTATACGATTAGGGACTTTAAATACTTTAGGTTGATACATGACGTGAATGAATCAATCAAAAGTTAGTGTATTATAATTATTTTTATTCACGCATTAAGAACTTAAAAAATATTAAAAAGTGTAGACCTACCACTAATAATTATCTATTTATGTTTTTGTGTCATTATTGAGTGTACTTTGAATTAATGATTACTAATAGAATACGTAAACCATTCATTACAAAAGAAACGGGCTAGTATTCTTTAATTTCGCTTAATAATTCATTTACAAGATTTATATAAAAATTTGAAAAAAATAAATCAATAACGCGTTTTTAAAATGGAATAATAGACAATTGCATACTAAGATATGTCCAATATAGATACAACAAATACCTGATTTTATTTCCAATTTGCATCTGTTATTCTAGCTTATTCGCTCATGTGTCTTTTCCGGAAAAGTCCTACTCTACATTCGACTTTTCCGGGCTGAAAAGTAGGTTGCATTACTTGGTCTGACTGATTACACGTGAAAACTTCGAAATGTTCATGCTTTTTTTATAATAAAATACATTTTTTTCTTATTTACAGTATTCTTAATACAAATTTATTTTCTATTTTTTCGTTGGATTATAGAAAATAAAGCGTGTTTTTTTAAACTATTATTTATTTTTCATTTTTTTATTTAAAATATTGAATTGTCATCGGTCCTTGATAAGTATGCCATATTTAGATTTAATCCGACGTTTTGAAGGGAGTCAAAATCATGTTTAAAGTTTCCGTTACATACATAGCTATGAAGCTAATAAAAACGTGTTAAAAACTGATTCATAAACGAGTTAAGGAGCTTTTTATTGCAAAAAAAAGTAAAGATTTTAATGGTATCTATAGGCATAGATACCAGTAAAATCTTTACTTTCTCTTTTCTTTCTCAATTAAGTATCTAGGTAGGCACCTAGATACTTAATTGAAGATGTAGTGGACCTTCAATCAGTTATCTATAACAATATATAAATAATGACATAATAAATACTATAGATATTATTTAAACGAGATAAGATTTACTTACACGAGATATTAAAAATAAGATTTCGATTTATTTATGTTTCAACGTTTCGTAGCATTTATATATTATTAATGTTTTCGTTCCTTACCAAACAATTATAAAAATTATGATGGTTCCTTTAGATAAATTGATTAAATTTTACCCACCTTCAACGATAAATCATAACAGTCTGGTAAATAAGTAAGAAAGATAGTATAAAATAGTCGGGTAATAAAACTATAACATATTTATGTTTTATTTCAGACAAGCCCATTTGTAATATTGTTCTACGTATATAAAACAGATTTATATTTATGTAACAAACGTGCTCCGCGTATTCAAACATGTTCACATGTTTATAGATTTAGGCCCATTGCATAAAACTAATTTAAATGTGGATATCTTTAGTCTTTTAAAATTAGATGAGGTAAGTAATATTTTGTGACAATATATTGTCCGTTCTAATAATATGTATTTGTTAATATTGATTTTATTCTAATACTAGCTGCTGCCCTTGGCTCCGCCCGCGTTAAAAAGTTTTCCAGGATAAAAGTGCAGTTTTATATTTTCCCGGGTTAAAAATAGCCTATGTGTTAATCCAGGACATGATCTACCCGAGTGCCAAATTTCATCGAAATCCGATCAGTAGTTTTTGCGTGAAAGAGTAACAAACATACATCCATCCATACACCCATACATTCTTACAAACTTTCGCGTTGATAATATTAGTAGGATAAAGATGGATTGTTTGACAAATGTTTTATTACGTTTAAGTACAACTATAACGAGGAAAATATTATGTTAAAATTTATCATGACTTGTTAGGCAATATTTTTTCATAAAAATATCAAAGCCTTACGTACACGTACGGTATGTTATTGGGTATGAAATGCCATATACGCTTTTGATTGAGTGTAGTTACGTAATACGTACTACTTATTTCCTACAAATAAAGAAAACATCCATAAATAATAGAAAACCTATAATCCATTTAAATTTATTTACTCACTTTTAAAAAGGCCCATTTTGAAACATTTCCTCATGATGTCTGAAATTGTATTTCGTCTGTTTAGTTCACCCATGTATCACTATTGTTTATATTGTCACAACGCGTCGATATAAATGAATAATAATCACACCTCTTTTAATTATAAAGGTGTTATAATTAATTTAAATATTAAATACGCGATGTTATATTCGGCAAATGTTCCTAGTGAGCATGCAGGCGGCTGCGAGGTGATACAATATAGACTGATCACTGAAGGCAGCGCAAGCGCAGCCGGCGCGGGTCGGCGACGCGCGCTTGCTCATGATGCCGCGGAAATTATATCTCCAAGATTATCATACTAAATGGATTTAAATAATCATATCTCAGACGATCATATGAGCAAATATTATAATTTTGTTAAAGAGATCATACGAACACATGTTTGGATGTTAATTATCTCTTAATTAATCTAGAGTTAATGCTCCGTTTATGAAGGTCTAGTATTGCGTGTTATAAGCTAATTTCAATAGCTACACACTATTCTTAAATATAGTAATTATTAGTGATTAGTTAACATGATCTTAGGTTGCCGGTTATGTTTTGTACTTGTGTAATTAAATTATTCTAATATCATGTACCTATTTGAGATAAAATTGCTTTTGTGCTGTAATTATGTACCTACTTTATAAAACGTAGACAAAAAACATAATACGTTTATTTAACCATCAATTTACCTTTTACGTCTTGCCCACTTATAATTGATAAATAGTAAGTATGTAACACAAGTATGTCGAGGTAGAATGATATATTTTGGTATAAGTATCCTCGAGGAACCACCTGAGCCACAGTTTGCCAACTTACTATTATAAGTATATTTATTTTTGAACTTTAATGTTAGAGAACGATTCCACCGATACATATCAGGCAAAAACACATTAAAAAATAACATGTCTTAAACCGAAAAACTTACACAATGTATTTTAAATTTGTGGTTTGACGACCATAATTACCCAAAACCTAGGTGGATAATATGATAGTTATTGAAATCGATCTCCATTAAAGGCCAGTAGGTATATTTAAACGTACGTGTAATTACGGTTATCTAGCAAAGTAAAATTAACGCATTCAAAAAAAAATGTGTTTATAAATATCTTAACATAGTTTCGTTTCAAGGTTGCTATTTACTTTATTTATAACTCGTTATATCCGAATAAGCTAAGGGCCTATTGCATACATATAACAGGGTCACGAGTTGAATGACCGACACAGTGAACTGACAGCTGATATTAAATACATGATAATTGGATATTTGTTACGAGTAACAAACGTAAAAAAGAACCTTCATAAAATTAAGGAATATTGATGGGCAAATTGTTTTTAAATAAATTTATATTCGGTTTGCCGTGAATGATGTTGGCATAAGCCAAGATTCGACAATGGACTTACAGATTAACATAGTTCGGTCTGAGCTCCGACCCTATTCTTGAGTCTTGACTCAGTTGACGGACCAAACGTGCTCCTAAGTTCATAACAAATATTACTATCATACTGGTGTTTTGTCTGACCATTTAATGCCCATTTTTGAGACAGCTTTTTTGCCTAGGCTTCAAAGATTTTATTTCCTTAAAACCGGTTGGTAAGTAGACACCAACTACATTATTTTTGTTAGAAAAATTGTGGTAAAGTAATATATATAACGTAATATGATTTAAATCCTGGGATTAAAACGTATTACAATAAAAATATGTTTACAATTTTTCTCGATGAAAGCACATTACTCACGCATTTATTATCTTATAAAATATGTTAAAATTATAAGTAAGTAAATTAAAATAAGATATTCTATAGGTACAAAAAATGAAACTACAACACGAATTTTGTATTTCGTTGCGGTTATTAATGTCTATTAATATTTAGATTTAGCGGAGCTATTAAGAAATTACAGAAATAAAAATGATATCGTAGTTTTTCTGCAAATTAACAAAAACCCGAAAGACTAAAACACGTGAACCGCATATTTATTAATGACTAGTATTGCTCGCGGCTCCGCGAAGAGTTTTTCCGGGATAAAAATATTTTCCCAGGATAAAGAGCCTATAGCACTCAGGAGTAATGTAGCTTCCTATTAGTGAAAGAATTTTCAAAATCGGTTCAGTAGTTACAGAGATTAGCGCGTTCAACCAACCAAGAAAACAAACAAACTAACTCTTCAGCTTTATAATATTAAGTATAAATTTACTTTATTTGCAAGTTTATTCTGATTCTAAAATGTGTGCATTCAGTGTATTCTGATTATGCTATGATTCCGTGATTTTTTAATAAATACAACTTCAAAATGAATATTATCTGTCTATGATTATGTCAAACATACATGGTAGGTAAGTACATAAACATTTCTGGGTTGTGTTCTATTTTCACACAACTGGTTTTTACTGGTGGTAGGTCTCTCATTATGTAAGAGGCCGTCTGGGTGGGTACCACCGCAATGTCTATTTCTGCCGCCAAGCAACAGTGTGCATGCACTGTTGCGTTTCGGTTTGAAGGACATTGTAGCCAGTATAACTAATGGACATAATGAGACTTAACATCTTATGTCTCAGGATGACAAGCGCAGTGGAATGCCACACAGTACTTTGTAAGTCAAGGTGCTGGATGGTGTTGCTACTGTTTATGGGTGGTCGTATCGCTTATCATCAGGCGAACGGAATGCTCGTCTCGTCATTAAATGCTATATAAAAAAAAAAAACCCAAACTGTTTTTAATACTAGGTGAGCGGGTAATCTGGTAATGACAACCCACACACCCATTCACGCCTTTTATCACGCATAAATTCCAGACTCCAGGCTGATACTGAGTAGAAAAACCCAATATCACTGTGTGTCCCCGGAATCGAACCCGAGACCTCAGCACTTCAGGCTAAACTTAACATAGCTACAAAACCATGCCAGGTGATTGATATTGGTTGAATATTTTTGGCTTTACGAAAGGGAAGCAAGGTTGGCAGTGGCACTTGATGTATTGTTGCCATTAGATAACAGGACCGTGAAAAAAAGCTTCCCATTACGTTTCAAATGGTAGTCCGAAAAAGACCCACCCTTTCTTAATTCATGTATCAGTGTTTATCATCATCATAAAGTTTCTCATCTGTCTATAATATTGAAATTACAATAATTTCAAATCTTTTTTGACAATTAGGTAGGTATGTAACCTACTATAATTATACATTATCCCCTCGATGATATAATATAAAGTCATGGAAGACGACCGACCGATCTTTTTATTGCTCTTGCAATAAGTTAAGCTTATAAGTTTAATTTTATTGACGAGCAACTATGGAAATCAGGAAAAGTATAACCTCCTCCTTTTGGAAGTCGGTTAAAAACAACAAAAATTATGTTTGTAAATGTAGGTAGGCGAATGCACGTTGTATATACACCGTTTATATTTTTTTTTGTTTCGTCCAGTGTTTAGTATTTGTAATGCCTGTCCAGGTATTAAATGCCTTCATTTTGATTTATCCCATTTCAATGGTGATGTGCGTGCCTTATATGGCTAATTCTGTGATTTTGATCCAATTTGGGGAAATGTAGAGAAAATTATAGATTTGGAAATTTTGGTGGTAAACGAAAATATGGACATATATAAATATCATATACATTGTGCCTTCAATTGCACCGAAAAATATCGGAGATATAGGCCTCTGAAATTTTTATTTGTGACGATAATGATTTTTTGATTAATGATTAGGACTATTTTGTGACGGTAGTCAGATAGTATTTTTTGGTAATGACTTTTTAGATGGCTTATGATATTATTAGTTTTTATGTTTTTTAAAAATCAAACACTAGGTATTTATATCTGTTGGTGTAATTTTCATAAAAGAAGTCTTTTATGGTCCTATAAATGAAATAATATTAATACAACAAAACCAATCTTCTAATCATGAATTATGAAAATCAGTCTTTGACATTTCTACGCATACTTCTCAATACAAATAATAATGTATTAACTCCATGTACAAATTATTAAAATAGTTTTCTTATATTTGCAATCTTAATATGTGCTTAAAAGTAATAAAAAAAATAGTTAACATTCATGTTATACATTCTTACATATTTTTCTGCACTTCTGTATATGAATTTAAATTATGCCAAATCTCACATTCCTTCTTGCGTGCTATGTATTTAAAAAGGGGTACAAAGTTTTTTCTTCACGTAATTATATATAGATTAAGTTCTAGCTATATTAGTAACTATCTTTAGTTTTTATGTATTTACATTATTTTATTTCTATGAAATCACAAAACACGGAGACCTTATATTTAGCAAAATGTCTCTTTAGAACACGTCATATTATGAGATAATTAATCAATTAATAAGATAATCATATTTTTTAAACATACGTTTGAAACATAAAAATAGTTAACCTATGTGGTATATAGGAAGGAAAACCAATCATAATTTCTTTTGTTTACGTGAATGTTCGACATTGAAATAAAACTACTTAACTGAACTTTTCGTGATAAAGTTGTTAATTTTTACTCCCGACGTTTCGAAGAATTTACAGCCTTCATGGTCACTGGGCTAACTGAGGTGCTGGTTGTCCGAGAAGTTAATTTTCCAATATCTACTTTCACTTTTGAATTATACAATTTTATAAATTAATTGTAATTGACGGGCCAGTCTACGCAGAAGGAGCTCATTGTCTTGAAGTCTAGCAGTTAGTCTTTTGGGGTCCAATTTAATAAGATGTATAACTGGATCCCTGGCATGTACAAGCCAAGTCCCACACATCCTCTGTATTGAAATTTGAATGTTTTTTAATTTAAATAACCTTGCAAATCATCCTAGGTGGGAATCGGTGTTATTTGGCAAGGATTTGTAGTTTGCCGAATCTAAGGTAATGCTTAGAGCCTTCTTCTGAATGTTCAGCCACTGCAAACTTCGTAGAGCGTCAGTGTTTCACGTCAGCTATATTATTTTACGGTAGGTCCCTATATTTCTGTTTGTTTGGCCGGTATAAACTCCAAATTGCACGCTGCCGTCACAGAAACCAAGTGAAACCACCCACAGTCGAACGTGTCCCAATTGTACTACCATATTATGTAAGAGGAGCCAATGACAAGATTCATTATATAATGAAGCGGGCTCCAATCAAAAAAATCTGATTAAAAGATTTAAAATATCCATTATTTCCCATTTGACCGAATTACCAGTATAAAAGGTAGCCTATGTGTTAACACATGAGACCCGTGTCTACCCGTGTGCCAAATTTCATCCAAATCCGTTCCGTTTTTTCTGCGTTTATAATATTTCAGGGTCACCACAATCACATTGTAGTCATTACCGTCACATTAAAAACTGATGGTAAATTGTGGTAATGAAGTTTCGAGTTATTTTGATTATTTATTACGTAATTTTTAATGATATATGAATTTACTTGATATTAGATTAAAATAGTCATAACTAGAACGTTATAGAAATAAAAATATTTTTTTATTCATTTTACTTACCCAAAATTTTGCCGTTATGGTGAAGACCACTAACACGTGACAAGGCTAAATTTCAGTGACAATTTCGTAAAAATATTTTCCAGCTTGAGTGTAAGGGTTTATCTCTCACGTCCTCTGGGGCGACTGAGCGCCAAGGAAGCTTGCGGGGTGACACAGAAAAAAAAATGCATTTATTTCTCTGCTTACGGTGATTACCTTTTTTCGATGACAGGGACAATTATTTTTGTTTTGTATATGTTTCAAAAATATAAAAATTACAAGCAGAGAATAACGCCTGAGTAATCGTGTAATAAAATGATTATACTTTAGATATTTTAAACTGTAAATTCCTAAAAATATTAAACAATATTCTTGAGAGTTTGAGTTATGGACCATGACGGTAATGACATTTGCGGATATAATTTGCAATTTTTCGATTTGTCCTGAATCCTATTATTTATTATTAGAGGATACAGCGTAGTTAAATGTATTACAATCAACTAATAGTCGTTGAATCTCTGAAAATGTAGATACTTATTTCTTTTTTACGGCCGGACATGTAATTGGCGCGAAATCGGAGAATCACTCATATAACTAATCTGACTTTGTATACAACACAAAAGTGATGGAAAAAAACTCAATTAGCAATTACTGATGACAAAAAAATAAGCCTGGAGTTTCTTCTTCGAGTTGTCATCGCTTAGGTAGCTAGTGAAAGGCTAGTAAGTTAGCTAGGCTAGGGCCCGTAGTGTCCTCACCGGTGAGGATCGCAACGCGTTCCTCCCATTATTTTTTAATTAGATTTAAAAATGATTAAACCTCTTTTTACACGCTTTATATTAGCTTCACTTGTATGTTTGTTTGTATGTATGTTTATATGTTTGTAACTCTCCGACTCCGACTCCTTTGGGCGTGATTTTGACCCACTTTAAACGGTCAGATTTTATTCAAACTTTGTAGGTTTATCGAGGACCGATAACAATACAGTAATTTGATAAGATTATGCCATTATTAAATTTGCAAAATGAGATTTTTGTCAATTTATATATTTTTAGTGACATTTGTTGGACAATAGTAGAACAGAACTAAAAATTTAAAAATAAATAATAGTTAAAAAAACTAAAAAACACGCTTTGTAGAAAATCCACCTAAAAAATAGAAAATAAATTAGAATTAAGAATAGTGTAAATAAGAAAAAAATGTATTTTATTGTAAAAAAAGCGTGGGGTGCATGGTGACAATAGTTATAAATATTTTATTGGCAGATAATATGAGTAGAAGTATTATATATCATTTTGATAATATCTTAAAAAGCACCCCACGCTTTTTTTACAATAAAATATTTTTTTTTCTTATTTACACTATTCTTAATTCAAATTTATTTTCTATTTTTTAGTTGGATTTTCTATAATGCGTGTTTTTTAGTTTTTTTAATTCATATCCCCTTTCCTGCCAGCCCGAGATGGGTTTTTTGTTTATTTTTCATCATTGATCTTACCCGCCAATAAAAATGTCTGTAGTGACCTTTTGTATTAATAATAATTATTATAATTAATTTAATGTATCTTGACTTATCATAAGTGCAACTATGTTCGTCTACGTGATGAATAAAGTATTTTATTTTTATTTTTATTCAGTGTAGACCACGTAATTTTAAGTGTCCTACATACTCCTCTCCGGACCTATTCAAAAAAAGATACTTACTTACAAGTATTGCCCTCTATCCGACTTTTTTACGATTGTTAAAAAAATCACATAAAGCGTCTTCACGACTAATGGAATTTCATACAAGTTAAGTAGGTATATTGTTGATGACTAAATTAGTAAAAGCATAATTACTTACCATTATGTAACTTTCTATTCAATATCAAAGCATTATCAAATAGGATTGCAACTTAATCACTTTGAGGAAACGCATTATCTATGAATCAGAATGATATAATTTTAATGAGCATTCGATAATTAGGAACACCCATATAAAAGTCGGTTTCGTTGTCCAGACATCATACTTGAACTTTACATCCTAACGTAATAATTCGACGACATTTCAACTTTAAAAGGTAAGTCAATTAGAATTAAGATTCAAACTCTATATGTTGGAAATATATATTATTTTTATTACTTACTACTTGTCAGCGAATAATAAACCTGTGATAAAAATGAACTAAATGAGTACAAAATATACTTACCTATTATATAATATAATTTCAGATGGTTCGTGGAATGGTTGTTGTTTTGATGGTTGTTGTAACAACTGTTGCGTCCTTGAAGGTGCCTGCATCATCAAGAGACAAACGATCCTTCATGATCGAGTATGACAGTCTACCTGAGGAAGTTGGATCGATCATACTAGGAGTTAAAAGTCAAATAAAGGATCTAATTTTGGACATCATATTTCAAGCATTGAAATTTTTAAAAGACATGATTATTAAATTCAAGTTACATCTTTTGAAAAAGTTGGAAAAGTATACTTTATCTTACGTGTTTAAAATTATTTTCGATTGTATAAATAGTTTTGTGTTAGAACCATCTTATCAGGTGTATTACGAAGCTGTTAAGGAACCAGTAGTAGTGAAACCAAAACCACAGATGCAACATGTTTATAATAATAATCCTTATGCGTTAGCTAATTTGCTAAATGCTTATAGAAAGTAATTTTATTGTAAGTAGTAATAAGGTCGCATATTGTAATTTATTTATTTAAAACTTAGTAAAAGACAATTTAAAATATGTTTTGTTTTCATTTAATTCCATTTAGTTTAAACTTACTGGCTTTTTATGACCGGTTTCGAAGACCAACATGCATTTGATGTTTGGTAACAATAAGAATTAAATATTGTAGGTATATATGATTCTCTCCCCATTAACAATTCCGCAAATTAGGCAAAATGTTAATGTAAATACGGCCATTACAATGTATAAAGATTGCGATAACTCAGGAGCATAAATCCAATAAGAGTCATAGTAATTGATCTAACTCGCTAAATGTAATTCATAATATTTTGAATGGAAGCTCAGCTAGAAACAAATTCAATGTATTTCTCTTTTCAAACGCAAATAACATAATATTATCTATTTTTATACAATAAAAATGACTGATAAAACATTTTGTGAGGATACATATTTAACAAATTTAATAGATAACGAATATATTATTTGCGTTACATTTGTTCTACTATACCCACTGTTTAAATATAAGTTTTTGTTATAGGACCAATATTACTAGGAACGATTCGTATATTATATAGGTATCTTAATAAATACTAATTGGTATGCACCTATACCAATTAGTATTTATTAAGATACCTACAATTGACAACTCAACACGAATAAAAACACAGATTTAGGGCACGGCCTTAACATAAATAGTATTTTTATCGCGGCTGGCCATATAGAACCTACTTGGCCGGTAGATAATTATGAGCAAAATTTTTAATGCGCCTGCGAAAAAGAGAATAGCAAATACCTAGAAAAGCGATTTTGTTTTAGTCTGCAGGACATTTAAAGGTACATCAGTGCAGTAGAGACTTTACAGCAGCATTGAAGTTTTTTGCACGTTTTGCTCTATTCTCTTTCATGCATCATAAAACAAAATGGGATCCCGTAAATCTTGTATTTGATTGTTCATCGGTAATGGTCCTCGCAATTTTTGAGAACTATCATCTACAGTTTACATAGAAACCTATTTATTATATGTAGATTCTACACTATACGTAATATGTTTACAATGATGTTTTGTGCCTGTCAGATATGTGTGTGTGATATTATTAAATGATTAAGACCAGATAATGAAACTTTTGTCTGGCTAATTATAATTTCCAAGGTTATAAGGAGTAATAAATCCGTCAGTCAAAGGACAGAAGTCAAGAAAATATTTTTTTTCTGCGTCGTGATACATCGGAACTTCACGAGGTATTATTTCCTTATAATAGAAGGTAAAAAACCTGGGAATAATCCGATAAATAAAACTATTAAAGCAGCTGGACTGTGTATTCAATCTCACAAGCAAACTGAAAAATAATAATAATAATAGCGAGCAATATTATTATAAATTTTTTGATAAGTTATATTACTCAAATTAAAGTACCAGCTGGGAAAAGTACGTCAACATTTTTTTTCTTACATGCCGTTCTATGTATATTGTAATGTCTGCTAGCCACCAAGAATAAAGAAAACACATTGAATTATTTGTTTATCAATTAAATTAATTACAGACATGCAGTGACCAGTTTGTTCATGATGGGCTATAATATAAATAATACCACAAAAGTATTCCTTAGATACGCCAGGAAGTTCAAAAAATATGTTAGAGTTATTCATAACAGACACTACACAAGTCCCATAATAATAAACAATATTCATTCTTAAGGTTGGATAGGTAGTAGGTACTCTATTTCCTAAGGGTTTACCAATAACTGGTAGTTGGTTGACGATAAGATATTTACGTAGCGATTGATTAGCTTTGCAAATTAACTCCCTCGCAAAACGACTTTCCTTTTATTCTTTGTGACAAATTACTTATAAACAAAATATCACGAAACTATCAATTTACCAATTGTAGTCATAGTTTACTTATCACAAAGTGTCTCACGGTTTCTTATTTCAATGTCAACTTTGAAGTTAACCGATCTCAAAACTAAGAAATCAAATATGGCGGCCATTTTTCTCAATTCTAATTTATTGGATTAAGATTTTGAATCAAATAACACGTAAAAAAGCGAGCCTAAAATTAAATCAACATTAATAAATAGATTAAAATAATAAACGCTATTATTGTTAAATCAGATAAATTGCTAAGACTAATTTGTAGGCGTATAAATATTATTATACAGGGTCATTTTGACATTGCGTTACTAAATGAAACCACATACTTATCTCCTTGAAAATAACACTTTCCAATAAGTTATTTTAACCATACATGTAAAATAAAAAAGTGTAAGTTTCAAACAAAATAAATATCAATAAAAAGTAACTTTAAATTAACACGCCCTAACGCCACTACTAATGCTCTATGGGGATTCGCCGCTGCAGCAACATGAAACTTTCAGTCAGAAATTCACTCACGCACACGCTATATTCGCACTAAACTACAATTGATGAAAAAATTAGGAAAGTAAAATTAAGTTTTTTGGTAAAAATATTCGTTTCTCATGGATGATTTTTGGCATAATGCTAGCTAGAGGCAAAGACGAGTATGTGGTTTCATTTATTAACGCAATGTCAAAATGACCCTGTATAGGTACTTATAAATCAAAAATACAAGTATCAAGTACGATATTTAGAAACGAGAAGCGTAAGAATGGGTAAGAATAATAAATAATAGAATAAATCATAATTCAATATCTTGTCCTTTAATTTCACAAATTCTACTTTACAATGTAATGTTGATTAGTAATATAAAACTGTCAGGCGCTTTGAAAGTTATTGATGGACCAAGTTATTGCTGACAACACATAGTAGGCGTCATAAATATACTCAAATTGTGTTATATATATTATATTTATTTATCATTTTGGAGAATAATAATTATGAAGTTTTACATTAGACTAGGTCACTAAATTTGCAATCGCTGCCGGTTCTGCGGCTATGTGAACTTGCAACTGACTTATGTTTACCAACTAATTACAAACTAGTCAGTTAAATACCTTATATTAATAGAAATTTCTAATAGAGTATTAAATTAATTTTTGTTCTTCAATTTCATCAAATGTTTAATTTATTATTTTTCGTACTATTACATAATAATAATAACAAGAACAAGATCCAACATAGCAAAATATCCTATTGAAATGAGAAAAATAAGGATCATCAAATATTTCTGTGACCTGTATAGGTAATGTTATGTAGATATTTTTTTACCGATTGTAATACATACACTGGTCTCCGTTGGATAGCGTCGCGTATTCTGGAAAAACCCGAATATTTCCCATTCATTTTCCTTCATATCACAAGAGAAATACCAATAATTTTCATAAATAAGTATGACATACCTATAATTTCTTTTAGTCAATTCCTCTCAAAGACTAGCTTTCAAAAGGCAACTTTTCTTCCTCCCTAAATAGGGAGCGGGTAGTATGGCGTTAGTATCTTTATTAGGTACCTACTTTAGTATATTGTGATTTCAGATGTGAAGTGGCAAAGTATTATATTTGCGCATATGACATTACGTTGAGATTAACTTGTGCAGGCGCAACTCCGAAGTTCTCGGTTCGATTACCAGATGATATTTAAAACTAGAATACCCTAAGATTGAACCTCCTAGAGTGGATTCGATTCCGGGATATAACTAGCCAAAAAAATATATGATATCTTTGCTTTACAATTAGTTACGTATATTATGTTTACAATCATTTTTGTCAACGCCGAATTGGAGCGGGATATGAAAATAGGATGATGAGCTAATTCAGAAAAAATACTTACCTTCAAGGTTACGAAATCAAATAATTATGTTGATTCTTAAAATATCTATGATACTATAAATGTATATTTTTCAACTTCCGTGGCTGAGGATTTTCACTAGTAATTACCACAATTACAATTATTAAGATATAGGTACCTATGTAGGTAATTAGGTATTATATTAATGTTAATATCACAGATTTTTCAAACCAATAATACTTAGGAGTACCATATAATCTTAATGCCTTTGTTTGCAAGAAGAGACCGCTCAATCGGGGTACCACTACCTAATAAAAAGCTCGGATATAGTAAACAGCTTTCCAGTTGGAATTAGTAATAGTGTAGCAGGATCATATAATTTTTTCCATGGGCCTTCACGAATTTTTACATTCTCAAAACCTGGCAACTTATTTCCAAATCCTTATCTTATTACCTTTGCTGATCTTTGGTATAATAGAGAACGTGCACGTCGCGTCGTACGCTCTGCCATCTGATGACGCAAACGGAATCTTTCAGCCTATCGATACTTGGCATTGACGTAAAATATTCATAATGGATAAAAAATTACATTTAATTTGTTGATTATGTATTGCTCTATATCTGGATGCTCTAAAAATAGAAATAAACATATCAAATGGTGTAAAATTCTATTACGTTATTAAAAATAGTACCTAAGTACTTACATTCCATGGTTATGGAATGAAAAAAAGCTATATAAAACATACATGTATGAGTATGAGTTCCAAAAGCAGTTAGAAATGTCTCATTAAGTAGGTAATTTATAAAAAAAAGAAGTTTCGAAGATAATATTCAATAGAAACAAATCTGTAATTAAGGGAACGTAACCTCCTAATTTTGCTTCAATAACATCAAAATAACTGGCTCCCATCTAAAAAAACACATTCTGGCCATGCTGAGAATCAATAATAATCGGCCGGAACCCATATTGTATAATTTTTGTAATATTAAAAGAATATATAAAATAAATTATAGGTCGGAAAAGTTTATTTTTAGTTAAATGTTTTAATTAATCTTACGATTTTTGTTTTTCCTTACTTATTTCATTTATTTGCTAGTGAGTGATCAGACAGTTTACCACAGACTATTGTGAGATAAAAAAATCGTATACATCAAAGAATCTGTGATTTTTAATTCTATCTATTATTTTACTTCAAATGTTATTGTGTAGGTACCTACTTATTAGTATATTAGAGAAATAAGTACAAGGAAGTAATAAATGGAACTATGACAATGTCACATTTTAGTACTTTATTTTTGTTACTAATTATTTCCACTATGTTACGCTCCGTAACGTGATTGCGCACTAATTTGTCCTTTATTTTAAATACTTTCATTTCCTACCAATTATATTACTTGCCTATATGTTCCCATTTATGAAAATATTCCTTAAGTACGTTAATTTACAAACTATTTTAGGGCGCACGTTTAACACTTTAATACGTATTTCATTTTAAAGTACTTCCACTTCCGTACTTTTTTCTATATTATTTTATATTTCACCAGCCTTCAATGACTGTACCTATAATGATAAATATTCGTATAGGTATGGTTATTCATTAATAATTAAAATATTAGATAATACTCATACATTATTATAATTTACTCATAATATATTTATTTATTTATTTATTGTACATCACAGCAGAAAAGAAACATTTGCATATACAATAGAGACTACACTTAAACAAGAAGTACAAATGGCGGTCTTATCGCAATCGGCAATTTCTTCCAGACAACCCTTGGATGGACTTAGTTAACTAGGAAAAAGAGAGCGGGCGGTCATTATCAAGTAATAAAAGGGGATGGAAATCTGATGTACATAAATATTAAAATATATAATATAGTACCTACATATAGCATAAAAACAACTAATTAATATATAAAATAAAAATAACTACATAAACTATACAGTTAAAATACGATACATACATAAACTCCAGTGATAAACAGAAAAATATAGGAGGAAAACAAAATCACAGTGACAAGTAGCGATGCTTAACAAGCCTTTTAAAAGTCGGAAGAGATTTTGCCCTTCTTACCAACAAAGGTAACTCGTTCCACAAGCGTGCAGCCTGAACAGTAAATGACTTGTCGAGGAAATTAGTCGCATGCTTGGGAATCTCTAATTCCAGACTCTCTGGTAATCGTAAACACCGAGCATGGATGCTATTCAGGAAGTTGAAACGATTTTTAAGGTAAGAAGGTGAAGAGGGAAGGAACAGAACACTATATAATAACGATAAAATCCGAGTATTTCGGCGAAGGCGTATAGGGTAGCCACTAAAGTTTAGTCCGATAAGTGGTCATATTTACGTAGTCCAAATATGAAACGAATGCAAAAATTCTGAAGACGTTCTAGTTTATCGAATTGGGCTTCGGAAAGATCGAGATAGCTGGCGTCAGCATAGTCAAGGAGAGGAAAAGTAGAGACTGCACAAGAGCAATTTTGGTGGGAATAGGAAGGAAGTTACGTAAACGACGCAAGGACCCGGCGGCAGAAAATATTTTGCGACTCAGTTCCCGCAATTGGGGTGCCCAGGATAAGTTTCCATCAAGAAGAATTCCTAAGTTCTTGACCTTATCACTATAAGGAATAGTCCAGCCATCAAAGAGAACTTTTGGTAGTGTACTGAAATCAACTTTGGAAACCATCCTGGGGCTGCCAACAACAATGACCTGGGTTACAGGATTCACTGTAAGACCAAATTTCGCAGCCCATTCACCAATTCTAGTAAGATCTTTATTAATTGAAGCAATAGCTTCAACCAGATGATCTGCTGGCGCGGAATAATATATTTGCAGGTCATCTGCGTAAAGATGGTAGGAAGAAATAAGACAGTCTGTGATAGAGTTAATGAATAGTGAGAAGAGAATATATGTTGCCCGTTGCCTAGTTTTATATCTAAATATCCATTATACGTTTTATTTATATCCCAAATTAAATTTAAAAAGTGTGTGTGTACTTATGTACACGCGTTAGAAGTTATGTACTTCTTTGGCGTAACAAGATAAAAATCTTTTTAATTATCTTTCGCCTTATTCTACGTTTAAAATTCAAAACTAAAATGTTGACTATAGCTAACTTCAGGGTGTCGGTTTTTCGTGACGTTGTGCGCGCGCATCGTAAAAATTTACTCTCATAATTTTTCCCTAACGCGCCAAAAGAAGTATAACTTCAAAAATAAATGATTTCATTACATAAATATGATCTCATAATTTTTTCCAATCCTCCATTATTTTCGCAGTAAAAACATATGTTTTAATATTATGATTATTTTTAAACAACGAAGCACCGACAGGAAATTGTTCAGAGACCTTCGGTTTAATCTATCCCTTTCGTTATTTTAGGTGCTTACACAGATTTGTCATAAATACTGATTACGTGGCTTGCTGTAGACCTTAGTTATTGAAGTTAAGTTATTTAAAACAGTCTATAATATTTAGACTTGAGAAAGCGTGGAACTAATCAGTTAAATACAAATACAATACGGTACCTAATTGGACATTAAAATAATATTAATACGCAGAACAATAAAAGAATTATGGTGCACACAATTTATTGTAGCAAAATAACGCGCTCATGCTCACGCCTTTTATCCCCGAAGGGGTAGGCAGAGGCGCAACTAGTGCACCCACTTTTCGCCAAGCGTATTCCGTCCCTTGATGTGATAGGGGGCGAGCCTATCGCCATACCGGGCACAAATTCCAGACTCCGGGCTGATACTGAATAGAAAAATCCAATATCACTTTGCCCGACCCGGGGATCGAACCCGAGACCTCAGCCTTGCAGTCGTACCGTAATACAACTACGCCACCGAGGCAAAATAACACGTAGTGTAACATACTTATTGTGTTGAAAGTTACACAATAGCTCATAATATAATATGAATATATTTTCTTTAATTATTTTCGTACAGGTAATACAACGTTTTGTTACCTTATTCCACTTCAAGGAACGTTTAACACAATAAACAGAAGGTTGCTATTATATCGGTCAGGCAAATTGTAAAAATGAGGTGACTAAAAAAATTAGAACGAGGTTTAGTTTACTCGGATGTCAATTACTGGACCTAAAATTATGCCGATTACGAGCAGGAAACTGTCCAAAAAAGGATTTCCTTTTTTGGGCCCATGATGCACAATCATTATTTTTGTAGTTGAGATCACTTATTCCAATTATCAAATTAAACGACAATGATCAGATGAAAGTAACAAACTCCTGAAAAAAATACCGATGAATAATAATTAATCAATGCCATCGAGTGACCGTTGATAATTCGGGCTAACCTTCGTAACGTTAGGAATATTAGGTATATTTATTATTGCCGATTTTACTGAGGTGATTATCTTCCTTAACTAGGCGTTCTTTCGTGTGACGCCCGATAATTTAAGATTTGTATTAATTTTGATATCCGATTAACTAACGTTTGTTATTTAAGAATTTGGTGAAATTGGACCATAGGGTGGTGCAGAGATAATCATGGCAGGTGCATCGCAGGTTAAAAAACAGTATTTAAATTCAAACTCACAGATATTCTACATAATATTAGGTAAAGTAATATTAGGTAAATAATATTAGGTAAAGTTTATATTTGTATCTAAACTATTTCTGTGAGAGAGTGGTGCAACCCCGGTTGAGTTGGGCTCTTGACACTGACAAATCTTATATCTATTGCGTTGTCCTCTCACTTTTAAATGTGTATTTACCTACTCAGCTAGAGCGATATGCAATAAAATGTAGGCTGTAATGTAATGTGTGTCTTGAATATAAAACGAAAAAAAAAACAATCTATGAAAATGCGCACTATTAAACAAATAAAAAATCTAAAACGCTTATATCAATGTTTGTCGTAATTATTTACATAAATACATTTGTTAACATAGGAATATTTGCTACATAATATCGTATTTTTTTTTATTTAATCAGCAATTAATGATCACAATAAATGTCTAAGAGACAGCTATTTCGTTAGATTCCAATCACAATTCACAACGCATTACGCATTGACCTTTAAGTGAAAAAGGTTATTTAAATATTGAAATACGCAATTAATCACAAGATAATCACAACTGGTGGTAGGTCTCTCGTATACGAGGGGCCGTCTGGGTAGATACTACCGCAATGCTAATCTCTACCTCCAATCAACAGTGTGCATGCACTGTTGTGTTCCGGTTTGAAAAACATTGTAGCCAGCGTAAATACTTGGCATTATGAGACTTAACATCTCAGGGTGCCAAGCGAAGTGGAGTGCCATTTGCCATGCGGTTCTTTGTAAATCAAAATTCTATATGTGGTTGCTACTGTTTTTGGTAGTCGTATAGCTTACCATCAGGCAACCGGCATGTTCGTCTCATCATCGAACATTGATGTATTCAGTTTTTTTACATATCAATGTCATCGAAATGTAAATTGTTGATAAAAATGTTGCAGTTGTTAGTAGGTAGGTAACTGTTAGGTATTTATAATAATTATAATAATAGCCTAGCAATCAGACCAGCTAGAACCCATCGATAGACCCGGTATAGTTCCCATCTTCTTTGCAATAGTTCTTGCACCTCGCGCCCGCGCTGTATGTAGCTGTATTTCCTTTATAAGTACAGACATAGAGAGTTTCTGCAAGGTGTAAATATCCCAGCTATATTAAAGTATCTTTAAGGGGCCTCTACGTGTTATATCTGTATCACGCAAGCCTTCCAAAAGGACCATTCTTCGTGCCGTGATGTTCCAAGGAAAAGACATATTAATAATCTTTATGTGGCACAGAAAACATCACATGAAATAATTGGAAATTTTAATTTGCTAATTGCAGTAGTTAGTATACTACCTGGGTCGCAGTTAAAGGCGCCCACTTCCGGGTTAAAAATAGTTACATAGATTACAAACCAAAAGAACAAAAATAAAGAAAACCGATATGTAGGAAAATACTGTGTATGTGTGTGTTCATTAGAGCCTTTTTATTACACATTCTATATGACATAACATGCATATAAAATATTGATAATTTATTTACATCATTATACAGCTTAGAGCTCATAAAATAAAAATGTTTAGCAAACGAAATCCTTCTAAACTCAACTTCACAAACTTTGTCTAGTCTATGTTTGCTAGAAAGGAGATTCGCATCAAAAGCGATCTGCGTGTGCTTGCGTAGTATGGCACGATAAACGAAAAGCTGACGAACAGTCAGCACGTTAAAAAGTCCCTAAAACACAGTACAACACCAGCGCCATCTACTTAAAGAATCTGATTAAAAATATCTATTATTTCCCATGGGCACAAATTAAAGTAGCCTCAGTGTGCATGCACTGTTGTGTTTCGGTTTGAAGGACATTGTAGCCAGTATAACTACTGGACATAGTGAGACTTAACATCTTATGTCTCAGGATGACGAGTGCAGTGGAATGCCACACAGTACTTTGTAAGTCAAGGTGCTGGATGGTGTTGCTACTGTTTGTGGGTGGTCGTATCGCTGACCATCAGGCGAACGGCACGCTCGTCACGTCATTCAATGCTATAAAAAAAAAAGTGTTAGTCCAGATCATGATCTTCCCGCGTTCCAAATTTCATCCAAATCCGTTCAGTTGTTTCTGCGTTTACTTCTAACAAACATATAAACATCCAAACATTTTCACAGACTTTCGCATTTATAATTATTTTTTGTAGCTTGATGGTGGTTGGCAAGATAGAATCGGTCTAAAAATGACAAATCCGGATTTTCCAAGGTTAAGCGTGAGGAGATTACTAGATAGCCAACCCATCACCTTTTGAGAGCAAGTTCTGCATAGGATTTTGCTTCCATCCAACTTATACCGTGTGCCAGTATAATAATATCATCAGCATACAATTTAAATTTCCTATACGTATAACGCTCCAATAATAACCATATTTTTTTCTGTGTATCTCTATTAGCGCAGTCACAGATGTGTTATAGATTGGATACTATAAAATATATTTCTAGTTTTTATAGATTTTGGACATTTTCTCCTCTTGATAAACAATAATAATAATAATAACAATTGGACAAACGACTTGATAAAGGTCGCAGGAACACGCTGGATGCAGGCCGCTTTTGACAGGTCCGTCTGGAAATCTTTGGGGGAGGCCTATGTTCAGCAGTGGACGTCATGTGGCTGATGATGATGATGACTTATAATGTAATTCAAGGCCTCACATCTTGTTCTTCATTGAGAGGCCCTATATTAACTTAGGATGATTACAATTTATAAGTTGTTAATGTGTTGTGTCGCAGTGGTTTGTTTGGCTCAACATTCAATTAAAAAAAAGGCAATAAAAATCGCAAAGACTAGCCCCATGAGGCAATCTATGGGTCCACGTTAAGTTACGATTCTAGAATTATATTATACAAGTATTACTCGCGGCTCCACCCGCATGAAAAAGTTTTTCCGGAATTAAAATATTTTCCCGGGATAAAAATATATAACACTCAGGAGTAATGTAGCTTCCTATTAGTGAAAGAATTTTCAAAATCGGTTGAGTAGTTCCTGATATTAGCGCGTTCAAACAAAGTCTTCAGCTTTATAATATTAGTATAGATGTTACAGTTAGAACCCGTTCTTAGTTACAACGCGTTTTCTCTAGTTTAAGCTAGTTTTCACTAAATGCCTTTGTTACAACTAGAATTAACTGTTGCTAAAAACGACTATCAGTCATAAGAACTAGTCTTACGTCTTACGAAACACGTTTTGTCCAAAAGATTCAGTTAAAACTGTTTCAACCGAGGTCAAAGTTCATCGTGCTTCATTCAAAAAAAGGGTAGGTTAGGTTTTTTTAATGTGGGTGTTTATGCCCCACTCTCGTTCCCCCTATCCAGGACAAGGGATATTTTTTGGGTTTTTAAATTTATTTCTTTTATTGAATTCTATTGATCTTAAATAAACAATATCCATATTTTCAATCCCCAACAAGTTTTTCTAATTAAACAACTAGTATTAGTACTAGTATCAACTAAGATTCAAAGTTAGAACTAGTTTTATCTAAAATTTAAATATATAAAACAGTAAATTCTAGTTATGACAAGGGAATTTTAGTTTTAACAAAGGTATTTAGTAACATCTAGTTTTAACTAGATAAAACCCGTTGTAACTGAGAATGGGTTTTAACTGTAACATAGATATTTTTAACAAACAGAAATTCCAATTTACTATTTACCTCGCGGATATTTGTTTATACCTACGTGAAAAAGAACAATTTATAAAGTTTATTCATTTCATTTGCTGATTGTAATTATACTATAATAGTGTTCTATTTCTTAATTGGTTTTTCCTTTTTCCATTTCATCATAAACCGGTTTTGATATTTAACTTCATTGTCTTGAAAACAACCTGCTCTGAATAGGTAAATATGGTCTTAAATGAAATTGCAAAATAATTTTTACGACGATAATTAGTTACCTCAATTTCTAACGATTGATTGGTTCTGTTAAATCACCATACTTTCTGGGCCATGTGTCAAACGACTCTGGGTACAATTTTAGTGTCGTAAGTGAAGAGATGATTATCTTTGTGCTAAGGCTATGCGTTCTTTTTTATTTTTAAAACACAAAAAAAACGATTCCTGTGTACCACACGGATATTTTTGAATTTAACATTAATCTTAATATATATAAATCTCGTGTCACAATGTTTGTCCTCAATGGACTCCTAAACCACTTAACCGATTATAATAAAATTCGCACACCATGTGCAGTTCGATCCAACTTGAGAGATAGGATAGTTTAAATCTCAAATTATAGTCGCAATTTTAATTTATTGCTAATTATTTGTCTGTTATTATTTGACAGTCACAATTATCTGTTAACTCCAAATGATTCTAACAGATGTCGATACCTTTCGACTGGGTTGAGTAAGTAATCAATAGATGGCGCTGCTATGGTAATGATAACAGATGTCGATACCTTTCGACTGGGTTGAGTAAGTAATCAATAGATGGCGCTGCTATGGTAAATCTACGAACGTGTCATATAAGCTACGGGTAGATTATGTATACTTTTTATACCGGGAAAATATAAAGCGGGACTTTTATACCGGGAAAACTCATTCACGCGGGGGGAGCCGCGGGCAAAAGCTATTAATTATATAAACAGATGAAAAGCAAATTTAAAGAATTCCCATTGTTAAAAGCAAACAATTCGTTTTATTCACTCAACATTATAGCTACCTACTCATTATTATTGTTTTCTTCGATGAAGCCCTAATTAGCTCACAGATAAAATAAATTAAGAAAAACTAACTATGAGATAATTTTTCAATTTTTTTTTATCAAAAAGTTTCAATTAGTGTCTGCTTACTTCAAATTTTAGGTAAATATTATCGAAGTCTATTTACCCCTACTCATAATCATCATCAACCACATGACGTCCACTGCTGAACATAGGTCTCCCCTAAAGATTTCCAGACGGACCTGTCAAAAGCGGCCTGCATCCAGCGTGTTCCTGCGACCTTTATCAAGTCGTCTGTCCACCTTGGAGGTACTACCTACTCATAATGTATTCCAACAATTTCTTAACACAGTTAATCTTAGACGAAATATAATAATGTTACATTATATCCATTGTAAATTTTGATACACATTCCTATATCTGTGAAGTTCTACGAATACCTATTTCAATACTTGCCACGCATGTTTTCCTCGGCCACAATATTTTTATTACTCAAAATCTGAGAGTAAAACTACATTTATAGAAGGGCAATCCTTATTTTCATCGCTTCTTTTTACTTTATTACTTCATTCATAATTTATTTATAGAACCAACCCCCCCCCCCCCCCCCCAACAGCAAAAAAAAAAAGGTTTTATTTTACGCATTTTTCCACCTCCTAATTAAAAGTGACCCCCAAATGCGACCACATTGTTTATATTGTACCCACGATCGCAATATCAAGGTTTACTAAGTAACAATACATTGTGTACTAACTAAATTGCTCATAATATATTATGTAGTTCTTAAATTATTGTTTTGTTTTGTTTCGTTGAGTGACATTCCACGGAAGAAAACTAGACAATACACATTATCCAATCAACGTTGGCAATTGTTTATTTGTTATGAAATAGTGATATTGTCATAAATGCATACCTAAATAAGCTAATAAATATTATTCATAATTGCTTTGTCCTGTTGAATAGTACAAGAAAACAGACTTTCTAGTTAAGACTTATTTTATGGAAATCATAAGAAATATCACACACAAAATTGTGATCGCGTGCATATTTTAATAAAAAAATGGAGATACAAAGAGAAAAAATAATCCATTGAAATGTCAACTATAAATATGTGCTTAGGCAAACAACGGTTTATATGTGTAAAAATAAACTGCTTCAATATACATGAAAATATGCGCACAAAAATGAAATAGGTAGAATTAGTATTATACTTCCATTTTTAAAACTAACCGTAAACCGTAATAGGGTAGTTGATTACTTTTTTTAATACATTTATCAAAAATGTATGCCACACAAAATCTAACCGAAAAAAAATTTCAAATTTGGGGCAATAATTAGTAAGTTATAAAGCTTTGAAATTTGGTGGAAGGGTTAGTTGTCAAATAACAGTAATATTACACTGTGACGTCACCGAGAGTCGCCGGCCATAACGCTGCGTGCATGCGAAAGAGATAGTGCGATATCGCGTTCCCACTTTTGCTCACAACAATATTTCAAATATGAATACGTATAAAATAATCTACAAAATCAAACGTAAGAAACTATCCCTATTTCCTAAGAATACAAACAATACTATAGAAAAAAATGTATGCAGATATTCATAAAACTTATAAGTAGATATGTTTTATTCAACTACATATTTACAGTATGCTCTATTTACAAGCTGTAGTTGTATGAATTACTTAGCAATTTGGTTCGACCTTCTTCATTCTTGAGTATTGAGATAGGTCATTATCCTACCCCGTTTTCCAACTATGACTTATAAATGTGTACAGTCAGCAGCATAAATATCTGTACAAAATCAAAATTGCAAATCGCCTATATACGCGTTAAGTTAAACTGAAACATTTTTTTCTTCGTTTGAAGTAAAGTAAATCTCTTTTATTTTATTTTTGTGAAGAGAAAAAAAAGATTAGTAAGAACACAAAATTGTGTAGGTAATTTGAAGTTATGAATTTGTTTATCTACTTATGCTGCTGACTGTACATTGTGAAATTACCTTTTTTATGTTTTTATTTTTGTACTTATAGGTTTGACAAATGTATGTGTGTGTAGTATACAGGACTGGCTTAAGCAATCCGGGCACCTCACGCTGGGCGAAAACATTTTTAACACCCTTTTTCCAGCAATCTTTTTTTACATTCCAAATATATTTGTGGCAAAGGCCATATGTCGATGATGACGTTCAAGGTAGTGCTGATGGCGCCCCCTAGAGCTCTTGGCGTCTTCCTTAGGAGGTGACGTTGCGAGGGATCGCCCGGCCCGTCCCGCCGTAAAGCCGGTTCGAGTAGTGCAGAAGTATGTGCAATTGAAAAAAATATGATAATCAGCAGTATTTATCAACATAATCTGATTAGATACAATCACAGAACATACTTAACAAAATTTCTGTCCTGTAGATGCAATCATCGTGCGGCATAATCATAGATTTATTAGCTAATAAAAAAGGATATTCTGCGAAGATTCATTCACACACGGAACTTATTTAAAGGTTATATATTAAATTATAATACCTATATGTATAACATAAGATTATTTCCTTGGTTTTTGAATTTATGATTACATTTTGTCGTTAGGGTGACTTATATTTTATATGGATAGGAATGAGGAAATTAATTAATTCTAATATGTGCATATTATACTTAAAAATACTTTATTTATACTATAATAATATGCATCTCATAAAATAAATAATATACATATAATTAGAATTTTAAAATACTTATAATAATTTAATATAAACGTAAGCGTGGCGCAGACGCTGTAAGTAGTTCAAGTTGTTGTCTTATAAGTTTGGGGAGAAAGGCATTAACCAATTTTTTTAACTATTTATGTAAATATTCACAATTCGTAGAATATATTACTAGATCATTTGTCTCGGTATACAAATATATCATTTTCTATAACCACACGGCCCTCACATTTTAAACTTGAACATCACATGACATCTTAAATCATTAATCCTAATCATATTTAAATTTGTTTATTTTTTTTTTAAACACACACACATATACTCACGCCTTGTATCCCCGAAGGGGTAGGCAGAGGCGCAACTAGTTGCACCCATTTTTCGCCGTGTATATTCCGTCCCACGATGTGATAGGGGGCGAGCCTCTCGCCATATCGGGCACAATTTCCAGACTCCGGGCCGATACTGAATAGAAAAATCCAATATCACTTTGCCCGACCCGTGGATCGAACCCGAGACCTCAACATTGCAGTAGTACCGTAATACAACTACGCCACCGAGGTAGTGGTATTTTTTTTATAATGATCAACCAATCTCATTGGTTTAGGAAGTAACTATTTGAAAATGAAATTCAAAGTTTATTAGATCCGCTAGCCCGTAAATAGGTATAATATTGATAAATAATATGCATAATTTATTTAATTTTACATACCTACATAATTATTGAAATATTATATGTATGGCATGAAGCGAATTACGGCATGGCTGGCCGGCCACCTGCATAGGCGCCGCGGTGGCATAATCTGCGTAAATCCAATGCCACGCTCGTGTTTAGTACACAAATTGTGCAATATGATTGATACAGTGACTATATTGATTGATACGACTTGATTCGTGTACGGTTGACAGCTGTAATACCGTGCCATAAAGTAAACAATAGATATTAATATCATATAGATATTAATATCATAAGTTATTTAAATATATAAAAAAAAATACCCCCCGACACAAAAAGCCTCTAAAAAGCTAATAAATAAAAGTCTTTGTTTGTCGTGTAAGTACCTAGTAATATTTTGACCCAAGCGTCGCGTCGTCGCGTCAGGGGAGCGCTAAAGAAGTATTTTCATCCCTCTGGTCCGGAGTTCGGTCCCCCGACGCGAGGGCACTTGGGTCAAAATATTACTGGGTACTTAAACGACAAACAAAGACTTTTATTTTTTAACTTTTTAGAGGCGTTTTTGTCGCTTAATAAGAGTAAGTGAAAGTAAAGCATAAACATTATTTCATGTGCAATGCATTTCCTAGAGATAGCTAAGCTAGCTTATAAAGAACGACGCGGGACGACTCAAAATATATAAAAAAGAAATGGTATTAGTATCGTATTAAAAATTAGTCAAAATTAAATTAGTACCTTGACCTGTGTAAATTCTTACATATTGTAAAACTAAGTCGGTCTGCCAGTCTTTTTGAACGTGATAAACTCAAAACCTACCGAACGCATTTCTATTTAGCATGGAGATAGTTTGAGACCCTCAGAACTGAGAAGGACATAGGCTACTTTTTATCCTGGGAAAATATATACCTAACAGGACCTTTTTTCCCGGAAAAACTCTTTCACTTGGGCGAAGCTGCAAGGATAAGCTAGTTGAGTATAAACTAACATTATGTATACCATAAACTATGGATATACAACTAACTAGAATAAAGTACAAGTTATTTCACATCAGGATAATGGCCATTAAATGAGTTCAAATCGGTAGTTATATCGGATGCTATAGTAATATGCAGGATATCGAGAACCGAAACGAGGCAGCGACGTAAATGTATAAAAATATTTCATGATCTTAGGTGGCGCTTACATAATATTATAATAACACCGATACGTTATACGATATTTACATCTAAGTAATATTCACGGTCACTCAGCTAGCTATGGAGATGGCTATGCTCGGTGTTTCTCTACGTGATCAAATCAGAAATGAAGAAATCCGTAGAAGAACAAAAGTCACCGACATAGCCCAACGGATGAGCAAGCTAAAGGGGCAGTGGGCAGGGCCATAGTTCGCAGAACTGACAGCAGATGGGGCAAAAAAGTAGGAGTGGAGGCCACGTATCGGCAAGCCCAGCGTCGGATTTTCAAGTGCAAAGTGGACGGATGACTTGATAAAGGTCGCGGGGACACGCTGAATGCTGGCCGCTTTAAACAGGTCCATCTGGAAATGTTTAGGAGAGGCTTATGTTCAGCAGTGGACTTCATGTGGCTGATGATGATGATGATGAAGTAATATGTAGGTACTAATATTATAAAGAGGAAAGATTTGTATGTAAGTATGTTTGTAACGAATAAACTCAAAAACTACTAAACGGATTTCGATGAAATTTGCCACACGGGTAGATCATGTCCTGGATTATAACTAATTACTTTATGGTTACTGCTATTATCTTGTTTATGATATTGTATTCAAGTGTTTTGATATCTATACGTGGTTTAATGATCAATCAATGGAACCAGTGTCGGCATAACACGCGCAAATCCATACCTACCATGCCTATCGTACTATGATTGTACAGTACGCAAGGACGCTGTTCTACGGTCTAGTACGGGGTGTACGGGTATCTTATATCAATAATTATTACTATATTTATAGTAAACAATAATTGGGAAGTTATGTTTAAAATTTAACGAAGCTAAGAACGGTGTCTCACAGTAAGTTTCATATAGGAGAGCCATCACAATCGTAATGTTATTTATATTAGATATTAATGGTTCATATAAGTTAGATTTTTTTAAGGTAATCTTATTATAGCATTTAATTCCTAGAGTAAAAACCCAGGATTAACATATCTATAATGAAAGCTTCAAAACAAGATTACACACTACCTTGTTAAATAATGATATGCAAATCAACGAAACGAATGCGAGATTAAAATGTTAATAATATTTTCTTGGCAAAGTATAATAAACGTATCTAACAAAAGAATAGTTTATTTAAACTAAGTAATTATGCATAATATACTAGACTGAAACAATTTGACATGTAAACAAACTGCGACGTAATCACTGATATGGGTTTTTTTATATATCAATGGACGTAATACAGTGAAACCTGGTTAATTGTAATCTCAAGGGACCAAGGATTTTGTACCATTTAAGGAGGTTTTCATTTATCCAGTTTCTTAATTAGACAGGTTTAAAATTATAGTTATCTCATTTAATCAGGTTCGAAAAGTCTCATTAACAGAAGTAAATCGATGACAAAGTCCCGGGACCTTATTGGAATTCTCAATAATAGAGGTTTCTCACTTATCCAGGCCTCATTTAACCAAGTTTCACTGTAAATAATTTATTTATTTGTAATTTATGTAGCTGGAAATAATACTAGCTTTTGACCGCGACTTCGTCCGCGTAGAATTCGAAAATGGTTCTAAAAGGATTTTAATTCGATGTTTACGTTATTAATTTTATATTATATTATGCATGTATTATACATAAAACCCTTCCTCTTGAACCACTCTATATATTTAAAAAAATGCGTCAACATCCGTTGCGTAGTTATAAAGATCTAACCATACATAGGGACAGACAGACAGCGGGAAGCGACTTTGTTTTATACTATGTAGTGATAGGCGTCCATAACCAATAATAAACCTGAGCTTTGAATTATAAAGCCCAGTACGACACTACACAGCGCTGAGCGTTTATCAACTTGTGACATTAGATAATAGATCTTACATGTCAATCCAGGACATGATCTACCCGTGTGCCTAATTTCATCCAAATCCGTTTAGTTGTTTCTTCGTTTACTTCTAACAAACATCCAAACATTGCAAACATTTTACAAACTTTCGCATTTATAATATTAATAAGAAAGATGGTAAGATAAGAAGTAAGATGAGATGAGATATGGTAGTAGACATATCTACTACCATATACCATAGGATAGAGGCGTGATACTATGTATGTATGTATGTAAAAAAATACTTATATACACACTCACGACTTTTATCCCCGAAGGGGTAAGCAGAGGCACAACTAATGCACCCACTTTTCGCCATGCATATTCCGTCCAATGATGTGATAGGGGGCGAGCCTATCGCCATATCGGGCACAAATTCTAGACTCCGGACTGATACAGAGTAGAAAAACCCTCATCATCTTGCCCGACCCGGGGATCGAACCCGAGACCTTGACATTGCAGCCGAACCGTAACACAAATACGCCATCAAGGCAGCAAAAAAATACTTATTTGGTAAAATATTTATAACTTAGTATATAAACTACTTATTAGCTAAAAATATACTTATGTTATAATAGTTCTTATCTCAATAAAGATATAGCTTTGTAGGTACCTAGGTTGGTCTATCAAGACAAAATTATCAGTAGAGAAAATGCTTATCCTGCTTAAAATTAGAAATCAGATTACTACCAGGTTAAATTTTTAAAAGTTATTGGTTAAAATGAGTTCTATTTGTTGTATGAATATGTAACATAATTTAATTTGTATTATCGTCGAAGTATATAATTTTTATTTATTTTGCACTTGATACATAGTTATGTATAAAGCATGCATTGAATGCATTCTCTCTCAGTCAACCTGGGGTGGTGCAGAGACAAAAACATAGTAGAAAACCTAAAATTAGTTAGAGTGGCTATCAATATGGCGCTGTCAATTAGTATTTATAGCTCTAACTACGATATTTACATATAGATACCTACTTCATAGTTAGTAAGTATAAAATTTAATCTTCCGTTTGAGTCATTTACTGAATTGTATATTTTATAATAACCGTTAATGATTTTTATTTATGTAAGAATAACTGAATGATTTATGAGATCTAAACACAAGTCAATAACTTTATATTAATAGACAATTAATTATAGAGGCATGAGTGAATGTCAGATACGAATAAATATAAAAGTTCAATAGATCGAAGGTTCAATGTATGTCTGCGCCTAGACTCCGAGGTCATCTTTAGCTGTGCGTGAGTAAAAATAATTATCACTGTAGGTCAGTTAAGAATCGAAAACCATTTAATGTTGGCATCTCTATTAACATACTCTACTGCTAATAGACCTTCATTCATACTATTAATGTATACTTAACCGTCGCGTCGTCTAGCCAGATTTTATATTGCTGGTGGTAGAATGTATTTCGTACCCGCCCGGATAGCGACCACCGTTTCTGAGCACAAGCTGGTAGCGAATAAGTTTGCAGTACTATAATAATTTGCGTAATATTATTTTAATTTAATAATTGATGTATATAGAATTATAATTATTTTGACGGAAGGTACAATTTATTGCAATTATTTATTTACTCATTTACTTTAAAACTCTACAATAATTATTTTTGAAAGCCTAGCAATACATTGTAGGTACACACTTTACTTAAGTTCGAACCAACGGTTGCATCACTAATACTACGTAGTACTATTTAGTATTCTCTGCTAATACTAGCACTGTGACACTGTACGTCATTTCATCGATTTTCGGCACTCAGTTGGGAATTTGCGCGCGTAATGCATGACCGCGAGATAATCGTTCGCCACATCAAAACAAAAGGTTCGTTATTTGTGAACAACATTGATTTGCACACGTGTAGTTTGCAGGACGAGCGTCTTGAGAGTCTTGCTTGAATTGCGCAAGATTATGTTTTAAATATATGATCAACGTTGTGGACATGCCTTTAAAAATTGAATTGTGCTAGATTCATTCATAATTATTATTTATTATTATAAGAAATGACAACACGAAATAATTACCTAAAATATTATGCAAGATCTTTGTGATTTAAAAAAATACCTTAACATTTTTAAAATATATTTTGTGTCATTGGCCAATTTTGTACCCAAAATTATTAAGATAGTATCAAAGCAATTTATAAGGAATAAAATATTTAAAGACTCCATATTAATAGATTCCCTGAAATGGCAAACTGCTAATGACTAAATATGGTGGTAAGTGGTGGTGGCCAAGCAACAGTGCATGCACTGTTGTGTTTCGGTTTGAAGGACATTGTAGCCAGTATAACTACTGGACATAATGAGACTTACATCTTATTTCTCAGGATGACGAGCGCAGTGGAATGCCACACAGTACTTTGTAAGACAAGTTGCTGGATGGTGTTGCTACTGTTTATGGGTGGTCGTATCGCTTACCATCAGGCGAACGGCATGCTCGTCTCGTCATTCTATGCTATAAAAAAAAAAAAATTCGCCCATATACGCGTTAAGTTAAACTGAAACATCTTTTTCTTCGTTTGAAGTAAAGTGAATACCTTTTATTTTAATTTTGTGAAGAGATAAAACAGATTAGTAAGAACACAAAAGTGTGTAGGCAATTTGAAGTTTTGAATTTGTTCATCTACTTATGCTGCTGACTGTACACACGAGCCCGGAACGCACCAAACTCACATGGGCCTCTATGGCGCGTTTTAACACCTTGCGTACAGTGGTCGCTGTCCTGGCGGATACAAGGTTAATCCTACTATAGCGAATCGAATATCGAGCTGAGACGGTGCCATAAGTACAGTCAGCCACATAAGTAGCTGAACAAATCCAAAACTTCAAATCGCCTTTACACGTTAACCTTAGTTGGAAACATTTTTATTTCTTGCTGTGAATTAAAGTAAATGTCTTAAATTTCATGTTTGTGAAGAAAAAACAACACTTTGGTTATAAAATAAAAGTGTATAAGCGATTTAAAGTTTTGAATTTATTTAGCTACTTATGTGGCTGACTGTACATGTACAAGTGGTTTTTTACTCTAGTTTAATTTTTAGTATTGTAGTTAAAAATTAACTATTTTTAGAAAATATTATGCATACGACCTTTTATACGATGCCCTTCAAATGAATCTGATCAACGGAGATGCCGGGAACTGTATGTTTACATTATTTTACATAGAAGAATCATCACGATGCAGTAAGCGCGCGTATGAAAAACAGGTGTCTTTCACATATTTAAAAAGCTCATATATAGATACCAACTTTACATAATATACTTTATAAATATTTAAGTTATCATTTTAAACAATGTAATACACATATTTATATGAAATATTGTTTATTTTTATAATTTGATCTTTGTATGGTGCGTACCACACAATCTTTTAATGTTGTTGAGGTTGAGTTGAAGTTAAAGACGATCACTTGGCGATGACTTGATTTATTTGAGTTCACAAAGATTAATTGTTAAAAGTAGTGAAATGTAAGTAATGTTATTTGCACGATGGCGTTAGGTGAACTGATGTGAATATAATGAAAATTACATAGTAACGTAAAATGCTGACTCGCCCGTGTAAACTATAGGTACACGGTGAGGTACAATGTGCGGTTTGTATAGTATAAACCGTACAATATTTTTATGAAATCGAGACAATACATAACTTTTAAGATAAGTAATAACATATATAAAAGCTAAACAACGATGATATTTACTATATCCTTGAAATAAGGGAATATATTTAAAATAATTTTCCAGCAATACCGGCACTGTTTCTTATTACAATAAGTCCTATATAGAGCGTATTTGTTTCAAGTCTTCAATTACGGCACCGTGAATGAACTATTCTAAGCAAAAGTTGAAGTGGTCAGAGATTTCGTAAGTTGTATATTACGACACATTGCAACTCTGAATAGGCACTTTTTAATTATCTGTGGCAAACATAGATATTATTGCAAAGCCTTAGTTAAGTACATAGAGGATATTGTTATTTTGCTCTACATTGTATACTAGATTTGCTTGTAACTCCGAGTGCATAATCGACCCTTCCTGGAACAAACAGTAAGTAGTCATAGCTAGTTAGTGCTTGGTATTACATTTACGACTTGATAAAGGTCGCAGGGACACGCTGATGCGGGCCGCTTTTGTCAGGTCCGTCTGGACATCTTTGGGGGAGGTCTATGTTCAGCAGTGGACGTCGTGTGGCTGATGATGATGATGATGATGACAATGATGATTACATATATCCTCATAATACCAGGTTCTTCTTCTTCTTCAGCTTTTGGAAGTCGACTGCTGAACAGAGCCCTCCCCCAATGATTTCCAGACCAACCTGTTAGAAGCGGCCTGCATCCAGCGGGTTCCTGCGACGTTTACAAGGTCGTCTGTCTACCAGGTTACACATGCCTTAGAAATATTTGAAGACCATAGAGAGGGTAAGACGTGTGCATCTTTAGGCGAACCAAACTTTTGACAATGTAACGTAAAAATACACAGAAAGGTACAACATTTACACACTTAGCTGAAACGAATTCCAAGATAATAGAAAGTATGTGCCGTTCAATGACTCAAAATATACTTGTGCTATCATTGGGTTACTGCCAATACTCAATCCCCGAACGCATTACGATCTACTGCCAAACTTAGCTCTGACGATACACACGCTCCTAATTCGCAGATTACGCCGATCGCCCCATACAACTTAATGTCTATATACCGATATGACGTCAGAATATTGATACATATCGTACGTGAGGTGTGATCTTAAAGTCATAACACGTAAATATGACGAGTTTTTGGATATAGACACAGTCGGAATCAGATTTCGTTTAATTTGATTGCTTTTTAGGGGACATGTGATATCTACCTAACTTGATATCAATAATTTTTATGAAGAGATTGGTATAGTTATACAAATGAATGAATATGTTATTAAAAAATGTCGTATTTAAAATGTAAATAAACTGGTAACCAAAGTTATCTATACTAATATTATAAAGAGGAAAGATTTGATTGTTTGTTTGTTTGTAACGGATAAACTCAAAAACTTCTGGACCGATTTTGAAAATTCTTTCACTAATAGGAAGCTACATTACTCCTGAGTGCTATGGGCTACTTTTTACCCCGGGAAAATATTTTTTACCCAAATAACTATTTCACGCGGGCGGAGCCCTGAGCAGAAGCCTAGTAGGTACTATTTTCCTAGAGATGTAGGTGATATTATCATATATAGCATCAATATACGTTAATTAAAGTTTGTCACGAAACGAAACAGCTCAATTTCCTAGAAATATTTTATGTACTACTTTTCCAAATAGTTAGTACTACGTATACATTTTTACGGCTGCTGAGTAATGGGAACCCCCAAACAAATAAAAAATACTGTAGTAACAGTACGAAATATGTCAACATAACTTTATGCGACGCATTACCTCTAGATTAAAACTTCGGATCAACTTGGCGGTTCATAATGTAAAAACTTAGGAGAACCCTGCATAATATTCTCCTTAAGAAACGACTTATTACCCTCAAAGGACTTACATAAAATATTCAGTGTAACGTCGGAATTAAAGGGACTTACATTTATATCTCAGCTCACGCATTTTAAAAATATGGACGCGAAATCAGTGAAAAAAGAATGTTCAGACATGTTAGATAATTCTAGATAACTAAAAATACATGTGTCTAGCTATATTTATTACCCGACTGCGAAAGAAGGAGGGTTATGTTTTTAGAGTGTATGTATGTATGTATGTTTGTATATTTCTTTGGCACGCCCTACAGCCTAAACGGCTTGTCGTATTTTTATGTGAGTGGTGTCAATAGATTTGTCTTAGTCGTGAGAGTGACACTGGGTACATTAAAATAAAAAAAATAACAAAATTAAGGATTTTAGGCGGCATAAAGTAATCTAAAAACAATGTTTTCAAAATACATCGAGTGTGGTATCAAAATAAATATTTATTAACGGTGATTACGAATGTATATATAACTTATATGTTTTTATTGGAGTTTGGAATAGAAAATGCTAATAACGGTGCTTGAGCACCAAAAAGATGGAAATAAATAAAATATTTAAGAAAAACAAAAAACCCGACAGCGTCAGTTCTTCAATAAATTCAAATTAAATAATATAATTTCAAATTAAAGATGGCAGATATTGACGCAGTCGGGTTTTTTGTTTTGCTTAAATATTTTTCATATTTTTTTTTCGCGCGGTGAACGAGGTGATTGGTATCGTCAAGTCCGCGGGGAAAGGTGGACGGTTATCGGTCCTATGATCCAGCGTCAGATCGTCCGGGAATGATGACGTCCGATCGACCATCACGGAGGAAAGAGTCTCTAACACTAGAATATACACCCTACATCGGCATACCAAGTAAAACCCCGTGGTGGCAAGTACTGTTAATGCTTGTATGTTTTAATTTTGTTATGTTATGTTTCAATGTATCATATTATATTTATTAACGACTAGTTTCTTGATTGACAGTCACAATTAAGTCGAAACGGTTTTGCGAGGATATTACAGCAAGCTCCGACAAAAAATAGACCAAAATAGAATTTAGTTCCAATTTAAGTTTATGTTGAAAATCAAAACGCAATTTCTATTGCAAGTCCCCTTTTAAATGTCAAAGCTTGTACATTAAGATGTCGAGCATAAAATGTGTAAGTATCAACTTCAATAAGTAACAAATAAATGCCTTCTTTGTAATCAATGCCAACAAAGTCCACTAAATGTGATGCTACAATCTAAATATTTGGTGTTAACATTAATTAATCAATGCAATACAAACCTAACAATACTTACAAATTACGTAATAAATAATAACATGGTGCAACTTTTTATCAAAGATGTAAATTTAACACATGTATGTCGTAACACTTAGTTTAGATGGTGCCTTCATTGTTAATTACCGTTTCAAGTAATAGAGCTACCTTGAAATTAAATTATAATTGTAGTATTATACCCAAAGAACGGGTTTAATACTACAAAATAATGTCATATACAGAAAGTCTTCACGTGTCTCTAAAATGTTATCGAACTCATGAATAATTATAAGAAAATAGACTTAATTTAAAATTTCATAATAATTCAACGGTACCGTTATTTCAAAGAAAAGAAACAAAATATATGTTTATAGAGTGGCTCTACGATTTTCATTTTTTTATCGATTTCATGAATATATAAATGTCCAAACAATTCAGCAATAAAACAGTTCAGCATGAAAAACCTCGGCCAATCAATCATGAGAAAGTATAGCTTTAGATTTATTCTATTGTTATAGAATTATGATACTCTTCTTTATATTAAAGTTTTCAACAATTAGGAACACAAAGAATACATACATACATATACACTCACGCCTTTAATCCCCGAAGGGGTAGGCAGAGGCGCAACTAGTGCACCCACTTTTCGCCGTTATTCCGTCCCATGATGTGATAGGGGGCGAGCCTATCGCCATATCGGGCACAAATTCCAGACTCCGGGCTGACACTGAATTTTAAAAAACCCAATATCACTGCCCGACCCGGGAATCGAACCCAAGACCTCAGCATTGCAGTCATACCGTAATACAACTACGCCACCGAGGCAGTGACACAAAGAATGCTGTGAACAATGATTTCTTAGGAGCGAATTTCGGACATTGAATTTCTGAACAAAATATTTCAATACTATGACCCAACCTTAATAGCATTACTACAAACGATTCGGTTTTTCGATGTTATCCACTGATAAATACCAGGTACATGTTGTTTTTTGAAGTTAAATAAAAAACAACTGAAGACATCATTCAAGTCAATGTTTACTCAATATATTTTTCTTTAGTTTATTACCTTCTACCTAATAGCTATTGGCAAAAGAATTCATTGCATGATTAGGTCCCATTCTATAGGAAAACATTTAAGTGTATCTTTTTCTCAGAATTCAAGTCTATCGTTTATACCGCTGTCATAGTAAACTTATCTGTGTACCTACTGTGCCGCTGTTCCCCAAATAAAGTAATGCTGAAGTTATCAACGAATTGCCTTCGTTTAATGTTAATGGCGATGGAAACTATCATGCAAACCAGCTTTTTATTAACACAGGTAGTTTTTCCGGTTTGTTTTATCTGGTCATATATTGTCATCGTTTTATTTAAAATATCTCGTATGTCATTAAACTATAACTGGTTGTTACGGAGCTTATATATGTATGAATTAAACAAGTGACATTATGCATAATCTATACTATCTATAATTTAAAAATGAATCGCAAAATGTGTTGGTAAGCGCATAGCTCAACAACGCCTGGACGAATTTGGCCAATTCTTTTTCTAAAATGTTCGTTGAAGTCCAAGAATGGTTTTTACGCAGAAACATTCGAATAATTGCCGGGAAAACCCTAAAAACAGCCCTTTTCTTTTTCCCATACAAACGTTTTCGAACTAAAATGTAGAGTCAATGTGAACTTTAATACCATACCATAAAGTTTAAGTGTTAGCGGAGAGGTTCCGGGAAGGCAAAACAATTGAGTGACGTTAGTAAATCTAAAATTAAATTAAATTAAATCTGAAATTGTAATTTTCATTGTGATTTTTAGTGACTATTAAAAGAATTTTAGGTGTTTTATAATTTTTATTTTTTGACATATTGTAAGTGTTGACTTATTAACTTTCTTTTTTCTTTTTTTATACTTACTTACTAGCTGACCCGGCGCGGCGGCGTCCCGAATAGCAGAATAAGTATTAAAAAAAAAAATTAAAGAATCGACTGTTAGGCGGTACTAAGTTCGCCGGGTCAGCTAGATACAGCATTCAAAAATACATACAACCCTAAATTTTTACCTTTCTACGATCAACCCCTATTTTTTTAATACCTTTTAACCCCGGTCGGTAACTGATGGCAAAACAACGTTTGCGGGGTCAGCTAGTAATATTATAAAGAGGAAAGATTTGATTTTTTGTCTGTTTGTAATGGATATACTCAAAAACTACTGGACCGATTTTGATTTTTTTTCACTAATAGGAAGCTACGTTACTCCTGAGTGCTATAGGCTACTTTTTATCCCGGGTAAATATTTTTATCCTAGAAAAACTTATTCACGCGGGCGGAGCCGCGAGCAGAAGTCTAGTACCTAATATAAGTGTTAGTTGTGTTAGTACAATTACTCGCATAAATACGGCAAAGCCGCTTAGCTATGTTATTACGATACTTTCTCTCATCAGATTACACATTTCGCCAAACAGAGCTGGCTTTCTAAATCATCACTGCTTAATATAATTGTATCCTAAGTTTAAATGTCATGTATTTGTAAATACATATCTACTTAAATAAAAATACAATTGGAACATTTTCTACACTGTAATTATGTTTCTTCTCGCATAAAGAATGGATGAGTAAATACTCTGGTAATTCTTGTCCACTTTACATCTTAACGTAGAAGTAAACCTTAATCTAACGTCCAGAAATAAATTACGAATGTGTAATAACTATTTTTTATAGCTATTAGTACATATATATATATAGTACATAATAAGTTATTAGTAAATAATTATGTACAATCACCCAATTTGGTGCTAATACACTTTCTCAAGGTAAAACGCCGCTCTTTCATATTTTACTAAGCAGGCGCGATCGTTTCGGAGATCTACATAGGAAAGAGCAGATAACTCTTATTGTCTACTTTAGTTGTAAGTTGCGTGTTGCTGACACACGACGCGCAAGCGACGTATTTAGAACCTTAAGGTGGTCGAGCATACACTTTTTTATTGTAGAGTCAGAAGTCATCTGACAGTATTGATGAAGCTTGTAATTTCTGGGGCCGTAGCCAAAATGTTTTTCTACAAGAGTTAACGCTAATAGAAAACAAAAAAATGTATGGGAATGTCATATTCGATTGAACTTTTAACTTATAAGCTAAACGTTAAACGATAAAAAATACAAACACACGAATTGATAACCTCCTCCTTTTGGAAGTCGGTTAAAAATTACCGAGTGATTACAATTGCTAAAACAGTATAAGCGCACCAAGGTTCGTTTGGTTCGTTCGTTTGGTGCTAAGAAAACAAATGTTTCAGTGAACAGGTAAGTGTCCGAGGTTCAAGCTAACTGGTACCGATTGGTCTGTACCTGAGTTATGTGATGTTGTAATTTCGCTTGACAGTATGACCAAAGCCTTAGCTTTGTCCAGATATGTCGTTAGAGTAAAGTAATATAGTTTCTTAAGGATTACTACTTATGTATCTAATAATTAATATTAATGGATAGTTCCAAATTCAGTTTAAAAGTTGTAACTTAATAGCTGTTTATTTTTTGGTTAAAAAATAAAATAATCGTTTAACATTTTTGCGCATTTGGAACGCTTATTTTATTAGAAATACAAAAAGTGTCATTCCTAAATACAGGGTGCTGAAGAATATATGGATGGTTTCTTTTTATCTAAACCAAAGACATTAAACAGTATAGTTAGTTATAAACCGAACATCAGGCCCAAATTGTTTGTTCAAAATTTGGTAATAAGTCGCTGTCTTATCTGACACATCCATGTGACAAGACGTCTCGGTATGCGCAAAATTTTGTAAAGAAAGCAATATTTTGGAAGGAAATATGACAATTTGCGCATTACGATCATGTTAAACTAAGTTCTAATGCATTTTACATAAATGTTTTGCTATTTCACGGTAGATTGAGTTACTGACGAACAGGCTCAAAATTTTTGTATGAAAATTTTCCTAATGTCCGCTCTATATAATCTTAGAACTCTTTGACCTAAACCATATTTCCACAACGGTGGATTCTTATCCCGAAAATCTCTATCTAAAGATATTATATAAGTTTCAACCCGCTACTCATTAAGATTCAAGAGCTATCTTTTGTAATGTCATAGAGTCATTTAAGAATAGAGTCATAGACTATTTTAAGGACGGACAGACAAACGGACAGACTATGTATGGTCATTGGGTTCGTTTAGTACTCTTAAGATACAAAGTTCTAGAAAACAAAAAAGGCGTACTTAATCTTTGTTTGATTATGTGTATAGTTGCGGTTAACATCGACACTATTTGTGTGTGAATTATAAACGAGACAGTGTCGGAAAAGTATTTTATGACCGCAATGTTGCAGTGACGAAGATAACATTTCATTCGAAATTAAATTAGTTCACTCATATTGATAACATGACACCTCTAGTTATTTATTTACTATAATCTTATAAACGTGTCATTAAAATTCTGAATACAATTGCTTGCAACACTAGTCCGCTATTTTTCCCTGATGGTTAATGTCACGAGAAGTATGACCGTTTTCTAGTGGTCAGAAATGTACATATCCTTGTCTAATAAAAAAACATCGAATTCCACAATGAAAAACAATATTATATTGGTGTCAATAAAAGGATTAAGCTTACATTTTTAATTTCTGACGCAATTGTTGTTCTACCAGAGGTTCAGGTAGGGGGCCGGTCGTAAGGATTAAGCTGCTAATCAAATCAAAAGCTAATCGTTTCTACAACATGCGTAATGAAGTTTGTTGCGCCAACCCTAATTTGGAATGTAATAAGGGTAGGTGTAATGTTTATCTATTAAATTATCGTTTGTTTTAACATGGAAGGAAAACATCGTAAAGAAACCTATATACCTTAGAATTCTCAATTCAAATCATACTAAGCCAGCGTGGTGGAGTAAAGCCTAAACCCTCTCAGTAGTACAGGAGGACCGTGCTTAGCAGTGGGACAGGGCTGGTATTATTATTATACAAGGGTGGGTGCAAGCCACGTCCGTGTGAATGCACTGTGCCCAAAGAACGATACATTGCAATGGAAATATAAATTAAACCAGCGTGAGACAATATTCTCTATCATCGCAAACCGTCAAACCCATTAAAATATGTAGATAGACGTAGAAAATCTTATGCCCGTTTTTCTAATTTTGAAAATAACGATATTTCTAATCCCAGTCATAATAATAATTTATTATAATGTTAAAGTTTATGTAAATATTCAAATGGTAAGAAACGTTTTCATAAATGAATAAATGTGTGGCACATATAGTATAATAAATTTGTTAAAACATGAATAAATTAAAGTCTCACTCATCAAGCCCACAAAATAAACATGAAAACTTTAGACGTAACAATAGTATGTATTGTGAGCTTAATAAATGAATTATAATGTATTTTTTGTTTAAACGCAAAAAGCAGGGTTTTTTACAAATATAAGACCTACTATTGTGCATTATACAAGTAGGTACAGAATAAAATAAACATGTAATTAAAATAAGCTTTTATATTTTGTTCCTCGACGACGTAATTTTAATTTAAGTATATTTAAACAGCAATTTACTGAATGCATTAACCAACTGGCATCACTTGAAGTAAAACAAATTGTAATGTTTTCATTCCCCTGTGAACAGAATGTGCCACAAGTGGAAAAAAATTTTATATATACTTTTAATAAAATGTTGAATGCCCTTGCAGATAAACATAGCAAGGTGCAATATTTAGATATACATAATTACTTCAGTAAATATAAACTGAATAAAAGAAAATTAAATTCTAACTTTATAAAAAGACAAATAGCAAATTTGCTATATTTATATATTTTATATGACAACAAAGCCAAGAATTTGGCTGACCACTCTGCTTCTATTGAGCAGATTTATTCTGACACTAGGAATGATACCTGGGTACCTACTCCTAATGAAATTAATGATTTAAATTAGAAATTCAGACAATAGAGGACCAGACCTCTTGCATAAATGAAATCGATATCAATTCAAATTCAATTAATGACATTTCTGTGTTAAATGAACAATATACAAATCAATTGATAAACTTAAATTCCACTCTACCTGCTAGTCAGGATAAGACTTATAAGGTGCATGATAATTATATTTTAAATCTAGTTCACCAAAATAGCCAAGGTATGTTAGGTAAAGAATTGCAAATAGAATTGTTCATGAGTTGTGAGAACATTGATATACTTTGTATCACGGAACACTGGCTAAGAAATGAGCAGCTCATGTTTAATTTCAACAATCATGTTATTGGTAGTCATTTTTGTAGACAAAATGCTATACATGGTGGCTCACTTATACTAGTAAATAAAAAAATGAAATTTAAAGAACGTAAGGACATAGTGAGTCTCTCTGTTGAGCAAACTGCTGAAATTTCCTGTATTGAGTTGGAGCAGTTCATTGTTGTCAGTGTATACAGGCCACCCTCTGCACTTTATGATAGTTTCGATATAATACTTGAATAACCAATACAAGTGCTACATGTATAGACAATATTTTTACTGATATACTGCCAATTAAGAAGTGCATTATCAATAAACTTGGCTCAGACCACTGTGGTCAATTAGTCAGCTTTAGCAATATGGTTCAGAATATAGCCAATAAGAAAACTACAGTTGTCCCAGTAACAAAGGCCAGGTTAGAGAAATTAAGACAAAAATTAACAGAAAAATTTGATGTACCTCTACAGGGAACTGACCCAAACTTGTTATATAATACTGTTTTTAACACATTTTGTAAGGAATTTAGATCAGTCTTCACACCTAGATCGGCTTTAACAGGCAACAAAAGTACTTTCAATAGCTGGGCCACTATAGGTATCCACAGAAGTAGGCAGAAATTATATAATCTATATTATGAAAAAACCTATAATCACAATGAAAGTTTTGTCAAATATGTTAAAAGTTACTCAAAAATATTTAGACAAGTTTGTCACAAAGCTAAAGCCTTATACTTAAGTAATAAGATAAAAAACTCCAAAAATAAAATAAAAATGACTTGGAGTGTAATTAGCAAAGAAACTGGTAGGGCTAAACCTCGTGAAAGGGAGTTCAGCCTCAATATTAAAAACCAAATTATTAATTCCGACTTAGACATAGCTAGGGCTTTTGAAAATTTCTTTACTGATATACCAGTTTCTATAACCAAAAAATTAAACTCCTCTCCCACTATTGCCAACAAATTATTAAAAGAAAATGTATCTGGATGTGGAGATTCATTCTTGTTCCACTGTGTTAGTAGTTTAGATATAATAAAAACATTTAAATTAATTAACATTAAAAATACATGTGACTTATGGGGAATCTCTACAAAAATATTAAAACCGGTAATATCTGTACTAGCTCCCCAGTTAGCTATAATTTTTAATACATGTATTATGAGTGGGATATTTCCTGATAAAATGAAATTAAGTAAAATTATACCTCTTTTTAAATCTGGTTGTACGGACGACCCCACTAATTATAGACCGATCTCTGTCCTACCTTCTATAAGTAAAATTTTTGAAAAACTTATACTTAAACAAATTCAAATTTTTTTTGCTAAACATAATCTACTTCATGGTAAACAATTTGGATTCACTAGGGGTCGCTCCACCACAGATGCTGGTGTTGAGCTTATACATAATATATTTGCTGCTTGGGAGGATTCACAGGATGCTTTAGGAGTGTTCTGTGATCTATCGAAAGCTTTTGATTGTGTTCACCATGATATTCTTATCAGGAAATTGAGCCACTATGGGGTTAATGGCATTGCCCTTGATTTATTTAAATCATACTTAAGCAATAGGGTACAAAGTGTTGATGTCAATGGAAAACGATCTCCTGGCTCTATTGTTACCTTGGGAGTACCACAAGGCTCAATTCTTGGTCCTTTTCTTTTTCTAATTTATATAAATGACTTACCTTATTTCATAAGGGACAATTGTGAAGTAGTGTTGTTTGCAGATGATACTTCCTTATTATTTAAAATAAGTCGACATCAAGCAATTCTTGACGATGTAAGCAATACTCTCTCAAAAATAGTGCATTGGTTCAGCGTTAACAATTTATTATTAAATAGTGAAAAAACTAAATGTATAAAATTCGTCACACCTAATGTCAAAAAAGTTAACGCTAACATTTTCATAAATAGTGACGAGTTGAGCCTTGTGGATACAACCAAATTCTTGGGTATCACATTGGACTCTAAACTTCAGTGGGGTCCTCATATATCTGTGCTAGCTAAAAAGCTGAGCGCCGCAGTTTTTGCAGTGAGCAGGATACGCCAATTAACTGACATTGAAACAGCAAAATTGGTCTATTTTGCTTACTTTCATAGTTTGATGAGTTATGGAATTTTGCTGTGGGGTGGTGCTGCTGACATTAATACTATATTTGTTCTTCAAAAACGAGCTATAAGATCTATCTACTCCCTAAACTCTAGATGTTCTCTAAGAGAAAAATTCAAAGAAACAAATATAATGACAGTAGCATCACAATTTATATTCGCTAATTTAATGTACGTACATAAGAATATAGAAAACTTTCCAAAAGTTTGCGATATCCATGGCTTTAATACTAGAAGCAAAAATAATCTAGTTAATCACAAAACAAGGCTCCAAAAAATCAGCAAATCTTTTAAGGGTTACTGTATACATTTTTATAACAAAGTTCCCACTGAAATTAAGTGTTTAAGCATTGGTAAATTCCAAACAACTATTAAGCGAAAGTTATGTAATAAAGCTTATTACAAGATTTCAGAATACATAGAGGATAAAAAAGCCTGGGATTAAATTTTTTTCATATGATTTTCTTTGGAATCATGTTTTTCGTTTCAATAAAGTTTCTTTGTTTCCATCTGTGAGCGGCTTGGGTATGACATACTCCTTAACTGTCTGTGCCTGCGGCGGCGTCGTGTGCCGGGTCGGCCACTTCCCTGTAATATGGTTGAGGAGGCCGATGGCTGGCACATGCGTCATACTCGTGAACGAGTGCTGCTTGTGTGGACTGGTCTGCCCTTTTCGCTTACTATATCTAAGTATTAGGGGTATATCTTGAACTTAGATTAATAGCGACATCTTGAACATTTCAGATCAAATTATTACATGATTCCTGAGATAGTTATGCACTAGTGTTGGAATTTAAAAATTTATTACCTATTTTGCGAGTATATAAATGAACTGCTCTAAACAAAACTTAACAAATACTTAATTGTATTTTTTTTTTTCTCTATATAATGCATTGTATTTTATACCTTGAACTGATTTTGAAAAGAGCAACACTAGAGTTTCTTGCCCGTTCTTCTCTAGTGAGAACTGCTTTCCGAACTGGTGGTAGAGTTAATATTGACGGAATCTAAATAATGTATAACATTTTATGGGTTCGAATAAATTATTTCATTTCATTTCATTTCATTTCATTTCTCCAAAGTTTTCCACCCCATTGTACATATAATATAACGAAGAAATTTGCAATTTCTTGCAGAATTGCTGGTGGTAGGATATATTTTTTTATCCACCCAGATATCGCCCACCGTACACAAGGTGTCAAAGCCCGCCATAGTGGCCCACTTAAGTGTGTCGCATTCCGGGCAGTGTTGCCAGATGTATGATGGTTGGTCGCCGAACAATCATTATGAAGTAGCCTCAAGTCATCGCATCGTATTTGGAGACGCGAAAGAGCAAAAAAAAAACCTCCCAGTCCCCCAATATTGTGTGTGCGTGGGGACGCGAAGAGCTAAAACAAAAGCTCCCAATTTCCCAATTTGTGTCATGTTTTGTAACCTCAAAGCTAAAAATATCCTCAAATCCCACAAAAACAAGGTTTGTAACACAAATTTTCCAAGGTAGCCTAAATTGGCGACAGTGCCATTCGCATAGCCTAAACGGCGACCAGTCGCCATTCGCAATTTTTGGTCGTCCCGACACGCTCCCTGATAGCCTAACTGGCGAGAAGTCGCCTGATCTGGCACCACTGATTCCGGGGTCGGCCTGTGTATATTCGGCTTAAACAACGAGGGATCATCTCTCCTCACTCGACACTCTATCTGTGGCTGTAGCCAAGATGCTTTTCTACAAACGTTAACGCCAATAGAATAGGAAAAATGTTTGGGAATGACCATTGATGTATAGGTTTTTTAATACATCAATGGGAATGACGTATCATTGCGCTAGACTTATCGATAACATATGTCATTCGTATATTTTATATTCTAGTGGCGTTAACGCTTGTAGAAAAGCATCGTGGCTGCAGGCATTGATGGTATTAAAAAAACCCGCTGCAGGCCCTGGACCCAACTCGCCGCTCCGCCGCACCGTACCACCAGTTGCAGTGAGGTCATTTTGCCGTGCCCCTATACAAAAACCAAGACTTTCAGGCGACTTGATTAGGCGGTGCGCAGGTGCGCTACCGAACTACACATCTAAAGGTCGTCGACTGCTCAGAGACAGATCTTTAAATAGCCAGATCAATGTACTTAACTTTAACAGGTTCTACTTTTGCATTTTCTACGTGATTGACCTTTTATTTGTTTCCAGTTAATGACAAATTCATGCTATTTAAATATAGGTAATTAAACGTGATTTTACATATTGTTCATAAGAACTAATATTTCATAATATTGTTCATTGATATTATTTATGTAAAAACCAAATTTTTCATTTATTTTATTTTTCTTATTGCACTTTATATACAAATGTATATCAGCGGACTTAATGCCAAAGGCATTCTCTCCCAGTCAACCTTAGGGTAGTGCAGAGATAAATAAAGTAGGTGCATTAAGGTAAGTTGACAGGAATTCAAAGATACAAATTAAACATATATAAATGTAAATATACGATATATAGATAGAAATCAATAATAATAATAAAAGATTTTTATTAGAATTTTCAAAAATTTTTAGTTAATAATTGTCCCCAAAAATTATCTAAAATTGCATAATATAACGTAACAGACGTCTGACCGGGCATAACAGGTTCTTTGTAAACTAAACAGAACATTTCGAACGGGCTGTGTTTTATTACCAGCCTAGGTAGGTACTGCATTCCTTATGTTTTGTTTTATTTACATATTCTACGCGTAATTTTACTACCTACCAATAAAATCGCTCGTAATCAATATAAACTGATTATGCAGCAAAATCAAGTTCAAAATTAATCAATTAAATTAATACATTTTATGGAAACCAATTATCATGATTTTTTATTTATCAACAAGAAAATTGTTATTTGCTTTACTGTTGTTTGTATTTAGTAGACGTATTTTAATATTGTGAAATAATAACATAGTTAAAGTGGAATATATAATTGTTATTGTAATATTTACTGCAACCTACGTTTAAATATTAACTAATAAAGACAAATTGTTATGCGTGATTTCAGACGTATGTCCGTTCACCGGAACAGATTTCTTTCAGACGTCACTCCGTTTTTGAAAGACTATTATCATTAACCTGAAACGTACTTGTGGCGTGTTTGTTTTTTTCAGCTATCATCGGCAGGCTGCTGGGCTTCTGCAGCAACTCCTGCAGCTCTGGAGCCTCGGACCGGTCACTCTTAGACTTCATGTTTACTTTCACTATCACAACGGTTTATCACAATTAGTCATAAAACGGAGAAAATGATCGCGTGCGGCACTGCGGATGTCAGATCCCGTATCCGGCGGACGCGCATAGCTTCGGACTGCGGCGGCGGTTGGCTCGAACCGCCTTTATACTTGCTCGTTTCTGTGAGGCATCGACGCGAGAATACAAGCACAGAGTCGCGCGTCGACTGACTGAGCGCGACCGGCATCCGGTCAAGGGTACAACACCTCGCCGAATGGACCACTCCGCATAGACGGTGATTAGGCTGTTGGTCCTTTAATTTACCTATACACCACTCAAATGTTTAATGCCGTATAGATGAACGATACCTAAAATACACATGGGTTTTTCTTCTTATGAATGTGTTATCATTGTGAACAGATTTTATAAGTTTGTTTTCTATTATTTTTATTTTGTGTTTGTGTTGTTTACGTTACTACTAACTGGATTATAAAAGTTGCTTAATCGACAAGAATTTAAGAAGCTTTAAACTCTATATTAGCTCCAGGTAAATGTCCTCTAGAGGGTTCTTCGGGCTATTAAGGAAATATGGTCGTGGATAAGTTTTTTCGAATGTTTGAACATTCATGAATAAATTATACCTACCGTAAATAATTAAATATTTATACCAAATTATTATTTAATATTTAACTCACACATACAGACAAGCCTTTATAAAAGCAAATAAACATAAACGTAGCCTAACTGTGGATTAACCAAGTTTTATTTGCAAGGAAACAAAAAATGCTAAAGCGCTTTTTCATTATTCATGATTTTTTTATTTAACATATTGGCTTATTTTATTTTATTGTAATAAAATGGTGTGTTATATAATATATTATATTTTTATAATGTGAACTGTTTAGTACTTGTGTAGCACTGTTGGCAAGGAGCTGTGGGCGTGTATTACGATTTATATTGTACAATGTACTAGGTGTTGCTGGCGGCTTCACCCGCGTGAAAAACCTTTCCCGCTACAAAAGTGCTAATACACAGTATGACGCCAGCGCCATCTACTTAAAGAATCAGATTAAAACATCCATTATTTCCCACGGGAGCAAATTACCGGGATAAAAAGCCTATGTGTTAATCCAGGACATGACCTACCCGTGCGCCAAATTTCATCCAAATCCGTTTAGTTGTTTCTGCGTTTACTTCTAACAAACATACAAACATTTTCACAAAATTTCGCATTTATAATGTTAGTAAGATTACTTTACCGAAAATACATAATAGGCCTAAGACCGGACAACACACTCATTTATTATTTATTTATTTTAGTAGTTGCTGAATACCTCTGCCTGTCGGTTGTGGTGTTTCCTTCGGTAGGTAACTCTTGACGAGCCAGTGATAAGATGTGATGGATTCGAATTCCCGTTCCGGCATCACTAGTGTGGGTGCTCCTTATACAAAGGGATCTCTTGGAGATTTGACTCCAGGCACGTCGTCAACAGTCTTAAAAGAAATTTGCTCGGCCGACTCTACATTGAAGTGTGAAACGGATAGTTAAAATTAGATGCAAGATCTTCAGGCGAGCTTACTGTTTAAGAAACAATTCAAAATGGTGGTATTATATTTATAACCACCCGGATACCGACCACCGTACTCAAGGTGTAAAACTCAATATAGTGGCCTGTGTATGTCCGGTTTCAAACATGCATAATTATGTGGACTAGCGAGGGATTACCATCTCTCGTCAGTCGAAACGATATCTGGACTCCGCTATACTTACCATTTGATGCAGTACCCGTCTAAAAAATGTAAAATTACACTCACGAGTGATGACTCATTATGTAAAATGAGGAAAATATCCTCCCATAATGTATGTAGGTATAGGAAGGGTATTCAAATTGACGTAGGACGTTGCTAAGATTTGTATACCTTTTCCAAATAAGTAATTAAAATTGAAATTATGAATGAATCAAAATTGAAAAGATACCTCGTGAAACTCTTAGGACTGTGACCACTGCCTTTCTGGCAGGAATTCGGTATATTTCTGTTTGTAAACCTTTCCAGTTTTGACACTTTTTAAGTGTCTACATACAGGGTGTATCACGATAGAGTGTTCGACTAAAGCAGGTCGATAGAGGACTTCAATGTGTATCGATTGATCGTATTTTAATTTAAAAACTACGAGTGATTTGTGTGTTGAATTTATATCTTTTTTGGCATATTTTGTAAAAAAAAATAGAGGCGAACTGTTCCCCACTAAATGAGTTTGAGTTAATTATTTTTTGTTGTTTTTCATGGATATAATTTTGTCCCCGTTTTAATAGAAACCATGTAATAATTGGTATCATTATGCGCACACATAAGGATACCCAGAATGATGCAGCGATAGCTATGACACAGCTTTCACGCATACTAGCTTAAGAAAAGTTGGCCTGTATGTTTTAGTTTCATTGCAGTGCGTCACTCTATCTAGGTATATAATTAATCAAAGTTCTCAATTAATGCAGTAAGACTTTAAAATATGTAGTAGAAAAGAAACATCTATGATTTTTTTATTCCAGAGCCCCTTAAAGTTTGGGGAAAATTATGAAGTTCTTAAAATTTCGTAAAGATTATTGTTTATTTAAAAATTTATAAAACATTAATTCTAACTATTATGGATATTCGAAAGGCCAACTATGACTCTTATTTGAGTAAAAATATTATGACTGTAGGCCTAATAGATTAGCTTTAATGACGAAGTTAAGTGGCAAAGTCCATTTTCATAAAAATAATACAAAAATCTAAATAACTTTCAAAGTATTCAATTTCGGGCAATATAATTATATGGGGGTTCATTCGATGCACATTGAAGTCCTCTATCGAACTGCTTCAGTTGAACACTCTATTGTGATGCACCCTGTATAATATTCTTGTAAGTGGATAGCTATAATTAATATACTTTAACATATGGTATTTATAAAAAATAGAAATTGGTACATGTGTGTGTGTGACGATTCAGGCAACAGAACGAAATAAAATAGACGTAGTACGACGAAAGTAGAAGGAAAAAAGCCTCGCAGCCGGACTCATAACCGTTGGTCGGACCAAGAAACTGCCCTCACTGGATTATCTATTACGATCGCCTTAAGAGAAGCCGAAACACGAACGAAAAAAAAATAAGGAAAAAAACAAATGGAAATGGAACGGTATAACACATTTAGCCACGAAGGCCTTTCAGGAACACGACCTTCAGTAATGAAGCATGCGACCTAGAAGAAGATGTGTATGTGTTTTAAAACCGTAATAAAGCTAAATTATTTAATTGTACATATATACATACACACTCACACCCGTATCCCATAGAGGTGGTCTGCCCTATAGTCTCTGCCTATAGGGGTAGGCAGAGACTATTGAGCGCCACATGCTACGACCTTGTCACAACTCTTTCGCCTTTTCCACATTCATAGTTCTTCTCATACATTATAGCCGGTTAAGGGTACTCCTGACCTGCCTTTTCGGAGAAGATCATTTATTTTATCAGAGTACGTTTTTCTCGCTCGATAAATACCCTTCGTGACCCGTCTTTCATCCATCCTCGCCACGTGCCCAAACCATCCCAGCATACTTTTTTTAATCTTAGGCACCACATCATCCTTCAACTTACAACGGTCTCTTATCATACTATTCCTCATGCGATCAGCAATGTTGACTCCACATATACTCCGTAAGGAGCGTATTTCCACCGCATTTATTCGACTTTCGTGCTTCTTTATTTGATTGTAATTAAACAATTATTTGCTACATAGTTGTCTGATAAAATGCTGTTACCAAGACGAGCGATCTGTAGTCTCAAATGTAATGAAGTGGTAATTATAAAAACTAGGTGTTGCTCGCAGTTTCGCCCGCGTGAAAAGCCTTTCCCGCTATAGGGAACGTGCACGAACTATAGGGGCAGCACAAAATCGACACAAGAGCCACGTGTGGATAAAAAAAGAACTTTTCAAAGCTATAATTTATTTTAATTATGTCAAAAAAAATTAAATATTGGTTCCGGCTGAATATTATTGATGCCTAGCGTAGCCAGAATAAGCTTTTATATAGATTGGAGCTAGTTATTTTGATGTTATTAAATCAAAATTAGGAGGTTATGTTCCCTTAATTACTAATTTGTTTGTAATGTATCTTCAAAAAGTCTTTATTTTTATAAATTACGTAATGAGACATTTCTTAATGCTTTTGGAACTCACAATTATGTATGTTTTATTATTTATGTCGATTTTCACATAACCAAGTACCTAGGTACTACTATTCTTGGAAACATAATAGAATTTCACACCATATTTTCTTTTTATATTTATGTTTTGGAGCATCCAGATACACAGCAATACATTATCAACAAATTAAATGTTATTTTTCATCCTTTTAATATAATATTTTGCGTCAATGCCAAGTATCGATGGGCTGAAAAAGAGTCAGATTGCGCCACCAGATGGCAGAGTTTACGACGTGCACGTTCCCTATAAAAGACCCTAAAACATAGTACGACGCCAGCGCCACCTACTTAAAGAATCAGATTAAAAATATTCATTTTTGTCCCATGGGAGCAAATTACCGGGATAAAAGTCTATATGTTAATCCAGGACATCATCTAGCAGTGTGCCGAATTTCATCCCAATCCGTTTAGCTGTTTCTACGTTTACTTTTAACAAAGATCCAAACATTCTCACAAACTTTCGCATTTATAATATTAGAAAAAAAAAACATTTATTGATCAAATAGGCTTATTAAAAAGCACTTATGACAATGACAAGGTATAGACGAATAACAAAGGTACATATACCAATTAAATAATTTAAAGTACCTACATTAAATAATTGACAACCAGCACGGGCTGATAGGTACAGAGGACACGGACATTGGGGACGGGAATAGGGCTAGGCAAGGAGAAGTGGAGCTGATATAAAAGAAAGGGAAGGAATATCTTAACATTACGAGGAAAGGAAACGCCACGGTCCTCGCCGGCGAGGATAAAAAGGTCCTAGCCTAACTAACCTACCAGCCTTTCACTAGCTACCTAAGCGATGACGACCCGAAGAAGAAAGGCAGAAAGAAACTCCGGGCTTAATTTTTTCGTCATCAATTGTCATGATTTTCTTCATTTTTTTAAATGTATATTTTACAGTATTATTATTACACGGGTTAATGTATGCATGGATGTAGCCCTAAGATATAAATAAAATACTAGAAAGAAAAAAGAAAGAACTAAGAAATAAGTTAAGATGTGGTTCCAATTAAAATAAGCCTTTTCATTAATTTTGTTTTAAGTATCTCGTTTGCTTTATCTAATTCGTGGAGAACAAACTTTAGTTTTGTCCATAGGTACTCTATTTTTTAATCTCATTTTGGTCACTTATGTTCTATTATCCTCAAATTAATGTAAATGCCTCCCAGTTTAGGTAGCGAAATACAAATTAATTATCCTTACCTAATGCATTAAACCATTTATGATAATAACATTATTTATAGTATTTTTAAATATAAGCAATTAATTAACGTTAACAGCCTCCGCGGTGTAGCGGACGATGAACCGGCTGTCAAGCGTGAGGTCACGGGTTTTCTGCTATCGCTCGTAGCTTGGCTCCACCCGTATGAAGGAACAGATGTGATATGCTCGGCATATTCAGTCGTAAAATCGTATACCAAGACTAATTCTCAAAATCAAATTACATAATGCCATCCACGATGACGCGTAATACCAATTTTTGACCAAGGATTTCTTGGGTTAAGGGGACTATGATTATTCATCGTACATATTTATAGGTAATAAGTGTAATTTACAGAACTAAAACACAAGCGGAATGTTGCACATTTGGACTGTGAGCGATTAGGAAAATTAGTAGGGCGCGTCATAGTGGATGACATTATCTATACCTAATTGCCGATTAACTCCCGTTCTTAATAAAAGATCTCAATTTTAATCTTCGATCCGATTCCGAGAACATACCAATCAAAATTAATCATTTTTAAGCATGTCAAAAAGTCAATTTTCTTATTGAAAATGGTAGTTTATCGCATCGGTAAGAGTTTACGATCGTTAACTTACTAGACATCGGTACAGATTACCGCACCAGCTTGGAAGGGCGATTTTAACATGGCCATTGTGTGATTGTACGTCGCTGGTTTCAAGCACTGTTGCCGTATTTATACCTTGTACGATCTACTAAATGTCTGAAAAGAAGTGCTCTGTTTGCGAAAAATATTTTATTTCCCCGAATAATAAATAAACTAATTCCTTCCGCTTAGTCATATTGACACTAAAAAATGAAATACTCAGTTCATTGGACTGTGACGGAAAAAAAGATTGACTTTGAAGTATTGATTTATACATTTATAACTACTTAGTAATTGTCACGTCTTAATCGACAATAAATCAAATTATCTTAATAACAAAGCTCAAAATACAAGAGATTGTACAAAATTGGGCTTAAATAAAATTGGTCTGCCAGGCCGTACACTAATTACTATTTTATGGGTTACCTCTATTTTTTTTTATTATAGTACTGACTACTGTTATTCGTTTCTTTATTTACATTGTTTTCTCTTCGTGCTAACCTTAGGTACTGTCATATTTAGGTTTTAACTAGGGCAAGCGACTCGACGGAATCTAATTACAAAAATTACTATATAATTCTTTAATTCCAAATGAATTTTCGCAATGGTCGCATCTCTCAAAACTCCTAGCCCCACGCAAAGCTGTTCAGGCAACTATTAGTTTTGGAATTTGTAGTCCCCAAGGTCAACTCGTCTCTGTATAAATATTTTTCGTGTTTAACGTATTACGTGATCATAAATGGTATTTACCTTTCTTGAGAATATTAAACTACATATTTGTTTATGTGGTTATTAAACTATTTATTTGATGATTTAAAAAGCAATTTTAAGGATGTAGCATGTTCAAAGAACTTTTATTTACTTCCCGGGTCGGGCAAAATGATATTGAGGTTTTCTGCTAATAAACAGCCCGGAGCCAGAAATTTGTGCCTGATATGGCTATAGACTCGCCCTCTATTATATATTCACACACAGCGAAAAGCGGGTGCCCTATTTGCGCCTCTATCTGCGCCGTTCGGGTTTAAATGGCGTGTTTGTGTGTGTTTATTCCGCAAATGGGTATGTAAATGAGATAAATGTTTGTGGACATAAATATTAAATACTATTAGATTGTTTAAAAATAATATGAAAAATTGGCTGCGCGTTGAATTCTAATATCCTTATAAATAATTTACCAATTGCCAGCTGAACTTTAGTATTCCACACATTGTAATTTGTAACTTATGTCACCGGTAGTTTCTATTTTAATTTTATAAACTAGGTACTAGTAATTATTTGCTAAAGGTTTCCTTTGCATTATTTCAACACAAGTACATACTTTCGTATGTACTTGTATTCAATTGTTGAGATTGCCCACATAAAGTTCAAAGGTTTGTTTAATTATTTAGTTCTGTCGTTTTTCGGCCACTCCCGCGGCTTGCTCTCTTCTGTCGCTCGGCTCGCGCATCAATGTTCACAGTTCCAACCTAACTTAACCAACCCCAGGAATACTGTGACATTACTTTTAGAATGACAACATACACAGTGAGTATTTATGGTTGAAACGTACAGAGTCTCCGGGGTAAAACCTAAGATTTAACGAGTGGATGGTGGTAAAAGTTTGAAGTGAAAGACGACCTAAGAATGTTTCAGGCTGCTACCATTTAGAGTTAGTAAATTTTATGTTTTACCATACTTACATATATTCGGAATAACCATATTTCCGGGTGTCATAGTAACATATACATTAACAGGAAGATTTTCCATGCACCTAAACGAAAAGTGCTTTTATTTAAAGCATTATTAATAATAAAACGAGAAATAGAGAAGAAATTGCAAGAAGAATCAACCTGACATGGAAAAAAATCTGGAGCCTCAAAGAAATACTGAAATCAAAACTTCCTATAAAACTCAAGAAAGAAGTCATGGACTCCTTTCTACTACCATGTCTGTCGTACGGATGCCAAACCTGGATATACAATCATTACATCCGAGATAGAATAATAAAGGGCCAACGAGCAATGGAAAGGAGTATTCTTAACTTTGGACTAAAAAACAAGCAAAGAAGTGAAAATATACGTAAGAAAACTAATGTTCTGGACGCACTCCACGATACAATGCGCCTCAAATGGAAGTGGGCTGGACATGTGGCCAGGATGACAGATGAAAGATGGACGCGGAAGGTAGCGTCCTGGCTGGGCCCCGCTGGCAAAAGAGCGAGAGGTAGACCAAAGGAACGATGGACAGATTATATAAAAAAACTAGTGGGGGACAATTGGATAACAAAAGCCAAAGACAGAAAACTTTGGAACTTGTTGATGGAGGCCTGTACCCGAAACAGGCCTTAACAAATATAGGTTAATATAATAAATTAATTTTAGTTTAGTTGTTAAAATGTATATAGGTTAAGGAAAATAAAGGCTTTATTATTAATATTTTCATAATAAAACAAAATTTAGGCCCAGGGTACGATTGACCTGGTATTAAAAGCTTCTAAGTAGACTTAAAATAAAAGAAATATAATGAATCGATTATTTCAAAACCAGCGCGGTGAGTAAAAATAAGTGGACACTGGACATTCTAAAAAGTCTTTATTAGGGAATGTAACTTATTTTGCAAACACAGACATTCAACAGTAGAGTTAGTTAATTGCAAAGCAGTCTTAGTATGTATTATTTAAAATTTGTTATTCGTTGTTAACCATACGTTCACACAAAATAATAATTCAACAGTTTATTAACTACCATGATTTATATTTAGATTAGAGGTTTAATTTATAGTCATTTGTTTCAAACTTACATTTCTTTTACATGTTTATTTTGATGGATATTTATTAAGATTTGTATTTTATTCCGATGATGTAGGTACTGGCTTCGAAATTCACACTTTTAAGGTTCCGTATCTCAAAAGGAACCGTTATAGGGTCACTTTGTAGTCCGTCTATCTGTCTGTATGTCAAGACCCTTTTTCTCAGGAACTCGTAGAGACATCAAGTTTAAATTTATATCAAATACTCGGGTGTACGGATTCCTTCAGTAAGTCAACGCGATATGATATGACCGTTTATGTCGTATATTTTCGCATATTCTGCGATTTTGCAAGGGAATCAAAACCTAAAGGGTACTTCCCGTCGACATGGAATCATGAAAGGAGATGTCCGCTTTTTGTATGGGTGTTGGGCCTCAAAATTTAACCAGGCTCAAACTTTATTGACATTAAAGGCCGAAAATATGGATCTTGGATCCATTATAAATATTATTAGACCCCTCCATTTATATTTTTTTTTTTCAAAAACGTTGATAATATGTGTGATGTTCTGGATTAACACATAGGCTACTTTTTATACCGCGAAAATATGAAGCGGGACTTTTATCCCGGCAAAATCTTTTCACGCGGGCAAAGCCGCGAGCAAAGGCTAGTACCTACTATAATAAAGCAGTAGAACCGGTGTGTCTGTACATTTAAAGAAATGTGATAAAAAAGAAAGGAGGTGACTAAAGAAGAGTAACGGAAAACACATCAGCGATTTTTATAATTGGAAAAACAAACTGTCTGTTTGTTTTTCCATTTGTTTGTTACTGCACATCTCCGAAACTCGGAACGGATTTAGAAGAAATTTGGTATGTAGATAGTTTGAGACCCTAAAAAGGACATAGGCTACTTACTAAAACTTTTTCACGTAGGCGGAGCCGCGAGCAAGGGCTAGATTTAGATAAATGTGCTAACATTTTTTCCTGTTCTATATTAGACATCTAATTTCTCAGGAATCTTATACCTATTAGAGACTTTTAAAAGTGTTTTATTGTTGGAGTCGATGTAGAGTTGTGCAAAGCAAATGAAATATCTTATTTGCTACGTCGCGAAAAGTTTTCAAACGCAAATTATTCACATTTAGGTATTAAATCGGAATCGACTTATTTAGGCCGATGGTCAACTCGAATTAAATACTATGAAACTCATTAATTTAATTAACATAACCAGGTGGATACTGATTAACGTACCTTTATGCCCATGATTTTAAAAAGACCTTGTATTAGGTATGGTACATAATATTATTATTAACATAGTTCAAAGCCAAGTCATGGCGCTAAGAATTCATAACAAGATTCATGACATAATAATAATTATAACATAGTAATATTATAATTGGTTTAGCTAGTTCCTTCACGTGAAATATTAATAAAAGATGCAGTATATGGCGTAGATGATGGTTTGAGCCCTGTGCATTGCGGGAATGTCGAAAATTCCGCCACGGTATCCCCCGCCCGTCGTAAGAGGTCGCTGGACGAGCAGTAGGGGGCTGTTCGCTCACCTACTCCAATTAAGCGACCCGAGATGGACAGCAATGCGGGTGTTTGGCCACTCGCTGTCGTAGAAGCTGAGGGCGTTCTTTGGCGTTCGGGGGCATTTTTAGCACCCATGTAGAGATAGGGGCCGCAAGGCGGCATCGCGCAGGAACGGTTCCGTGAAGGTATCTTAATGCATCAGGATAACATGCCACCTCTTATGCGCCGAAGAAGGCCACTGCGAGTTTTAGTTAGTACGTCGGTGTAGGTTGTACATAGGGTTAAGGGCTCAACCCAATGCTCACTCGGATGATACTATACCCCCGAGCGTCGACACTGGATCGTAAAACCAGTGAAACCAATGTAACTGTTCCACTAATCCTGGTGGTCGTAGCGATAACGCGTTTTTCTTTCCCCGCGATAAAAAAGTAAATAAATAATAGATGGATGGTTTTGGTTGAGAAAAAATATTTCAGTTTTATATTAAGAGTTTACATGTGGTCATACATGTTTAAATATTGCTGTTTTACATTATTTTGGAGGTTAGGTCTTTCATAAGTGGACGATACCCTAGTTGGGAACGGAAAGGTCTGACGAGACAATGTCCGGAGGTTCAAAACTAAGTCACACACCTCTGAAATTTCGAAATAACGTGTGTATTCTTTAACAATTATCGTTCGCTTTAACGATGAAGGAAAACATCGTAAGAAAACCTACATACCTACTTGAGAATTATCCATAAGAATTCCGAGGGTATGTGAAGTCTGCTAACCCGCACTAGGCCAGCGCGCAGCGTGGTGGACTAAGGCCTAACCCCTCTCAGTAGTAGAGGAGGCTCGTGCTCAACAGTGGGTAGTATATAATATAGGGTTGATTACATTGTATTGCATATGTCATTTATTTAATATAGCTTTTGCTCGCGGCTCCGCCCGCGTGAAAAAGTTTTCCCGGGATAAAAGTCCCGCTTTATATTTTTCCGGGGATAAAAAGTAGCCTACGTTTAATCCAGGACATGATCTACCCGTGTGCCAAATTTCATCGAAATTCGTTCAGTGATGTTGGAGATGTGCAGTGACAAATAAACAGAAAAACAGACAGTCAGAAAAGAATTACAAAAATCGCTGATTTGTGTTCCATTACTCTTCTTTAGTCACCCCCTTTCTTTTTTGTCACATTTCTTTAAATGTACAGACACACCGATTCTACTGCTTTATTATATGTATAGATTAGGGTAGGTAACCTATTCGAGTCCCCCCCGAGGCAATTCTTGTGCTCTGGGTCTTCACACCCAATGCACGCCCATGCGCGGGGGAACATTAGTCGCGGGCCGAGGCACACAGTCAGTGTGTATACCTCTTGGTTGTGTAACACATTGAGGCCTAAAAGGGCCCGCGAACATTTCCTGGCACCCTTTTCCTTTCCACCCATCCTGAGAACCTTTCTCCATTCCCCACCTTTCCTTCCAACATCCTACTCCACTTCCTTCCCAGGCCCCTGCAGTCGTCAAGCCGGGGGACTCCAGTATCCCATTCGCAGGTCTCCCCCGGTGTTGACTGCAGGATCGCCTATCCAAAAAAAAAAAAAAAACCTATTCGAGTTCAGAGTGTTCTTCTTCCTCTAGCCCAGATTGGTAGTGGAATAGTGGTAAAATAATATGAAATATCTATATACGCAAAAAGCATGCTATATCAACACATTCACTTATTATAGAACTCTGATGTATTATAAAAACCTCGAATAAAAGGAACCGATAATGAAGGGTATTTCCGCATTTCCTGTACCTACTATCTATAAATTAGTTAAGAACATTAATCAAACCAGTTATTATTGTCTGTTAGCACTGTGCATATTATATCAATAGGATATTTTCTATCATTTGCTTGTGTTTATTTATTATGTTGCTTAGTGTGAAACAAATTAAATCAGCGAAGTATTTGACTGTATTCATTTTTGTTTTTATTACGTCTTACAGATATTTTAATACATGTATGTAAATAATAATACATTTCATTAAAATGTGACGATGCAAATTGTGATTCATGTATCATGGCAATTTATAAATAGATACCTAATTGAATTCAACAAAACAAACGAAGTTAATTCATAGATAACGGTAAATAAATAAGAAACTATGCACTTTCATACCTACTTAGGTACAATAGGGAACATGCACGTCGCAAGCTCTGCCATTTGGTGGCGCAAACTGAACCTTCCCCCTATCGATACTTGGCATTGACGTAAAATATTCATATTAAAAGGATGAAAAATAACATTTAATTGGTTGATAATGTATTGCTATAAATCTGGATGCTCCAAAACATAACAATAAACAAATCAAATGGTGTAAAATTCAATTACTTTCCCAAGAATAGTACCTAAGTACTTACATTCCATAGTTATGTGAAAATCGACAAAAATAATAAAAGTTATATAAAAAAAATACATAAGTATGAGTTCCGAATGTATTTAGTAATGTCTCATTACGTAATGTGTAAAAATAAAAAGTTTTAAAGATAATATTCAATACAAACAAATCTGTAATGAGGGTTCTCTGAAATAACGGCCGCGAGGTAGCAGCACCGAGACGTCAGGTTCAGGCACCTGTCAGTCAAGTGTCAAAGTGCCTATATTTTCTTTAGTCGTGAATGAATTTTATTATATTTTTTAAGGCGTGAGCATGCATACATTAAATATACTCTTACCGCCTTATTCCAAAACGAAGTTTAACTTTAGTACCGGGTTTAGTACTAGGTTTAAACTATGGATTAAAATAAACGTTATTACAAAACCGAGTTTATCGCTAGTCCGAGGATTATCTATGGTACTAAAGTTAAACCGCCCTGAGCCCTAGTCTAACTCCAGTACTAACCTCAAAACGTTGAATATCAAGTCGCAATTGTGTTTTAAGATAATCAAATATCAACAAAAATATAAAAATGGACATAAATTCCATTGATTTAAGGGATTTGGAAGTGTTGGAAACAAACCAGCGCGGCGCTTTAATAGACCCTGTAGTCGTGTGAATCATTTTTAATTAAGTGATGAAGATTTTCGCTATAAATATAGTTTCACTATTATTATGTAATGTTATTACACTGTTTTTTTATAATATGATTGATTTGGACTATTACTCCAAAAGTCCAATTTTTACCCTTTTTTTCTTTGATTGCTCCATTTTCAACTGGAATAACTAACGTATACGTTACGTACGTGTTTTCACAACAAAAACTATTGCACTTGTGACGCTGTTGCCGTGCCTAAATTATTATAATAAAAGTACAAAGTTTCTTTATGTTATTTGAACTGCTATTCAATAGAAACATAAATAAACCGAAATGTAAACATTTCAATAATATCCAATTACGCGCGCAGCACACTTCATTCCGTTGTACGCTAGCTAAATAAACAAGGCGACAGTAAAACAAAATTCACGCTATTTGAAATTATTCAGATTTAAAATATATTTACATGGTAAGATCTCAGAACAATACTCTGCTTGTTATTCTTCTGAGGGTAAGATAGTATATATTTAGCATCATCATTGTAATGACTGCTTGTCCCTGCTATATTTCACTGGCTCACCACTACACCCAGCTCAGAGACAAATAAACTAGAGAGACGGTTAACTTCATACATATTTTTTAACACGATAAGGAAACCCTCACATGCATGCATTTTATGTCTATAGTCTGTTATACAATTAATTCATGAATAGTTGGGTCTCTCTTTCTTTCCCGCGTCAATTGCCTTATGTGCTGTTTTTTCTCTTTCGCACGAAGGTTATGTTTAAAAATAAATATGGCCGTAACACTAGAGATGTAACCGTATTAAAAATCGACTCTGCGGAAAATAGTAAACTTTAAATAATTAGGGATGTCCTTAAGGCCAGGTTCATACTATCACCTAAAATTAAATTTTCTCTATAATGAGTATATGGCTTAATCGTGGTTCCGACACATGTAATATTGACTCAAATAAAACAAAATATTTTTCTTGAATTATAAATATTTATTTTTATTATACTATTTATGTAAATTTTGTTTTCACGCCCAATTTATAATTATTTCCGAACCTACCAATAACCCGCGAAATTCAATTATTATAATTGCAGCTTTATAATAGGCATCTTGAAAAATTGCATTTTCTGTACGATAAAATATACCTGAACAAAGCTACAAAAATACGTAAATACGTAAAAAAAATAGATAATTTTATTATTACTATTACAATTAAATCACTACATACATTTAAAATTGCGAATAAAATTTATATATAAAAATATAAAAGCCAGCTCGGGCTGGCCAATAACAATGCTTTTATTTAAATAGGCCCTAACCTAGCTAACCCACCAGCCTTTCCCTAGCTACCTAAGTGATGACTACCCGAAGAAGAAAGGCAGAAAGAAACTCCGGGCTTATTTTTTTGTCATCAATTACTGTTCTTTTTTTTAAGCATATTGTGTACATAGTAGTCAGATAGCTTACATAAGCTGGTGCACGCACAGCACCGATAAAATCGGATGAATTCAAGGATTGCAGGATCAATACAGGGATTAAAAACCTGGACATGCATAAGCAAATACCAAAAAAGAGGAAATGAATAAATAAATGGTGTACAGCGTGCAGTCGCCTACATTTACAAACGTTATTTTAATTTTCATCTTTACAATTCGGTATTATAAAGGCAAAATGCAATGAAATGATCTTTTACTAGTCTTCCGCTAAATGATATTATGTCATATAAATCAAGACCAACATACAAAACCCAACACTGGATTGTGAATATTTTGCAATACCCGATTAATTATATGCGATGTGACATGATTCAATGAATGATTTAAAAGCGGAGCTATCAAAGAGGTGCAATTTTATTTTTCCCGAACTTATCGACACTATGCAACACTGCGGCGTGTTTGATGTTTTATTCAATTGTATTGTACGGTATTAGAAATAATTTAAATCTAAAATCTATTCCCAAGAGCGTAATAACAAATTTTACATCTGTACTGGCGCCAAATAGGGAGCACAAAAACGGGAGCCCCCATTAAAGTTAAATATGCATTTACAAATTAACTAGTGCTTCACAAAAAGCATTCCATGCATAATGTTATATTTTGCAATATCATGTTAATGGCACACTTGCAAGTAAAAATGCTACAAAAAATTGTTGCGATCCACTATAATGAAAATATAATATTAAACAAAAAGGTAAAATTAAGAATTTCTGCACATTGTAAATCAATAAAAATATGAACAATTGTGGAAACACACAAAAAATACTACTTTTGTAGAAAGGTGATTATTCGACAATAATATAGATTCTAGTAGGCTAATTTTGATAATTACTTATTTATTTAACGGCATGCAAACTTATAGGTAACAAATAATATTTATAGTCCTACACACACACACTCACGCCTTTTATCCCAGAAGGCGTAGGCAGAGGCGCAACTAGCACACCCAATTTTCGCCGTGCGTATTCTGTCCTATGATGTGATAGGTGGCGAGCCTATCGTCATATTGGGCACAAATTCTAAACTCCGAGCTGATACTGATTAACAAAACCCAATATCACTTCCCTCAACCCAGGGATCCGACACCTCATCATTGTCGTCGAGCCTTAATACACTAGTGCTTAAATAACATTGCAATGTTACTATTATTTTTAATAAATAATCTTATTTTTCCAGTAAGTAGTCTTAATATTATGTCTTACTCATCTAATAGTAATTACAAGTAACAATTTTATAGTTATTGTCTACCTCTTTTTTATCTATAATAATATAATGTTATCTATACATATAATAAATCAGTAGTACCGGTGTCTGTACATTTAAAGAAATGTGATATAAAGAATGGGGGCGACTAAAGAAGAGTAATGAAAACAAATCAGCGATTTTTATAATTCTTTTCTGTCCGTCTGTTTTTGTTTGTTTGTTACAGGACATCTCCGAAACTACTGAACGGATTTCTATAAAATTTGGCATACGGGTAGATCATATCCTGGATTAACACATAGGCTACTTTTATCCCGGAAAAACTTTGTCGAACGGGCGGAGCCGCGAGCAAAAGCTAGTAATATAATACAGTAATAGTAAAAGGTAAGATTCTAATTTTAACATCTTTTTCTATACAATAACGTTTAAGGTAATGTTAATTACTTTTTAGTTGAAAAAGTCATCTAATACGTAAAATGAATTAGGGTGTAGGAGCATAATAATGCATATAGGATTTAAAAAAATGAATGCTCAACACTCAGCAAAAGGTTAATTAATAATTTTAAAGACTACCACAATGATTTTATACAATACAAGTGGTCACACTTAGCCTACTATACAGTATGCACATAAACTAATTTAAACACACAAAAAAACATAACATGCTTAATTATACTTAAATATACATTTACAAATTATTCCCTCACGAAAAGCATTCCATGCATAATGTTATATTTCGCAATATCATATAATGGCACATTTGCAAGTAAAAATGCTATAAAAATTAAAAAAAAATGTTGGATACACTATAATGAATATATAATTCTAATAAAAAGGTAAATTTACTGTTTATAAATGAATAGAAATATAAACAATTTCAGATACACTCAAATATACAACTTTATACATACAATTATCTGGTAGGTGCATTTTAAGGTGTAAGAGCATAACTATGCACATAGGATTTAAAAAAAAACAAATCCTTAACAGTCAGCAAAATAATAATAAATTTGAAGACTACCACTATGACTTTACACAATACAAGGAGCCACCCTTAACCTACTATACTATACACTATAGACATTAACTAATTTAAAACCATAAAAATGTGGCTAATACACTTTCAAGAAAGAACAATTTAATTTGCAATAATTGTAATAATCGTAGACAAAATACTATGAAGAAAAAACATACTACAATTAAGTGTGATTAGGTACTACGCCTTCTTACTGATCTATAACTCAATCCTTTTGTGACTTTTTCACGGATTAGAGTTTCCATTTCTACATCTTTAGGCCTAGAATCAACATTATTCATTCTATTATTAAAATTAATACACCATTGCTTAACTTGCATTCTAATCATGTATACCCAAAAAGCTTTAATAAGAGCTGTTTTATGTGAATTACAATTGTACCACGCAGTGTCAATTTTTTTTTTTAAAGTACCTATTAAATCAGAATAAACATAAACACTGCAAATAGATGGCATCATTTTGTCAATAATATAAATACTCTGCCAGACTATTTGACTAAAATTATCAGAAGGATAATATAACCTGTCTATATTAGAGCTATACTCTCTTAAATGAATTAGTTCGTGAAATGACTCTCTCTGAGTTAATAGTGCTTTTGTACAATTATCACAATCTTTGCAGTTCAAATTGGACATCAAAAAACGACAAACTGCACCAGCAATATATGGTACAGCCTTATGTTGGAATATATTCTCGTTAGGTATAGTATTTGCTATAAAGTTAGATTCATCACAATGAATATTTTCAGTGTATGAACCATATTTTTGGTGGCTGACTAAATGTTTTAATGTACCCAACATTTTGTCATCATCATTAGAACAATTAGTATATAAAGATTTACCAGTAGTAATGTTGTTAATTAGCAAGGTTTTAAAAGCCGATACAAAGTGAGTACAATTAGGATTTGTACTGAAATTACCATGTGCCCTTATTTGACCGAAAAAGTTTTCTATTGGATCTTGATTAAGACGTCTAAGACTTAAAAATTTTACACCATCAATTCTCAGTAGATCTGACCATAAATGTCTTATTGTTTTAATATTATGCAAAAAATGCTTTAGTGATAAAGGCTTCCCTTCCCTTTCATTGGAAGCGTCAAAACGCATTGAAGATAGCTTTTTCACAGCATCATTCCAGAATGCAATGTGATCAGAATTACATGAAAGAGCATGTTTTAACTTATTCCCATAATGGCCAAAACCATTTAAACTATCAAACAAATTATTTATGAATAGAACCATTTCTGCTGTGAATAAACCATTTTCAATGTCTGCATTTAAACTTATGTAATCATGATCCTGGAGAAATAGCAGAGACTTCATGTGGATTTCTAGTGATGAAGCCACTTGCCTGCTAAAAACTTGGGCTGCAAATTTGACCTGAAATGTTTATAATATACATATTAGTTCATAAATAAATAGACAATTTTAATTAATGGTATGATTATTTTATCTGTCATGATATTTTATTAAATGGCATAAAGAAATCTATATAAAACACACAGCACTTTCACAAGAATATGGTAATTAAACATATACTGAGTGTACTATTATTTACAAGCGGCGCTAGCCTAGTTGAGAGTGGAACGGACTGTCTAGACGAATGTCCGCAGGCTCAAAACCTAAGGGCACGCACCTCTGACTTTTCTAAAAAACTATGTGTGTATTCTTTGTGAATTATCGCTCGCTTTAACGGTGAAGGAAAACATCGCGAGGAAACCTGCATATCTGAGAAGTTCTCTATAGGAATTTCGAAGGTATGTGAAGTCTGCCAACCCGCACTAGGCCAGCGTGGTGGACTAAGGCCTAAACCCTCTCAGTTGTAGAGGAGGCCCGTGCTCAGCAGCGGACAGTATATAATACAGGGCTGGTATGGTATATGCTGAGTTTAGTAAATCGTATTATTTTCTATTCCATATAAAGTAATTTACAAAATCAAATACAGGAAACTACCCTATTCTCTTTGCATTGGATTCAAGAAGATGTCTTTTATAACTAACAAAAAAGCAAAAAATAAAAAAAAACAGAACCTTTTAACAAAAGAAAAACTGACTCCAAAAGCCACCACAATCCAAAAAAACAATAATGTACAGACATTGGCCTGTTACAATTTTATTATGTACTAGCGGCTCCGCCCGCATGGAAAAGTTTTCCGGGATAAAAAGTAGCCTATAGCACTCAGGAGTAATGTAGCTTCCTATTAGTGAAAGAATTTTCAAAATCGGTTCAGCAGTTCCTGAGATAAGCGCGTTCAAACAAACAAACAAACTGTTCAGCTTTATATATTAGTATAACGCATACTCACGCCTTTCATCCCCGAAGGGGTAGGCAGAGGCGCAACTAAGGCACCCACTTTTCGCCTCGTGTATTCCGTCCCATGATGTGATAGGGGGCGAGCCTATCGCCATATCGGGCACAAATTCCAGACTCCGGGCTGATATACTGAATAGAAAAATCCATAATACTTTGCCCGACCCGGGGATCGAACCCAAGACCTCAGCATTGCAGCCGTACCGTAATACAACAACGCCACTGAGGCAGTCGCACCGATATATTAGTATAGATAATACATATATGTAGAGATTAATGAAATCTGTTTCAACGTAGAATCCAACATGTTCCTATTGCACACCTTCTGTCAATCAGTCAAGACTTATAAACAGAACTGTAATAGAATAATGTATATTTAATTACCTTCATTTTGTCATATGAAGTTGGATTTATGTGTTTCTCAGTAAGTTTGGTGCTTCTTGCTCTGCCACCAAAACCATCCACTTTATAAAGGGTCTCAATATATTCCCACTTTGCCCTTTGGTTGCCAATGAGAAGATGTTTTTTCTGAAAATTATTTCGAAAACATTTCAATAAATGAGGTACGTCATAGATATGGTATAATTGGTTGGGGCCTATTTTATAACAGTTATCATTTGTACATTTGTTACTACGTAAGAGTTCAGCATTAGAATCTGATATTAATGACTTAATAGCAGCAACATTGGCAGAACCTTGATCACTGATTGTAGCTCTTACTACAAATCCTGATTTAAAAACTGCAAATACTATTTCTTTGATAATATTCTTTAGAACAAATGTTTTAACCCCATCTCGAGCAAAATAAAATGCAATTGGAATTTTCCAAGGAGAAAACAAACCCCGTAACATGAAAACTAAAGCTTTATCAGCCACATTGCTAGTACGTTTACCAGAACCTATATCTTCAAAACCTTCAATTACCCCAGTAAAGAAATTAAAATTTAAATGTTTTTTAATGGACATCTCATCAAACATTAATGTGCATTGCCTGTCTATTTCGGGTTTATCCAAGGCAGCGTCTGCCAAATGTTTAAATATAAAGTCATTAATACCAGGCCTCAAAGGAATATTGCTGAGGAGAGAATTTATTCGAGATTTACATGGTAATGCTAAATGTTTTCGTAAAAATCCATAGCACTTAGGGCTTAACTTATATAATGACAAAGCAAAGACTTTTTCTGCATCTGTATAACGGCGACCTTTTAATGAATTACCAGACAAACGTAATTGTGAATCTACTAATAACTTCCCATATGTACTTAAAATGTTATATTTTTTCAAAAACATCTTTGTTTTTGGTGCATGAAGGTCAAATCTAGTCTTTAATTTTTTATACCTTGATTGCAAGAGACGTAATTTATTTTTTAAAATGTTAATTGAAGTGCGTAAAATTTGTTTACGAGGGGTAGCTTCACCAGGATTTAATCTAATACGATTAACTAATCTACGTTTTACTCGGCTGTGAGTTTTTAGTTTTTGTTCATTACATACAGCAGTGGTGGTTGATGTGGATGGGGTTATACATATTGGAAGATGTTCCGTATTGTGAGGTATAATAGGAGTGAGTTGAGATGGAGTACTACTATTTGCTTCATTCAATGAGGCATGAATTGATTTTTCATTACACACAGCAGTGGTGGTTGATGTGGATGGGGTTATACATATTGGAAAATATTCCGTACTCTGAGGTAAATTAGCGGTGAGTTGAGGGGGAGTACTACTATTTGCTTCATTCAATGAAGCATGAATTGATTTTACCGCGCTAGATAGCTCAGAATCTATTTGTACACTAGTACAATTTTGTTCTATAGTAGGTCGAGTAACTTCAGAAGGATAAACGACTTTAAAAATAAAGGGTTCAGTAACGCTACTAGTGGGTGAAATTTCTAATATCAAACCTGGGTTTATTTGTTTATCAGAAGGTTCTAAGTTTAATAAGGGAATCGCATTGGGTGTTAATTTTAGATTCTGGTTAATATGTTCGGCAAGAAAATGCTTATGACAAAAACGGATCCCTTCACGTTTAGTGGGAGGATACTTTTGTAAAAAGGGACATAACCTCAACCACACTTCCCACCTTGTTTTATTTGTGAAAGGCACACAAAAATATTTAAAACACCGGCCTCGAGTACTGCACCCGGGAACACAGCACTTATAACCCATTATATTATCAAAATAAATCGAACTATACGAAGAAAACAATTACACGTTTGAACTGGTAAACACTAAGATTGCTTTTATAAAGTACTGTTTACAAAAACATTCGCACACAATAAACGAGATTAATAAGATAACGAATAAATGAAAACCGCCTTTAAATCGAAATTGCGAATTGCAACACAAATTTGCACGCCACGGACAGCGACTCAGAGCAGCGGTTAACCACAATATAAAATGGCGGTGTACGCATTGTTTCAAAACTATCTGACGTTTATTTCTTATCGAATGACAGCTTTTACTATAACACACACACTAATAAAGGTCAGAGTGTAGAAAGAGATGCACGAGTTTACTATTTATAAAATGTATGGAAAAATTGTGAAAAGTGCGATAGTTGCGTAACGCTATTGTGTTACTTTTTTTCGCTGAGTTAAACGGGCCTGACCCAGCTCCGAGTGCAGGCGCGCATCCAATCTCCCCGTGCCTCCATTGAGTTCCCCGATTGACAGCCACGATTGACAGATTGACGGCAACCCCCTCTACTGGTATACGTGAGACAGTGTATAGTATCTAATAAATAGATACAAACCAAAGAGTTCTATAACTATAATATTTAATGTCTTTAATACAAACACTACAATCATCATTGTCAAAATCAGATTTTATTAAACATCTTGCCTTTCTCATCACATATGTTAAAACCCTTCCTTTTACACATTTTGGATAAATCCATTCTTCGTTGCCTATTAATTTTAAATTGTAAGGGTTGTGATGTTCACTTTTTACCATTAATCAATATTAAGTCAGAAAATCCCTGGTAGGCGCTTCAAAAGAAAACATGATCTCAAAAAATATTATGCAACATTGTTTCAAATGCCCATTGAAAGATATTATTGTCACCAAAAACCTATTATTGCGCCTAGGAAGGCCTGGTAAGCAATACCATTCAATTTTTATCAAAAAGTAGGCTTACTACCTACTGCTTATTTTTGCCATATAAAAATAAACTAGCACTGCGCGCGGCTCCGCCCGCGTGGAAAAGTTTTTCCGGGATAAACATTAGCCTATAGCACTCAGGAGTAATGTAGCTTCCTATTAGTGATAGAATTTTCAAAATCGGTCCAGTAGTTCCTGAGATTAGCGCGTTCAAACAAACAAACAAATAAACTCTTCAGCTTTATAATTAGTATAGATTAATATAACGATTTTTTATAATTATTGTAAATATTACCGAATGATCAAAAAATAGATTGGAGGTATTCTTCTATGTAATTAATGAAAAAGTATATCTATATTTATATAGAAAAACTTCGGGGAAGACCTTTAAAAATATACTATAATACCTATGTAAGCATGATAAGCTTAGCAACGACAATACTAATAGGTTACATTCAACCGCAAGTTGTGATACATTGACTTAAATGGTGGAAGTTTACTGTGATGAAAAGTAGGTAGTGGTTAGTGAGATTATTTTATACACCGGGGGAAACCTGCGAATGGGATACTGGAGTCCCTCGGCTTGACGACTGCAGGGGCCTGGGAAGGAAGTAGGAGAGGAAGATGGAAGGAAAAGTGGTGGAATGGAGAAAGGTTCTCAGGATGGGTGGAAAGGAAAAGGGTGCCAGGAAATGTTCGCGGGCCCTTTTAGGCCTCGATGTGTTATCCAACCAAGAGGTATACACACTGAACTGTGTGCCTCGGCCCGCGAGCAATTCCCCCCGCGCATGGGCGTGCATTGGGTGTGAAGACCCAGCGCACAAGACTTGCCTCGGGGGGGGGGGGGGGGGGGCGGGCGTTATATGTTAGGGTGTGTATCTGTGACCGAACTCCAGACCAGGGAGATGAAAATACTTCTTTCGCGGTCCCCCGACGCGCGCTTGGGTTAAAATATTACAAGGTACTTAAACGACAAAGACACTTTTATTATTTTACTTTTTAGAGGATTTTTGTGTCGGGGGTTATTTAAATTTTATACGTTATTCTAAATCGCCCAAGCAAAGTAATATATGTATGTGTTATATTGGGGCCGTTTAGTAGTTATTTTCTAGGATATGTAAACTATCCATAACTACACTAGTACGTATGACTAACTAATAATAATTTTGCATTTTATTTGTACGTCGTACAAATTTTTAGCAAATTTAAGTATTCTTCTAAGTAAAACAGGAATAGTAAGTCTATTGCAAAATTACTACGTGGTTGTAATATTTGTCAAAGGAGAGCTGATAGTGTGGATGGATCTTATAGGCACGTTGTATGATTCAACAATGACTAGACTTGTTTGTTTGAATACTTTTATTATTTACAGGAAAAATTCGTAGGTATACCAATATGCACAAGTAGGTATATAAGATTTTATTAATTGCGACTGCTTCGTCACTTAGGTACAATACAATGGTTACAGATTACAGGCAACTTACATAAAATGTTTTCTTTTTAAAATGACTGTGTTTTTAAATGACTATGGTATTAATAAATCAATAACTAACCGCAACTAGAAACAAATAATTATTTTTAAATTGTAGGAGACATGGATATCTCTAATGGAAGGTAATACCTAAGAGTTGAATGATTTATTGAGATAACTCTAGTTAAACCGATTATAACGCCCGACAACGCTTACCATAAATACAGCGAACACTGAACTCCTTTTTTTATACTTAAGTGCACGGTAATTTGACCCCACTGAATCTTATGATAAAACCACATATTAGGTATAGGGGTAATAATAAATAAATAGGTCATTTTGAGTATTAAACAAAACAAATAACTCATACTTGGCAATTGGTAAAACGTTCCTAAATAGGGTATTTTACTATGTTTGATTTTGACAATTATTCCATACGTTATAGTACGTATATAGTAGTATATACGAAAAAGACGTCATTTAGTGAATTCATCAATAAATTGGTTAAGAAATGGAGCAGCAATTCATATTTCAAATATTGCAATGTAGGCGTAGAGGGGATAGCGCGCTAACTCTTTCTCACGCACGCATCGTTATACCTGATGACGTCATGAACCTATCATTGTGTCTCTTTTTCGTTTTTTGACATTTCGCCCTTCCATCAGATTTCAAAGGCTTATATGTTGTTGAATTTTTACCGGATTTTGATCTTGCTTTTTGTGTTCTATTTTAAATGAAGTAAATTTGTGAATTTGATTTTTTGATTTGATTTTTTGTTGGATTAGTAATATCCGCCTGATAAAATTGTGCAATTAATCAGCTGTTATTGGAAATTGTATGTTTTACATGTATTATTGTAACAATTGTGGCTGGATTTTTTTTAAATAAAATAAATAAAAAATAAACATCATAAAAAATATGAGTAAAATAGCTTATTAGGGCGTTACGTTTTCAATAATAAAAAATAACATCCAACAGTGGCTTAGTAAAGTATAGATATTTATCTACTCGTGGCGCGTGGAGTCTCTTGACCCTGATGTCTAGTAGCAGGTGAAAAATAAAAGATTTTCACATAAGGCTTGAAAGCCAGATTAAAACTTCGTTAATATGATAAATATCTCGGGAGTCAGGAAGTTTGTTTGAGAGCATCCAGCCGAGCAGGCAGTTTCGGTATCTTTACCGCCCTCAGACGTCTTCTGGTAGTTTTGGTTCTGAATAAACAACACACAGAAATGAGTTTCTACCACTGCATCGTTTATTTCAGTTTCTCCATCACTGTACTACACAATAATAAATTCAAATGAGAATGTCTCACGATAAACTGTCTTATACCTATAAGTGTAATATCTATGCGATAAACTGCCATAAACCGATCTACAAATACGATCGGCAAAATTCTATGCCTCCAATTACCTAACAATCCCTCTAATCGTCAAAATCATAGTGTGAATGTCAAAATGATACCGCAAATTAATAAAGCGAAGACTACCCTCAAACATAGTAAATCTGGATAAAACGTTTTCCGTTATCCGAACCAATGCCATCTATTGTAGTGATGCGACTCGAATAGGATTTTATGACTCGAGTCACTCGAGTAATTTCAGTAAGTTAATCGAGTTGCACTCGAGTTTTCGAATCACTGGAGTTAAATATTTTGTATTTTCACACCATGCAACTCGAGTGAGTTTTTTATAGCAATTTTTAAAACCTTTATTAATTCAGATTGCTTGAGAAGCTACGATTAGAATACAGATAACTAATATCGATTAACGTCCGAGTTTCGTTATCTACGATTCAGAAAAATGCTAAAGTTAACAAAAAAATCGATAAAAAAAAATACGTGTGGCACTCGGAGACTGCCGCGGTAAAGCTATTGCATAGCATTTTTTATCACAAATTTTGATTGACTAAACACAAATTCGATCTTACGCTTACCACATAAAGTAGATTTTTAAACGCGAGCAACGCACGTTTAGTCTTGTTATTGATAAATGTCAGAAATGCAATGGTCATCACAACCAAAGTAGAATAAATCAAAATTTGATAAAAGAATGTTACGTTCGATTCTTTTGTACTCGTGCTGTGCCAACGCCGGGGAAATAGCTTCTACGCAATGTATTTAAGGTTCATATTAGATTAGTAAGAAATGGTTTTAATGACTTTAATAAATAAAATAAATAAAAATATACTCGTTTCAAGAATTATAGCTTCTACGCATTGTATTTAAGGTTCATATTAGTAAGATAAAAAAGATGTCAGGTTATTTTCGTTACGGAATTTCTGGATTCGGTCTCCACGCTCAAGGCCCGCGATAGAAGCTATGCAATAGCTTAAAATTAAAAATTATATTATGCTCACTAGTCACTACTATACCGAAAAGAAACTCGACGCGGTTATGAGTATAAATATACATAAAATTTTGGGAATGATCTGAAACAAAACTAATAATATTATGCAATATATAAGAAATAAAAATACAAATGACAGGTCTTTGTCAATGTTGCCACTTGCCAACTCGTACTTTTTAAGATTACTAGGCCTAAGGCCATTGCAGAAAATATAAAAATAGAGTACATTTCAACAAATAGCATATTATAATACATAATTTCATTACACTGGCTATTTGTATATGGCACATTGAATTTTGTCATGCTAATTTTTTGAATAAATGCGTTACCCCAGCCACACTACGTCCCTGCTCACTTCCTTCGCCACTCGTCGAGTATTAAAATTAAAAATGTTTACCTAAATAGGCAGCTCTGACGTTTGTGACGTTGACACTTGACGAGTGAAGTAAGGTTTAGCGATAGTCTACTCGGTGCGCCGAGTTGACTCGGCAACTAGAGTGCAAATTGACTCGAGTCAATATTTTTTTCACTCGAGTACGGTTTTCGCATACTCACTCGAGTCACTCGAGTAAAAACACGACTCGAGTCGCATCACTAATCTATTGAGGAATCGCAGACATAGCGCTGTCTCTAGCATGGACATAATAATTATAAACGTCTCTAATGGTCTCTAGTCTCTACCAAGGCTCTACGACATGCAGGTTAATAATATGAAAAATAAAACTAATGTTTATCACGTGCTTACTTGTTTTAAGTATTGTATTTAATGAAAAACAAAAATAACACTACTGTTTAATTGGGTACTGTTGTCAGTAGTCGTAGGCAAAACCCACTGTCTGGTCTCAGTGTTGCCCGTGCTAGCTACGCCATTAGGTACGTTACCGAACTCCTGTTATCTACCTCGTCTAGGTATTTTTTCCATTTAGTTTGCTTAATTTTTTAAGTACTTTGACATGTGGCAGACCCATCTTATTTATCTACACTCTACAGCATAGATACGACGGCTTAACAAGGGTAATGTCACCTCACAAAAAACCAACATGAAGGGACAGCCTGCTGTTGTGTGTCGTGTGGTGAAGAGAGCCTTGGTGTAGAGACTTTAGGAGTGCCAAGCATCACCTTCCCTTCCCTAATTCCTAATCCTTTCCAGTTTCTTTTAAGGCCGCTAGTGCATCCATGATTCTTTTTGCATTGTGTTTATGGCCGGCGAAGATCACTTAACATCAGGTGATCCACGTGCCTTTTGTTGGAATAGGCTATAAAGAAAGAAGTAGATAGATAGTTATTTTTACAGGTGGGTACCAACAAATCACATTCCGCACGTTGTCGGTGACTTCTGGGTATTTTTAGAATTGAGTAGATAAGAACTAATAATCAAGTTAATCATAAATCAGGCATTTTACATTTAATTCCACATTTTAAAAAAACCGCTACTATCTCTAAATGTTATTGGAGCGTAGGTAGGTATATATATATTATTAAGTAATAAAGTAGGTATAATAATATTGCACGTCATAAAAAATGTATTATAAATAGGTTTTCTTAAAAACAATTGATCAAGATCAATTATTGGCCATAAACGGTATTTCCGCGACCAGAAATTTTCCTGCGTTTTAAATATCGGTAGGAATATATTTTTATGAATCATAGTAGGTACCTGTTATACATACAAAGTGAATATAATTTAAGGAAAGAGGAAACCACTTACATTATTTAGTATTCTTGATTTTATCCGGCAAATCTCCTTTTCTTAGGTACCTTATTAATAGTAAAGGAATACCTAAACCAATGGAAGGGACAAAACCAACATGTACCTTATTTTCAGTGGAGTAGCTTGCGATAGAGGGGCCCTATATCAAAATTTTGTTGGAGGCCCTTCCTGCGCCAGATTTATAGATACTTTTTTTTTTTTTTTTTTTCGCGGGGAAATCCCTTTATGATCCCGCGTCAGTCCGAGGGACCGAAGCGGGTATGTTTATAGTTTCCTTAATTATAGGCCATTCAGTTTGTGTCGCTCCGCCTATCCCGAGTCCGGAGGCCTATTATTCAGGAGCAATAAAAGGTCTCCGAACTTTTGAGTGACCGCTTGTTTAGCGTATGGGCTAAGAGGGGCCCCGTATCATTGATACGGCTGATACAGTAGTAGCTACGCCCCTGCTTATTTTTAAATGCCTTTGTTAAGACGTATTAATTACAGCAAATACTTAGAGATAATAATTGAAGAGCGCGTAGACATTTGATGCATTTAAACATTAATATATTTCCATGCATATGTTCACATAATTTGCATACAACAGTAATGACAAATCAATACACAAATAATTATAGTGCGGAATAAATTGCAGCTTGCGAAATAACTCAAAATCGCAGTTACGTCGACTATCGACGCGTCGTGCCTATCCCAAGATGTTTGAAGCGTAATCCATAAATTATCATATGTACAAAGAATGATGGCAAGTTTATACCTGAGTGTTTCAGAGCGTCTAAGATTAAGATATGTAAAAACAAATATAATTAAATAGCTAATATTTTTCACAGTTTTAGTTTTACTGTTAAAGGCCACAAAGTAATGTTTATAATTAAAAGTTAATCAATTGTACTTCCGGTTTCGTTATTTGTAGTGATATATAAAAAGTGTTGCCACTTGAGAATAAAAGCGGCTGAACGCGGTAGATATATTTATATATATACTATATTTTAATAGTAAAGAAGTGGTAATAATATGTAATAACTATTTTTTAATACTAATAATGTAATAAAATAAACAACACCAATCGCTTTTTTGCTATAAAGTGTCAAGTTCACATAAAAGATTGTTCCATTACCCAACTTACTAAGGTAATTATAAAAAAAGTAATAGCAACCCAGCCGATGACAGCGAGCGTAACATTATGACGTTTATACTGTTTATTACTGTTTGTGTTTGCGAAACATGTTTGGAAATCGCAATGGCTGCAGTAAATCAAAATCTTCAGCAAATACTAATACTCTACAAGCTGGAACAAGCCAACTAGGCCATACTAATGTTTGTTTTTTGTGTGGCTGTTCACTTGCACGACGGCAAAGTGATAAAGTATTGAAGGATAATCCCATTGACTTGCAGCAGACTATTATTCAGATAATTCAAAGCCAGAAAGAACCACAACAGGTGTGTAGTTCCATTTAATTTAAAAGTCTAAAAGATTACTTTATGTAATAATATTATGTGTTGGAGTTATTGGGCTTTTAGGATTTTCATTTTTATTTAACCTGGTATGTTTTTTTCAATGGGTTACATTACATAACTGTAATTTTGTTTATTACTATGGACGCTTGTTTTAAAATATTTCCTTTATCTAGGACTGGATTTTGTACCAGATTTATACATCTTATTTCTGTCACACAGATAACATCTACAGACTAAGTATGCCATGCTTGTTGGTTGCATACCAAAAGGGAAGCTGTCCGTAATATTCAGGCTACCGAATTAAGATTACGCGATGGAGCAATAGATCAACATGAAGATGTTGATCATCTCCGGGCTGGATGCAGGGAGTTCAATAAAATAGAACCAACCCAGTGAGGACTCTTATGTTGTTGATGATGCCAGGGCATCAAGATCACAGAATATGGAGTCCAAAACAATATTATTACCTAACTGCAGAAGAGCGGCTAACACCGGTAACCACTGTCTATTTCCTGGCTGCCCAACTTTTGGTATTTTACAGAGTGTGACTGATAAATTATGAGCCATTTGTTTAGGAGTTCATGGGATGAATTATATTAATCAGAAAATAGCACTAACGTATTTATTGTTGGTCAAGTGCAACACATTTTTTAATTTGTGAATGCATTCAACCCTACATTAGATTTCGCAAAATGATGAGGAATAAGTAAATTGACAATAAATCTAGAGCTTGTTTTATTTGACCCAAAGCCTATCTATCAATGGAATTCCATTTTTTTTTTACCTGAGATGGACCATGATAAATAAATATAATACATACATAGATATTTATGATTTATTGTGATGTAGATCACTATTTCAGAAATGAAGGTCTGGGTGTAGTTTAACATTGTAGAACTCAGCTATTAAATATTATTAGTATTTTTATGCCAAGTAACCATGATTCAAATAATTAGTACACATGAAAACTTATTCTATTTTAGTAACAGTTAAAGCTGTGTTCAAATAAACATTCAATTTCCAATTAGTAACATAATCATAGTATGTTTGAGTGTTCAAAGTCAGTGACCTAGCAGTGGGAGTAGAGTAGCCCACCCTGAGTTACCAAAGAGCACTATACCTAATAGGACATCTGATGGAGCATGACATCCAATAAATAAAGTAGGCAAGTAAGTGCCTACTAGTATAAACATATACCTTGAACTCGATAAATGTGTTATAAATATACGAAAAGAAGTACTAAAAAGGACTCTTTCCATTGTTGTCATTTTTTCACATGACTCATGAGTGGACACCCTTTGATATCCTTTTGGGGCATAGATTTGTTATACTAAGCTATATTTCCGGGTATTATCAGCGCTATGTGTAATGTGACTGCTCTAAATAGTTTAATAAAATATGCACCTACATATTGTTTTCATTAGAAAAATCATTAAGTAGTTAAGTATTCATTTTTAAGATATATTATATGGTATTAAATAAATACAGTCTATATCTGCTGTCATATCTCATTGACAGATAACCTCTAACTATGAAAATGTTAAATAACGAATAAGATTTTTTTGTGGCCTCCTAATAGAAAGATTCTTTTTGATTTGGTTCAGGATAAGTATATTCTATAGTTCTTACATTTTTTCATTCCAAGACGCGTCAAATCGATATCAGGTAAAACGTTGTATGGAAACTTGCCATCATTCTTTAATCGACACAGACAACCCTATTTTAGTATGAAGTAAATTTTTCCTCTAAGTAGCTAGGTGTAGACTTACAGCCCCGAATAAATACTATAAACACCAAACAACCCAATATAGTATTACAGTATTATATCGCATATGTTTCTTCCGCGATTCTCTAACGCTTATTGCAAGTTACTTAAAAATTGAAACATCGCCCTACCATAGAATTGGAATTCACTCATAGCATGATTCACAAAAGCATTTAAATAACTTTAAATGTTAATCATTGAAAGAAAACATATATTATTTCGAAATAGCTACCTCTGATGCACCTACCTTGTTAATCTCTGCACCACCCTAAGGTTGACTGGGAAAGAATGCCTACGGCATTAAGTCCGCCTTTATACATTTGTATATGAAGTGCTTAAATAAATAAATTAAAACCAACGTAAAAAATGTATTACAATATATTTATGCAACTTCATTAATTTGCGCTGCTTTCAATGCTTTTTTTGCCTTCTTCTTATTCATCAACATTTGTTTCCTTTCCTCTGGTGTCTTTTTCAATCCCTTCATCTTGCGAGTTTGCAGACGGTTAATGTCCTGCTTGCCCATATGAACACGACCCATCTTAGAACCGAATGCATCCCTCGAGATATTCTTCTTTTTGATTGTTTTCAGTTCGCGAGGTACTTTACAAGCCTCCTTGTACAAATCGTCAGAAGCTAACTTGGTCCTTCTCAGCTTGAAATCTATTGATGGCCCTGGAATATAAAAGTCAATATTAATAGAAATGAATAAATTATATTAAAAATAGCTTTTGCTCATGACTCCACCAGCATAAATAAGTTTCTCTGGGATATAATTTGTAAAGTTATATTGTTGGTTGTGGTGAAACTCACCAATTTCCTCCAACTCAATTCTGGGAGTGCGTTGACCACTCTTTTTCAGTAATATCCTATATGATCTGAAATAGATCTCCCCTGAGTCAGTTGCAGTGAAACTGAGCACATGCTCCAAGCCTTGTAGGCGGATTGTTTCTACCTGAAAACCAAAACAATTAAGATTGGTATGATATAACAATTGACAAACTTTCATTATTTTCATTCATATCAGATAATTAAAAATCAGTTGTTGCAATAAACATATTACTGTATAGACTCGCAACAGAATTAGATTTCGTAAATAAGTATTTCTCAGAAAAATATCAGTTAACCCAACTGCTAACTATGGGTTAATGGTAAGAATAAACCAATTGAAATAAGTCATCTATAAGCATGTCAAACTATTTTATTCTGAGCCATTCTTACTATGAAACTGATGGTAGTGGGTAAGATTGTTTATAAGAATGAGACATAACAACATTTAATTCCAGCCCTGTATTATATACTGTCCCACTGCTGGGCACAGGTCTCCATTACAACTGAGAGGGCTTTAGGAATTACTCCACCATGCTGGCCTAGTGCAGGTTGCCAGACTTCACATGCCTTTGAAATTCTTATAGTGAGCCTCTCAGGTATGTAGGTTTCCTCACAATGTTTTCCTTCACAGTTAAAGCAAGTGATAATTCACAAAGAATACACACATAACTAGAAAAGTCAGAGGTGCATGCACTTGGATTTTGAACCGGCAGACGTTTATATAATAAAGTAACTAGACACAAAATCATGTAATACATACTTTCTCTCTGTGGAAGTAATCAGTAAAAAGAGACTTTAATCTTTTTAAATCTTGATTCAAATCCCATGCGGGTCCATTAAACAGTAAACAGGGCTTTATACCGGCCAGTACTTTTATGTTTTGGAATTCTGACATTGCCTTATATTTATCTGCTCCTAGTTCAATCATATCCAATATACCATAGTTGAATGTTCTACCCAATATTATATTGTGTGGTCTCTTCTTACTGTGTGACCCAACTCCGAATAATGCTGCATCTTTTTTATTACACAACCTGATGACAAAATAATAATCAGTGACTAGTTTTTAGTGTGAATATGGTTTTCTGAATATACATACAAGTGTCTATAAAATTTGTGTAATAAACGTTTTTAACTATTGCAAACATTATAGGTCAAGTAGCTCTTTCACAATATTTTGAATTTAAGTTTATATTGGTAATATTTTTAATAATTACTATTGATACACACTACATTTATTACTTCATTGATCATATAACAAAGATCACACCTATTTAGATGTTACTAGAATTGGTATTTTTTTTATTACTTACTTCTCAATGAGGGAAGAATCTTCAAAGGGAACGAAATCATTTTTACGGCTAAAGTATGCTGCGTCCGGTTTCTTTAAATTATATATATCCTTCAAGAGTTTCCTAGTGCGTTCTGATGGATTTCGACCTTGCATAAATAGACATTGCTTCGGACCTTCAACAGGTTTAGGTTCCTTGGCCAAAAGTGCTTTCTTTCCTTTACGTGTAGTTGGCTTCCTGCAAAATCATAGCTGTAGTATTTACTTTTAAATGGAATAGATAAAAAAAAATATATACTTACTTTATCCTTTGTATTACAGCCATTGTAAAGATATTATGATATAGTAAGCTGATTCAAGCATTTATTGAATATCGTGTATCTACTGAAATACGATCAAAAACACGTGGGAATAAAGCATGAATAAGGCTGGGAAACATCAAATTGACAATTGACAAATGACAATTCACTGACAAGTGACACTTTTTTTTTAATAATTTATTCTTGTCCATGGACACAAGTCCTTCAGACGCATTATACTTGTTTCTTTTTTTATCCCCAGTTGTATGTCAAAGTAAAGCAGTGGCTACCTTACCAAGACTTTATCAAGGAGTTTTGGCGGCAACAAAAAAACACTTGATTAGCACAGTTATTTCAATTCACTTCATTTGAGCCCTTGAATAGAACTATATTGGGTAATATACCACCATAATCATGCAGTATAACACTAGTATCACCAAAATAATGAATTAAAACAAGAGCACCTCATGACACTTCCAAGTTCCCGCCAAAAGTCTCTTCCTTCCACAGAATAAAAGTTATTTATTCTGTGCTTCCTTCACACTGTTGACAACCAGTGTTACTAGATGTCTGCATTGTAATACCCCCAAACTGAGATAAGGAACCCTCAAAATATAGGAATGACAGGAAAAATCCTCCTTAAACAATTGAATCGTCATAATCAGCCACGTGAATATAGGCATAAAACATTTGAATGCGCAACCAAAATAATTTACATGATTACACAATTAATACAGTGTATTTTCGCTAGGTTAATTTCTTAGCCCCAAAAGTACCTCCAAACATTTTGTCTCACCAAATTTCCCCCTTGTTGCCCACAGATTTAGGGAATACCACCCATCTGACAACGGAGTTAATAACTCCCTGACAGAGTTTTGGCGGGAACTTGGAAGTGTCATGAGGTGCTCTTGTTTTAATTCATTATTTTGGTGATATTTAGTGTTATATTGCATAATTATGGTGGTATATTATCCAATATAGTTCTATTAAAGAGCTCAAATGAAGTGAATTGAAATAATTGTGCTAATCAAGTGTTTTTTCTGTTGCCGCCAAAACTCGATAAAGTCTTGGTAAGGTAGCCACTGCTTTACTTCGACATACTACAGATAATAAAATATACAAACCAAACTTGACATTGGCAAAATGTGAACACAAATGCCATTATAAAAAAAAAAAAAAAATAAAAAAAAAAAAAAAAAAAAAAACTCCCTGACAGGAGTTTTGGCGGGAACTTGGAAATGTCATGAGGTGCTCTTGTTTTAATTTATTATTTTGGTGATACTTAGTGTTATATTGCATAATTATGGTGGTATATTACCCAATATAGTTCTATTAAAGAGCTCAAATGAAGTGAATTGAAATAATCGTGCTAATCAAGTGTGTTTTTAGTTGCCGCCAAAACTCCTCGATAAAGTCTTGGTAAGGTAGCAACTGCTTTACTTCGACATACTACAGATAATAAAATAGACAAACCAAACTTGACATTGGCAAAATGTGAACACAAATGCCATTATGAGTTTTAGCGGGAACTTGGAAGTGTCATGAGGTGCTCTTGTTTTAATTCATTATTTTGGTGATACTTAGTGTTATATTGCATAATTATGGTGGTATATTATCCAATATAGTTCTATTAAAGAGCTCAAATGAAGTGAATTGAAATAATCGTGCTAATCGTGTTTTTTTTTGTTGCCGCCGAAACTCCTCGATAAAGTCTTGGTAAGGTAGCCACTGCTTTACTTCGACATACTACAGATAATAAAAAAAGACAACCCAAACTTGAAATTGGCAAAATGTGAATACAAGTGCCATAAAGAAAAAAAAATGCCATTATAAAAAAAAAAAAAAACGCCTAGACAGTTGACATTCTCACATCTGTTAAGTTCACGGAGTAAGGATAAGAGGGAGAGAGTGTAGCATCAATTTACTATGAAAACCAGTGTCGCCAAACTCACACATGCATATGTTCACATACTATCTCTTCATTATGATTGGCCAAACATTCAAGATATCTCCATACCAAATTTCATTGCAATCGGTTCAGCGGTTTAGTTGCTCCCTCCTTTTACCCCCCTTAAATAGGAGTCAATAAAAAAATGAATATTCCATATTTGTTTTCAACATTCAAGATATTACCCATACCAAATTTCATTACAATCGGTTCAGCGGTTTAGCATCTCCCGCCTTCCAACCCCACAAGTTTGGGGTTGATAAAAAAACTGAATATGCCAATTTCATTTTTAGAGCTCATACTATCCAAATCCGAAATTTCATCCACATCCGACTAGCCGTTTCCGAGAAACCAATTACATCATCATCATCATCATCGGCGCCGTTGCAAACCACTGCTGGACATCGGCCTCTCCCAAGATACGCCGCAGAGCCCGGTCTGCTGCTTATGCATCCAGTCGCTGCCGGCCCTCTTGTGCAAGTCGTCCCGCCATCTGGCCAGAGGGCGTCCCACGCTACATTTGCCAGATTGCAATATATACCCATAATATTATTGGTATATATATACCAATTACATATTATATATATAAGTTTAGCGCGTTTAAATAAGATAGTGATAATACATGCATTGGGGTGGGGCATTAAGTTCTGAGTCCATCCCGGACGGCAATAATGAAAAAGCCACGCTACGCCACTGAGCAAGAGCATAAACTTTGAATTACGAAGTAGATACTGTGTGGCATTCAATTGAGCTCGTCATCGTGCGACATGTCTCGCAATGTCCAGTAGTTATGCTGCCATCAAACCGGAACACAACAGTGCAGGTACACTGCTGCTTGGCGGTAAAAATACACATGGCGGTGGTATCTCTCCAGATAGCTCCTCGCATATTTAAAGTTTTTTAAGATCCAAAATACACACGTCAGACTAAAATTTGTCTCATCAGAGATGGATAATTATGATTGATGATGAAGAAGTTGACGAACTATAGTCGTGACTCCTTCGTCCATCAAAGGTTGCATCACAAAATATAATGTAAGCACGTGTAATCTGGCTATGGAATATACTCCTTGTTTTATATTAGGACATTTCTACTCTTCAGGCGTAGCAGAATATTACTTATGCGTAAATAAAGGATTCGGTAATAGATGCGTTTCAATTTCTAAATGATGACCCACGCTGCATACCTTTGCATACATTTGCCTTTACCATAAAATCCATAAATGGTCCGGCGCGACTACGGTGGTACCGCGGTCTTGCAAAAAACCAACATAACATGACTACTTGCCATTGTGTTTCGCATGGTGTCAGGTGTGTGAGGCTTCTGGAGGCCCAAATATCTCCCTCCCCTCATTAATCCGTCTTCGGCCCCTTTCCTTTAAAATCGACATTGAACTTATAATTCTTTATATTGTGAGTGTTGATGTGCGGTGTAGAAAACATATGTGAACAGCTTGCTCGTTCACCTGCTTATACTACTTATAAAAAAAAAAGTTATGTTCACTAAAACAAGGCTTAACTTTTTGTCACAGGTTCCTGTGATCTACATTCCACTGTAATTTTAGTGCCAGAAAATTACTGGTTTGAGGCACTGGTCTATGTTCTTATAGCTATGAGTGCATTTGAGATGGGTATTCATTGGTATTGTGTGGTAGGTAGAATTTTATGCTTCGCCGGTCGAGTGCGCCGGTAATACCCGCGCGCGGAACGGAAAACCTGTAACGTGCTTATATCACATACACGTAAGTGGGGATTTAATAACCTTGTACGTTTACATAGTAGACAAAAGAATGTCTCGGCATACTCTGAAAGGACATCTTCGGAAAGAACTTTTAAATGTTCAAAAGCTACCATTCCAAAAGTTTTAATTTAGAACCAAATCGAAATTTTGTCAGTTTAAAATTTGTTATTCCTAAAATATTGTTCCGTTACATTGTCGTGTAAATACGTGTTCTTTATATTACAATCTGCCATACCTTTATTGTTATTCATGTACTGTTTCCAAAGTTCAATTAATTATTTATTGTACTTCACCTGGCCGCACATTTGTAAAAAATTGTTGTGCTATATAATAGTAGGGTACAGCTGAAAATCAGTGCTGTTTAACAGCGTATACTGAGCTGGCAACCCTTCTACCACACATATCGCAACAAATACTTACTATTGTTTTTTGTGTCTTTTTTATTAACTTTTTTTTTTTTTTGTTTTTGTTATGTGTGTGTAGAAAAATAAATGGTTTAAATGGTTTAAATAAATGGTTTACTTTATTTGGATACACAGTCACAGATTTTAAGATTCCGCAGAACGTGGGTACCGTAATTGTAATATATTGTGTAGGTGTACAACATTCTAAATCTGTGATTTGATTTCAGTAGCGTGGCAACCGAGCCATCAGGTTTTTGTGGTAACTGATTACTTACCATCAAATTTAATATTATAAATTGCATAATGGTGATCACCAATACCTATGACATCCATATTTGATAATCATACTAATTACTAGAAGAATTATGAAACATTTACATAGGACTTATTAGTATTAAAACCACGGTGCAAAGTGTCTTCCTCAATTATTATGGCAATATTGAGGGAAAACCTTCTTGGTGTTATTTTATACATAATGGTCAAATTAAACGATTTATCTCTTACATGTCGCAATCGCCATATAGGGTAAAGTAGGGTAATACCGGTCAGGTGACAATACCGGTCACCACACTATCTTCCTAATAATAGTGTTTACGCACACGTACACACACATAGAGGGTAGCGCGAGTGTTCCCGACGCCAACGCACCACCCCCCGCGCAGTTGCGATCATGCGTTGTTGAGAACCGCAAGTCAATTTATTTCGCGCCCATGTTTTGTTATTATTTGGCCGCGGAATATAAGTGGTAAGTGTCATTATTTTTGTGTTTCTTCTTTTGACAGTGACAGTTTTAGTTACTAAGTTATTTAGTTATCCATGTAATGATAAATTTCAACCACTTTGTAACGGGTTTTTAAAATAATTATTGTTAATTAAGAAAATGTACAGGCGGCTAATGCCGGTCACGCTGACCGGTATTACACGCAACGCAATCATTGTTTTTTTTTTCAGTTTTATTACTTTTGGTCTATTTTATTTTCATTCTTTATAGGATGTCGGGAACTCGGAGAAGGAGCCAAGGATTGAAAGTAAAATGGAACCAAGATGATTTGAAACGGGCATTAAAACTTGTTGAAGATGGAACAGCAATAAGAGAGGCAGCTCGAACTTGTGGCGTCCTATTTACAATTCTCCAACAAAGATTACAATGAAGCTTTGAAAGAAAAAGAAGAGCAACTAGGGAAAAGAAAAAAGAAAAAAATTATCCTAAAACAACTGTAGGAAGAAAGACAGCAACGAAAAGATCAGCTAAATCTTTTAAGAAAGAAGAAAAAAGAAAGAAAGAAAGGCGAAAAAAAGAGTTCGAAAGAAAGATAAGAATAACCAGCAATCTTCGTCATAATCTCACATTGATATGGTTGATATGTATGATGATGACAAAGATATTGATGTCAAAGATGAAGAAAACAAATGCATGTTGTGTGATGATTACCTACGGCCAGAATAACGAGCTTTGGTACAGGTGCATTCAGTGTGGGGGTTAGGCTCATGCTCAGTGCACAGGTTTTGAGTCCCCCAAAGACTACGTTTGTGATTTTTGCCGCTAAAACGCTAGACCGGTATTGCCAACCTGCCGACCGGAATTGTCCGCTATATCTGGCAATACCGGTCAAAACTATTTTTTTTTAAAAAGTGAATTGTACAAATACTTTTATTAATATTGATCTCAATGGTTGTGATTACGTTAGAAGAATACTTTAAGTTTATATTTTATGTCAGATTCTTTAATAAAAGTTGATTATTTACTGATTAAAAGTTGATTTATCTTAAGTGACCGGCATTACCCTTCCTTACCTAATATTATGTTCAAAACATCTTTATTTTTCTAAATTACGTAATGAGACATTTCCAAATACGCCACCGAGGCAGTCGAGGCATTTGAGTGTGATATGCTATTATGAATTATCACCTGGACAATCATTACAGATCCGCATTTCAGTATCATTGTTATTGTTTTGTAACCTTATTCTATTATAATTAGAAGTTACTTTAAAAATGGAATTTGGGTTTAAAAGTTCCTTAGGCTGGGGGCCAGCTGTGCGTGGAACAACGTGCTCCGTAATGAAACACGTAAATCTATACTAATATTCTAAAGAGGAAACATTTGTATGTAAGTATGTTTGTAACGAATAAACTCAAAAACTACTGAACGGATTTCGATGAAATTTGGCACACTGGTAGATTATGTCCTGGATTAACACATAGGCTACTTTTTATCCCGGAAAAACTTTTTCACGCGGGCGAAGCCGCGAGTAGAAGTCTAGTAATTAAATAAAAAAAATGTTTTAGAATGAGAAACTATAAACGGAAAACCGAACGGGGCAAGGTTTCGATTAACCTTTTGCAGCGGGCAGCTGAAGACCGTCGGACGCGACAGTAGTTCGGGAACTGGAGATATGTCATATGACATTATTTCGCTATGTGAAAAAGTTGAGGGCCTGTATAACCAACTGTGGGTTATTATTCAAGACAGGTCACGACCTCACGACCAGGATAAGACATTGGCTAAATATTTGTTGAAGTGTGCGCCAATTTACTTTGGTCTCTTGCCAGAAAAAGTAAGGAAGTTAGCATACAGTACATAAATTAGTTGATTTTTCTTAGTGTTTTAATTTAAATAAATAATTTGTGTTTGTTAAAATTGATCAATATTTAAACTTTAAGCCTATTGATTAGGTAGTATAACATTGTTAGTAATAATCATTGTTAGTTGTTACTAGTATTTCTATAGTCTTATTTTCGTTAAATCCTTAAAGTTTATTGAAAATTTGTCAAAACATTAATATTTTGTACTTTTATAAATAAAACTGTCATAAATATTCGATTACGTTTACTTTAGTCATACCCTTCCAACTATAATTCCAATATTAATGGCCGGAGTTGGCAGCGGAACAACTTGCATCAATGGGGGAACAACAAGCCCCTCCGTGGGGCGAGTTGTTCCTTGTCGACTTACTACAGAAAAAAAATCTTGAGCTAAAATACATTAATATTTCTATTAATTCAACTAAACAACTTGAAACTAGAATAAATTCTGCATCTATTTATAAAGGAACAATCGATTACAAATGTTTCTATATCATTCATTTTGTGCCCTACTACATAATCGGAACTTCGAGCCTCAGCTTCCCCTAAACCTACTTTACCTAGATAATATCAGCTATTTCGTAGTGTTTGTACAATGCAGTTGGTTCAAATATTGTAAACCCCAGGTATTCAAGTGTCAATTGTTTAAATTGTAAATAACAATCGTGTTTGGTTCCCTAAAAACAATGTTTTGTTAATTTTCATAATGGCAAATAAGTATTTTTTTCATATTATGGGTTTAATTTCTTTAATATGTCTTACTTCCTATCAAGTGCAATGTTGCAAATATGGTGCATTGTGTTCAGAATGTACTTAATTATATTTCGCAATGTAGCATATTTGCAACATATAGTATTTACTTATATGTATATACATAGCAGATTTTTTATATGATTTTTTGGGCATTTTAAATCCCTAATTATAATATAAAATAGAAAAAAGTATCAAAAATTATTATATTTTCTTGGGCTTTAAAAGGTTAAGACCATCACTGCTATTTTTATTTTATTTATTTATTTATTTAATATTTGGGTAACAAACAGAAAATATTACATATAAATAACAAAAGAATGTGTTACAAAATCCAGTGAAGTTTCCACTAATAAATAAAGCAGGTATAAACTCTTGTGCAGGTCTTGACTCTGGTGTTCCTCAAGGCGGAATACTTTCTCCTTTATTATTTTCAATTTTTATCAATCTTATTACCAAAAACCTTCAATGTGCGTATCATCTTTATGCCGATGACTTACAAATCTATTCGCAAGCGAAGATTGAGAATATCTCCTCCGCTATGGATGCAGTTAATAGGGATTTGGAGGAAATAAAAAGTTGGTCTGTGAAATTTGGCCTTACAGTCAATCCGACCAAATGTCAGGCAATAATTGTGGGTAGTCAGAGATTATTGGGGAAATTGGATACCACAAAACTACCTTCAATAATCTTTAACAGCTCTGTCATCTCATTGAGCTCCGTGGTGAAGGACCTTGGGTTATATATTGATTCCACCCTTAATTGGCGAACCCAAGTGACTCAAGTGTGTCAGAGAGTTACTGGCACCCTGCGCGCTCTTTATCGCCTTAAGAACTTTCTTCCAAACCGGACTAAAGTGATGCTTGTGCAATCCTTAATCCTTCCAATAATCGACTATGGTGATGTGTGCTATCTTGACCTGAATGCAGATCTTCTCAACAAACTCGACCGTCTTCTTAATAACTGCATTCGATTCATTTTTAATCTCCGTAAATACGACCACGTATCATCTTATCGATCTTTACTTAAATGGCTTCCCATACGGCAGCGTCGAAGCCTACGTACGCTTACTACACTTTTTTCAATCCTTAAGTCCCCTACACCACCTTCTTATTTATTGCCACATTTCCAATATCTTCACTCCAACCATGAGCGAAATCTTCGCTCCAGTAATAATCTTCTACTTTTGTGTCCTTCTCATAACTCTGGCCTTGTCCATTCGTCTTTTCCTGTTCAATCTGTACTTCTTTGGAATGCGCTCCCTCTTGGAATCAGGATGTCTACGAGTCGTTACGTGTTTAAAGTTAAAGTTAAAGAACTACTTGCGGGTGAATTAACGGAACCATCGTGAATTTCTAGTTTACGTCTTGGATTTTATCTATGAATTTGTAACTACGTATATATTTATTGTAGATACGTTTATATATTGTATATGTATGGTATATATATATATTAATTTTGCATTATACTTATCATAGTATAAATCAATATTTATGTATGTATTTATAAGTATATAATATTTCGAAATAACTACCTCTGATGCACCTACCTTGTTAATCTCTGCACCACCCTAAGGTTGACTGGGAGAGAATGCCTACGGCATTAAGTCCGCCTTTATACATTTGTATATGAAGTGCTTAAATAAAAAATTAATAAATAAAAATATAAAAAGAGTGAACAATAACATTATTTAAATTACAATGAAATAAAATAAAATTAACAAAAATAAACTAAAATTACACGCATGCTCACGCCTTTTATCCCCGAAGGGGTAGGCAGAGGCGCAACTAGTGCACCCACTTTTCGCCAAGCGTATTTCGTCCCATGATGTGATAGGGGGCGAGCCTATCGCCATATCGGGCACAAATTCCAGACTCCGGGCTGATACTGAATAGAAAAATCCTATATCACCTTGCCCGACCCGGGAATCGAACCCGATACCTCAGCCTTGCAGTCGTACCGTAATACAACTACGCCACCGAGGCAGTCCATTCTTCACTAAAATTACATTCTAAAGAAAACAAATTATTAAGTATAATTATGCCAAAAAATTGAGTCGGAGAACTAACAAATTAATTTCCACTTAAAGATTTCATAATAGATCGTTTATAATTAGTAGTAGACATAAAGAACATAATATCGATGTCGGAGAACTGCATGTTATGGGTATTACTAGCTCGTCGTATGAATGTATTTGAACCATAATTTGTTGTAGACGTCGAAGCTTGGAAAACTTTTTTTTCACGAGAATTAACACGTGGACATCTGAACGATAATGTACTTAGAAGGTAAGTAGAATCAATGTAGTTGTTGATAATTTTAAACAGGAAAACTTGGTCCCTTATCCTTCTACGATTAGTCAGAGATATTATCCTTGGGAGTTGTGGTAAATTTGAGTAATTGAACCGCTATTCAAGATTTTTAAGGAATTTGTCCTGAATCCGTTCCAATCGGTCAATGTAGATTTTGTAATGCGGATTCCAAACTACCGAAGCATATTCCAAATGAGAACGCACAAAACAATTATACAGGAGTTGAACAGTAGATATCTTTTTAAAGTCTTGACTAAATCCCAACATTTTGTAAGCTTTACAATTCAAGTACTTTCAAACAATTTCAGTAATGTGACAGTTAAACATAAGTCTAGAATCCAAGTAAATACCTAAATCTCTTATAATAGTAACCCTCTTTAAAACTTTATCATTGATACCATAGTCATAGTGTATGTTGTTTTTTTTTACGGGAATAAGTAATGATGTTACATTTATCCGCATTGAGGTATAATTGATTAGCTTCACAATAAACAGATAACCTATTCAAATCTTCCTGTAACAGTAAGCAATCGTCCAGGGTTCTTGCTATTTTATATATCTTTTGGTCATCTGCATATAAACTAAAATTAGAATTGTTAAATATTTCACGAACATCATTAATAAAGATATTAAACAGTAGAGGACCTAGATGAGAACCCTGAGGGACCCCCGATGGAACCGGTGTAAATGTAGAGCAAAATCCTTTAACTGTTACAGTCTGGCAACGATCCCTCAGATAAGAATCCACCCAGCGTAATAGATCACTATGAATACCAAAATAATATAACTTTGACACAAGAATGTCATGATGGATTCTATCAAATGCCTTGGAGTAGTCAGTGTACACTACGTCAACCTGGCAACGATCTTCCATAGCACTTGTGATAAAATCCACAAACTCACATAAATTTGTTTCCATGGATTTTTTACTGAGGAACCCATGCTGTTGCTCTATTATATTGTAACGTTGCTAGGAACGTTAACTCTCTTCGTAAACGTTATCGTTTACGTCAGTTTAACTACCAATCGAAACCGTTAATGTATCGTATTGGCTGGTTAAACTGTCACTAGTTTTGACGTACGTCTGAACGGCGCTCGTATAAATAAGCGTGCAATGTCACGCGCGCCCTTTTTCTTATAATCTTCTTCGCCGTAGCAACACTACCAACTAACTGCGTGTTGCCACGTACATCGTTGTTCCCGCTGGGGTGAGTGTGCCAACGACTACTAACCGCTTCCAGGTATTCTGTGCATCTGGACTCGTGAGCTATCACGAGTCGCTGGCGCGGAATGTAAGCCTAGCTTGCATTCCGTCCCGCTGGGATTCTGATTCCAGGTTCTTTTTCTGCGGTGCGGCGTTGACCACATTTTCGACGGCGTGGAGTGCTGACTCCATGCTCCGCTGGCGTCGGGAGAGCTGCCTCCCTATCCCAGTCACGTGCTGACCGCCTTCTCCACGGTGCGGAGTGCTGACTCCGCCACGTGCACACCACCATCGTCGTCGCGGTTGCTGACCCCGGCCACGTGTGCACCATCGTCGCGGGTGCTGGCCCCGACCACGTGCTCACCACTACCATCGCAGTCGGGTGTGCTAACCCCGACCACCTCACCACCGCTGCGCAGACCACGTGGCGCTACCATCTGCCCGGCGAGCTGCCGCCGGAGCTAGCCACGTGCATCAGCGCCGTGCCGTTCGCCTGAATCGGAGTCTCCGCAGGCCAGTGACTTGTTTGCATACCACCAGCAAACCGTACCGAGTGTAACGCGGAGGTGCAAAATAAAGCTCGTACCACGAACCTAAAACCCTGAGTTTCTCTTCTCTCTTCTTTCTCTATCTACCTGCGGCGCCTCACGCCGCAGTGGCGCCCAACGTGGGGCCCGAACCTGGGGCCCTGGCCAGGCATGCATGCTAGTGTAGTCGATTTTGTCTCTTCTTGCGATATTTGTATTTCTCACAAACATCAAAACCACTCCACTTTGGGTGAAATGGGCAGACCTAAGTCATGTTCCAGACCATTTCAAATGTTAAGTATAGATCTTATTGGACCTCTACCTTGTACTAGAAAGCAAAATTGTTATATTTTTGTTGTCACTTGTTGTTTTTCTAAATATTGTTTACTTTTTCCCTTAAAACGCGCTACCGCGGAAATTATCACTAAAATCCTAGAAGAAAATGTTTTCCTTGTACATGGCATTCCATCAACCATTCTTATGGATAATGGAAGGCAATTTATTAGTTCCACTTTAAAACAGATGTTAGAAAAGTACAAAGTTCCTAACATACACTATACACCTAAATATACTCCTCATGTAAACACTGTCGAACGCTACAACAAGACTATCATGACCGCTATTTCCACCTTCATTGAAAATGATCAGCGTGTATGGGATCTCTTGATTCCCAAAATACAGTTTGCTATTAACAACTCTGTTAATGAGGTGACTGGCTACACTCCCTCATTCCTAGTGCATGGTCGTGAACTAGTTACTTGTGGTTCACACTACTTAGACACTAACGTGGATCAGGACATTGTTTACATACCTAGAGACCATTATGCTGAAAACTTAGACGTACTATCTAATATATTTAACAAAGTACAGTCTTTACTTTTGCAAGCTCATAAGAGGAATAGTGCTAACTATAACTTGCGAAAGAGATCTGCAGAATTTAATGTTGGTGATGTAGTTTGGAGAAAAACATTTTATCAAAGTGACAAAGATAAACATTTTAGTAAAAAACTTGCTCCTAAATTTATTAAATGTAAAATTATTTGTAAAAAATCACCTCTAGTGTATGATTTAGCTGATATGAATGGCAATCCACTTGGTACCTGGCATATCAAAGACTTGAAACTGACTAATTATAAATGTTAAACTATACATTCTACAAATCTTATATACAATTTAAATTATTAAACTCTTATTTAACAACCTATATTTTTTACTAATAAACTAAATTATACACTTAACTAAATTATATTTCTATAACTTATACAAACATTTAACTAATTAACTTCACTACACTACAACTGTGCAACATACATAATATCTCCTGCCATTTTAATAACACCTTCTACTTGGTATTTTGAATATTGTAGTATGATACAATTATTCTTTTTGTTATTTTAGGAGAGTCTTTGAATACTATAAAGTACTTTCTGTTAGATAGGGTCTCGGGTCATATATTTTGATGCTAGACAGTTTGTTAGAAAGATGTATGTTAGAGGATGGAATGAATGGATGAAATAACAAGAATGCTAGGTAGACAGACGGATTTTACTTATATTCAGTTATAAGTAAAATCCTGGTCTTTTCGGCGGGGTACTGTAACGTTGCTAGGAACGTTAACTCTCTTCGTAAACGTTATCGTTTACGTCAGTTTAACTACCAATCGAAACCGTTAATGTATCGTATTGGCTGGTTAAACTGTCACTAGTTTTGACGTACGTCTGAACGGCGCTCGTATAAATAAGCGTGCAATGTCACGCGCGCCCTTTTTCTTATAATCTTCTTCGCCGTAGCAATACTACCAACTAACTGCGTGTTGCCACGTACATCGTTGTTCCCGCTGGGGTGAGTGTGCCAACGACTACTAACCGCTTCCAGGTATTCTGTGCATCTGGACTCGTGAGCTATCACGAGTCGCTGGCGCGGAATGTAAGCCTAGCTTGCATTCCGACCCGCTGGGATTCTGATTCCAGGTTCTTTTTCTGCGGTGCGGCGTTGACCACATTTTCGACGGCGTGGAGTGCTGACTCCATGCTCCGCTGGCGTCGGGAGAGCTGCCTCCCGATCCCAGTCACGTGCTGACCGCCTTCTCCACGGTGCGGAGTGCTGACTCCGCCACGTGCACACCACCATCGTCGTCGCGGGTGCTGACCCCGGCCACGTGTGCACCATCGTCGCGGGTGCTGGCCCCGACCACGTGCTCACCACTACCATCGCAGTCGGGTGTGCTAACCCCGACCACCTCACCACCGCTGCGCAGACCACGTGGCGCTACCATCTGCCCGGCGAGCTGCCGCCGGAGCTAGCCACGTGCATCAGCGCCGTGCCGTTCGCCTGAATCGGAGTCTCCGCAGGCCAGTGACTTGTTTGCATACCACCAGCAAACCGTACCGAGTGTAACGCGGAGGTGCAAAATAAAGCTCGTACCACGAACCTAAAACCCTGAGTTTCTCTTCTCTCTTCTTTCTCTATCTACCTGCGGCGCCTCACGCCGCAATATGTGGTCTAATAAAAGGTGTAATTTGGTCATAAATTATATGTTCGAACAATTTCGGTATAACACTCAATTTAGATATGGGTCTGTAGTTTGCTATATTATGTTTGTCCCCTGTCTTAAAAATGGGTACTACGCATGAACGCTTCCAAATCTGAGGCATAGTTGAAGATCTTAAAGAAAGATTAAAAAGAATAAACAAAGGTAAACTGAGTTGCTTATGGCATTCACGTAAAAATAATGGCGGGATACCGTCCGGACCTGTACCCTTCGTGACATCAAGAGTTTTTAGATATTTCAACACAGAGGCCTCAGATATGTAAAGAGAAGAGATATCTGCACATGTTTTGCCACAAGGGTTCCTTTGAGATAATACAAAGTCCCCTTTGGTGAAGGAGGAACTGAAATGACTATTGAATAAGTCACAAATTATATTACCATCTGTGGAAGAGATGTCATTTAAGAATAATCTGTCCGGTAGATCCCCTCCCTTTTTCTTAGACTTAATGAAAGTCCAAAAATGCTTATTACAGTTCAGAATATTACTTTCACAGTGCTCAATATATTCGATATAACAAGAATCAATTAAGATCCTCTGTCTTTCGCGAATCGTAGAAAAAGAACAATAATCAGAGTGTCGTTTATACCGCTTCCACTTTCTATGAAACTTTAGTTTTTCTTTTATAACTTTAATTAAGGCAGAAGGATACCAAATTGGATAATTCGATTTACTATGTAGTAATTTTAACGGTACGAAGTAGTAGTAGTTTTATGATGTGTGTTTAGGGGCGGTAGAGTTTTAACGCACTTGTTCGTTGGCTGGCCAAAGTATTTTTTTGTCTATATTACATGTACATAATAAAATCGTATATTTACCATTACATTAAATATTTATAAAAAAAAAACCTGAAAGACGTGAGGCATAGGTAACAAAACGTAAAACAACAGCTTTGAAAGTTTCGTATCTTTTTCAGTTTGCTTAAATGTTCGTGAGCTTATTACGCCAACACCAATCATTGGATGAAAAATCTAATAACTGAGAATTATTAAGCTTTATTTTGCGGGGAGGCGGAAGAGATGGGCCACGTGCGATTTTTTTTATTTATTTTTTATTGCATTGAATGACGAGACGAGCATGCCGTTCGTCTGATGGTAAGCGATATGACCACCCATAAACAGTAACAACACCATCCAGCACCTTGAGTTACAAAGTACTGTGTGGCATTCCACTGCGCTCGTCATCCTGAGACATAAGGTGTTAAGTCTCATTATGTTCAGTAGTTACACTGGCTACAATGTCCTTCAAACCGAAACACAACAGTGCATGCACACTGCTGCTTGGCGGTAGAAATAGACATTACGGTGGTACCCACCCAGACGGACTGTTACATATGAGAGACATACTACCAGTATACGCGTCGCGCGGGTTCTGCGTTACAGAAAGGTGTATCGAGTGGAGTATAACAGGCTGAGATAGATCTAAGTTCAAACCACGCGACGTTGTGGATACAGATAGCTCTTACTAGAACCATTGCGTAAATTTTATTTCCCATAATGCCAAGGAATTTTACTCCGGTGCTTCATCATCATCATCATCATCATCAGCCACATGACGTCCACTGCTGAACATAGGCCTCCCCTAAAGATTTCCAGACGGACCTGTCCTGTGTTCCGGTGCTTCACCGCTGAGATAAATAAATATTTTTTTGCCGAAATACGTCAGAGAATTTTGTAGTGTTTTCCTTAATACATTTTAAGAAAATTTATAAATAATAAATGTTTTCGGACCACAAATCTCAGAGTAATCGGAGTATATCAATACACACAAATTGAGAACCTCCACCTATTTTGGATGTCGCTTACTTCAGTTTATTCATTTGTTATTTAGTTGGCAGCGGATATTGAGTAGATATAATTACAATAAATTTATAATAAAATCAACATTTATATCTCGTTCTCGACTACTACCTGAAAACAATCAATAATTCCCAGTCGGACATACAGTACAGAAGTTTACGACTGTACTCTCCAAAAATTAAGTGTAACTGCTGCAGTCATAATTCACTGAGTTTGTAGATATATTCAGTTTATAAATTATACATCTGGGGATCGAACCTAACTTCACAAGGTTGTCTGCAAGGAGCATTTGCCATTGGAATTATTAATTTATTTACACTTTGTACAAATGTAAAGTACAGGCGGACTAAATGCCTAAGGGCATTTTCTCCCAGTCGGCCTTAAGGTGGTGCAGAAAGACGGAGGCAGGTGTATATTATAAATCATGAAAAAATAATACCTAAATATGAGAATAAATATACAATCATAATTATTAAACATAATAGTATATGTTATATAGTTCCATCTACCCATGTGATATTATTATTATTTCATTCCCCTTTCCACCGTGTTATTTAAATTGACTCATTTTTAACCGACTTCCAAAAGGAGGAGGTTATCAATTCGTGTGTTGGTATTTTTTTGTCTACTGTACATGCTGTGACAACTTGTAATTAAAACATTTCTATTGTACGAAACCCTATTGTAACAAACTAGTAATAATGTATGTTATATAAGTTGTTCTACATCAAAATAAATAATAAACAATTAAAATTATCACCTACCTACGCACCTTCTATACACTAGGTCCATTTTCGTCTACTTTATTGCATGGAATAAATTTAAGCCTCTGATATTTACATATGTTTATTTGATGTTAAATTACATATACGAAGGTAATGTATTTTCAACACAGCGATCATGATTACTTTTGACAGCATTATTAATCATTTTACGAGATTTGCATAGTACAGATCCTACCAATAATTATATGTTTGTGTATGTAATCTTTATTAAGAGGCCGTATGCGAAATTTCAACTATTTCCAGCCAGTGGCTAGCGCGCGAAAAAAAAAACACTTTCATTTTGTATGATTTTACGTTGAAAATACAGAAATTGTCTCTTTCATAATTAAGGCGACTTTTGTACCAATAAACAGTAATTTTCGTTAGTTAGTTTAAAGCACGATTTTGATTGAAAACGGCAACATGTTTGAGTCTCCGTACAACAAAATTTCTGAAACAGACGTTGGAACTTGCTGGATAGATTGAAATTAAAGAAAGATATGAAAAATGTGACTCGTTTATTTTATTAGTGTTGAAATAGTCTTTCCGATGCTGTATTAGAAATTAATCAGATCAGTTTATTTTTTGAATAATCACGATGAAAAGTTGACTGAAATAGTTGAAATTTCGTATACGGCCTCTTAATAATATGTGCAAAAAAATATAAACAAAAAGTATACTGACCTTACACCATCTATAAACCGGTTAGATGTTCAAAAACATGTTTGATTCAATGTTTAAGGAAAATATTTCAAAATATAGATATTGTAATATAAAAATAATGTACAAGTGTTAAAGATCTCTTTTTAACATTTGATGTTAAACCTACATGTAAGTTCTAAGGTAATGCCACCTTTTCCTTTTTTTTCGCGGGGAAAAAATGCGTTATCGCTACCACCACCGGGGGATCAGTGTAATGGTTATCTTGGTTTCACCGGTCTTACGGCCTAATGTCGACACTCGGGAGTATAGCATCATCCGAGCGAGCATTAGACCGAGTCCCTAACCCTATATACAACCTACACCGGCATACCAACCAAAACCCGCGGTGGCCTTCTTCGTCGCATACGGGACGGCCCCGGGGTATCTTGTTGCACTAAGATAGCTGCACGGGACCGCCCCTGCGTAATGCCGCATTGCGGCCCTTCTCTAAATGAGTGGGTTAAGATGCCCCTGAACTCTAAAGGACGCCTATGGCGCCTACGACAGCGGGAAAAGGTAATGCCACCTGCCACGCTACAGGCATAATAATGAAATAGGAAATATTTATCTACGACAGGAATCCATAGATCATATTCCTTAGCCATTGCATGAATCAGATAGCTCGACCTGGCTAGTAAGACAGTGCAGCGGTCTGTCTGACAGAAAATTAACGTAGAGTGACAGCTTGGTGTAGCACTACGTATGCTGAGTGTCTTCTCTAAACCCTATTTTTTTCTTTAACGCCATGTCTCGCAAGTTCTTCCAGCAATTCATTGCGCAAGAACTTCCAGACACGTTTACACTAGCCACAGTATTTCAATAATCTTCATATAATAAAGCAGTAGAACCGGTGTGTCCGTACATTTAAAGAAATATGTTAAAAAAGAGTACTGGAAAACAAATCAGCGATTTTTATAATTCTTTTCTGTCTGTCTGTTTTTCTGTTCGTTTGTTACTGCATATCTTCGTAACTACTGAACGGATTTCGATGATATTTATCGAGATAGTTTGAGACCCTAGAAAGGACATAGGCTACTTTCTATCCCGGGAAAAATAAAGCAGGACTTTTATCCCGGAAAAACACTTTCACGCGGGTGAAGCCGCGAGCAACACCTAGTTCTATACAAATGCGCCTCGCCGTAAGTCTTGCAAGCTTCAACATTTCCAGAAGTCGGTTTGCTATTCTTTTTTTTTCTTCTTTCTTTAGCTACGAGGGCAGAGAATCTATGAATTGTAAAATTGTGGATATCTATGGGGATCGCTTAACATCTGGTAATTACGGTACATGCTATTAAAATGTTTTAATAGCATCTACATAGCGACTACAACTATACATTTTATTTTGATTTATTGAAGTTTAGAGCAGTATTTACGCACTAAGATAATAACGTTTATAAATGCTTCTTACGTAGGTCCTCGCATAAACATAGATGATCGCGTTGTATGTATTGAGTGACGGTTTTCCTACGTTTCTGCGTGATCGTTTCGTCACAGAGGAGTGTCCATTCCGATCCTCTATATACCGTCGGCGGAGGTCTGTTGGTTCAATGTGTGTTGGAGCGCGGCGCGGAACGCTTCAGCATAAGTTGCATTGCTCTTTAAACGTATCTTTCGCCGTTTGTGTGATATCTCCTCAAGTTCTGTATTGGAAATAGAAGATCACGCAAAAGTGAGTAATTTTTAAGAATTTAGAAAACATTTATTCAATTATAACAAAACAACTTAACTTTCATAATGTTATTTATTTATTTAATGAGTTCCACATTAGGAATTCAGTCCTTGATTGTGCAAAAACTTTGCGAAATTAAAATGATTTCATAAATTATGCTTCATTTTTGTGAATATTACATGGCAATGCAATGAGCCTGGAATTTTATTCCCACGGGATTTTACACTTGATCGTAGGGAGTTAATAATATAATAATATCGCTTAGCTTCTTAGAATTGATAGCAGCTGATACTAAGTGTCAAGGATATGTTTATATGCATCTCTTAGGAAATGTCCCCATTTACTTTAATGCAAAACACCTTCCGTAGTCGGTGAATGTCAACTTCTTTCGTGTAACGTAACCTTTTGGAGTAACTAGAGCTTAATTCATCGCGAAACACACTTCCTTGTTAGTTGATATGAATTAATTCAGATTATTTTAGTCGCTTCGTTTAGTTTTAAGCTATTGCATAGCTTCTATCGCGGGCCTTGAGCGTGAAGACCGAATCCAGAAATTCCGTAACGAAAATAACCTGACATCTTTTTTATCTTACTAATATGAACCTTAAATACAATGCGTAGAAGCTATTACCCCAGCGTTGGCACGGCACGAGTACAAAAGAATCGAACGTAACATTCTTTTTTCAAATTTTGATTTATTCTACTTTGGTTGTGATGACCATTGCATTTCTGACATTTATCAATAACAAGACTAAACGTGCGTTGCTCGCGTTTAAAAATCTACTTTATGTGGTAAGCGTAAGATCGAATTTGTGTTTAGTCAATCAAAATTTGTGATAAAAAATGCTATGCCATAGCTTTTCCGCGGCAGTCTCCGAGTGCCACACGTATTTTTTTGTTTTATTGGTTTTTCTTCGCATAAGACAGCTGTATGCATGTAGTCAACAAGAGCTATAGCAGCAGACCAAAATACAATTGTGTTACTGTTACTGTTACACATCACAGTTCTAAAAAAAAGACTGTTGTAGCACGTGCGTAGAAAGCAATAATTGAATGTAATTTCTCGTGCGTCCATGATAAAGCACGGCAAAATGTGACCTATCTCTGGGGCAATTTTAACGAAAATATTGTCCACTGCCAAGTCTTAAAACAATGTAATAAGTAGGTAATATTAGTAAAAAATAAAATAAAGCATTCAATATACCTATCATATTCTGAGTCATCAATATAAGTACTCTAAAATTGTTGTAGAGGTAAATATAGACACCGGATTAAATCTGTGACCACCGAGATACGGGAAAGAAACAAGCTCAGTGAAATGTGGTTTCACTATTTGCGTCTTGGCTTGAAGTACAAGCGGGATTTTACATTTTTGTTGATGTAGACTACATCAACAAAATGAAAAACTACATCATGTAGTTTGTCATAATTTTAGATTACCTAACGTAAATGTAACAGAAATAATAAGTAATTTGATAAAACAAGTACAAATTCAAGTAGGTATAAATTTATACGAGATTTGTATTTAATCTTTGCACACATAAACAACAAAAAATGATAATGCCAATAACCTACATATTTCTTTTGATATCACTGCCTTAAAAAACGTTTATAATAAAGGTGATGATTATCTCATTTGGGTCATTACCTATTAAGTACTAATTACTTATTGTCATATTATTAATTTACTATTAAATTACATCATTCATATAACTATAATGTTATCTCTACACAAGGTTGAGAGTTCGAGGAACAATGTGGACACAGCTTTCCGTATTCATTATAAACTATAGAAAATAAATTAATACGAAATAATCATACCTACAAATAAATTCTTTAATAATGTATAAAACCAGTTAAAACAAGTCAATTTAAGCCATATTCGAGAAGTTTAAACTAAAAGGCGTTAAAGAGTTCAACTTCACTATACACTGTCTTTCTTCGTTATCAAAGTAACTAGATGGTACCAAATTATTGTCCAGGTTACAAATACTTGCAAAGTTACAAATTAATATATTACTATGATTATTTTTCCGAGCCAAATATCGACCAATAGAATTGCACCATTCGACGTCACGTGGTACAACCTACATGGTATTATACTGACAATTTTTTTTTAATATTTTCTCTGGTCGTTACTATATAATAAGAAACAATTTTTTTTGAATATTTTCTCTGGTCGTTACTATATATTATGAAATTCTTATTTGTTGACTGTTCATTTCATCTCATGGTGCAATTCTATTGGCCGACATTTGGGACGGAAAAATAATCCCCCGAATACCACACGAGCTTCAAAATTATCTGGCATTTCCCTCAAGGTTCCCTGCAAACAAATGAAGTCGTCAAGTTTTTCAGGAAAAATCACTCGCGCTTCGCGCTCGTGATTTTTTAACCTGAAAACTCCTTCATTTGTTTGCAACGAACCTATCGGAAAATACCCGATAATTTTGAAGCTCTTGTGGTATTATATGTGATTAAAAGTAGGTTAATATCGACTTCCAACATTTGTTTACACAAAAGTGATAGGTATGTAGGTACTAAGAAGGGAATGAATACGAATAGGTACAAGGGAACAAGTCTTGTCCAGCTTTTGATTTGAGCTCCAAGAATAATAAAAAATCCGCGATAAATGTTCATGTAAATGTAAAATCCACGATGTTATAATTCCAGAAAAAAACTGTTCGTACAAAATTGCACGTAATTGCAAGCAAAGTGAACGACCCAACGGACGTAGTTTTCCATAATTATGTTATACACGCACTCAATACAATTATTGGTGAAGATTTAATGAAGAAAGCATTTTTACAGCTTCAACTAAGTTTAGACATATTATTTTACTAAACACCTCAATAATACTCAATTATGCTTATAATACCAGCCTTGTATTATTCTAGTATAATGTTCCACTCCTGGCCGCGGGTCTCCTCTCTTACTGAGAGGGTTTAGGCCTTAGTCCACCACGCTGGCCTATTGCGGGTTGGTATGCTTTACATACCTTCGAAATTCTTATAGAGAACTCAGGTATGCAATATCAAAGTCTATTTCTACCGCCAAGCAACAGTGTGCATGCACTGTTGTGTTTCGGTTTGAAGGACATTGTAGCCAGTATAACTACTGGACATAATGAGACTTAACATCTTATGTCTCAGGATGACGAGCGCAGTGGAATGCCACACAGTACTTTGTAAGTCAAGGTGCTGGATGGTGTTGCTACTGTTTATGGGTGGTCATATCGCTTACCATCAGGCGAACGGCATGCTCGTCTCGTTATTCAATGCTATAAAAAAAAATGCAGCTTTTCTCACGATATTTACCTTCACTGTTTATTATTCATGAACTTAGATATTTTATATCAATTATAAAAAAGTACAGTCAGCCACATAAGTAGCTGAACAAATTCAAAATTTCAAAACGCCTATACGCATTCAGTTCGATTAAAATCCTTTTTTTTCTTTGTGTGAAGTAAAGTAAATCCCTTTTATTTTATTTTTGTGAAGCGAAAATTAAAATAAGAAAGAGCACAAAAATGTAGGAGCGATTTGAAGTTTTGAATTTGTTCAGCTACTTATGTGGCTGACTGTACATATTAAGCAAGGTTAAATTACACGTGACTTTGAGAACCAAAGTATTTAACAATACTCTACCGAGGTAACAAGCGTAATTTGTTATTTTGCATGTATATTTAATGTCCAATATTATGGAATGACTGGTAGATAATGATAAAGTTATATCCAACTTTCACCAACAAAAACAATTTGATATTGGAATTTACGAATCGTAAATCTATCATCATCATCAGTCATATTATGTCCAGTGCTGAACTAGGCCTCCCCTAAAGATTTCCAGACGGATTCAACAATACGGAGGGATTTCGTAGATCTATACCATACCATACCAGCCCAGTATTATATACTGCCCACTGCTGAGCACGGGCCTCCTCTACAACTGAGAGGGTTAAGGCCTAGGTCCACCACGCTAGCCTAGCGCGGGTTGGCAGACTTCACATACCTTCGAAATTCAGAGACCTTCTCAGGTGTGCAGGTTTCCTCACGATGTTTCCTTCGCCGTTAAAGCGAGCTATAATTCACAAAAAAAAAGTCAGGTAGATCTATAGAGAGTACAATTATAAAATGATATTTAGCTATTCTATCCACAAAGCTACACTCTATCCATTGTACCACGTTCATTACGTAGTCTATTGAATATATTTTGCACGTTTCTACGAAATCGCAAATCAAGATGTGCATTGTTTTTAAATTTGTAGGAACGTTTGTTGCTTCGTTATGTATTCCAGGCTTAAACTGGCGATCTAAAATTCCGCGTGTTTACGTAATACGTCATTGGATTTCTAAGATTTATTACATAAATGTTATATTTTTTAATTTTAGTATACCCAAAATTTGCTGCAAACACCTCGCCACTGTGTAGATGCAATTATTTATTATCTTATAATTAGTAATAAGTACCTCGACTGCCTCGGTGGCGTAGTTGTATTACGGTATGACTGCAATGCTGAGTTCTTAGGTTCGATTCCCGGGTCGGGCAAAGTGATATTGGGTTTTAAATTAAGTATCAGCCCGGAGTCTGGAATTTTGTGCCCGATATGGCGATAGGCTCGCCCCCTATCACGTCATGGGATGGAATACGCACGGCGAAAAGTGGGTGCAATAGTTGCGCCTCTGCCTACCCCTTAAGGGATAAAAGGCGTGAGTGTTTGTGTGTGTGTGTGTGTAGTAATAAGTAGGTGTGGCTCTGCTTGAATATCTACGGGGACAATAATAGGTATCATTATGTCTTTCAGTTCTGCAAATTCCTTTTGATAGGCATAATAATACACTTACTTAATTAATAATACACTTAATACAGTATAACATAATCAAAAACATACCTTATTTGAAAAATATTAATATTGATATTAATATTTATTTGCTACTTATTAGAAAGAAGATAGTATTTATTTTGGTTAGGATAAGCGAATACAATTATGATTTCCAGTGCAGTATTTTAATTTGTACATGGAAGTTTCCAGAAAAATCATGTATTGTACGCAACAAGTAAATGACATTAGTCGCGATATTTCAAAATATTGACTTAAATGTTCCCATAGATACATCATTTGTTTCATTTTCTCTTCTAATCAGTCACGCGATTCTACTCTTGCAGTGTGCGTTCCACCTTTGGGCGTGACTAATTCAATATGAAATAAACATCATAATATGAATATTTCATACTAAGTAATATAGTAGTAATTATATTTTATTTTTAATTATTATGTCGAGTATTGTAGATATAACATACTAAGGGCCGGTTTCACTGCTTGCTTATAAAGTCCCTCATAGCCTATTCGGGACTTATCCGCCTTATAAAATATAACTTTTCGTTTCATAGGTCTCGAATCCAAATACAAATCTGGCAAAAAAGTATCCAGCGGAAAAAGTCATTAGTAGTGTGTGAGATTTATTTGTTAGATAGCGTTATATGTCAGATAGTTATCAGGAACCGGAGAAACGGTCCCTACACTCTTAGAAATCAATAATGAAATTAGTACACGCATTATGAATTATTATAAAAACGGAAAACTGCGTCCATACTAGGTGTCATTTATGTCAATGTACTTCTAGCCGGGTCTTAGAAACTACGTAACAGAAAAACACTATCTAATTATATTTTAATAGGCCGGAATCACGCAACGAATGATGAAAGTTGTGTGTGCTTGAACTACATATCTATCGCCTTAATGATTACTCGAAATGTGCCCCAATGAGTGCAGGATAAATGCCTGTTTATACGCATTATAGGAATTTAATAGTTATGTGGAAGATTACTCATTTTGCTTACCTGATGCCTCTGTGTTTTCGTTTTAAAATTATTATTGGGTACCTACCTATATATGTATGTATACCATGCACTGGTGCTTTATACATAAAATGTAAAGTGAAAGATTTAATTTAATGTTGTTGTTTTAAACACATACTTAATAAGCATGTTTATTTCAAATACGACTTCTTACACGCATGCGTATTTGCATTGCATATGATTAGGTATGCATTATGTTTACATCATACTACTTATTTACAATATCGGAAAACAGCATAGTGTAGCTCTTTATCTTCTACTTTGTAATCCTCATTCCAACATTAATGTTACACCGGCCAAAGCAAGCTAATAAGTAATAACATTATTTAAGACGAGAGTGGGTACAAATCATGATAATAATGTAAGTCAAGTAAAAAACTTAAGTAAAAATATTGAACTCCTACTTAGTACTGGCACGTAAATTTGCAGTTAATACTGGTCTTACTAATTAATAGAAAACCCGTGGTGCAACACATAGTTAATTGTCAGATAGAAAGTTACTTGATTTGTGTGCCATTTAAGTCCTTTAATTGCAGTTGTTATGAGACATTGCTCGCCACAAATTGCCTCCGGATTGCGATGTAGTTTTAATTTTATGGCGGTGATGTTAAAAAGTACCTTAATATTGTAAAAACCTTTAAATTGTGTTGCGAAATAAAACAACATCTAGCAGCATAAGTTACTTTTTTATCAAAAACAAGAAAAAGGGTGTAAAAACGAGCAGGTAGGTCTTATATACCTATACGTAAACAACTTTCCATCCCATAATCAAGGACGGAATAAATTAAAAGTATGTTGCTCATCCCTCCACAATAATGCCTTCGGAGTGTCTTGCCAATTAGGTCCAGAACATATTATAGAGATTACCAATGGATAGTATTTTACGTTTACCTTACTATCTAACATTCGTTTTTTTTGTTTGGAAAAATGAACGCCACACTTTGTTCAGCAAATAACTGCATACTATGGAATAAAAAGGTTTAGAAATTATGACTAGATTCCGGCCATTCTCTCATAATTGTTATATCACTGAAGTCATGTGTACCAGATTGGAATTTGCATAAGGCGCTTTAGGTATTGTGGCCACTTCAGCTTGAAATGTAACTATATCAGGGCAATAATCTACTTGCAAATCTTCTTACTTACTTCGATTATCTATACCAATATTTGAGTAAATTAGCTGTGGGGTGATCACAATTTAAAAATTTCAAGAGATCTGCCGGGTTTTATGCTTGATCATCAAGCAGACAGGTTTGTAAGGGGAATAAATCTCTTCTCTCTATATTTCAAGTTGAGTACCAGTATTTATTGCTTTTCTTTGGTAAATATATAAGCGCTATTATACTTCCGAACTTTTTTTACTTCATTTAATTACTACGGGTAATAAATAAATCGGTCTTTCCAGACACCCGACGAGCTGCATTGCTCGGTCTCATCAAATGCGTTCAATATTATATCTGGACTAACGAGTTTAAATTCGATGGAACAAAAAATTATAGCGGAATAATATAACATTTGGTAGTTTAATACTTTATCATAAGTACCATTTAATATTTGTTTACACACACACTTACGTCTTTTATCCCCGAAGGGGTAGGCAGAGGCACAACTAATGCACCCACATTTCGCCGTGCGTATTCCGTCCCATGATGTGATAGGGGGCGAGCCTACCGCCATATCGGGCACAAATTCCAGACTCCGGGCTGATACTGAATTTAAAACCCAATATCACTCTGCCCGACCCGGGGATCGAACCCAAGACCTCAGCATTGCAGTCATACCCTAATACAACTACGCCACCGAGGCAGTCTGAGTAATATTTGTTTATTTTATCAAAATTAACGCGAACGGAAATAATTTTTCTGTTTAATTAATTTTATTTCTGCGATAGCTATTAAAACGCTGCGATGACAACCTTACGTGGACTATCACGTCAGGGTATAATATTTGTATAATAAATTGAATTCACTATCACCTTCTGGTGGTAGGTCTCTCATATGTAAGAGTCCGTCTGGGTGGGTACCATCGCAACGTCTATTTCTACCGCGAAGCAACAGTGTGCATGCACTGTTGTGTTTCTATTTGTGTTTATGACTCAGGATGACAAGCGCAGTGGAATGCCACACAGTACTTTGTAACTCACGGTGCTGAATGGTGTTGCTACTGTTCATGGGTGGTTGTATCGCTTACCATCGTATTACCATCAGGTGAATGGCATGCTCGTCTCGTCATTGAAAGTATTAAACAAAAAAACCTACTGTGTTATTAATATTATTATTTAATAGTCCTCGTGGGCATAGTCAGGGACAACGTTTATGGAATTAACCGTGAGTCAGATATCACCAGTGAGCCGTCATTATCGTGGAGGCTTGGCTCTGAGATAATTGTAGAGACATGGCCGCGGCCGCGACGACGCTACGCGCAGACTGTTATATTTGATAACAGCGTGTCGAGGGCACCCAGGTCATGAATGTTTAACTTAAATTTTACTGCTGCTAAAAGAGCAGGGTTTACTGAGATAATGCTTTGAAATTTGGCCTATCATCTTTTTTATATTCAAAAGTGGGGTAAATGTCCTAAAGTTTGAAAATGCTACCTTTTTTGTACCATTTACCAGTCGTGCAGTACTGCTTTAATTATTGAATGCAATTAAATAACGAATAATATATAAATTCTTCCTTTTCGGGCTTCCTGTAATTATATCACATTAATTTGCTATGAAATTTATTTTTTAACTATCTACCTGAGTTTGTGTTTTGTTAACAGCTCCCAATCCTTTTTTATCTTTTTATAGACAAATTTTGACATCTGATTTAAGACGTATCTACAGATAAAAAAATGTCCACAGCTCAATGATCCCCGTTGCACACGAAGTGAATATCACGCGCGGGTCTAAGTACACGCGTGTCCTCGCGTGTCTGGCAATACGATAGTATTATCTTACTGCGTGTCTTAATACAATAATGACATACTTAATCAACCAATACATTTCACTTCATAACACGACCTTTTGTGATGATCATACTGACCAAAGAGCATTATAATACTACGGAAAGCATTATGATACTGACACATTTATACAGTAAGCAAATGTGCTAACTAAAATATTGACACGCTTGTATTTAAAGATACTTATAATATACGCATTTACGTATACTGCATAAGAGTTTAGAGCTATGCTCATTCGATTATGTTTATAATTTGTTCCTGTCTTATCACAACTGCTTAATCAATGTATAAAAAACAGTCATAACTATATTTATTTATTTATTTATTTATTTATTACTTTTATACAATAATGTATAAAGGCGGACTTAATGCCGAATGGCATTCTCTACCAGTCAACCTTAGGGTGATGCAGAGATAAACAATAAAACTATACATATCACTTTAACGATACCCACCAGCCGGTACTAATAAAGATTATAGTGTTTTATTACTATTATGAATTTTTGGGTCTCGTATGTAAATATGGGTTATCGAGCGATCACTCTGAATCAATTCTAGAGCTCGTGATTTGTGTAGGCAGATTCCGACATACAGCGATTATCCAATTCTCTTTCAAACATCATTCAATATTCCTACAGTAACGAGTGCGGGACCAGCAGTAGGTGCTAATGTGTAGAATTACCTTAATAACAAAAAATAAAACCGACTTCAAAACCACTACAAACCAAAAAAATATTTAACTTTATATTTGCAGTCGATGCCTAATTTAAATTGAACATTGTTTTTTCATATATTTGTTCGTGTATTTACTTAGCTTAGCTGGCATTTTTTGGAACTCGGTTTAAAAAGTAATAATATGCTAATTTGCAGATTTCGTAACTAATACATTTAAATCCTGCAAATCTCTTGTGGCCTTTAGAACAAGATTCTTGTGTTTCATTTACTAATTTTAAACATACTTTATAGCGAGTGAACCAACTAGTTTTATTGATCAAGATTGAATTTGTTTCCATGTAGGTAACTTGTGACTTTTGTTTATTTTCAGTGTTGAAGAACGATACAAAAGATGTTGAGAATCACAAAGTTGACGAGGATCCTATAACAAAGATTATCGGTGCTATTGGAAAATGGCAAATTTGGATATGCTTTGTCGTGTTCCTCGTCAAGTTTCCCGTCGCTTGGCATCAGATGAGCATCATATTTCTTGCGCCGCCGATGAATTTTACATGTTCCCGTTCCGACGAAGTATTTGACAACGTCTGCACGGCAAACTGCACAGATTATGCATACGACCATAGCGTGTTCAAGGAAACTATCGTCTCACAATGGGACCTTGTTTGCGACCGACATTGGCTGAAGAACTTGACTCAAACCATCTTCATGCTCGGAATTCTTGTTGGGAACATGATGTTCGGTCATCTCTCCGACAGGTTGGTGCATCTTTTCATATGTAATTTAACTCTCAATGATTGCATTACACTTGAGGGGACTCTCGAATAAATTGGCATATCCGGTCGTGCTATTATGAGACCAAATCACATTTGAACTCCGGATGAGCTTACTTTAGCGAATGTTGTCTAATAAGGAGATGTCCCAGTTGTAGGGTGTCCAACACTTTTACACGTCAATCAATGCGATGACAAAGAAAATAAGTTGTGTGATGCTGCAAAACTGCATTTATAATTTAATTACTTTATGTGGAGACATATTATAAATAGCATATTTAAAAGTTAATATGATGGTGTGGCCTGTCTGTAATGCTTACAGAATGGATTAAATATAATTAAGTATACCTAAATATAAGTTTTTCCTTTAATATAGTTGCATCTAACAACTTACTCAATATTATGCATAAAATTGATTACTTGACTAGGATAATAAAATAGTGGTAAATCATCTGAAACAATAATTACTTTAAATATCTTTGTGTATGTGAACAATCAAATTATCATTATTTATTCATATTTAATAACATTGATATTAATTTCCTTACGTTATTCATTTCCGTATTAATTAAAATACGTCGGTATCGATAAAAATATTGTGCAAATTTATCTCAGGCCAATGTTATAATTAAAAAATATTTAACTTTTTACGTAATTTTGTTTACCTCCATAGGTTCGGACGTCGAATGCCATTTCTCGCTGCGGTGTTTCTGCAACTAATTTCTGGCGTGACCACTGCTTATTCGGTCAACTGGTACATGTTCACAACCCTTCGATTCTTCCTTGCCGTCGCCACTGGAGGGACCATGGTCACTAGTTTTGTCCTCACCATGGAGCTAATCGGAGCAAAATACAGAGAAACTGTGGGAATCATCTATCAAATACCATTCAACCTGGGACATCTTACTCTGCCTCTCTTTGGATATTATCTTCGTGATTGGAACATGTTTCAACTAGCCATATCGTTGCCGTCGATTATATTCCTAAGCTACTATTTCTTGCTACCTGAATCTCCAAGATGGCTTCTGACCGCTGGTAAAGCGGATGAAGCTGTGAAAATATTGGAAACTGCTGCTAAGAGGTTGGTTTATTTTGATTATTTATATTAATACCGATTTACTTGTTTATATAACAATTATTATTAAAACTGTAACTAAGTCCATGTAATTTTTACTGATTTACTCATTGTTCAACATTTTTTCATTCGTAGGAATGGTCGGCCGACTGAAAACATCGCATCACTGACGCAGAAGATGGTAGTTGAAGTTACCAGCAAATCAGATGACCACGCTTCATTCCTAGATCTATTCCGTACTCCTAAGCTTCGTGCTAGAACTATTGCCATTTGTTTCAACTGGTTCGTGTGTGGACTCTGCTTCTTCGGTGTCTCGCAGTACATCGGACATGTCTCTGGGAACATTTTTACTAATGTCGCTATATCGGCAGCTATCCAGGTAAATAGAGGAATTATTCATTCATTTCATTGACATTGATATGGGATTACCTGAAGATAACGGTCTAATCAGTTAGAGTGTACATTTAACCCCAAAACCTATATAATAAATTTCATGCATACAAAAATTGTGTTAATAGAAGGAAAGTCAGATTTTTTTTATTCTTCCCACTTATTTGATTAATTGTTATTGTTTATACCACTCAAAATAGAGTAATAAAGTAGGTGATCAACATACTTATGGATAGATTCTAAAAAATCCTAGTCTTACTAGAAGTTAAGAAATTAATTATTAATAATAAAATATTTTCCTAACTTTTTTGTGAAGAGCCCGGATTTTAATACTCTAAATACCTACTTCTAATAATCATTTTTATAAGTCATTAATGGTGTAACGAGAATTACTTATCAGAAAATTGTTTGTAAACAATAGATAATAGTTATCACATTGGGATGTTGTGGCGAATGTACCATAATTATACTTTTTTGGTGATACGGTATCTCATAATTTACACACCAATAATTTGACCCGTATTATCGATCTGATGTTTCTACTTTCTAGTTATAAGGAGTTTTGTTTGGTTAGCAAACCAAAATTATAGATGATATTTTTCTGAAAATACAATTTATCTTTGTTTCAGGTTCCTGGGACATTAATTTCTATATACGCCAATAGAGTTTTGGGACGTAAAATAACTCTTATTAGTGCCAATTGCGTAACAGGAATAAGCTGCCTCCTCATCATAATCGTACCGTACTCGGGAGCAAGCCATTTAACTCTTGGATGTATTGGACTGTGGGGCATGAGCATAGCATTCGCTACAGTCTATTTATACGCTGGAGAATTATTCCCAACAGTTGTGAGAAATTCTGGTGTGGGATTATCTTCGACAGTGGCTAGAATAGGTTCTATGGTTGCTCCGTTTGTTGCTACCCTCGCCCATACATACTCCTGGCTACCACCTTTGGCATTTGGAATAGTACCCTTAATAGGAGCTGCTCTTTGTGTTTTACTTCCTGATACGCGTGGAAAGAAACTGCCAGACACATTAGAAGAAGGTGAAGCATAAACTAAGATCTCCAAAGAGCCAACTGAGTGCTAACTTTGTTACATAAAGTATTTATAACAGAACGCTCGATGTATGTTGTTTAATTTGTGATAAATGACGTTGCGTACAAGAGGCGTATTTTTGTTATAACCAGTGAGATGTTATGATTTTGATAATGATAAGCATGACATGTAATAATATCTAAAGTATCATGGTATCAATGTATTCTTCCTCGTCTGTATTAAGGCGATAATAATATAGTTCTATTTATATAGGCTGTGATAATTAAGAAGAATTGTTTATTAAATTTTATACCGATTATTTTTGTTTAACTGATCAACACATTTTGGCCACAATTAAATATCGCCAAGCGATCTTCTGATCTATGGCGGAAGTATGGACGTGAAGTGAACGGTAAGTATATTATGGCGTAAAAGAACAAATATATCCAAATTTACACGTGTATTGCCTACGGCATGAATGTGATATAATATAAATATGTGCCTCCTCTCACAAAAACAAAGTTGAGTAACAATTTAAAGCAGAGGTCTTATATCTCCGTATTCATGCAATCCCCTTCAATATAAAATGCACAACGCTTACGTCTTACAGCTGCTTCACAAGCGGACTCCTGTCTTCTACATAATATTTATAAAACTAATCATGAAAAAGCTTAGCCGGCTTACGGACCAAACGCGAGGCCACTCAAGCAAGTTTTTAACCAACACTCGCGATTCATTCGCCTGAACAAGGCATAAAAAATTATGCGTATAAGTATCATATATTACGACCAGATAATAATAAGATAATAAATAATTTACTCGAGATATGACTTGCTAATAAATATAAAACTAGCTACTGCCGGCTATTTCGCTTACGAAAACTGCAGAAATAATTGATAGGATTGTTGTGGGCAGAACAACTCACCAAAATATTATTTAAGAAGTATAGAAGACGAACATATAAAGAAATGTTTTTTTGGGACAGATTACCAATGCCGTCGTACGAAGAACAACTCACCAAAGTTTCAACAATATCGACTAAATTTGTCAGAAACGCATGGGTGACAAACATACATAATATATACTTTATTTATATATACATACAACCACACATATATATTATGTAGAGCTACAATATGTAACTGATCACTCAATTACCTTAGTATGCAAGGTGGTGTGATGTGTGACTGACTACTATGAGTTTTAATAGTGTTATGACTCGTATCTTTCCGAAATATTAAAAAGATTTTATATAAATTTATGATCATAATGACGTTCTAAGAGCACGTGATTATTTAAATATTCAATATTACTCTCTAAGGTGTGAAACCAGTTTGTAACTTAGTTTTAGTGTTCATACAATTATATACTGATAAATAGCAATATTATTAGGTGAGTGAATCATGTCAAACCCTGAATATTTTATAAAATTTTAATATCGCACGGGTCCTAATTGCACGATAACCTATTTGGGAATAGAACAGACTGCCGAAATGAAGGCTCGCAGGTTCAAAACCCAAGGCATCCCTGAATTTTCGAAGCTATGTGGGCATTGTTTATCATTTACTTTAACGGTGAAGGAAAACATCGTGAGGAAATCTATATACCTACCTACCTAAGATTTCCACATTAACATTTCGAAGGTATGTGAAGTCTGCCAACCCACGCTTGACCAGCGTCGTAGACAAACGCGTAATCACTAGTAGAGAAAGCCCGTGCCCAGCAGTGGGTGAATATATCATACAAGGCTAGTTTTATAATTATTAAGAGTCCTTATTATTTTATTTACAGATAAAATGTCTGGAGAAGATGCTTTAGAAACAATTATTGGTAGTTTTGGTAAATACCAAGCATGGGTGGTATTTTTGATCACAATAGCAAGATATCCAGTTGAATTTCAATTAAATAACGTTGTTTTTATAATACCAGGCGTCGAATACGTATGTTTGGATGAAAATGCATCTAACGCTACAAATGTATGCCCGTGTAGTAATCCAGCATACGACACAAGTGCTGTAATCAGTTCAGTAGTCACAGAATGGAACCTTATATGCGACAGGACATCTCTAGCGAGTTTGGCTCAGTCCATAATGCAAATTGGTATATTGGGCGGCAGCCTTATTTTTGGACATATATCTGACAGGTATTCATTTATTATAACAAGCAGACCTCCAAAACAATAAAAAATAGAAGTGGCCTATTTGGTCTCAAACTGACTGACTAAATCCTGTATTATGTTTAAAATCTTGGATTTTCTGACTAAAGCTTATTGTCCAGTCTAAACTATTATATGCAGACGCAACAATTTTTTTTTTACTATTTTCAGATATGGTCGCAAAATATCGTCACTACTGTCGCTACTACTTCAAGTTCTATTTGTTGCGATATCAGCAGTAATTACGGAATTCTGGATGTTCCTCGTGTGTCGGTTCTTAATAGGTGTTACGGTTGGTGGAGTAATGCTCTGCTGCTACGTACTCATCATAGAATACAGTGGGAAATCCTTCAGACCCTACCTTGTGGGTCTCTCGGAAATATCTTTCATAACTGGTTATATGGTACTTCCCTTAATAGCTTACTTTGTAAGAGATTGGAGAAACCTTCAACTGTGGACATCTGTGCCTTGGATCTTCCTGATATCGTATTATTGGCTTTTACCCGAATCTCCAAGATGGCTTATATCGGTCGGTAGAAAAAAAGAAGCGGTGGAGCTTCTAGCATATATAGCCAAGAAGTATGTATCATTGCAATCTTTATAGAAATGTAAGTTATGATGAAATATCAAGTAACATTTATATCATTTTATGTTACAGAAATAATCGGTCAATAGATAACATTGAAGAGATCGTGGATAAAATAGAAAATGAAAAACCAGCATCTTTTCCAGAATTATTTAAAACTAAAAAGATTAGGATGTATGCATTCATTACGGCTTTTGTCTGGATGCTCTGCGCGCACACATTCTTCGGTATAAATCAGTACATAGGCCGTCTTCAAGGGAATCTCTACTTAAACGTATTTCTTTCAGCAACATTCCTAATACCAGGATTATTTTTAGTTGTCCTCGCCAGTTTATATCTTAGAAGAAAGATAAGTGTGACAATGAGTTTTTGTACCGCAGCGATATCCCTGATCGTAATTATTTTCATACCAAGCGAAATGACAACTGCTACTTTGATATTTGCCATAATCGGTCAAATGGGTGGTTACACGACATTCGTCCAAGTTTACTTGTATACCTCTGAAGTATTCCCTACTGTTATTAGAAACTCTGCAATGGGATTTGCTTCAGTATTTGGAAGATTCGGTGGATTTATTGCACCATTCGTTGTAAATATTGGCATAGAGTGGGTATCCCTTTCAATATTTAGCGGGTTAGCATTTTGTGCTGTAATTTTAGTGCAGTTCTTACCTGAAACGAGGGGAACAGTACTTATGAATACTATAGAGCAGACTGAGCGAAGGGCTAATAAAACGGAGCCTCAGTTATCAGCCCAATAATTTGTTAAAAATCGATCACAATATAAAACCAATGATATGATATTACAATATATCAGTTTTATATTTATGTGACAAGTTTATTACACCTACTTTACTACCATTACACAAATGTGCTTGAATTCAATTAGTATGCCAAACAGTAATGATAAAACGAGTTTCATAATAATGTTATCTTAAGATATAAAATAAATTCAAGTATCTTGTAAAAAAACTTTTAGTTTTTTACTTGCGTAGGAAAACAAGTGTGGGATTGAATATGTATGCTAGGTTATTTGAATGTGAATCAATTATAATCAAAACATGTGAAAATATAAGTTAATCTTAAAGTCTTTTATTTGAGAAAACTTCTTAAAAACACGGCGACAAAGAAGATTCAAACAGTGTTTGCTATGGTCAGTACAGTTCTGGGAATGAGTAGTCAGCGAATAATGACGGTCCTGCCAGCTAAACCCAACACGGCTGTGCGAAACAAAAGCTTATACCTGTGTTTAGAGATTGAAGATTGTAATCATAGGTCTGCCGTAAAGGCCATGGTCAGCTAGATATATGTGTGACTGCTAACGTATTTGTAATGAAATACTTGTCTGTGAAGTCATGAGCACATACACCGTAGTGATTCGGAAATAATCTGAGGTAAATTGTGGGTAACGAAAAACATGTAATTATATTTGAATTTCGTACAAGGACATACATTAATACATACTTTTATAACTATGAAAATATTTATGGCCTAGTGCTAGTATGTTTGGTAGTGACTCAACACGCTTGTTCGTCCTTAGAAGAGATGGTTTATAAGATCTCCAAATCATTGGTAGAGGAAAGTGGCAACCCGCGGGTAATCGCAAAATTTAAGATAGTCTCTTGCTGAGTTTATCATGGACAATACGGGTCTGAGTAAAATATTGGTCTAAATTTTAAATTAGGTAAGCATTTCATAGAATCACACGAATAAAATTACCAAATTGTGGAAGACTTGGTAACTACCTAGGTGGTGCAGTGTTGAAGTCACAGCATTGCTTTAACAGCTTTCCGAAGTGATAGAAGTTTTGGAGGCTATTGAGTAGAAATAAAGAAATGAAATGAATATCGCAACGACCTTTTACTTATATAATTAACAACTACTTTTACAATTTTATTAACTAGCAATATTAAAGCAACCATGGTTACTATTATTTTCATTTTTTGGCATCATCAAGAATTCACAGCGCATTAACTTTTATTTAACTATTCACTCTTATATTATGCTATAACTTTTTCTAATAATTTATATTGAACATTTTGAAAACCACCAAATTTCCATGTTACAAATACAAAAAGCAGAGTATGGTATACAACCCAGAACTGAAACAACACATTATTATAAATGGAATAAGTAAACATTATGTCGATTATAGTCCAAAATATGAATCCTATCTTAGGCACCATCATGGATCTTGGAGTTCGATATAATGGTGGTTTATTTGTTGATGGATCCACAAAATTACCTGAAAACAATGAAATATAGGTACTATAAAATTACGCATGTTTTTTAAAATCGCAATAATTTGTTAACCATCTGCCCTTAGGTAATGAATTTTCAATCTCTTTCTTAGCGTACACTGACATGATGCGAAAAACTCATGTTCAAAATTTTAAGGTTTTAGACCTGATGAAGCACCCGATTTAACTTCTTCTCTTAAATTGTCTATCAGGTATAATTTAAGAAGCTCTTTTAAATTACCAGGTTCTTATATTTTCAAAACGGGAGAATTTATTACAAGCTTACGTAGGCCAGCGCTTCAATATAACATTCCTTGATAGTTGTTACTTATGTTAGTCTGTGTACACGCGAACCCGCATACAAGGTTGCATGCATTCCATTCTATTATCAAATAAAGGTTTAACCGATGTAACCAATCATATTAATTTAATTTTGTTCAAAAGGTTGCTTATTGTTTGAAATGTATACATTAACCTTAAAAACTTGTTTACTTAGTTCATGAACGAAAAAATTCTATCCGATTTAAAAGGTCAACTATTAAAACTTCAAACATTGTCCACCTGTTTCTGTCTCATATGAACACTGATGTCATCAATAGATTTACTGGTGGTAGGTCTCTCGTATGCGAGGGGGACCTGGGTTGGTACCACCGCAACGTCTTTTTCTACCGCCAAGCAGCAGTGTGCATGCACTTTGTGTTCCGGTTTGATGGACATTGTAGCCAGCGTGATTACTGGGCATTATGAGACTTAACATTTTAGGTCTCAGGGTGACGAGTGCAGTGGATTGCCACGCAGTACTTTGTGATTCAAAGTTATGTGCGGCGTTGCTACTGTTTATGGTGTAGTTTATGGGTGTATCGCTTACCATCAGGCGAACAGCATGCTCGTCTCGTCATTTAACTGCAATATTTAAAAAAACAAAAAACTATTTAGGATATTTGATTTGCCTAAAAGTCGGAACAAAGTTTGATATTCGTAATCAAAATCTCACCCTCATTGTGGAACTTGCGCAAGTTGATTTCCTTCTCTTGCCAGCGATCATTCAGCCATCTTCTAGATGCGTCTTCTTCTGCTGGTATTTGGTTTATATTGTAACTGTAAAAACAACAAACAATTAGTAAGCCTGTATTTACTTAACCCAATAAGACATTTCTATGGGTTTAAAACTCACATAAATCTTAGAACAGTCTTGTTTCAAGTTATATGCAAGGCATTCAATGCACGTTTAATACTATAATATGTAAATTGAATTATGGACACAAATACCAATAGTGAACGTAAATGCCAACGCAAGTTTTAAGTTTTTACTCTACATAAAAAAAGCTGCACATACTCAAAGCGGACTATACGCCAATCATTGGACAAGGTCTTATCAGTTTTCCAAGAAATAAGAAACATTTTATTAAAGATATTTATCCGCAAAAAAGATATTATAAAGATTTTAGTAGAGTTGAAAATATTACAAGTTTCTCTCGAGTAAGTTTGAAAGTGAAAGCAAATAATTGCTTTATATTGCTTGTAAATACTTGGGGCCAGTTTCACCGATTTCTGATAAAGTTCCAGATAACTACAGTTCCAAATAAATCTGACATATCGCAAGCGCCTTTTCTGCCAGCAGCGACCTATAGTCGCTGTCTGCCAGATATATCTTTTTGAGACCTGTGATACCAAAACTTGTCATTTATATAATTATGGTGGATAAGTTCCGAAAAAGCTATCAGGGACTTTATAAGGATGTGATGAAATCATCCATAAATATAGCAGACCGTACCGTTTGACGTGGAAATAAACATTTGAAGGTATGTTTCCACGGAGCAAATCAAGCTCTGTTTGCGCCGGGTTGTCGTAAGCTATAGTCACATCGTGCACTGACGCCAGTCCCATCTCTCTGAGACGAGCGCACAATACTGCCCAGCCAGTGGTACGTGGGTGCAGGACAAAATCGTATTGCTGCAATTGTAATAAAAACATTTATACTAACCAAAACTATATTTAAGATCATATTAACGAATATGCCTTATATAAGTGGTAATATTTTGATATATGATGTTATTACTTCTACTAGAATCCAATAAATATCACGTCAAAAAGTATGCGGGTGAAACATATAAGTATTACGTTTATAAAAATTGGAATGGTTTGACTGTCCTTTTTTTGTTTTTTTTTTATTGCATTGAATGACGAGACGTGCACGCCGTTCGCCTGATAGTAAGCAATACGACCACCCATAAACAGTAGCAACAGCATCCAGCACCTTGACTTACAAAGTACTGTGTGGCATTCCCCTGCGCTTGTCATCCTGAGACATAAGATGTCTCATTACTTATGGGTAACAATTCAGTCCAAAATCTAGAGTGGACTGCTAATATAGTTTATGTAATGTAAAATATTATATAAAATGTGTAGATATATAGTGTATTGAATAAGTTGGTACTTACAGGCAAGTTATGCGCAAGAGCAAACTTCGCACTACGGCGTTTATTATCCGCACTTAAATCGGTACCTTCAGGAAATAAAACAATTCTGCAGTCGTAATTAAGTTTCTTGTAATAATCTACGAATTGGCTCATATTCAACTGATCCTCTTGCCAGTTCCTCTTTACGTAAAGGAAATAATTTAACTGCATTATCCAACCTGAAATGCACATGATAAACAGAGTAAAATATATGGAAATAAAATTTGAATGTCTCAAGACAATTCCGACCTCGACATTAACTTTTATTGTTTAATTTAAATCTTTTCCAAGAAAACAAAAACATTGAGATTTTGTGCAAATATTAACCAAGGATAACCCTACGTATATTTGTTACAAATTATTGAAATAGTTAACTGGGATTTGGGCTAACTATTTGTATAATAACATGCAAGTTGTTACAACTTTTATTTTGTGTCCTGCATTTTTACTGTAATCATAAAACCATATTAATTGTAATGTGCATAGTTTAACCACTTTAATCCATTTATGGCATAATAAATGCATTAACGTAAATGCCAAAAATTTTTAAATAATTGAGCGTATTAAGTATATTATTCATATCATTCATTATCATACCTATAAGATAAAATTGGTTACTTCGTTGAATCAAATTAAATTATTTCAATGTTAATTTGAAACAAGAAGTTTTTACCCAATATTCTGTATTAGAAACTAAGTGCTTTCCTAATTCTCGGTAGAGGAAATATTAACTAAATCACAATTGTATGACGTTTTACAGGTTCAAAATATATTTTTTTCACTTATTCGTATACTATCCAGTTCAAGTTACAGTATTTAGAAGCAAAAATGTATAATTTTCAGCTCACCCATAGCAGGAACAGATTTTAATTCATCTTTTAGAACGAATTTTATTTTTGATTTCCCTCCAACGTCCAGTACACTATTCGAGGTAGGTTTACTTGCGTCTCTTGCATCTTCTTTACAAATACATATATCGGCTAAAGGATCCTGTGTTGCGTGGTATAAACCGATCCAAACAAAGTTCCAATCTACTCTTGTTCGATGGTTCATCACAATTATTGTTTTCTCGTCAGCGTTCACATAGTCACCAAAATGATGCAGTTGAGTTAAGCAACAACATTGGAACAAAGCCTGGAAAATTAATCACTTCTAAAGTTTCATATTCAACAGAGAAGTTTAATGCTCTTTTCTAATTTCAGCGGGTAGTTACTTACCACTGGATATAATTCCCAAAGAGCGAAAAGCGCATCAACTACATGTCTATACAGTTTATGATTAATGAACATAAGATACATAACAGGACAATACAGTACAAAAAATCCTGAAATTAAGAACATAATTAATTATTCCTTTTTAAGATAACTTTTTTAATAATTCTAAACAAACAAACAAAAAAAACAATTCGATCTTGTAAAAGAATCACAAAGCATTTTGTGAGTTTATGATATAATATACCTAAAAGCCAATATGCACAGTGTGCTGATAATTATAACTCACATACCAGAAACTATGGTGTAATACCAGGCTAAGCAGAGCAGGAACCCTGCCGCCATGGTGGCGGCGACACGAATCGAAGCCAGACACCAGCGAAGCCATGGAACTGCAGCGCCGCTTTAGATTAGAGCCCTTACGTGACCCACTAAGCCTGGTTACATGACACCTCATCCTAATAAATCGACGTATTTAATTTGCTTCCTATAATTGCATTTATTTTCTCATATAATTATGTAGCAAGATACTCCCTGAATCCTAGGTTTTAGTACTTGGGTTTTAAATTGTGATTTTTACTTCCTACGTAGAGCAATAGGATAGGTTTAAAAAGCAAACACAAACAATTATTAACACAAATTAATATATGTAGCACAGTTTGGCACAGACAATATTGCTATTTCTTTAAAAAACTGAAAATACTAGGTAGTAATATACTGCGTATATACATAGGCAACATTATAACATTAAATTGATTGTCAAAGAACGAATTTAAAAATGCTTCTCCATAAATAAAGCTGATGAATTCAATTCTCGGTCATTGTAAATCTTCTTACAAAAGAAAGCTCTCTTGAAAATGTTCGACTTTTCAGTCTTTGTTCCTTACTGAAAGCCTCGCCTTCTTCTATAGTCATCATTAATTCACAATCTTTTGTTTCTGGCAGCAAAAGACAAAATAAAGCAGCTAAGAGCGGAAAGACACCAAAAGCGACCGGAGCACACCACTGTCCATAGGGCCTTAAATCTGCTACAAAAGGCGCAATCATGGCGCCTATCCGAGCCATCACCGATGTGAAACCAACAGCTGCATTTCTTACTACTGTTGGGAACATTTCTGAACAATACAAGTAGACAATAATAAATGTTATATAACAAAATAGTACTCCAAAGCATCCAAGAACTACGGATACTTTTCCTTCGGGTACAAAGGTTATGATCAGTAAACTAATACTGCAAAGAATGTTTCCTAGGATAACCATACTCTTTCGGGTCATAAACTTCATTAATGGTATGACAATGATACAGCTACATAAGCATACTCCACCACTGGCGACCACATTGATGAATATGTCTCCAGTCAAATGACTTATGTAATGAGAAATCCCGTAGTAACAGTAACCGCTAACAAACCAAGTAAATGACATTATTAATATGTTTCTCCTTAGATTTGGGGCTCGAAATAAATCAAGCACGGTGGCTTTCCTTTGTATTTTACTAAAGTGTTCCATTTGATACAATTCGATTTTACGCTGTATTTCTTCAGTCGGTAAATTGTTGCTGCAGGAAGAATGTCAGGTGTTATTTGTCTTAAAAAAATAATAATAATCTGTTCCATATTTCTACACTACACTAAACAATACTTACATTGCTGCAATCTTTGTCGTTAATGTAATTGCCTCAAATGTTTTGCCTGCCGCTAGTAACCATCTTGGTGTTTCGGGCAATACACACATATAAATCAGTAAAAAAACGTTTGACAGTGATATTGCTAATTGGAAATACATGTAATCCCTTATAAAGTAACCAAATACGGCCAAAGTCATGTGACCAATAGTGAAAGGCACATGATAGAGAGCCGAGACGACATCTCTACTCTCGTTTCCAACGTATTCCATAACCATTACGAATCCTATAACCATAATGCCACCCACAGCGACGCCTAATAACATTCTTATAATCGTGAAACTCCAAAAGTCCGGTAAAAACGATGAAATGAGACCAGTGAATACTTCTAGTACTACTGCTATTATTAATGTTGGTTTCCTGCCATATCTGAAAATATAGACAAATAAACTATCATATTGAGTCTATCTAGCTTAGTGAATGATAGACAAAACATTCCTTACTTGTCTGAAGCAACTCCAAAAATAAAACTGCCCATGAGAACACCAAACTGGAATAACATTTGTGTCAAGTCTTTAAGCCAAGTGTTCTCACATATCAAATTCCATTCTGTTACTATAGTTTTAGTGAACACTGATAAGTCATAGATGGGATTGTCGCAACATGTTTCATTTCTTGGGCACTGATAATGCGGTGGTGGCGCCAAAAATATGATTGCCATTTGATGATATGCTACACCAAATTTGCTCATAAATATAAGAAAGCAAAGCCAATAGTGATATTTTCCAAAGGTTCCTATTAATTTATTTATTAAAACCATTTTCGTTCAAAACAAAAAAAGAACATATATTTAAATAGAATTGGTATACAAGTGAATGATGAATCTAGAGTCAAACCATTAAATAATTTAAAGTTTAAATCAATAATAACAGACAACACGTTATACCAACGTCATTTATTGCTATCTCCAAACTAGTAGGCTTCGGTAGAGTTATAGATTAAATAAAATATATAATAATTTCAGATTCATGACCAAGTTCAAAGATTCTGATGTGATAGTAATTTATTTATTGTGGTTTCTAGCCCACCCTACAGTCATCTGAACTACGCACAGTACTAAAGGTGCAATTGTTATAATATTTTAGTGTACACTTGGACTCTACTATAGATCTTTCAGTCTCAGTCTTTATTTATAGGCCGGCAAATGAGCATCTGGGTCTCTTAATGTTTAAGTAATGTCGAAAAATCATGAACGTGTTGGCGGTTTTTTGAATAGGCAAGTCCGGCCTTAGCTAATATATTTGACGCCCTTTTTCTGGCGGCCTTTTTTCTCTTCGTAAACAGGCAACAGCAGAACGTCGATGATGACATTCTAGCCAGAGTCTATGGCGCCTCCCTAATCCACTACGCCCTCCCTAGGATCTGGCGCCCCAGGCGAACGTAAAACCAGCACTGGGAATAGGGATTAGAGAAGGGACGCGGGTTTCAAAATCGCAGGAGTTGCTGATGCATTTAGTAGCTGTCTCTGTGCTTGTAATATTGAAAGTATATACGTTAACGTAATTGTTTAGCCTATACTAAATAATATCGATTACAGTTTTCAAACGCCTCATTGCTCTGGCGGCTATATCCTTGGGGTATCCACTGATAGTTCAATCCCTAGATGCAGTAATAACAGTACTCATAAGTGTATTGAAAAAAATACGAAGTGACAGGAATAGAGGAATGTATGGTCGATATGGTGTTTGATTCGCCTCTTACGTGAGCAGCAGTCGAAAATAAACCAACGTGGCCGGCATAATTGTGTCGACTGACAATGGATAATCACCGCTCGTCAGTCGACACTCTATCTGGGCCCCTCTACGCTTAGTCTTACCATCATGCGCAGTAGGGCCACTTTGCCGAGCCCGAATAAAAAAACAATTAACCTCTGCAAATAAAGGATTATAGTAGCTTCTCTTCTTTGCCTATCGCTAATTCATTCAAACCTGTCGCAAAATGACTTCGATAAGCATCGTGGTAAAGCGGAATTTAAAACAAAAATCTAGCCGACCGGTACCGCGTTACGATAGAAATAGCAATAAAACTACTTTCGTTCATTTCGGTTACAAATACGATACGGTATATTGGTGGAAAGGGGTGAACGCCTTGTTTTACCAAGTTATTTGGCACGCATTATAGATATTATAAAGCGGCGATAGCCTAGTTGGAAGTGGAACTGTGACTGCCTCGGTGGCGTAGTTGTATTGCGTACGCGTTACGAGTACGATTTGCGCCCTGAGGTCCTGGGTTCGAATCCTGGGTCGGGCCAAAAAAAAAAAAACATTGTGACTGGGTTTTTCCATCTTAAAAATTACTCAGTCGCAGCTCGGAGTCAGGAAGTTGGCGGTGTGATACCCCCGTGCCTCGGAAAGCACGTAAAGCCGTTGGTCCTGCGCCTGATCTCTCTCCGGTCATGTCGGATTTCCGTCTCACCGGACTATGAGAGTGAAGGAATAGTGAGTGCACTTGTGTATTGCGCACACACTTGTGCACTATAATATCTCCTGCGCACCTGGCTGATCTCCGTTGAGATTGGCCGCCGTGGCCGAAATCGGCTAGGAAGGGATTATTGGAAGTGGAACGGACTACCGAGACGAATGTCTGCAGGTTCAAAACCTAAAGGCACACGCCTCTGACTTTTCTAAAAATGTATGTGTGTATTCTCTGTGAATTATCGCTCGCTTTAACGGTAAAGGAAAACATCGTGAGGAAACCTGCATGACTGAGAAGTTCTCTGAATTTCGAAGGTATGTGAAGTCTGCCATCCCGTACTAGGCCAGTGTGGTGGACTAAGGCCTTAACCCTATCAGTTGTAGAGGAAGCCCGTGCTCAGCAGTGGGCAGGTATGGTATGGTATAGATATTATTATTGTTGGTGAAATTAAGCAAAGTTTTAAAGTAAGTACTATGAATTTCATACATAGTATGTTTATACGCATAATATACATTAATTAGAGGCTGATTGTACATTTATCTTATCTTGCTCTTACTTTAAATATTATAAATACGAATATTTGTAAAAATGTTTGGATTTTTGTTAAACTAAGCTGATTTTGTATTTCATGAAATTTGGCACACACATAGACCATGTCCTGAATTAACACATAGGCTTTTTATCCTGGTAACTTGCTCCCGTAAGAAATCATTGATGTTTTAATCTGATCAGTAATTATTTAAAAAGATAGGCGTATACGCTGTACAGAAGTATGGATCAGATTTAGCGACTTTGGCAGCGGGAAATGGGAATGGCTTCAACGCGGGCGGAACCGCGAGCAACACCTAGTTATGATGTCTTTGTTTTCTACCAATATACAAGGTGTATCGAAACGTTACTAAAATGAGACTCGTACGAACTTTGGTAATCTCCATTTTCTTGTACGCATCCGAATCCTGGACGATCCGCGCTATGGACAGGAAAAAGATCGACGCTTTCGATATGTAGTGCTGGAGGAGAATGTTAAAGGATACCGTGTACAGCAAAGAGAACTAATGTATCCATACGCAGCCAAGATTAAAACCAAACTCTCCACAATATGCTGCCAGCGGATCCTCTCGTACTTTGGCTATGTAAGACGAAGGCAGTCAGACAACCTGGATAAGCTGGTTGTGATGCGTAGTGTAGATGGCAAAAGAACTAGAGGCCGAGCATCTACCCGATGGGATGACACCATCAGAGAGGTCATAAGAATCCCAGTCACGAATGCTTTGCGACAGGCAGAAGACAGGGTGGAGTGGAAGCAGCTCGTCAGCGCCACCACCAAGGTTTACCAAAGCGGGCACGACGTTCAGTCATAAAGAAAACGACAAAGAAGAACAAGGTGTAAGGTTTCTTAACTATGTATAATCATGACTAGTAACCAGCAAAACTAAATGGGACTATTATAATGCAATGTTGTTGTAACTTGCTTTCATGACTCGAAATCTGATAGATTACGAGGTTATTATAGAGGTATAACGTAGGCAAAATCTACATTATGATAACACAATAAACTTTTGCTACAAATATCATCTTTGAGCGCCCTGTTTTCCTTGTCCTTATTTAATCAAGGTTTGTCTGTTTATCCTTATTTTAAAATATAAATATGTAAGTGAAATCTATAAGCATAGTGCCATACCCGCTGATTATTCTACCCACATACGAGGCGGATATTTTAATAATTTTCACCGTCCGTACTGAGTATGACGTCAACCTCTCAAAATATTTCACCAGTATCAATCGTTTAAAAGTGGCATTTTGCTAGTTTTGTGCAAGTGCGAAATTAATGAATTATTATTGCACGTGAAATGAATAACTTATTGACGTTTGATTAAAAGTATTCTTTTTCCTCTAGTGCGTAGGCTCCTTATCTAAACCATTATCTAGTTGCTGTTATTGAGAATAATCAATGGATAAATACGTTTCTCACTCTAACAAATACCTAAGCCCTAAGGAATAAGGCCGAAATTCAACGCATTTAATTTATTATTTATTTACTTGTCACACATATTATAAATAATTTTTATTTTGCTGTACTTCTGTACATGAACCTTAATTATGCCAAATCTCACTCTCCTCCGTGTGCGCAATGTTCTTAAAAAGGGGAGGTACAAAGTTTTTTCTTCGCGTAATATGTAATACCTAAGTATTAAAATATATTAAATGCTTAGGTATTATCAGTATAAATATAAATATGTCCTAATATCGAATCTATTTAAAACGTGTTTTAACACTCTTATTTAATTATTTTCAAGAGTAGGAGATATCTAACTGTTCCATAAATGTCGGTCATATGATTTTGTACTATGATCACGTGATTAACAAAAAAAAATAATTCGCTATTTTTTCATAATAGAAATAACGCGAACTTTAAGTATATGAAATTACCCACTTGTGGATATGAATGACGATAAGTGAGAACAAGAGGTAAAAGTGAAGGTGCAAGAGACTTTATTGGCCTAAGTTATTTGACTTTCTACACTTTGTTCAGTAAGTATTTTTAGTGAGGGCGTTAGGGGATAGCGACGGGTCGTGCGCCCAAGTTTGCGCTTCGAAGGGCCTTACGCTCGAGAGGGGTGGAATGCCACACAGTACTTTGTTAGTCAAGGTGCTGGATGGTGTTGCTACTGTTTATGGGTGGTCGTATCGCTTACCATCAGGCGAACGGCATGCTCGTCTCGTCATTAAATGCAATAAAAAAAAAAAAAAAAAAAAAGGGGTAAAAAGGAACAAAACATTACCTTCCTTAGGCATTTGGGTAAAAAGGCCTCGCAGAAATCTGCAACATAGAGCCTCGGATAAGTTAAGGCCGCCATGTTGAGTTATATTCATTTTATATGGGTACACAGAAAATTATCAAAATAATCGCTAATCAAGCTGTCCATAATGCTTTTTTTGTTTGGCGTTATCTCGGTTTTGTGGGAGACTCTGCCATCCTGATCCACAGTCAAGCCAGAAAAAAATCAGCTCTAATGTCGTCGATAAAATTTATTTGCTCTACGGTAATCATGACGCTATAGACGCTTAAAATGAGTCGTCCTCGTCTTTTTCACCTTTTCCTTGTCATCTGATCTTTAGCAAGTATCAACCCCTGATATAAGATCTTTAATTGTATTTTGCAAAAGGCATTTAGGTAGTTTACCAGCACGATTGTGGTTTGCTGCGATTTCCCTTAAAGCATTTCATTACGCCAATCTATGATGGAGGATACAAATTTATTTATTTATTTATGCACTTTATATACAAATAATGTACCTACTTTTTTTTTATTGCCTTCGAAGGCAGACGAGCTAACGGCCCACCTGATGGTAAGTGGTTACCGTCGCCCATGGACGTCAGCAATGCCAAGGGCACAGCTAAGCCGCTGCCTACCGTAAAAAAAAATTTTTAAGGTTCGTTTGAAGAAGGATAAGTCATAGCGCTGAGGAAACACCGTGGGAGGAAGTTCATTCCAGAGTGAACACGTATGCGGACTTATATAATGACGCAAGCTTTTTCTCCCAGTCAACCTTACGGTGGTGCAGAGATAAACAAGGTAGGTGCGTCAAAAGTAATTTTCATGCATCTTGCACATGTAACCTACCTACATTTACTACAAACTGCAAGTTTAATACGTAGTTTTGACTTGCAAAGTTACACGCAAGTGTTACCTCATACCTGCAAGCAGGCCATAGGTACTTGCAAGCAAGTGCTTATACAATGGAAACGCGGCTTTAACATCATTAATCCAGCTCAAGCTACATACAGTTTTACATAAAAACATCATCTCTACGACATGGATCTGAAATGACAGCTGTACAGGGCGAATGGTCGTACAACGGAAAATAGATAAATCCAATTCATATCTATAAAATAGATAGTAGCTACTTAATACTTAAGTATAACAATTTTTTTTCCAGTAATTCAGTATTTGAAACCGTAGAATCTCGGCAATGAACAACTAAAAGAGAATTCTTTATTTTATAGCTTTATAGTTCCACGTTTGCATCTATGATTTTGATAACGAGCCTTGACAACGAGCAGCTTCACTTATCAATGGTAGTTTTACATTATTTTTGCCGGTATTCACCAGTTATAAAAGCCATATACTTCGTTTTGGATACATGTATCTATAACGTAGAATCTTTTATGAACTTGTTAAATGCCGTATCAACATAACAATCATATGTACAGTCAGCCACAAAAGTAGCTGAACAAATTAAAAACGTCAAAACGCTTCTGCACGTTCACTCCAGTCGAAATATTCTTTTTTCTTTATCTAAATTAAAGTTAACCCTGTGAAGTTTATTTTAATGAAGAAAAAACAATTGTTGATACTGACGCAAAAGTTTAAACGCGATTTGAAATTATGAATTTGTTCAGTTACTTATGTGGCTGACTGTACATAAAATTAATTTTGAGCAAACAACTTCAGCGATGAAGATATGATTCCGCAACAGTATAATATGGTAATTATAACAATAATTACTGTCGGATTATTTTACTACGTTGTATTCTTTGGTTGTATAACAAAATCTAACTAAAATTAAACCATAAAGTGATGTATAAACTTTAAAACTAAATTAATAATTTTATTAACGACGTACTATAATTATATTTAGTTATAGTTTAGACTGATTGTTTAAAAAAATTAGTAACGAATATTTACCAGCTATTTTCCATGGCCTTGCCCAAAATCTACCGGAGGGATTCAATGGTCGGTATATTATTGCCTGAAATGCTGAAGCCATTAAGGTTTTAAGTGCCAGAGCCGCATCTGCACTTACTATAATCCGCGTATATATACAGGACGTCCCATAAATGGTACGACAAACTTAAGGGGAAGATAGCTCGAATGGTGCTCTACCAGACATGAAAAGATGACCTCTATAAAAGTGTCACCCTTTTCCTGAGGACTTTGTACTTATTGAGAAAAATCCCATTTTTTGACCTATGTTTTGTTGCTGTACGTGCAATATTCAGATATTTTCTTAATTTATCTGCAGCAGACTCGAGAGTAGTGGATCTATCATAACCCATAATCATTTTATTGAATATCATTCAAAACCCTTGAAAAAATTAATACTTTCCCTCATAATTTATTTTAGGAAAATTACTTCACATAATTTTGGACTTGGGTGATGAAAAAAAGATGTATTGGGCTGTTACTGCACATTGCATAATTATAATTTTAATAGAGATTTCAAAAAGGTACAAAACATAGGTAAAAAAATGAGATATTTCTTAAAGAGTACAAAATCCTCAATATTTCGAACATGGTGACACTTTTATAGTGGTCATCTTTACATGGTAAAGCACCATTCAAGCTATCTTCCCCTTAAGTCTGTCGTACCATTTATGGGACGTCCTGTATATATACGCGGATTATAGTAAGTGCAGATTTATTTTCCATATAAAGCCGCGTTTCCATTGCGTAGACATTTGCACGCAACAATGACGTCGTACTAGCGTGAAGTAAAAACTACAAATATTAGCACTAGGATTGCCACCTTTTTTTGTACAAATAAAGTACATGGTGTCAAAGAAAGTAAGATTTTATTACTTTACTATTTTGCTTTATAACGTATTTTTCATTACATTTAGCAACCTCTAACAAATAAAATTATCTCTGCTAAACAGCTGCACAGCTTCTTTAAAATCAAAATTTTAATAAAAGTACATAAGTAGGTAATTCATTTTTATCCGATTCGAAATTGATGCTTTATTTCTTTCGTCTCGCCATTTGCTATTCGGCCGGCAGTGGCGGCAATTGACAGTAAAAAATTATAAATAATGAATACAATTTAAATAATATATCATCAGTCTTGTTTACCCAATTGCTGCTATTTTTTGGAAATCGAGCTAAATAAAGTATTTTCGCGTAGGTACTTTATTGTTCTCACAAAATATAGAGTACAATTGTCCGAAATAATGTACAATACTTTATTACAAAGTATGGGTGGCAACCCTAATTAGGACGCCTATTTACAAATAATACCACGAGGACGCACAGTGCGCCCGAACGCTTATTATAGTGTTGGCAATTTCATAGTTATCTTTGGCACTGTTCAGCTTTGTTTATCTGACAGCCAATTGAAATTTCCATTCTGATTTTTTTTTAATTGGTAATTTTTTTAGAAACTACTTACATTAGGTATAAAGTTTTAACCAGGGATCGGACTTTTAATACTAGGTAATTAGTCAACAGCCAATACTGGCACAAAATTCAATCGAATTTGCAGGCTTGCTACTTCTTTTGACCCCATAAAAAATATATACGTAATTTTTTGTTGCTGAACGGTTAACTATCGTATACTGTATTGATTCAAATATTTCACATCTGCTCTTGAAAATGTTATCACATCTTATTGTTGGTTGAGATAAACCGGTTGATAAATTATTAACACAATCTATTGGCTATATATTAAATTCAATTGGTACTCTAAAATGGAGAGTAGGTCTTAAGATATTGATGCGAGATGAGCGTGCCGATAAGAATTAAGACTTTTGAAATAAAAATAAGCATACCTACGTACAAATTAAATATTCATTGTTACAATAAGGTTTATTTTTCTAAATAATTACATTATTACAGCCAATAATACACTAACATTTAAAAAGCGTTCAAAATAATACAATATGCGACCGACAAAAAGGACCTTGTAAGAGATTGGCATGCGTGATGTGAAAACAATTTTATAACACGTGATACGGAATAAATCACCTACAAGTACGTGTATTTTACCGAACAAACAACAGTTGTTTAGTGTACAGTCAGCAGCATAAGTAGCTGAACAAAATTTCAAATCGCCTATATACGCGTTAAGTTAAACTGTTTTTTTTTCTTCGTTTGAAGTAAAGTAATTCTCTTTTATTTTATTTTTGTGAAGAGAAAAGAAAGATAAGTAAGAACACAAAAGTATGTAGGCAATTTGAAATTTTTAATTTGATCAGCTACTTGTGCTGCTGACTATACACGTGTGTCCGAAGTATAGAGTCAAAGCCAATCACTTACAATTGTTCGCAATTTAGTCCTTTTTTATTATTTATAGTTTCCTTTTTAAAATAATAAGGTAAATTGATAAAGAATTATAATAAACTTTAAAAATAATATGCATATAAAATATTAACTAAAATAAACAATACCTACGCAAAAATAGTCTGTGGATTCGGCCGCGTATATTAAATACAAATCCTTGAATATTTCTGTCAGTCAATTCGTTAAGATACCACAGTACAGATAAACATCAGGTATATAATACAGTTGCAGTATATAACACGTAAGTACGTAAAAAAACATGTGTATAACCAGCTTAATTTTGTAAATTTTGTGGAATGGCTCAGGTTCATGTATCTACGCTCTTGAGATCAAGATTATTAAGATAACAGTTGTTACGTCGAATAAAACGGATAACATCATTTTATCGTAACATATAACTAAATACTAATATAAACCCATGAAGATAAACACGTCACAGCCTGAGTAAGGTTGCCAGCGGAAAATGCGTACTTCAAGTCTTTCCTTTGTTAGTATTTACGGTAAAGAAATAGTTATAACAGTACTACGTTAAAGTTATGGTAGGGGTGCATATATTCCCACTAAAAAGAGGACGCATTGTCTATATATACATATATATACGATTGATAGTCTGCCATAAATCAACCTTTATGCTTCGTGTAGCAATGTTATCCCTAATAGTGATGTTGACTATTTCTAATTCTACTAACATTCGTAAAAAAACGGCAATAAGCAGAGTACTAAAATCGAAAAAGAAAATACGATTTTTAAATATTATTATCAAAAGGCATAAATCAGCGTTTAAACTTTCCAGTGGAGTATCTCCCGTTCCTTGGGTGGAAGCTGTCACGAATAGCCAACGTAAGGCAAGCGATGCTGTATTCAACTATAGTATAGTATAGTGGAGAGTATGTGGGCAGACAAGGCCTGGCAGCTTGTGCCTTGCGCACAGGCTGAGCACAGCTCGCCCTGTTGGCTCCTGCCGCAACGATCAATCAAGGTCAAAGTGGCGGGACCCTGAGTGGAGGGCAGAGATCGGCAACCTGATAGGGAGCCACGATACCTCTAAGGTCTAGCTGAGCCACAGCCGAAACTTTCTATAGTGAATGCGGCTTCTGGGCATGATACCGGCGAAGCGGGCCGACCCAAAGTGAAAGTGACAGCGCCACCCAAACTGGGACTAAGGGTGAAATAGTTCCAATAAGGCGAACTGATCACCCGTCGGTGCGACTGCATACGTCCCCACAAGACATACATACATCTCCCATGCCTTTCTGCCATAACGAAGATTTGTACCTTACGTTTCAGAATAAAGAAGAAACTGATTATTATATTGTTTCAGTATATAGATGATTTTCTGCATTGCTTTTTGTTAGAATTTGAAGATGGTCAACCCGAATTAGATACAAAAAATGGTTGTACTTTATGAATGGATAATAATTAAAAATAGTCAACATACCTATTAGTACGTAGGTACCCACTTCATCCATCAGTCACTATAAATTATAAAACAACAGTATCATCACAATTTCATTGGTGAATAGCTACTAAAGCCATTTAATTTAAATATCACACAATGTACATAAAATAGTTCGCATTATGAAAAATATTGATAATTATTGAGATGAATTCTTGACAATATTATGGTACCTGGATTACGTACTTAAGATTTTACAATATGAATTATTGTATCAAATTTATTTTTTCGTATTATCTTTCTTCCCAAATCGTTCACCTTCTTCTATCGTAGTCATTAATTCACAGCCTTTAGTTTCAGGCAGCAGGAATGTTATAAATCCTGCCGCTAGAGGGAAGATGGCAAACGCAAACGGTGGCATCCAGTGTGCCACATCTTCCATGGTGATCACAAATGGAGCTACCATAGAACCAACGCGGGCAGCCATTGAACTAATACCCAGAGCAGCATTTCTCACAACTGTTGGGAATAATTCTCCGCAATATAAATATACTACGACAAAAACAATAAAGCTAGAAACTGTGCCAATACTAGCGCAAAGGACTGATCCAACCCCTTCAGGTATAAAAATCAATACCAGAAGGCAGGCGGCGCAAACGAAATTAAAAATTATTACAATAGGCCTTCTGCCCATCACTCTTAGTAACGGAATAGACACTAGGGTGCCCATCAGTGTGAAACATGCGCTTGCGGCCACGTTCAGAAATATGTTACCGCCTAACTGACCGACATATTGAGAGACACCATAAAAGCAATAACTACAAGTCAACCAATTGAATGACATAGCCAAAATATTTTTTCTTAAATTTGGAGTTCGGAACAAATCCAGGACATTGCCTTTTTTCAACGCGTTCTTTTCTATAGACGCCTGGTAGGCTTCCACGTCGGCTCGTACGGTATCAGTGGGTCGCTTATTTCTGTGAACAAATAGATTGTTAACATATAAGTAAATAAACAAGTTGTTGAATCTATTCACAAAAAACTTACATTCTCGCTACTCGTTCTAGAATCTTTATTGCCTCGTCACTTCTCTTCATAGCTATTAGCCATCTTGGCGTTTCTGGTAGTAAACAAATATAGGATAGCAAAACTATTGTGGGTACAGAAATTGACAGCTGGAAATGTACGTAATCTCGAAAGAAATAGGCGAAAACTGGCAGTAGTATATGGCCCAAATTAAAAGGCACTTGGTAAATCGCCGATATAACATCTCTGTACTGGGTTCCGACGAATTCCATTATTACGACAAAACCGATAACCATTGTTCCACCCACAGTCAAGCCTATTATGAAACGTAGAATTGTAAAAGTCCAAAAATCGCCAACATAAGCGGCTCCTATGCCCAAAGTAACTTGTACCACTACAGCGGCAATTAATGGGTATCTTCTTCCAAATCTGAAAAAAAGATGTTAATTTTACAAATTGGACTACTACAATTTTTTTTGTCTCACAATAATAAATTTAAGCTATAGGTACCTATCGGAAGCCATTCCAAAGAGCACGCTGCCTATCAATGTACCCAACTGGAATAATGTTTGCGTAAAACTAGCAAGCCATTTTCTTTCACATATCAAATTCCATTCCATTACTATTGTGTCGGTAAATACCGATTTGTCATAAATTGGCTTATCACAAGGACATGTATCATTGCCTGTAGCATAGCCTGTAGTTCCGCAGGTGTACGACACTTTAGGAGCCAAGAATATTATGGCCATTTGATGAAATGCCACGGGAAATTTCGTTAGGAATACCAGTAGACATAGGAATAGCTGATATCTTCCGAATGCTCCAGTAATCTTTTGAATAAAATCCACTGGCTGAGGTCGGGGTGCCGACGCACCTGAACAAAGAAAAAAGAAATTTAAATCATACCTAATCTATGCTAATATCATAAAAAGGAAAGATTTGTATGTAAGTATGTTTGTAACGAATAAACTCAAAAACTACTGAACGGATTTCGATGAAATTTGGCAAGCGGGTAGATCATATTAACACAAAGGCTACTTTTTATCCTGGGAAAATATTTTTATCCCGGAAAAACTTGTTCACGCGGGCGAAGCCGCGAGCAGAAGTCTAGTTACTTATAATTGACATTCCTATCTTCTTATGGTGCTGCCACACTGCTGTTTAAAAATGTTTACAAACATTAGGAAACATTTTCTAACAAACATTTGATCACAATTTTAGAAGACGTTTTCATGTTAGGTAATGTTAGTTAACATTTCTAAACAAAATTGTTAGTTAACAAATTGTACCAAATAAAACATTTTTTATCCTTTGCTTGTAAACATGTTTGACGCATCCAGATAGAGCGCTTTTTTTTAAACAAATATAAAAGCTAATCCAATGAGCAAATCTTCTGGTGTAGACGCCTCAGAGCGTAAATCCAAACTGCGAGCCGATATCATGGTTTCAAATGTTATGAATGTTTGTAAACATTTTCCATGAGTATAGGAGCACTCAAAATATGTACTGACTGATGTATGACTGCCTCGGTGGCGTAGTTGTATTACGGTATGACTGCAATGCTGCGGTCTTGGGTTCGATTCCCGGGTCGGGCAGTGATATTGGGTTTTTTAAAATTCAGTGTCAGCCCGGAGTCTGGAATTTGTGCCCGATATGGCGATAGGCTCGCCCCCTATCACATCAGGGGGACGGAATAACGGCGAAAAGTGGGTGCACTAGTTGCGCCTCTGCCTACCCCTTCGGGGATTAAAGGCGTGAGTGTATATGTATGTATATATGTATGTATATAAAATATGTAACAATTCCTAACAGAATGTAACATTTTAAAACAGCAGTGTGGCAGCACCATTAAACACAGTAAATCTATAAACTTGTGTGTAGCTAAAAACTATTTACTGGTGGTAGCTCTCCATATGTAAGAGCCCGTCTGGGTGGGTACCACCGCAATGTCTATTTCTAGCGCCAAGCAGCAGTGTGGATGCACTGTTGTGTTTCGGTTTGAAGGACACTGTAGCCAGTGTAACTACTGGACATAATGAGACTTACCATCTTATGTCTTAGGATGACGAGCGCAGTGGAATGCCACACAGTACTTTGTATCTCAACGTGCTGAATGGTGTTGCTACTGTTTATGGGTGGTCGTATCGCTTAACACCAGGCGAACGGCATGCTCGTCTCGTCATTCAATGCAATAAAAATAAAAAACTTGAAATTGTAGAGAAATCATGAAGAGATCTTCATAATACCCAATAATTAAACATACAAATTTTGAAGGTGTGTGAACTGTGTAGTCTGCCAACTCATACTAGGTCAGCTTGGTAGCCCATGACCTAAACCGGCCAAGTAGTAGAAGAGAATTTAACTTAAATAAGAATTAAATAAGATTTCTGTACATAGAAGTATATAATATACAGAAATTTTATTATTGTAAAAATATTTGCAACAAGAGTTTATTCTAGAAGGTACATTATCTAGAGAAACCACAGAAACTTTAAACTTTCCACAACATTAGGTTAGATAATGATGGTTTTTAAATCATATTGATCGGAGGTGATGAAGCAAGAACCACCGTATCAAGTTAAAACCACATTCTATATTATAATATTATAAAAACCTTGAACCCTTGAATATGATATTTATCATACGTTTTCACAAATGATTATAAATATTACAAGCCTGTTGTGGTCTTTATATTTCACGTGGCTAAGCAGGATGTAAAATGTAGGTAATTGTAAGGGACCTCGTGTTATAACAAACGATTTTCTAATAAACGTTTATGGTGGGCGAAATGATTGGTATTGTATGTAATATGTATTTATATTTTTAATTGTCCATATCTATGCATAAGTAGTGTGTACCGAATACCCACTACGAGATATATGAATCAATTTCATTTATGCTCTTCATAAATTCATTTGAAAGTAAAAGAAAATACATTTTTCTTTCAATGTTAAAATCCCGGTATGTCATTTTTAACACATTTATGTTATGTTTAGTTTATTTTTTGTAAACCCTTAACTTGTCTGCCGTAAATTAATTCTACAGTCTTTTCTAATGAATATTCAGTACTCACTATTGACTCTATAATGTTAGATCATACTCTACATCGAATAAATATTACATTTCTAGCTTGAATGGTTTTGTTTATGATGATAGGATGACGACCGTTAGAGCTCTTTTCACCGCTTGCCGATAAACGCTATTTGTTACATAAATGTATAATCTATGCTCCTAAATTAGAGTGTGACTCTTGTATTTAGTCGGCTTATACATTTATGTGACTAATAACATTTATCAACACGCGGTGATTCGGCCCTTAATGACATTTCATTTTATAGATAACCTATTAAAGAATGCTTTGAAATACGTGATACTTTGATTAATTATATACCTAGATAGAGTGACGCGCTGCAATGAAACTAAAACAAACAGGCCAACTTTTCTTAAGCTAGTATGCGTGACAGCTGTGTCATACGCTATCGCTGCATCATTCTGCGTATCCTTGTGTGCGCGCATAATGATACCAATTATATGGTTTCTATTAAAATGGGGAGATAATTATATCCATGAAAAACAACAAAAATTAGTTCACTCGAACTCATTTAGTGGGGAACAGTTCGCCTCTATTTTTTTCGACGCGTTTGAAAAGTTCATTGTCTATCTAGGTATATAAATAATCAAAGACATGATAATATTAAGTTTATTCGAACGGAATAAACCAATAAACGGTCCTGCAGCAATCGTACTGAATACAAAGTTAATCTCGATGTCAATTAACTTTGTTTTTGATTTTACTATTTATTGGAGCTATCAAAAGGCATAAAAAATACACTGAGGTAACCTGGTTGTTCTTTGGTGCCTTTACTATGTACGAAAGTAATAATTATGGTTTTAACCAAGGAAACTACATTTCAATAATAAAATACAAATGTTTACAATTGGAGATAACGAACTATTTATCACGGAACGGTCAATTAATGTTTAATATGGGCAATATTTCAAAATAATTATGACACGCAAAATAAACTAAACATTAAAAAACAAAAACAGTATACATGCGTTGGAAGTCATACTCTTACGATAATAATATAACGGATACAAATAACAACAAAACGCAAACCAGCCTCAACAGGAACCGTAGACAAGATGCCTTTCTACAATGTTAACGCTAATTGAGTACCAAAGTCATTAAATAATTGCGAAGGTAATTCAATAACATTCCTAGATAAATCAGTGGAACGTTTTCTTTTCTGATAATTATTGAACGCAACCGATTCGTATAAAATGTCTATTAGCTACAATACAGTTTATAGATCATAAATAAACAATATCTTCTATACATATAAAATGCTTCGTCTTGAATGACTGACTGCCTCGGTGGCGTAGTTGTATTACGGTACGGCTGCAATGCTAAGGTCTCGGGTTCGATCCCCGGGTCGGGCAAAGTGATTATGGATTTTTCTATTCAGTATCAGCCCGGAGTCTGGAATTTGTGCCCGATATGGTGATAGGCTCGCCCCCTATCACATCATGGGACGGAATACACAAGGCGAAAAGTGGGTGCCTTAGTTGCGCCTCTGCCTACCCCTTCGGGTATGAAAGGCGTGAGTATGCGTATGCGTTGAATGACTGACTGACAGATCAACGCACAGCCTAAGCCGCTGATCGTAGACCTGAAACTTGGAGGGCGTGTCCTTTCTATGACGTAAACATCCGATAAGAAAGGATTTTCCGAAGTTTAACCCCTAAGGGGATGAAAAGGGGGGGCAAAGTTTGTATAGGACAACGTGATTCCTTGGTCTAATCTACTTCAAATTTTCCATAAACCCTTTTTAACAGAATTGATGGAAGACGTGTTTCGTATTTTATTAAAATGCATCCCCTAAGGGGGTAAAAAGGGGTTTCGAAGTTTGTACGCAATAAACTCAAAAACTACCGAATGGATTTCGATGAAATTTGGTACGGTTATGGTTCGAGACCCTGGGAAGGTTTTAGGCTACATTTTACCGCGGGAAAATGTATAGCGGGACTTTTATCCAGGAAAAACTCTTTCATGCGGGTGAAGCCGTGGGCAAAACCTAGTAAATAATATGTTAATACAATATTCAACTTACAAATTACTAGCGTTTGCCCGCAGCTTCGCCCGCACGAAAAACATTATCCGGGATAAAAGTCTCGCCATACATTTTCCCGGGATAAAAAAGTAAGTTAAAAGATTTCTAGGGTCTCGAACTATCTCCATACGAAATTTCATCGAAATCCGAGGGGTAGGTTTTGCGATTATAGCATACAAACACTGCCACCACTTTTTACCCCCTTAGGGGTTCAATTTCTCAAAATCCCGTCGTAGTGAGCATCTACGTCCTAAAAGAAACCCCCATGCAAAGTTTGAGACTCCTAGCACTTTTAGTTTCTGAGATTTCGTGATGAGTGAGTGACCTTTCGCTTTTATATGTAATATAGACTAGCTTTTTCCCGCGGCATCACCCGCACGAAGGGTTTTTTCCTGGATAAAAGTCCCGCTATACATTTTTCCGGACCTAATTGTAAATCTAAACCACTCTCAAATCCACCTGAAGACATACCAAAAATTTCATTATAATCGGTCCAGCCGTTTAGGAGGAGTTCAGTGACATACCTACACACGCACAGAACAATTATATATATAAAGATAATTAATTTATTATTCTAGGTCACGAATTGATATAATGTAGAAATGCCATTTTCTTGTTGCAGATAGGGCTCTCGTAAGAACCTACTAAATTAAAGAGACGAATGAAAGTTATCTCTTCAATTTATGATTTACTAGCATTTGCGCGCGGCTCCGCCCGCGTTAAATAGTTTTTCCGGGATAAAAATCTTCAGTAATGTAGCTTCTTATCATAATCACTCAGGAGTAATGTAGCTTCCTATTAGTGAAAGAATTTTCAAAATCGGTCCAGTAGTTCCTGAGCCATAGCCATAGCCATAGCTCCTGCTTACCGCCCCATTAAGTTATCGAGACGAGTTGAGACATTTTATTTAAAATACGTTGTGTTTATTCACATTTCGAATACATTTATGCAGCACACTAGAGGCAAATTACCGATTCCTGAGATGTTTTAAAAACCTGTATTATAAGTCAGTGAACTTCGAAGTTGAGATACCGGGTCACAACCTGCCCGCCCGCAAGTCGGAAACGGTATGACGATATTAAAAAATGGACCGCTCAGTGACATTACAACGGCTGCTCGAAATATTCTATTTGCAACTTTACCTGAATTGGATCAATCTTCTATTTTACTGTCACAAAATAGAGCTCGTTTAGAATACCTTTTTTAACTGGCACGGCAAAACGACCTAACCGCACCTGGGGGTAAGAGGAATAGACTGCAGATAGAGTGTCAAATGACGAGAGATGTTTACCCCGCGTCAGTCGACACAATTATGCTGGCCTATTTGAAATCTCTTATACACAATCTAATCCCCGAGCGCGACACACGTATTTTTTTTTCATTGCATTGAATAACGAGACGAGCATGCCGTTCGCCTTATGGTAAGCGATTCGACCACCCATAAATAGTAGCAACACCATCCAGCACCTTGAGTTACAAAGTACTGTGTGGCATTCCACTGCGCTCGTCATCCTGAGACATAAGATGTTAAGTCTCATTATGTCCAGTAGTCCATGTCCTTCAAACCGAAACACAATAGTGCATGGACACTGCTGCTTGGCAGTAGAAATAGACATTGCGTTGGTACCCACCCAGACGGACTCTTACATATGAGAGACCTACCACCAGTACGTATGAATGTACGTGGGCCATTAATCATTATGGCAGACTTTGGCGGTGGCCGCTATCCGGACACAAATATTGCACCACCAGCAAACTGCGCCTATCGCTTATACGACTATAACACACACTTATTTGAAAAAAGGCATGACCTCAAGTTGATATATTGGTATCGTTTGTAATCTTTAAGGTAAATATTGAGAATAGCCGTAAACTAAACGATACTGAACAACAAAAATTTCACTAATTTACCTCCAAAAATTATTATAAATGACTTGATAATTTCTATTCATCGAAATCAAGTTTCATACAGTACCTATAAGTATAACCTTAAAACCCATTGCGAGAGTTAAACAAAGCAATTTGATTGAACTAAGAGTATAATTATTGTTTGTAAACAGTTATTCATAATTCCAGAGTGCAAAGGGCACTAATTATCAGTTTCATTAACGATCTTAATTCAGAACAACATAACTCAAATTAGTATATTAGTAGGAGAGCGGGGTATGGCCTGCACAGGACATTGCGCCTTTCATTGCCCACACAATTGTCATTTGTCATCGGCATAATTTAAACTAATTTGGTGAAGTCACCAGATCAAGCGAACATTTAACGTAGCTTGTAAACTAATAAATAACTAACTACACAGAGATAACGAGGATACAAAATGACAACATAGTACGAATGAATTTGTTATTATAACATTCATTATCTCTGCTGGTTCTAAAGTGTTTCACTGTTTTAATCCAAAACCATCACACAACACAAATGTTTATGAATGAATAATTATAATTATTGCCGTATTAATTCTGGACCATAAATATTTTAGAAGCAATCAGTGAAAAAACGCCAAGTTATTACAAATACGACGACCAGTGACAATTGGAACCGTTTATCAAAACAAACTTAAGGTTTACAAATTCTTGGCGTAAATAATTAAACGTTTATATTGTTTTATACGAAATAAATTTCACACAATTTGTGCAAATAATATAAAGCACTTATTTTTTATGCTGTAACCTCAATTCTCAATTATTGCATCACAACTGTTGTTGTGTTGTTAAACTGGTTACGCACTTGCAATTATCAGACCATTATGTTATGGATTGAAATCTTGCGGTCACCAGGATTGTACTAAAAACTATCGTAGGAGGTTTTACTCATGTCTCTCATATGTAAGAGTCGGTCTGGGTGGGTACCACCGCAATGTCTATTTCCACCGCCAAGCAGCAGTGTGCATGCAATGTTGTTTCGGTTTGAAGGACATTGTAGCCAGTGTAACTACTAGACATAATGAGACTTCTTAGAATCTTATGTCTCAGGATGACGATGACTGGCAGTGGAATGCCACACAGTACTTTGTAGCTCAAGGTGCTGAATGGTGTTACTACTGTTTATGGGTGGTCGTATCGCTTATCATCAGGCGAACGACATGCTCGTCTCGTCAATGCAATAAAAAAAATCCATAAAGTTTTTTGAGTGTGTGTGTTTCAATTTTGGGATATAACGTAGAGTTAAATATTTTCAAATGAACGTATCTCAAAACGATAAATACGTACGGTAGCGGCGATAGCCTAGTTGGGAGTGGAACGGACTGCCGAGACGAATGTCCGCAGGTTCAAATCCCAAGGGCACACACCTCTGACTTTTCTAAAAAGTTATGTGTGTATTCTTTGTGAATTATCGCTCACTTTAACGGTGAAGGAAAACATCGTGAGGAAACCTGCATACCTGAGAAGTTCTCTGAATTTCGAAGGAATATGAAGTTTGCTAAACCGCACTAGGCCAGCGTGGTGGACTAAGGCCTTAACCCTCTCAGTTGTAGAGGAGGCCCGTGCTCAGCAGTGGGCAGTGGGTATATGATACAGGGGTATATGATACATACTCAAAACTACACTCTTTATAGATATAGCTGTCATAGTTAGTTGTCATAGCATCTCTAGCATCTTTCGGGCTTCAAAGCATACAAATTATGAATAAATAACAAGCATATACGTTTAGGGAACGTGCACGAACTATAGGGAGCAGCAAAAAATCGACACAAGAGCCACATGTGGTTAAAAAAGGAACTTTTCAAAGCTATAATTTATTTTTATTATGTAAAAAATTTGTGGTTGATGATGATGATGTCAAAAATGATAAAATATGGGTTACAGTTGATTATTGATACCTAGCGTGGCCAGAATATGCTTGTTTTAGATGGGAGCTAGTTATTTTGTTGTTATTGAAGCAAAATTAGGAGGTTATGTTCCCTTAATTATAGATTTGTTTGTATTAAATATTATCGTCAAAACATCTTTATATTTATAAATTACGTGATGAGACATTTCTAAATGATTTTGGAACTCATAATTATGTATGTTTTATACAGCTTTTAATATTTTTTGTCGATTTTCACATAACCATGGAATGTAAGTGTTTTGGTACTATTCTTGGGAACATAATAAAATTTCACACCATTTGATTTGTTTATTTTTATGTTTTGGAGCATCCAGATACACAGCATTTTCAATATTTTTTACATTTTCAACTAACTAACTAATCCTTTTAATATGAATATTTTACGTCAATGCCAAGTATCGATGGACTGAAAAAGTGTCAGATTGCGCCATCAGGCACAGCTTACGACGTGCATGTTCCCTATGTCAACAACGTATGGGTCCACTAATAAACGATTTGCAAAGTTAGTGGCCGAGACCTTGTGATGATTTTCCTCAAGGAATTCACAACCTTGCACTGATCAGTGTATAATACCATCCATCATGCAGTAACAAGCTTTAAACGGACTTTAATAAGACTGGATCTGGATAATTTAAAGCAGGGCTGCTTAACTTTTTGAACAGTCGAGCCAAATGGATGTGTCAGACATTTTTAGCTTCTGGCAGTTTCTATTTAAATTTCTTTTAAGAGAGAGACGATTTGATTGCGTCTGTGGCGTAGTTGTATTACGGTACAACTGCAGTGCGAAGCCTCGAGTTCGATCCCAGGGTCAGGCAAAGTGATATTCGGTTTTTCTGACTAGTATCAGCTCGGAATCTGAAATTTGTGTCCAATATGGCAATAGGATCGCCCCTTATCACAAAGAAGGTAAAACACTTCGTGAAAAGTGGGCCTTGGTTGCACCTCTACCTACCCTTTCGGAGAGAAAGGAGTTATGTGAGTTTTTTTTATATAATATGCGAACCCAGTGCTATAAGTACAGGTAATAGATTAATACTTATTTTTTCCGCAAGAATACTCTCTTCTCTTTCGATAGGTAACCGAGAAAGCCGCTAACGTAATTAATGAATCGCTCCTAAGAAGGTTCAAAAATCAAAATTAATCAGTATTTTTTTTAAATATGTTGTTTTCTTTGTTGTGTAACAAATTTCCTTATCAGCGTCCATTTACTATGCTGATAAAAATCGGACGCATATTGCCGTATGCATGTATTCACTAGCACTATTCACAAATACGAGTCAGATAAAACAATTAACGTGCTATTGCTATTAACCGGACGTTTTGCCACAATTTTGAAGATCTAATAGAACCGTAACACAAACCTACTTTATGAAAATAGCCATTATATTAATTCTATCAATTAATTTTGAGTATATGAAAACAGTTACAAGAAGCTATGTTTTAGCAATTAATGTTAATCGTAGATCTTAACCCGTCAACGCCCGCTTATATATAGCTATAAGCTAATTTCCTTATATAAATTGACACCGGTGTCCACTGCGGGCGTCCAAGGATTAAGTTAATAGTCAGTTTGTAGTGTTTTGTAAATCTTTATAGATAAATACTGATAGAGCTTAATAATATGAAAAACTGGTGCACTTATTACCACAGAATACTATAATATACAGGGTCATTTTGACATTGTGTTACTAAATGAAACCACATACTTTTCTCCTTGAATATAACACTTTCCTTTAAGTTATTTTAACCATAGATGTAAAATAAAAAAGCGTAAGTTTCGAACAAAATAAATATCAATACAAAGTAAATTTAAGTTTACACGACCTAATAAAATAAAATAAAATAAAATCATTTATTGATCAAATAGGCTTATTAAAAAGCACTTATGACAAGTCATGACAAGGTATAGACGAATAACAAAGGTACATATACCAATTAAATAATTTAAAGTACCTACATTAAATAATTGACAACCAGCACGGGCTGATAGGTACAGAGGACACGGACATTGGGGACGGGAATAGGGCTAGGTAAGGAGAAGTGGAGCTGATATAAAAGAAAGGCAAGGAATATCTTTACATTACGAGGAAAGGAAACGCCACGGTCCTCGCCGGCGAGGATAAAAAGGTTCTAGCCTAGCTAACCTACCAGCCTTTCACTAGCTACCTAAGCAATGACGACCCGAAGAAGAAAGGCAGAAAGAAACTCCGGGCTTAATTTTTCGTCATCAATTGTCATGATTTTCTTCATTTTTTTTAAATGTATTATTTACAGTATTATTATTACACGGGTTAATGTATGCATGGATGTAGCCCTAAGATATAAATAAAATACTATTGGGAAGCAACCAAATAAAAATATATTGGCGTTCATGATGCATTAACCCACGTTTACAAATGTAGTTTATACTAAATACCTACATCATATCTTTAGTCATTGATAGTAATAGATATAGATCGGTCGTCACTATAATTGAACAATGTCAAGATGTCTAAAAGGGGTAAAAGAAAAAATAAAAAGTCATTTTAAATAATAATGACACTACTACTGCTCTAAGAGGATTCGTCGCAATGGCAGCATTACACTTTCAGTCAAAAAAACACTCACGCACATGCCATATTCGCACTAAACTACAAAATGATAAAAAATCAGGAAAGTAAAATTCAGATTTTTGATGAAAACATTCGTTTTTCGTGGATGATTATTGGCATAATGTTAGCAGAGGCAATGAAGAGTATGTGGTTTCAGTTATTAACGCAATGTCAAAATAACCGTTTATAAACTTTATAGACAATATTATAGGGTTTAGAACTTTATTATCAAAAATGACTAAAAATTGCATTTGTATGAGAAAAATTATGTGCAATACATTAACAGTTATTTCAGCAATATTTATAAAGCAGATCTTTGACCTCTTACCACAATAAGTAGGTCAGATTGCTCTATCTTTATATCGCGCCCTTTGTGAACCGAATTTAAAACTCTATAGTAACACAAAAAATATAACTACAAAAATCTCGCGAGATCTCTCATCCCGCGTAAATTTTGCAACCGTGAATTCATGAAAAAATATTTTCCCGTAAGATCAACAAGATTATGCAGCTCGAATTTTTTACACATATGATTCGATTATTCGGTCAGGTCCGGCTCTAGCTATTCGGGCGCCCCGGACGAAAAATTTTCATGCGGCCCTTTTTCCAGCGACATTTTTTTTTATTTATTTTCGGCCCTCGCCCTCCTAAGGACCTGGCTCCCGGGGCGACCGCCCGGCCCGCCCTACCCTAAAGCCGGCACTGTATTCGGTACGCTATGACCTGTCTCTGTGAATCCGCATTCGTAATATATATATATATATATAATATATATCTAGACAAACTTTAATGAACCTGCTGATTATCGTAATATTTAGACTATGTTACATAATTGTTTTATTGTCAAAAAGAAAACTGTCTCAATGGCATTAATAATTACGTAACGCCCCGGAAGACACCCGTGTCATATTAACTCAAAGAACATATTTATTCTGTCTGTGTTTCACTCGTTTATCTGTTTACGAAAAATGCCACATTGATAACCCGGAGACAGATTTTAGTATTCAAGACAATATCGCCAAAATTTGTTTAATATAACACGTTGTAGCTATATCATCCAATTATAGTAATTAAGATTAACTATTTATTTACACTAAGATACTAATTAACGAAACTATTAAAACAAATATCTGAATTTAATAGGTGATACCAAAGTCCGTCTGGCTATTTTTACCGCCAATGTCGCTGCCGCCAATCAACCACTGTGCAAGTACGGAAGAGATTTCTGTAAGTGTAAATACAAGGAAATGTCTCCGAGGTATTATTTAACTTTTGATAACGAACCTCTGCGCCTCTGCCTACCCCTTAGGGGATAAAACGCGTGAGTGTCTGTGTGTGCGTGTGTGTGTGTAATAACGAACGTGTGCAATGCCTAAACTTAATAATTATAAACAATGTTTTTTATGCCTAAACTTAATCATTAAAAACAATGCTTTTTTAATGAAACTGACTTACGGAGTTACTAGCAAAAGCTTGTATAATAATATAATAAGTTTTCTTATGCGAAACTCAATATTAGACATTTTGAAATCCTTATAAATAGTAAAGTAATCCTAATCCACATCATATTTGACATCACCTCTACAAATATTAAGTAATTTAAATATCCCGAGTAGTTACTGTTTTTTTTATTTCCATCTCTTTGATGTATATAAACTTAGTAAGCTCGTTTTATGGTGTTTCTTCGTATACGAGTGTTTTTGACTCATTCATCTGGCTTATTTTTTTTTACAATTAATCTAAATTAAAATATAACTTTGTGACCTTATCATGTTAAATAATACAATATATATTTCACAAATTTTCTTCCAGTAGTTCATAGTATAGGGTATAATTGTAAAAAAAATGAGCCAGATGAATGAGTCGAAAACACTTGTATACGAAGAAACACGCTTTAGCCAGTCTCCCTTAGTGTAGGGATTTACACGCACACTTACTTAGAGTAATAACTATGAATTATCTTAGATATGAAGACTGTAATAGTATAATATAGTAGATGACAATTTGGTGGAATGGTCGTTGCCAGTTTTACGGACAAACATCAAAGGAAGTTCGACCATTACCTATTGTGCGTGTATCTACATGTGACCTTTGATTAATTATATACCTAGATAGACACTGAACGTTTCAAACGCGTCGAAAAAAATAGAGGCCAACAGTTGTGCACTAAATGAGTTCGAGTGAATTGTTTTTTGTTGTTTTTCATGGATATAATTTTGTCCCCATTTTAATAGAAACCATGTAATAACTGGTATCATTATGCGCGCACACAAGGATACGCAGAATGATGCAGCGATAGCGTATGACAAAGCTGTCATGCATACTAGCTTAAGAAAAGTTGGCCTGTTTGTTTTAGTTTCATTGCAGCGCGTCACTCTATCTAGGTTTATAATTTATCAAAGCATGTAACGTGATTTTCGATGTTTCAATTCATGTGTATATCGGATGGTGAGGATGCGCTTTCGAATTTTTTAAATATATTTTATTGTGTAACTTCAATGACAGAGCCGAAGTGGAGTAATGATCTTTCAAATGTATCGAAATGAACCAAAAAGAATATCTCAAATTAAATGATAAAGAACGGCGGCTTTAATGTTTGGACAACTATCTCCGATAGATGACAAATTACAAATGAAGATGCACCATCATATTGACAGATGCGCCATGGTGGTGGCAACAATGGCCCATAGTGCAGAGCTATTAAATTATTGTACCTATTAAGCTACAGTTTAAGACCAGTTTTGGCTCTTACTATCACTCATCAGGCAAGCCACTTACTCGTCTCGATTTTCAGTTTAGTTACAGTTATTAATAATCACTATCTGATCATATTTTGTACATAATATCATATAATTACATTATTATTAACATGTTTTTTTACTATGAATGGTATTCTTCCGTGTAGCGCTTCATTTTTAAAAACCCTAAAGTGTCGCCTACAGTGCTGATTTTTTTGTTGTTGTCGGGACTTTGTTGTATGAACGGCATAAAATTTAAATATTGCATGAATTTTGGGACTACCTGCTATAACGAAAGCTCTCATTGATTTCTGCAACTTGTCCTTCAGTTATAAAACTCATAAAATATGGGTATGCAAGGTAAGTTTTCTGTCCCGTTTCGCGTGAGGTATGGACAAAAAGTTTATTTGAATGACTTTTATATTATTTTCTAGGCTGTTTTTAAATAATATGCGTGGTTTATAAGTAACGATAAATAATTAGCTGATCACACTAAAATAATGTCGCTCCCTATATAATATACCTAATTCCTATGTACAAAGTCAGGTAGGTACATTTACCTATCATAGATAGAAAATTTTTGCGATCACCGCTTAGTTATTAAAAGTAAAGTAAAAAAAAGTGTGGTATTTCTTATATACCTAAGAATTACAAAGTACCTGTTCAGAAATCTTGGTGGTAGCAGCTAGTGGGTAGGTATATATTACGGAAAAGTTAAAAAAACTTATCCCACAAAAAATAAATCCATGTAAAATGTTGCCAACGAGAGATCATAATATTGCTCAGACTGTCAAAGAGTTATCAGATCTCATTTAGAGCCAAGCTTCTAACTCTACAAGCCCTAACTTCACAAACTCTACACCTTAGTCAAAATATGTGACTTGGCCGTTTCGCTACCGTCACACAGTTTTTGTAGTAACGAACCAGATTATGGATATAAACATCAATATGGTACATAGCTTTTACTTCCAATAACAAGTTACATTGTCAATTTGCAGAGAATGCAGTGTCAATGCCATGTGGACAGATACAAAGCCTAAATACTTTTACATATTAGGGTCAATACTCTACGTAATAATATGAATACTTTCACCAATGCGAAATCTTACCCGGTTCGTCCTTTTGCATCTTTATAAATGACGAGTCTGTCGCGTTAATAACAAGCACGTATCACACGCGACCCAGCAGCATCAGCTGCCACCGACACGACACCGGTCCACTTGAACGGCAACGGCTGACTGACGGCGTGACGTCCTCCGTCTGCGTGCGCGCACCGTCACTTCGCAATATCGCTGCAGTTCAACAGATAGCAACATTTAAGACAACAGTGTTATTGCTCTATCATACATGTCTTGTTAAATGGTTATTTCCGAAAGGCTATTGGTTATCACACATATACCTACTTACATACCACAAGAGTTTGATAACTAAGTATTTGTAGCATTAATGTATGTAACTTTTTCCAATTTTATCACTGACACAGAATCTGCCTATCACAGTAACATGACAAAGTTGACTGAATTTACAGTTATTATTAAATTTGTCACTTACGGCGAATTCTTTATAAATCATCCCAAACGCTAACTGCGCGTTAATGGTATGTATTAATGCCATATCAACCAAACATGTTACATCCCATTGGTCTTGGTCATCATGGGCAGGCAACATAGCAACGGTGGGCAAAGCCTACCCTAGAAATGTCTGCCCACAAAGCCTTGTACTTAGTTAGAGGTGGCAAGAGTGGGCGTCATCCACCCTAGAAACATTTCTGCTCACCCTAGACAAAGCCTTGCGCTTATAGGAGCCTCGCGTAGTGCAGGCCTTTCGTGCAGGCAGGGAATTCCGTGAGTTATTTTTTAGCTCTGACTTTTCGAACTTACACGTGTAAGTATTGTTTATCAATTATTGTTACTTGACAAGTTAACGGTGAAGGAAAATATCTTGAGAACACCTACATACCTGAGAATCCTTCATAACAATATTTAAGGTTATGCCAAATCTGCCAACCCGAACTAGGCCAATGTGGTGGACTAAACCCTAAAACCTCTCATTAGAGGAGGCCTGTGCTCAGCAGTGGGTAGTGTACTTCGAATTTCCCCTAAAACTAGGTTTTGTCGTTTTTCGTTATGAGTTGTTATTATAAAGATACATCTACAATAGCAGGAAATCTTTTTTTTTATTGCATTGAATGACGAGACGAGCATGCCGTTCGTCTGATGGTAAGCGATACGACTACCCATAAACAGCAGCAACACCATCTAGCACCTTGAGTTACAAAGTACTGTGTGGCATTCCACTGCGCTCGTCATCCTGAGACATAAGATGTTAAGTCTCATTATGTCCAGTAGTTACACTGGCAACAATGTCCTTCAAACCGAAACAACAGTGCATGTCACTGCTGCTTGGCGGTAGAAATAGCCATTACGGTGGTAACCACCCAGACGGACTCTTACAGTATATGAGAGACCTACCACCAGTGTAAATCTATTTGAGTATCGACAACTATAAATAACGCCTTGATAAAATTTACATGTACTTCGAATACTTACCTTACTTTAAAACAAAATGATGATGAGGGATATATTCTCAATTTTCCATATAATAGTAATACATATTTACCAGTAAGTACTTACATCCATAACGCATTTATAAAACAACAAACAATATAAATAAATCCCCTTTTGGTTTAGCGGCAAGACACTTGGGCCGTAAATCGGAAGAATCCGGTTTCTATGCTTGGTAGGTATTTTGTGGGACTTTTCAGATCCATACCATACCATATGTACCTACCCTTGAATAGGTTGTCATCCGTGATGGTGATTAAATTAACACGTCATCAACAAAATATGGATACCTATACGTATTACACCATAAAAAATGTTACGCATACCAAGGACAGCAAAATGCAGCAACAAGTCCATCCTTGCCCAACTGAAGATCAAGACTAGGCGCTCCACAATATGCTACGAACGAGTGTTAGGATATTTTGGCCACATTACCCGAAGACAGCCAGATAATTTCGACAAACTGCTACTTGTAGGGAAAGTAGACCACTTGGGCGATCACCTACCCGCTGGTCTGATCAAATAAAAACCATAACGGGACTTCCTATTACCACTGCCCTGAGGGAAGCCGAAGACATGGGGGTATTGAAACAGCTCATCATCGACCCCATCAAAGCATTTCAAGACGGACACGACCTTCAGTGACGAAGAAAACGATTAAGAAGAATTACTACATCATAACGTTGTAGGTATTTATTAGAATAAAATAATAAAAACTTACTTACCCAGTGACACAAAAAATACAAAACACTAGAAGAATGGAAATCATCGTTGTCATCGGAAATGTCTAATAATAATGTCTACATAATTTACTTCCTTTACTTTCAAACTCTAATTACTCCAAAGAGGAGCGCATGTTTGCAGAATTTTAACATTCGAAAATACTTTTTAAATAGCACGCTTGACTGAAAACATTTGCTATTCATTTTGATAATATACGCTCAATTTGGTGGACAGTATACAATTATTAAATACTAGCTTTTGCGCGCGACTCCGCCCGCGTGAAAAAGTTTTTCCGGGATAAAAAGTAGCCTATAGCACTCAGGAGTAATGTAACTTCCTATTAGTGAAAGAATTTTCAAAATCGGTCCAGTAGTTCCTGAGATTAGCGTGTTCAAACAAACAAACAAACTCTTCAGCTTTATATATTAGTATAGATTTAAAATTAAAGGCCCTTTCCAGCTCCCTAGTGGTCACTGTGCGTGGACAGCTCGTTCTCTATCACATTATCGTACGAATATAAATTCAGCGATGTTTAGCTTGTTGTCTCTTTGGGGACCAAAGGCACGAAATACAAGTGTAGTGAATACACGTGAATGAATAAAAAAGTTTACATCAAGTTCCACGTATTTTTAGTAAATACCTAACTAAAATTTTGGTCCATTTTAAAACTGTGACAGTAGGGCACATATCGAGCAGCAAGCCATTCTAAGGGGCAGTTCTAACAATGTGAACATTTAGGATTGATTTTCCTCAGGGAATAGCATGTCAGTCCCAATTCCTAGAAGTACCTATACCTACGACAAGCAATGCATGACCTTATTGTTCATTTACATGTGACATTCATATTACGCCCTAATTATTCTATGTGCCTCCAACATTCATGCTTTAAATCATTTGATAAAATACAATATCCAAAAACATGTTTTGAGAATTACCTTCTTGATCCAATGTCGCAGCTACAGCTAGCAGACTTGAAGCTAGGCCACACTAAGATTCATATCTTTGATGAAACCCGCGCTAGCGACGCTACTGACTTGATCGATTCAAATTTCATCATGAGCACTAATAAATTTATTACCCTCAAGGCTTACTTGTTGCATGCGGCTTCGCCCAAGTGAAAAGCATTTCCCGCTACAAAAGTCCTAAATCACTGTAACGATCCACAGCGCAATCTGTACGGCGACAATATTAAAAAAAATGATAAAAATTTGCGGCATAAAAAATATCCTATATTGTATCTAATCCAGGACATACTTACATTGTCTATCCGTTTGCCAAAATTCATCTAAATCCGTTCAGCGGATTCGTAATTAAATTCGGAAGTAAACGTATTACTTCTACCGAATATCCAATCATTTTCCCAAACATTCACATTCAAGATATGAAATAAAACTACCCCTCTTCCACGGAAGAATAAAATTACGTACCTATACAACGCTTTCAACGGGATTTTCTTTGATAGTAAGTAGTTAGAGGACCTTTCAAATAAAATCTGGGTATTTTATTCCTAAGAGTTTCTTTACACGGACAAAGCGGCGAGCAAGTATAGTAGATATACTTTGTGATAATAAATACGATGTTTATAAACAAGAGATTGGTGGAGACGGGCATACAATATATTACACTTGCTATTAACGTTTTCAGCGATAAAAGTGGCGGCCAAGATCCATCAGATGCATTACCATTCTTATATAGTCATTCAGTCAAAAAGAGCTATGCCATAAAAATAAATGATCTAAACATAATTTGGATGACATAGTAGGTAATTAGTGATCATTAACAGATTTTAAAACCTTAGTCCATAACTATGAACTATTTCTAACTTAAACATTTAATTAGCACTTACCTTATTTACATTTACGTTACCTCCTGAATCCTGATAGATTATAATTAAGTTTATCAAATGAAAGAAAGAAAGATTTTTTTATTGCTGGCACAATTTTAAATACACAAAAAAAAAATTACTTTAAAATATAACTACAATTAAGACCAGCAAAGGAACCTCTCATTCAGCTGGATGCTATAGTACGACCTGAATAGTTCTGCAACGCTTTCTTTGTTTATCAGAACTAAATATGTATAAACTCAATAACTATAAGCGGCGATAGCCGATACATTGATTGATTGAGGCGATAGATTGATGGCAGGAGGTCCGTGCTTAGCAGTAGGCAGTGTACAATACAGGTATGACTAGCTTTTACCCGCGGCTCCGCCCGCGTTAAAAAGTTTTTCCGGGATAAAAGTCCCGCTTTATATTTTCCCGGGATAAAAGTAGCCTATGTGTTAATCCAGGACATGATCTACCCGTGTGCCAAATTTCACCGAAATCCGGTCAGTAGTTTTTGCGTTAAAGAGTAACAAAGATACCTCCATACCATTAGAAACTTTCGCGTTTATGATACAGGTATGATATGGTAATAACTAGGTATACCTACCTGTCCATATATACAGTTGAATTTACAACTGTTTACTTACTTATTACAACACATACAAAAGTCATACTCGTTATCGTAACCAAAGGTATTTAATAATAAAATGTGAACATATTAATATTTCTGTTCCGAGTAGATTTGTTTTTTTTATTGCGATTGAATGACTTGATGAGCATGCCGTTCGCCTGATGGTAAGCGATACGACCACCCATAAACAGTAGCATCACCATCCAGCACCTTGAGTTACAAAGTACTGTGTGGCATTCCATTGTGCTCGTCATCCTGAGACATAAGAAGTTAAGTCTCATTATGTCCAGTAGTTACACTGGCTACAATGTCCTTCACACCGAAACGAAACAGTGCATGTACACTACTGCTTGGCGGTAGAAATAGACATTGCGGTGGTACCCACCCAGACGGACTCCTACACATGAGAGACCTACCACCAGTCATTACAAATCGGATCTGGCTCTAAATCTCCGTTGTTTGCAGTGACTATGGATATTTTTTTACTTTAAAATGGAAATACGAAATTTCCCATACATAGTCACTTTTCCCTTTTTCAGCGGTAGACAAAGCCGTTATAACAGCCACATTTTGCCAGATAGGTCCCATAACGCATGTACACACACACGCCTTTTATCCCCGAAGGGATAGGCAGAGGCGCAACTAGTGCACCCACTTTTCCGCCGTGCTTATTCCGTCCCCTGACGTGATAAGGGGCGAGCCTATCGCCATACCGGGACGCATAACGCATGTAATAGGAGTAAAAACTCAATATCGCTACTCATTACGGTTAGTTTTTATGTCGCATAACCAGTCCCTTCCGCAAAGATTGACTTATAGACCGCCAACGTAATACCATGTTTTTTTACAAATTAATGAAATAAATACAAACAATATATTTTTGTATTTTTATTGAATTTAATTTATACACATCTGTTCCAATTACTCAGCTATGTATATACATACAATTATTAAAATTCTATAATAATAAAATAGTTTTCATACCGCGAAACTGCCCCGCGAAAATAATTGTTTTCTAAATACTATGTACAGAGTATCAGACGCTTCAATTGTACTCTGACCAGAAACGAATCCTACATAAAATAAAAATTATAAATTAGCAACGGTTCGATTCATAAATTGACACAATACGCCATCAACGTAAAAGCTTGCACATAAGGTAGCGCAATTTAATACTCAAACAATAAAATCTAATTTTTGCAGACGTTTAATAAAACATTTCATAGCTACACATGTCCACAATAACCGCCAAGTAAACCTAATATACTGGGTCTGTTTATCTAAAAATATAATTATCCAATTACAAATATTTACACCAAAAATAGGCTTTTGATAACTACCAAACTTATATTTATTTATGTCATGTGAGAACTTAAAATATACATCACGTAATTATTAAAACAACATATTAATTATTTATCACTATAACAGATAACATTCAAATATCACATGATGAAACTTTTAACTTCATAACATTTGAAAATGGCAAATTAAATATAGTAAAACGTAGCTTTACAAATAAAATGTAATTTTACCAATCACTCTCAAGCAGTACAGGCGTCAGGAACAAATACTTGCTTTAAATATTTCATTACCTATATTTATTCAACAAAACCACAACACCGAACGTGTGCCCCAATTGAGTTTTAATAGCCGTTTTAATGTTTACCATTTTCATGAGCAAGATGATAGATTATTTGCAAAAACAAATTACACGATACATTTAATGAACATTAGCTAGTATCAAAGTGGAGGCTATTGAAAAACGATATTTAGAGGATTTTATAAACCTCGATGGCAGTCACGTTCCACTCATCAATGTTCCAATAACGGAAATCCAGCTCGAAGGACCACGTAGTTTTGAAATAAATCAAGTGTTTATTTCACAAGTAAAATAATAGGAGGAAGCGTGCACGCGCAGGTATCGCTGATTATAGCTAACATTTATTTGAACCAGTTTGAAGTAGGGTAATAAAAAGCCTCGAAGATCCTTAAAATTCCTGACTAAGATATTTGCAGGAACACCGTAAATGTTACATTTTTATTAGGAAATATATAAATAAAATGCTGCGGTGCCTGCAGACTAGGCACGTCTTTATACTTAAATACGTAAACATGTATCAGAATACTATAGCAAACCTTAAATACCACTGAAAACTCACACTAGAGCCAACGATTGGGATTTTGGTGCAGTACAAATAGGACGACGACCAATGATAGGTATTTGAAAATCTGCCATCGGTCGCAATCGCTAAGCAGTAACAAGAAATATAAATGTATGATGGAAGAGTGCTATATTACCTCCCTCCAAAATATATAACTGCTCAGACTTTATGCAAGGAGTCAACAACTCTGTAATCACAGCTACTGTCATTGGTGTTTTCCGGCTAAATCTATTTTATTGCGGACATTAACTGGGATTTTAAGTACACCTAATTGAAAGGCACTAAGACCCTAATCTACGATAAATTTTCTGTACACAGTGATTCATTTGGAAGTCAATAATAATTATGTACTTATTTTTTTTATAGTTGACGAGCGACTAGCCTTTTATAGTATTTATATACATTTACAAATATATATCGAAATACCCATACGGTACAGCAAGCTAGATTAATAACTTTTGAAATACTTGCAGGCTAAGATACCAAATGAGCACATATTACATTAAATGCAATTTCACGAATTTAAACACTTATATTTACAAAATATAATTACTACAATGTTACAGGAAATTTATAAAAATTTACATATTGTAATTTTATTGATTTTTTGTTTTTCGAAATTAAATTTGTTTAGAAATCAAACTGTTACAATGTAAAATTCAAAACTTTATCAATTGTGTCAATACTATAAGCAAAAGGTTACAAATTGTGATAAAAACGTAAGCATTAATAAAAAAAAATTGCTATCGTCTTATACTATAAAGAAATAATTTATCTGTGAGATTCGGAAGTAATTAGACTTGCATTAGAGAAAGTAATGAATATGTTTTAAAATGCAATAAAATACTTAAAGTAACGCAAGAACAAGAAACTTATAGTTTCAGACTCTAAGAGCAAATCCATAGTCAAACATAATCGGCATACCTAGGTACTATAATGTCTGCGATTTTTTATTTTTGATACAAGATTGCATATCTTCAGGGCTGGGCCGAGTTTCAGACCCATGTATTTCATCATCATGTCCGAGTTCAACAGCAGGAGGGCTTTTCCGTCAATTTCCTATAACATAAAATCGTAATTGAGGAGGGGAGACCCAAAAAGATATTATTGTATTAAGTATAAATTAGATGGGCGGTAAGTCTCCCGTATATTACTTAGAAACTGTGTAGGTATCGTCATATTTTTGACATTTTCTTCCAATCTCCGACCAATATTAAGAAACAAACACATCAGCCTTTACCCCAAGTGGTAAAGGTGCATCCAGGGTACCCCCTATTCGCCATGTGTGTTCTGTCCCATAATGTGATAGGGGGCGAGCCTATCGCCATTTCGGGCACTATTTCAGACTCCGTGCTAATACTGAGCAGGAAAATCCAATATCACTTTGCCCAATCTGGAATTCGAACTTGGGACCTAAGAGCAAGTTGTACCGCATACCCAATACAACTATGCCACCGAGATATTTGAACCGTATAATCTATAACGATTATTTCTATCTTCAATACTTTGTAACTAGTACGCAAGACTACTTGCACACCATTAGACAAGAAACAACGTTGTGTTCAATGTCCCGCACTATCAAACTACTACTAAAGGAGTTGTCTGTCTCAGGTTGACGAGCGCAGCGGAGTACCACACAGTACTTTTTAATTAAAAGTTCTGTATGGTGTTGCTACTGCATATGCTTTACCATCAGGCGAGCGGCATACTCGTCTCGTCAGTCCATAGTAATAAAAAAAATGTTGACTCACATGCTTGCGGAAGAGGTCGGCGTGCGCGGCGAGCGCGTGGTCGGCGGCGGCGATGAACCCGATGACGTCCTCCACGGACCAGTCGGCGGGCGGCGTGTGGGGCGCGGGCGGCGGCGGCGCGGGTGTGGAGGAGCACGCGGGCGGCGCGGGCGTGGTGGACGAGGCGGGCTCGGCGCGCTCCGGCGACACGCGCGCCACCTTGCCGCCCACGCCTGCACCCACACCCGCGCCCGCAGCGCCAGCGACACTCACGCCGTTCGCGGCTGCTGTGTCGCTCTCCTCCTATAAAAAATGTTTTCGAAGTGAAACTTCTTAATATCGACAAACGGGAGAAATCTATGTTAATAAAATCGTCACATTTTATGTCACTTTGAACCGCCACGGCGCCGTGTTCTAGGGACATTATTTCGAATAGAACCTTGACATCGCGATGTAGCAATTAGGTGAAACTGTACAGAGCCATCTATTGTCGACAAGCGTAAACAGTTTAAATA